>JADLZK010011118.1:0-600000 GCA_015847255.1 Hyparrhenia diplandra | reverse complement strand
ACGATACCACTGAATACTTCCGGTGAAATGCTACAATGATAGATCCGTGCGCTTGCGGATGAAATATCTAAGATGGCAAGATCTATCCCGTTGACAATCCCATTTCAGATCACCAACATGGTGGTTTACTTGGGAATGTCAGCGTGCATTTCTCGGCGCTTTTATTGGGGATGGGTTTTATACACCCATTTCCTTTGATTGCGCTAAGAAATGCCAACAAGCATTTGTGGCGCCGTTCTTGGGGAAGGCATTGTGAAAAAAATATATAATAATACCGGTGGCTATGAATATGAACTATGGCGTGGCTACCATTTGCTCATACAGGCTAATCTTTTATGTTTTCTCTCCGTTGTGGATGAAAACAGGATAGTGTATGTCAGGTTTCCTTTTGCCGGAAAACTTCACCTCCGATCCAGAGGCACTCCTAAGGAAGAACCGGTCTCGTGCCGCTTCTTCTTCGACCGGAACCCCGACAGTCGAGACCGACATCCCTGCACCAACCGCAACCCAAGCTATGGCCCCGAAGTCGCCGCGATTTCTCTACTCCTTGTCACCAACGTGCCCACCGGGCCGGTGGTGAACGTGGCGACAAAAAAACTTTGAGTCTGCGCCTTTGGGCTGATCACCATGGTGCGGCGGTCCATTCTCGTGGACTGCCTAGTGAGGACGCAAACGCCATCTCCAACACTTCACGGAGCTATGCGACACCATCGTCGTCATCAAGGACGCCGCACCGAGACGTCATCGAAGCTCCTTTGTTTCCCTTCTCCCTCGTGGGGAAGGCGAAAAACGATGGTTCTACAAGGACAAGGAAGTCATCGAGTACATGGGCCAAGTGCTCCGCGGCGTTCCTCGCTAAGTTCTTCCCCATGGGCAAAACTAATGCCCCGAGGGGGAGAATTGCCAATTTCAGCAGAATTCAATGGAACCCATTCCGGGGCGTGGGAAAGGCTGTAGGAGTACATTCTAGCATGCCCGCACCACGGGACGGAGAGCTGCTGGTGCTCTAGAACTTCTACAATGGTCTCCACGGCCATATCGAAGGGGCACCTCGGCGTCGCCGCTGGTGGCGCATTTCTATCGCTCACCATAGATCGAACAACAGCCCCGATCGATAAAATGGTGGCAAACCGAGCCGGGGGCGAAGACAGCCCCAGCGAGGAACACAAAAAGGCATGCATACCGTGAAGGAGGCGAATATGCTTGCCGCAAAAATGGATCTTCGCTAAAGAAACCGGAGGAGCGTAAGCACGGACTTTACTACACCAGGCGCCGCCTACGCCCGCGTAGGCGCTCACATGACTGTGAGGCGTGTGGTGAAGTTGGCCACTTCGAGGGGATAACCGCCACGAGACCCGCGGAAGAAGCCGCCTTCATCAACAACGAAGAACGGGTATCGCCAACCGCGACGGTAGGAACAACCATCCGTGCCACCATTCCAAGGCAACCAGGGGGTACAACTCCAATTACAACCCCTGGTCAGCCATCATTGAAGGACCCGCATTGGGCCAAGCAAAAATTAACGAAAACCTCACCAAAAAGATGAGCCATTAAGACAAGATCCTTGAGGGAGTAAATAATAAGCTCGAAGGGTTGACGTCGGGCTGCGAAGAACCAGCCTAAGCTTCAACAAAATGATAGAAACACAGTGGCCCCGATTGCTTGCCCAAGTGCGCTTAATCGACTTCGGGAAGGATCCCAGGGCAACCCGAGGTTCCGCACGAGTCGATTAACATGATATCTCTCGAGGCTCGATCCAACCCGGTGAGCTAAAGAAGGTCCCCGTGAGCTCGCCATTCATTGCCAAGAAGGGTGACCCTGGACGTCCACTCATCAACTGTGCTATTGGCCCCACACCTTCGTCAATGCATTCTGTGACCTGGGGGCCAGTATCAATGTGATGTCCAAGGCCACCTTCAACAAAATCCATGGAGGAACGCTTACTCCTGCCAACCGTCCTCCAAATGGCGAGATCAATCAACAAGGCGGCGGAGGGAATACTCGAAGACATGCTAGTCAAAATACGCATGCAGTACATCCCCGAGATTTTGTGATCCTAGATATGGGCCCATCGGAGGATACGTCTCTCCTCCCGGGAGGCCGTTTCTCTATACGGCCAAAGCCGATATCCGCATGGGGAAAGGCTTCATAGTCTTCCACGTCGAGTAAGGCGGTAAAGTGCCCATTCATCGGGTACAAACAACAACACACCACCCTAATTCATCGTCATCAAAACCGGTGTGGAGTGTTGAAGGATCGACTCGAGACCCCCGGAGCGGTGCTTCCCGCCCGATGCTTGAGGGAGAGTCGACAGGTGACTATAAATAACCCTCTCCAAAAAAAAAAAAATGGGGTATATCCAAAAAGAAAAAAAATGGGGTATATCCAAAAAGAAAAAAATGGGGTATATTTGAAAAAAAAATTGTGTTTTATAAAATATTTTATTAACAAAAATATTTATTACATAAGAAAATATTTTCAAAAACTAAAATAAAAAGTTTTCATAAATAAAATAAATTCATTCATGAAAAATAAAGAAAAATGTTTTCTACATAAAAAGTATAAACAAAAATATTTTTAAAATAATTTTTCTATTCAAAAATAAATTTATATTTGAAAATTTTTGGAGAAATTCAAACGAGGGGAGAAAAAGCGGTCGAACCAGTAGCGAGCAAACAACGGCCACGAACTTTTCGTGACCGTTGTGCACACCACGCCAAAGCGCCAGCGGCAAGCCGCCGGGCGGGGCGCGCACGCCCCCAAGGAGCGCCCGCACCCGTGCTGGTGCCGTTCGGGCCCGCCTTCGCCAACGGCTCCTAGCCGTTGTGTGGAGCGTCCTCGGCCGTTGGCTCGGCTATAAATAGCCCGAAAGCACCGGTGTGAGAGCACCCACCCCCCTCATTTTCACTCTCTCTCACTCTCACACTCTCTCCCACTTGTTCTACACTCCATTTTCTCCACCAAAAACATTGTGCCGAGCAAGATCACGGGTGTGAAAGTTTATACTTTCATCTAACCCTTGCACACCCGAGGCCTCGCTCAATCGTTTTTGCAGTAGCCATGAAGAAAGCTGGGAAGATCTTCAGCGGGTTGAGGCGGTCATCAAGACACAGCTCACGGCGTACAAGCACAAGCACCGCCCTCGACTTTGACGACCTTGAAGGCTCCCCCATGCAAGAAGACGCTGCACCTATCGGGGAGGAAGAAGCTCAAGCTCCCCCGACAATCGACGAAGCCGACGCGCCGTACCTCGACATTCGTGGAGACCGGGAGATGCAAGCATATCTCCTACTCAAGGACCGTGTGTTCCAGCACACACCCGGAATCGACCCCGAGCTCCTTGAACAAATAGGTATGGATAATGAATTTCCTATCCTTTGGAGAGCAGTCGGGTGGCAGGATATTCCCCCTCTCGAGGAGGAAGGTTCTCACCTCCTGACAATTCAGTTTTTATGCACACTAGTAGAGGACCAGCTAGGAATTTCTTTCCGCCTCTTTGGTACACTTTATCATGTTACGTGGGCGGACCTAGCTCGTCACTGGGGTTTTAGTTATAGATGTGCAATGAACATAGATGCTTTGCTCTCCCGGCTTTGTTAGAAATCACTTTTGGGAGGAGATATCCGGTGCTCATGAGACCGGTACTTTCAAACCTCGCCACTTTCGCAGATCCAAAGCATCCATCACTTAGATATATCCACCACCGGATCTCGGACTTTGTTTCCTAGACACGGGGGGTTAGATGGGTGAATTTGGTTGAATTGAAATTACTCTATGCTATTGTCCACAAGGAAAAGGTAGCTCCGATGGTAGAAATGTGCGAAAAATTTTTACATATTATCACAAAAGTTGCTTTTCTCTGTCACCTGCGTCTCTTATCACACGCCTCGCTTCGCAATTGGAGCTTTGGATAATCAGCCAGATAGAGTACATTTCCACACCGAGGGATTTTTGGACCTCTTGCGCGGCTTGTGCGAGGGCACTTAGTTAAAAAATTTACCCATCGGCGAGCTTGGTCATCTTTTCCCTGGCTATGCAACTATAGTTTGGTTACCTAACCGGACTTACAGATTGTATAAAAGCCACTACTAACATTTGAGCTCGAGGCTGCTGATAGCTTGCGTAGGAAAGATACCCCCATCAGTTCTTCACGCAGTGTCAGGAGACCAGAGGTCGGATCATCCTCCCATGGCCCCTACTTCACGCCTCGGCCACGGCCCGCGGCCTACACGGTGTTCCAGGCAACATGGCCTCATCCTATAGGGGACCCCAGGGTAATACCGGGTATGATCCTAGGTGGGAGCCACCGCCTCGGTTTCATCGGCACCATCCGAGTGGCCTGAAGGAGATACAAAAGCATGGAGGGCCAACAGATTTGACTTTGACGGCGGCTCGGACGATATGCCCCCACCCGGTCCAAAGACGGGCATCCACCACAAGGGGTGGAGGCTATCGGGATCCAGCTGCGGCACCTCGACGTCCGCACTAGGAACATTGAGCACACGCTCAATTCCCATGTGCAAAACACCGCAACGATGGCGGCGGGCGGGAGCGGCGAGTCGGCAGAGATGGACCCAATTGGAGTCCAACACGGCTGCTCGCAATGCACGCGAGGAAGCATTCGGAGGTACCAAGGCTTGATCCTGATCGGTAGGCCTCCGGATAGCTTGGGGAGGACCCCCACAGGTATCATTGCATTGCATATTTAATCCCATCAAATTTTATTTTATTTTAGCATGTTTACATTTCAGCAACCTTGCATTCTAAAAAAAAAATCCAAAAATAGAATAAGTAGCTCTTCTTTGTGCCTTAATGCTTATATATGTGAGCTATAAAAATGTTTAGTCTTAGTCCCTTGTTGAAATGATGAATAGTTGCTCTGTCTTATGCTTTGCACATTGCCTAGTTTATAATTCGAATTTCTCTAAAGTTTGGGTTTAGTGGCTAATTCTAAAAACTCATCTGAAAAAACTGATTCATGTGGGTTGCATATGCTCTATCTAGTCTAAGTTGTTGCCAAATACGATATGGTACAAATGGATTTGCTATGACTTCATCCAAAAAGAGAAACTTGACATCCGGGAATCAGTACTTTGAAAAGAGAAATGTTTTGGGCTATGCTAAAAAAAAATGAGATGAAAAATGGACAAGTGTCCGAGGGCGAGTAGAGCCCACATCTCTAAAAAAAAAAAAGAGAAGAAAGAAAAGAGAGGAAATAAAAGACAAAAGTCTAGAAGCGAGTAGAGCCCACCTCTCCAAAAAAAATATAGCAATAAAGCCCATGCTTTCTCGAAAAAAATAAAAATAAAATAAAATAAATTTTATCTAAATAAAATCCCTGATAAAAAGTTGATCAAAAGGATGAATGATAAGCACCTCTGTTATAACCGTTCTATCGGCAACCGCCCAAGGCTTTGAGAAAAGCTAGAAAGCCCCGCTACGATGAAAGATAATAAAGGGTGGGAAAAAGATGTGCCATTTTATTCAAACTCTAGTAGAAAAATCTTATTATAACCCCGGCACTTGTAAAACGTAATCGGCATAGTAGCAACTCCCGATCAACAACCAAGTACTTATCTCTTTTTTTGCTCGAGGACGCGCAAAGGGTAAGCTTGGGGAGTTTGTTGATGCTAACCAACAATATATTTTTTCCGTCAACTTACTACCATAAAGGGAGTGAAACTATACTTTTTATACTATACGTATACATTTACCACTGATAAAATTCCACTTGTAGTGTCTTGTATTTTATTTTACAAATTTATAATAAAAGCAAGTGGAAAATCGACCAAAGTACGCCATCCGGGGAAGCACATTTTTGCAAAACACAAGCCCGAGCAAATCGACCCAAAACATCAGAATTGGGCCGAGCAAAGCCCTACCCACAACTTTTCAAGACGAGGGAAGACACCCCACCAAGGCCGGGCCAGGCCGAGCCCGGGGTGCGCTTGCGACCACCTGTGCGGCCGCACCCTCCCTAAAGGCGGTTTCGGCCCAACCACGGGAGGCGGTTCGTGCACCTTCCAAACGGGGTTTCCGCCGTGGGATGGTCGGTTTGCTCAGATTAGGAAGGTTTACCAGGGTCGGTTTTGGTGTAAATTAGCACTTAGGCCCCTCCTCCAAGTGTATAAGTAGGCCCCCTCTCTCCCTCTCTCAACACACACCACTTGGAGTCCAGCAAACCAGCAATCTCTCTCTCTACCACCTCTATCTCTCTCTCTTCTTCTACTTCTTCTTTCTTCTTCTACTTTCTTCTTCTTCTTAGTTCTTGGTTAGCACTTGGAGTAGAAGAGCTACAAGGAGGGCTTGTCTCCTAGAAGAAAGTGCTTTGGTAATACATCTTCTCTATGGAGCATTCTTCTATTTGCAAGTCTTACATCTATGTTCTTGGCCTAACTTATGAACTAGAGCATAGTCTTGTTCATGTTCTTGTGTTGGTATATGAACTAGCATATAGTTTACATATCATAATCTTGACATGTTCATCTCAGTTCATCATCGATCATCATATGCCTAACTTGATTAGAGGTGGGATAACAGTTCGTTGTTCCTTCGGGTTTGCTCTTGTTCTAGTCCGTCCATTCGACGAGTGGGGATCCTGGGGGGACAAGAGTAGTGCTCTAATATGCGGGCATGGTGCCCGGGTATTACGACACCTGCGGATATGAGTGCACGCCACGGTTGAGGGGGTAGGCGGCTTGGTCGTGACAAGCCTTGACCGTCCCTTGAAATCCCCCCACGTTCGTGTGTGCTGTAGGAGTTCGTAAATGCTTTCATTGGGCCATATGGCACCCGAGTCTCCCTGTTATCCTAGACCTAACCACGATTAAATCGGTTTGCATATGATCCTAACTATTCATTTATATGGCCATGACTAGATACATTAGAATTACTCCATTAGGTTATTCATTTATTCTTTATCTATTTTTCTTTATCCTTTTGCTGGTGGATTCTTAAGTGTGTGTCACACTATTTATGAACTATTATTGCTTACCCCTGTTATGAACAATTTGGTCTAAGCAAACACATGTTCCTCTATTCAGATGCCAAGCTGGTTTATTAAACACATGCCTTCCTTTGGGAAAATATAAATAACGATACCCTGAATACTTCCGGGTGAAATGCTACAATGATAGATCCGTGCGCTTGCGGATGAAATATCTAAGATGGCAAGATCTATCCCGTTGACAATCCCATTTCGGATCACCGACGTGGTGGTTTACTTGGGAATGTCAGCGGCGCATTTCTGGCGCTTTTATTGGGGATGGGTTTTATACCTGTTTCCTTTGATTGCGCTAAGAAATGCCAACAGTCTGCCAGCCATTGAGACATTTACAAACTCCTACACGATATACGAATGTGGGGGAATACTAAGGATGGACAGGGCTATCACCACCTGCCACCATCCCCTCATCTGTGGCATACCGTCATATCTGAATGTTCCCGTGCACCCGAGCACCATGCTTGCATACAAGGAAATAACCCATGCCCCCTGTAGACTCTGACCCTACGGATCAACGAGCTAGAACATGGGCAACCCGAAGGCACGACGAACCGCCACCTCAACTCCGCCATATATATTGTATGAAAGGTTAAGCGCAAAGTTCTATATGACGAAACCATAACATAGAAACTATAGTCTAGTTCATATGTCAAGATTATGTCGAGAGAACATGTTAAGATCATAACACACAAACCATATGCTAGTACATATGTCAAGACTATGACATGAAAACTATACTCTAGTTCTATAGCACAACTATAATAAGATAAGAGCAAGACTTTGGAAGAATCTATATATGTATTCATACTGAGAATCCTTTCTTCCAAGGAGCCAAGCCCTCCTTGATAGCTTTGCCTAGCTCCAAATACTACAACTACTAACCTACAAAGGATAAAAGTGGTGGAGGAAGGAGAAAGGCTCTTGTTGTGTGTTGTGTCTTGTGTTGCAGAGTGGAGGTGGAGCTCTCTATTTATAGGAGAAAGGGAGAGAGGATGTGTAAGGAATATTCCCCCCTTTACTCCCCAAATCAACATCAATACATCGGTTTATAGGTGCAATGAACCTAGCCACCCGAGGCACCGCCTTTCTCTTACAATAAAGGAGCCGTCACTGAAAGATGGGCCGGTTGGCAGCCGTGCTAGCTAGGCGCGCGGCGGCTGGTGGGGTGTGCCAAGATGTGAGCCGTTTGGGCTGAAATTTGATGAGCATGTAGGCCTGAGTAAGCTTTCCGAAAAAGGCCGGGAACTCCTCAATCCGAGTTCGTATGAGGAAGTTATGCCCAAAATACTAGACCCCGCTCCTACTGCCGGTATGGATTTTGGTTGGACTTGGGCCTCCACCTCTTGGGCTTGTGTTTGGACATTTGTATTCATGTTTCTTGGGCTTTTCTCCTCTTTTATCCCTGCTTTGCATTGGGCCATAGTTACTATGTGATTTCTTTCATGCTTTCCTTTACTTTTGGCCCACTTGTTTATATGTTTTCATGGTTGACCTGCAAAACAAGAGAACTCACCAAAACTATAGAAATGGTTAGCTCAAAGCCCCTATCTACTTTGTTTTTGGTGAATTCTATACTAATGTTGACGGTATAAAATAAGCAGTTGAGCACCATCAACAATGTCTTCCTTTTTGATTATAAGTTTGCATAATGTTTTATTCCTCGTGAACATTCCTGCAAACTTGTGAACACTTTGAATTAGGGAACCTAGATTATCTAAATAATTGACAAATGAGATATAGTAGGATGATATGATTCTTGCTTACTCTTACAAAGAACTTGGGATTTCTTTTTGAAAAATTATAAATTCAAATAGCATGTTCCTTGAATCACTTTGAAATACCTACCAAGGCCACAACAAAAATATATGAACCATCCACATATGCCTCTTGCTTTGTGTTGCATTCTATCAAACTCTGTGACCTTTTGTTGAGAATCTTGTCATGCACCCATGATCGAGATATCTGGCGTACACTCACAAATAAAATGCCAACTCTTACACCGAGAGTTGCGTGCAACATGCACCCTTTAGTCCCACCAAATACTTACTCCATCCAACCTATCATGATGTCTCTCTCTGTTTAAAATTTCATATGCTAGGAAAAAAAAGATATGGGCTATGCTAAAAAAAGAGAGAAAATACAGAGCCAAGGGGCATAAGAAAACTAAATGGACATGTGTCCAAATAAAGACAACGGGAGCAATAGTACCTGTTCAAAAAAAATGAAAAGATAGCCCATATTTTTTCCAAGAGGTGATAATTCAAAAGGGATACTCATGATACAAGGAGTACAAAAATACTTAGCATATCTTTGTCATTTTTTGACGGCATATCTTTGTCGGCATTTCTTAGCGCAATCAATAGATTCAGGTTTAGAACCCGCCTCTAATGATAGCGCCTTGAAATGCTTGTAGTCGATATTCCTAAGTGGAACCACCATGTCGGTGATAGCACTAGGTCAATCAATGGTGATAGATCTTGCCATAGTTGATATTTCATCCGCAAGCGCCGCGGATCTATCATTGTAGCATTTCACCCGGAAGTATTCGAGGTATCGTTATTTTTATATTTTCCCAAAGGAGGGCATGTAAGTGATAGACTAGCATGGCATCTCGAATATTGAATTATGAATGTGCAATGTCCAACTTAATCATGACAGGGGTTGTTGGCGGTCACCAACGACATATTTTTTTCCCGTCAACTTACTAAAATAAAGGGAGTAAAACTATACCTTTTATACTCATATGCATTTATCACTAATAAAATTCCACTTGTAGTGTCTAGTATTTTATTTTGCAGATTTATAATAAAAAAGCAAGTGAAAAATCGACCAAAGTACGCCATCCGGAAAGCGCATTATTGCAAAACACAAGCCCGAGGAGCAAATCGACCCAAAACATCAAAATTGGGCTCAGCCAAGCCCGGCCCACAACTTTTCAAGATGAAGGAAGACACCCCACCGAGACCGGGCCAGGCCGAGCCTGGGGGTGCGCTACGCACCACTGCGCGGCCGCACCCTCCCTGAGGCGGTTTCGGCCCAACCTTGGGGAGGCGGTTCGTGCACCTGCCAAATGGGGATTCCCGCCGTGGGATGGTCGGTTTGCTCAGATTAGGAAGGTTTACCAGGTCGGTTTTGGTGTAAATAAGCATTTAGGCCCCTCCTCCAAGTGTATAAGTAGTCCCCCTCTCCTCCTCTCTCAACACACACCACTTGGAGTCCAGCAAACCAGCAATCTTCCTCTCTCTACCACCTCTACCTCTCTCTTCTTCTTCTACTTCTTCTTTCTTCTTCTTCTTAGTTCTTGGTTAGCACTTGGAGTAGAAGAGCTACAAGGAGGGCTTGTCTCCTAGAAGAAAGTGCCTTGGTAATACATCTTCTCTATGGAGCATTCTTCTATTTACAAGTCTTATATCTATGTTCTTGGCCTAACTTATGAACTAGAGTATAGTCTTGTTCATGTTCTAGTGTTGGTATATGAACTAGCATATAGTTTACATATCATAATCTTGACATGTTCATCTCAGTTCTTCATTGATCATCATATGCCTAACCTCGATTAGAGGTGGGATATCGGTTCATTGTTCCTTCGGGTTTGCTCTTGTTCTAGTCCGTCCATTCAACGAAAGTGGGGATCCCGGGGACAAGAGTAGTGCTCTGATATGCGGGCATGGTGCCTGGGTATTATGACACCTGCGAATATGAGTGCATGCCACGGTTGAGGGTAGGCGGCTTGGTCGTGACAAGCCTTGACTGTCCCTTTGAAATCCCCCCACGTAAGTATGTGTCTTGTAGGAGTTCGTAAATGCTTCCCATCGGGCCGTATGGTATCCGGGAGTCTCCCTCATTATCCTAGACCTAACCACGATTAAATCGGTTTGCATATGATCCTAACTAATCAATTGTATGGCCATGACTAGATACATTAGAATTACTCCATTAGATTATTCATTTATTCTTTATCTATTTTCTTTATCCTTTTGCTGGTGGATTCTTAAGTGTGTGTCGCACTATCCATAAACCGTTATTGCTTACCCCTGTTATGGACAATTTGGTCTTAGCAAAACGAAGTTCCTCTATTCGGATGCCATGCTAGCTTATTAATCACATGCCTTCCTTTGCGAAAAAATATAAATAACGATACCACTGAATACTTCCGGTGAAATGCTACAATGATAGATCCATGCGCTATGGATGAAATATCTAAGATGGCAAAATCTATCCCATTGACAATCCCTTGCGGATCAACGACATGGTGGTTTTACTTGGGAATGTCGTGCGCATTTCTCGGGCGCTTTATTGGGGATGGGTTTTATACCTGTTTCCTTTGATTGCGCTAAGAAATGTCAACAAGCATTTCTGGCGCCGTTGCCGGGGAAGGCATTGTGAAAAAAAAAATAAACTAGCTGGCTATGAATATGAACTGTGTGTGTGGCTACCATTTGCTCATACAGGGCTAATCTTTTATGTTTTCTCCTGTTGTGGATGAAAACGGATAGTGTATGTCGGGTTTCCTACTTGCCGGAAAACTTCATCTCCGATCCGTAGGCACTCCTAAGGAAGAACGGTCTCGTGCCGCTTCTTCTTCGGCCGAACCCCGACGGTCGAGACCGACATCCCCGCACCAACCGCATCTCAAGCCAAGGCTCGAGAAGTCGCCGCGCGATTTCTCTACTCCCCGCCGTCACCAACATGCCCACCGGGCTGGTGGTGAATGTGGCGACAAGAACTTTGAATTGCGCCTTTGGGCTGATCACCATGGTGTACGCCACCCATTACGTGGACTGCCCTAGCGAGGACGCGCCAATGCTCATCTCCAACACTTCCTTGAGCCGTGCGACACCATCATCATCAAGGGCGTCAAACCCGACGTTATCGGGCTCCGCTGTTTTCCTTTCTCCCTCGTGGGGAAGGTGAAACGATGGTTCTACAAGGACAAGGAAGTCGTCAAGACGTGGGCCAAGTGCTCCGGGCGTTCACGGCTAAGTTCTTCCCCATGGGCAAAACCAATGCCCCGAGGGAAGGATCGCCAATTTCCAGCCAGACATCAATGGAACCCATTCCGGAGGCGTGGGAGAGGCTGCAAGAATACATTCTAGCATGCCCGCACCACGGGATGGAGAATTGGCCGGTGCTCGGAGAACTTCTACAATGGTCTCACGGCCATATCGGCGGGGCACCTCGGCGCCGCCGCTGGTGGCGCATTTCTATCGCTCACCATCGATCGACGGCAACAGCCGATTGACAAAATGGCGGCAAACCGTAGCCGGGGCGAAAGACGAGCCCTAGCCAAAAACACAAAAGGCATGCATACCGTGAAGGAGGCGGATATGCTTGCCGCAAAAATGGATCTACTGCTGAAGAAGCCGGAGGGAGCGCGGCGCCAGGCGCTACTACACAGCCAGCGCCCGCCATCGCCATAGATGCTCACATGACTTGTGAGACATGTGGTGAAGTTGTCCACTCGGGGGGATAAGCGCCTTCGAGACCCGTGAAGAAGCTGCTTTCATCAACAACAAAGCAACGGGTATCGCCAACCTTAGCGGTGGCTGGAATAACCAGATCCACCATTCACCATTCCAAGGTAACCAGGGGTACAACTCTAATTACAACCCCCGGTCGGCCATCATTGAAGGACCTGATGCTTGGGCCAAGCCAAAATTAACGAAAACCTCACCAAAAAGATGAGCCATCAAGACAAGATCCTCGAAGGAGTAAACAATAAGCTCAAGGGTTGACATCGGGCCGTGAAGAACCAACTTCGGCTTCAATAAGATGATAGAAACACAGGCGGCCCGGTTGCTGCCCAAGTGCCAGTTAACGACTGGGGAGGATCCCCGGGCAACCCGAGGTCCCACACGAGTCAGGTTAACATGATATCTCTGAGGCTCAGTCAACCCAGTGAGCTAAAGAAGATCCCCGTGGACTCGCCATTTATTGCCAAGAAGGGAGACCCTGGGCGTCCGATCATCATCTGTGCCATTGGCCCCCACAACTTCGCCAATGCATTTTGTGACTTGGGGGCTAGTATCAACGTGATGTCCAAGGCCACCTTCGACAGAATCCATGGAGGGACACTTGCTCCTGCAAGATTTGTCCTCCAAATGGCAGATCAAACAACACGGTGGCCCGAGGGAATTCTCGAAGACATGTTGATTAAAATCCAAGATGAGTACATCCCTGCAGACTTTGTGGTCCTAGACATGGGCCCAAAGAGGATGTGTCTCTCCTCCCTGGGGAGACCATTTTCTCTATCACGGCCAAAGCCTCGACATCGATCTGGGAAGGGCTTCATTGTCTTCCATGTCGAGACACAAGGCGGTAAAAGTGCCCATTCATTGGGTACAAGCAACAACACACCCGACAATCATCATCATCAAAACCGGTGTGGAGTGTTGGAGGATCGACTCGAAACCCCGGAAAGCGGTACTCTCCGCCAAGATGTTGTGGGAGAGTCGACACGGTGACTATAAATAATCTGCCCCCTTCAAAAAAAAAAAAATGGGGTATATTTAAAAAAAAATGTGTTTTATAAAATATTTTTATTATCAACAAAAATATTTATTACATAAAATCTATAAGTAAATATTTTTGAAAACTAAAATAAAAAAAATCTTCATAAATAAAATAAATTCTTTCATGAAAAATAAAGAAAAATATTTTCTACATAAAAAGTATATACAAAAATATTTTTAAAATAATTTTTCTATTTAAAAATAAATTTATATTTGAAAATTTTTGGAGAAATTTAAAAGGGAAGAAAACGGTCGAACCCAACAAGAAAGCAAACAACGACCCACGAACTTTTCGTGACCGTTGAGCACGCCCGACCAAAGCGCGGCGATAGCGGCCTCGGGCGGGTGCGCGCAAGACCCCAAGGTGCGCCCCAAGCACCCTGCTGGCGCCCTTGCGGGCCCGCCTTCACCAACGGCTCTAGCCGTTGTGTCGAAGCGATCCCACGGCCGTTGGCTCGGCTATAAATAGCCCGAGCACCGGTGTGAGAGCACCCACCTCTCATTTTCACTCTCTCTCACTCTCACCTCTCTCCCAATTGTTCTACACTCTATTTTCTCCACCAAAAACATTGTGCCGAGCAAGATCACGGGTGTGAAAGTTTATACTTTCATCTAACCCTTGCACACCCGAGGTCTCGCTCAATTGTTTTTGCAGTAGCCATGAAGAAAGCTAGGAAGATCTTCGCCGGGTTGAGGCGGTCATCAAGACACAAGCTCACGGCATACAAGCACAAGCTCCGCCCTCAACTTCGACGAACTTGAAGGCTCCCCCATGCAAGAAGATGCTGCACCCGTCGAGGCGGAAGAAGCTCAAGCTCCCCCGACAATCGACGAAGCCGACGCGCCGTACCTCGACATCCGTGGAGATTGGGAGATGCAAGCATATCTCCTACTCAAGGACCGTGTGTTCCAGCACACGCCTGGAATCGACCCCGAGCTCCTCGAACAAACAAAGTGGACAATGAATTTCCTATCCTTTGGAGAGCGGTCGGGTGGCGGGATATTCCCCTCTCGAGGAGGAAGGTTCTCGCCTCCTGACAATACAGTTCTTATGCACACTAGTAGAGGACCAGCTAGGAATTTCATTCCGCCTTTTTGGTACACTTTATCATGTCACGTGGGCGGACCTAGCTCGTCACTGGGGTTTCAGCTATAGATGTGCACTAAACATAGATGCTGCTCTTCCCGGCTTTGTCGGAAACCACTTTTGGGAGGAGATATCCGGTGCTCATGAGGCCGGTACTTTCAAACCTCGCCACTCACAGATCCAGCACCCATCACTTAGATATATCCATCGCTGGATCTCGTTGACTTTGTTTCCCGAACCGCACGGGGTTAGATGGGTAAATAAGGTTGAATTAAAATTACTCTATGCTATTGTCCACAAGGAGAAAGTAGCTCCAAAGGTAGAGATGTGCGGGAACTTTTACATATTATCACAAAGTTGCTGTTCCTCACACCGCACATCTCTTATCACATGCCTCGCCTACGTGCTTGGAGCTTTGGATAATCGCCAGATAGAGTACATTTCCACACCAAGGGATTTTTGGACTGTTCTTACAGCTTGTGCGGGGGCACTTAGTTAAGATTTTACCATCCGGTGAGCTTGGTCATCTTTTCCCGGCTATGCAACTATAGTTCGGTTACCTAACCCGGACTTACGCTTGTAAAAAAGACAGTACTAACATTTGAGCTCAAGATGGCTAGCTTGCACGGGGAAAGAAACCCCCATCGGTTCATCACGCGGTGTCGGGAGACCGGAGGTCGGATCCTCCTCCCATGGGCCCTACTTCACGCCCCGACCCACAGCCACGGCCTACACCGGTGTTCCAGGCAAAGATGGCCTCATCCTATAGGGGACCCCGGGGGTATGTTGGTATTTTTTTAACGCACACGAGATAAATCCGCCGCGCCGCGGAAAGTACCGTTGTAGCTTTCACCCGAGTATTCGGGGTATCGATTTCCACGGGGAACGAGAAGTGAACCGGAGCAAGGCCAAGGTCATCCAAAGACTGTTTTTGGTAGGAAGAAAGAGGTTCTCTAAGGTTTTCCCAAAGTTATTAAATACCAAGTTCAGGCTTACTTAACCCCACTTACTGCGGAGCAGCTGTTCCTTTCCGATTCTCGAAAAGACTGGGAAACGGTAATCGGGAGAAGGCAGCCAAAAGCTCTACGAAAACACCAACCCGTACGTGGTGGACTACAAAGGCCTGATCGGAGCTGTCACCCCCGGGGCTACCACAACTATTCCGTAGGTTTGGGCGCAATCTCAGGTAAACTCTAGCCCAGACACCACGTCTACGCTAGCGGATACGAAACTAGTTCCGTACGAAAACTAGAACCTTCGGTCGAACGGAGATCCGTAAGTAAAATCAAGCATGAACTGAATTTAGTGAAATAATAATATTGGAATTAGCACAAGATAACCTGAATCTTTCTCGGGCGAGTCGATTCGAAGAGGTACAAAGTTGAGGCGAAGCCGACAATCCCGCTACTCCTCCACTCTTTCCCTTTCACTCTCTTCCTCTTTTCCTCTAATACAACTAGGTGATGAACACCTAGAGGGACACTACTACTTGATATGAAATGTGGAAGTGATGCTCACAAGGTAGGATGTGTGTGTACAATGGTGTAGGGGTCTCTTTATATAGGAAAAGAGAGGAGAGAATGGAGGGCCATCCTTGTTCCGAGGGCATTTGGCGGGAACGAAAGTTTGCACCACATGCAACCGCCGCGTGAAGTCCGTGCGAACCGCCCAGAGAAAGGGCGGGAAAAAGCGCCAAAATTTTCTTGTAGCCCGCCCCTTGAAGATGGGCCCCATTTTTCCTCTCCTTTCTCTGGTGGGCTTGTGGGCCTTGGTAGATGGTTTCCCACGGTGCAAAGTCCGGATGAGGCATGGAATCGGCCTCCTTGCTTCCCTTTGCTTTTTGGCGTATTTCGACTTTTGCGCTTCCCACTTTATTTGGCATACTTTATTTGTATTTCCACAACATTCCTACAAAACAACTTGAAACACAAAACTTGTGGAACTCGTTAGATAAATAATGTTTGGTTATGTTTTCACAAGTAATATTGTATTAGTGGTTCACTTGATTGGTAGTAAAACATGCATTAATTGAGTGTCAACGGGGGTAATACCCGGGTATGATCCTAGGTGGGAGCCGCCGCCTCGGACACCGGCACGATCGAGTGGCCTGAAGGAGATACTGGCCCGGCATGGAGGGCCAACAGATTTGACTTTGATGACGGCTCGACGATATGCCCCCACCAGTCCAAATAGGCAGCCACCACAAGGGGTGGAGGCTATCGGTATCCAAATAACGGACACCTCGGCGTCCGCACTAGGAACATTGAGCACATGCTCAATACCCATGTGCAAAACACCGGGACAAGATGGCAGCAGAACGGGAGCAGCAGAGTCGGCAGAGATGGACCCAATTGGAGTCCAACATGGCTACTCGCAACGCCGCATAGGAAGCATTCTCGGAGGTACCAAGGCTTCGATCCCGATCGGTAGGCCTCTAGATAGCTTGGGGAGGACCCCGCAGGTATCATTGCATTGCATATTTACTTTCATCAAAATTTTATTTTATTTTAGCATGTTTAAATTTCAGCAACCTTGCATTCTAAAAAAAAAAAATAGAATAAGTAAGCTCTTCTTTGTGCCTTAATGTTTATATATATGAGCTATAAAAACGTTTAGTCTTAGTCCCTTGTTGAAATGATGAATAGTTGCTCTGTCTTATGCTTTGCCTCGTGCCTAGTTTATAATTCGAATTTCTCTAAAGTTTGGATTTAGTGGCTAATTCTAAAAACTCATCCCGAAAAACTGATTCATGTGGGTTGCATAGGCTCTATCTAGTCTAAGTTGTTGCCAAGTATGATATGGTACAAATGGATTTTCTATGATTTCGTCCAAAAAGAGAGACTTGACATCCGAATCTACTTTGAAAAAAAGAAATGATATGGGCTATGCTATAAAAAAAAAAAGAAAAAAAAAAAAAATGAGATGAAAAATGGACAAGTGTCCGAGGGCGAGTAGAGCCCACATCTCTAAAAAAAAAAAAAGAGAGGAAATAAAAGACAAAAGTCTAGGGCGAGTAGAGCCCACCTCTCCAAAATATATATATATATATATATAGCAATAAAGCCCATACTTTCTCGAAAAATAAATCTTATCTAACTAAATAAATCCCGGATAAGAAAGTTGATCAAAAGGATGAATGATAAGTATTTCTGTTATAACCGTTCTATCTGGCAACCGCCCAAGACTTTGAGAAAAGCTAGAAAGCCCCGCTACGATGAAAGGTAATAAAGGGTAGGAAAAAGATGTGCCATTTTATTCAAACTCTAGTAGAAAATCTTATTATAACCCTGGCACTTGTAAAACGTAATCGGCATAGTAGCAACTCCTGATCAACAACCAAGTACTTATCTCTTTTGCTCGAGGACGCGCAAAGGGTAAGCTTGGGGGAGTTTGTTGACGGTCACCAACGACATATTTTTCCCGTCAACTTACTACCATAAAGGGAGTAAAACTATACCTTTTTATACTCATATGCATTTATCACTAATAAAATTCCACTTGTAGTGTCTAGTATTTTATTTTGCAGATTTATAATAAAAGCAAGTGGAAAATCGACCAAAGTACGCCATCCGGGAAAGCGCATTATTGCAAAACACAAGCCCAGGAGCAAATCGACCCAAAACATCAAAATTGGGCCGAGCCAAGCCCGGCCCACAACTTTTCAAGACGAAGGAAGACACCCCACCGAGACCCGGGCCAGGCCGAGCCCAGGGGGTGCGCGCGCACCACCTGGTGCGGCCGCACCCTCCCTGAGGCGGTTTCGGCCCAACCTTGGGGAGGCGGTTCGTGCACCTGCCAAATGGGGATTCCCGCCATGGGATGGTCGGTTTGCTCAGATTAGGAAGGTTTACCAGGTCGGTTTTTGGTGTAAATAAGCATTTAGGCCCCTCCTCCAAGTGTATAAGTAGTCCCTCTCTCCTCCTCTCTCAACACACACCACTTGGAGTCCAAAGAAACCAAGAATCTTCCTCTCTCTACCACCTCTACCTCTCTCTTCTTCTACTTCTTCTTTCTTCTTCTTCTTAGTTCTTGGTTAGCACTTGGAGTAGAAGAGCTACAAGGAGGGCTTGTCTCCTAGAAGAAAGTGCCTTGGTAATACATCTTCTCTATGGAGCATTCTTCTATTTACAAGTCTTATATCTATGTTCTTGGCCTAACTTATGAACTAGAGTATAGTCTTGTTCATGTTCTAGTGTTGGTATATGAACTAGCATATAGTTTACATATCATAATCTTGACATGTTCATCTCAGTTCTTCATCGATCATCATATGCCTAACTTGATTAGAGGTGGGATATCGGTACGTTGTTCCTTCGGGTTTGCTCTTGTTCTAGTCCGTCCATTCGACGAGTGGGGATCCTGGGGGGACAAGAGTAGTGCTCTGATATGTGGGCATGGTGCCCGGGTATTACGACACCTGCGAATATGAGTGCATGCCACGGTTGAGGGGGTAGGCGGCTTGGTCGTGACAAGCCTTGACCGTCCCTTGAAATCCCCCCACGTTCGTATGTGCTGTAGGAGTTCGTAAATGCTTCCCATCGGCCCGTATGGTATCCGGGGAGTCTCCCTGTTATCCTAGACCTAACCATGATTAAATCAGTTTGCATATGATCCTAACTAATCATTTGTATGGCCATGACTAGATACATTAGAATTACTCCATTAGATTATTCATTTATTCTTTATCTATTTTCTTTATCCTTTTGCTGGTGGATTCTTAAGTGTGTGTCGCACTATCCATAAACCGTTATTGCTTACCCCTGTTATGGACAATTTGGTCTAAGCAAACACAAGTTCCTCTATTCAGATGCCATGCTAGCTTATTAATCACATGCCTTCCTTTGGGAAAATATAAATAACGATACCCTGAATACTTCCGGGTGAAATGCTATAATGATAGATCCGTGCGCTTGTGGATGAAATATCTAAGATGGCAAGATCTATCCCGTTGACAATCCCTTGCGGATCACCGACATGGTGGTTTTACTTGGGAATGTCGGCGGCGCATTTCTCGCGCCATTATTGGGGATGGGTTTTATACCTGTTTCCTTTGATTGCGCTAAGAAATGTCAACAAGGGGTAAGCAATACGGTTTCATGGATAGTGTGACACACACATAGGAAATCCACCACGAAGGATAAAGAAAATAGATAAAGAATAAATGAATAATCTAATGGAGTAGCTCTAATGTTTTAGTCATGGTCATACAAATGAATATAGTCAGGATCATATGCAACAATGATATAAGAATGGTTAGGTCTAGGATGACAGGGAGACCCCACCAGGTAGTCTGCTACCCACCAAGGCATTTACGAACTCCTACACGGCTATGCGAACGTGGCGGGACTACAAGGGCGGACTAGGCCGTCACGACCCGGCCGCCCTACCTCGGCCGTGGCATCTTTGTCATATTCGCGTACCGTAATATCTGGGCACCATGCCCGCATAGAAGGCCACTACTCTTGTCCCCCCAGGATCCCCACCCTACGGATGGACGGACTAGAACAAGAGCAATCCCGAAGGAATAACGAACCGTCATCCCACCTCTAATCATATTATGCATATGATGATCGATGAAGAACGAATATGAACATGTCAAGATTATGATATGATGACTATATGCTAGTTCATATATCAAGATTATAACATGAACAATACTATGCTCTAATTCATAAGTTAGACCATGAACTAAATAGGACTTGCAAGTAGAAGAATACTCCATAGGAAATATATTACCGAAAGGCACTTTCTTCTAGGAGACAAGCCCTCCTTGTAGCTCTACTCTACTCCAAGCTTCTAGCCAAGTGAAGAAGAAGAAGAAGAAGTGAGGTGGTAGTGAGGTGTGGTGCTGTTGGTTGGACTCCTTGTGGTGTGTGGAGAGAGGGGAGAGAGGGGGTACTTATACTTGGAGTAGAGGGACCTAAGTGCTAATGTTACACCAAACCGACCATGTAGAGGCATCTACGTGCACTGAACCGGACCGCGCACCCCCGCACCGCCCTCCAGGGCATTGATTGAACCGCCACGCCGAGGTTGGGCCTGAACCGCCTCTACTGCGGTGGTGCGGGCGCACCGTGGGTGCGCCCGCACACCGCCCCCCAGGCTCGGCTCGGGCCGGGCCTCTGTGAGCTGGTTTGTTTCATCGTGAAAAGTCATGGTGCGACGTGTCCCGGCCCGGTTCGACATGTGGGTCCGGTTTATCCCTTTGGGCTTGATGTGTTCAGGGTTTACGCTTTCCGTGGGATGCGCCTTTTTGGTCGATTTCCACCAGTATTTACATGTTTTCTGCAAAAAAATATTTGGAACACTACAAGTGAAAATAGGTGAGTAATAAATGTATATGAGTATGAAAAAGGTATAGTTTCACCCTTATTATGGTAGAATGTTGACGGTAAAAATATGTCGTTCGTGACCGTCAACAAACTCCCCCAAGCTTACCCTTTGCGCCCCTCGAGCAAAAAGAGTTAAGTTCTTGGTTGTTGATCGAGTTGCTACTATGCCGATTATGTTTTTCAAGTGCCGGGTTTATAACAAAAAATTTCTACTATAGTTTGAATAAAATGGCATGTTTATTCACCCCTTATTACCTTCATCGTTGTGGGCTTTTGAGCCGCCTCCGAATCTTGGGTGTTTGTAGGACGTAATGATTCGACCGCTCGCTTATCTTTGATTCTTTGAGTGACCATTAATCCGTAGGTTTTGAAATATTTTTGCAAAAGAAAGTAGTTCCTCAAATGATCACTTTCGATCGCTCAAGATATGTAAGTGTTCGATCCTCACCAAAGGCTTAGTGTTGCCTTTCTTTTTTGCCTACCAACTAATAAAGCTTTTTGTGGAGTTCTTGGGTAGGTAAAAGAGTGGCATACTTGTATCATGTCATGTTGCCTTTGTCAAAGATCGAACCTCTAGGAGAGACTAGTCATATGCTTTGATCAAGATGTGCAAAGTGTGTGGAATATTTTGAATATTTGGTGGACTCCATGTATCATGACTCTCTCTCTTTTTTTTGGAATGAAAGAGGTATGGGCTACCTTTATTTCTCTTTTTTTTTTTTTGGACGAGTACTGACTTCCTTGTCTTTATTGGGACATTTGTCCATTTTTTTAGCATAGCCCATACTTCTCCTTTTTGTACAAGAATTTTTTTTTTTGAGAGAGCATAAAGTGCATGTTGTGCGCGATTCTCGGTGTGAGAGTCGGCGATTATTTCGGGTGTACGTGTTTCTTGATCATGGGCATATGAAAAAATCTCAACATGGGTTACAAAGATTTTGACAGAGGCTCACCATGATAAACAAGTATCATATGACTAAGGTTTTCAAGAATGATCATATCATCTTGTCATATGGCTTTGGTAGGATAGTGCATATCATTTGAGGAACTTTTGAATTTTCATTGAGAAGAAATCTCTGGATATCAAGTCATTCTTAGAAACATGTCATAGCAAGCCTATTTCATCATATCATGTCCAAAGAACTACTTAGATCGGATATTGCTTGTGCAACCCACGGGAATTAGATTTTTCAAGGTGAAATTTAACTTAGCCACTAAACTCAAACTTTAGAGAAATTTAAGTTATAAACTAGGCAATGGGTAAAACATAAGACAGAGCAACTATTCATCATTTCAACAAGGGATTTAAACTAAACATTTCCATAGCTCATATGTATAGGCATGAAAAGCATTTATTCAGAGCTTCTTATTCTATTTTTGGTTTTTTTTTTTTTTTTTAGAAAATATGCTTTTATTTTGAGAAATATCTTTGTTATTTTTCATAAAAGAATTTATTTTATTTATAAAATGTTATTATTTTGATTTTCAAAAATACATATATATATATATATACATTTTTGTTTTGTTTTGATAATAAGGTATTTATTATTATTATATATATATATATATTTTAGATGCAAGATTACTGAAATTTAAACATGCTAAAATAAATTTCTTTGAGGATAAGTATGCAATGCAAAGTGATACTGCGGGGGTCCGCCCCAAGCTATCTGGAGGCCCGTTGGTATTTTATTTGTTTTTACCTTTTTCTCGGGGTAGATACCGTTTAACCTTTAGCGGAGGGCCCACATTTTTGAGTCCGTGGAGCGGGACTTTCTCCTGATTTGCTTGCTTGATGGTGCATCGATCCTCGAGACACGGATGATGACACCTTTGTTTGAGGATCCATACCTTTTGAGGGAGGTGTATGTTTTGTCTTGGTATTCTGTTTTGGCTCTTCATTCTTTTCTTTTGGTGTGGGTCTCTCTTGTGGGGCTTTCCCTTTTGATGGCCTTTTCTTTTAGGGCCTTTTCTTTTTGGGCTTTTTCCTTCTTACGTCCCTTGGTAAAGATGGGAGTTTTCTTTGTTTTTGCTCCTTCTTCTCTTTCTTAGAGCCGTCTTTTTCTTTTGTTCCCACCTTTTACTGTGTTGACTACCTTGGGAGTGTTGCCGGCTTTTTGGGGGTTGTATTTCAATTTCTTTTATGCCTTGCTCCCCGTATTTTATCCGGATCATCTTACACTCTTCTGAGATCCGGGGCCTGAATTCAAACTTTTCTTCATTACCATTGATATTGAAGCGGATTTCTCCTGCCCCAACATCAATCTGGGCCCCGGCAGTGCTCAGGAATGGTCATCCAAGGATGAGTGGTGTATCTTTGGTTACTTCCATGTCCAACACCACGAAGTCAACTGGGACAAAATACCCCCGGATTTTTACTGGAATGTCCTCTGCAATCCCTGCTGGATACCTTATGGATGAGTCTGCCAACTAGAGCGTCATGGCCGTTGGTTCCAGATGTGTATGTTTTAGCTTGTCAAACACTGATTTGGGCATGACACTCACACTGGCACCCAAGTCACATAAAGCATGGTTGAATGTCTGTGTTCCGATTGAGCAGGAGATTGTAGGACATCCAGGATCCTTTTTCTTTTCTGCCAGGCGATTCAGAATGGCGGCGCTGCATTCTTCTGTTAACTTCACAACCTCTGTTGTTGGGAGAGGCCGCTTATTCTGAATGATATCCTTGATATACTTGGCATATGAGGGAACGTGGAGCATGTCCAAGAGTGGTACACTTACGTGTACTTTTTGGATCATTTCCATGAACCGGGTGAATTGTTCATCAATGCCTGCTTTCTTGTCCTAGTGGTGAATGGTAGGTATGTTGTATCCGTGTATTCTAACGGTACCATCTCCACCTCAGACTCTTCCGTTGCTTGGGGCGTTACCTCTTTAGGTTGCCTCTCCTTTTGTTTCCTCGCAACATGGTTGGGATTTGGCGGGTCTCGGGTGGACCTGCCTCCTCTTGTAGTTCTTGCATTCACATTCTCTTGAGGGATTTCAGGTGACCCTAAAACTTTTCCTTCAACCATGGCAGGGAGACGAGCAGCTAGCTAGGATATTTGAGCTTCAATGATTTTGTTGAAATTCAGCTGCTCTTTCATAGCAGAGTTTAGTCCATCCAACTTGCTGCTGACCCCTTCTATGATGCTATCATTCTGGCTCATCTTTTTGGCGAGGTTTTCATTGATCTTGGCTTGGCCTAACACCAGATCCTTAAATCTGGAGCTATAATTGGGGTTATAGCCCGAATTACCTTGGAATGGTGGACGGGACTGATTATTCTGCCAGCCATTTCCTTGCTGATGTTGGCGATACCCATTGTTGATAAAGGCAGCATCTTCGCGGGTCTCAGGGCAGTTATCCCCTGAGTGGCCAACTTCACCACAGGTTTCACACGTCATGTGTGAATTCGTGGCGTGGACTGGATGCCTCATAGCTTCTTTTTTTTGATGGCGCGTTCCTCCGGCCGCCAAAGAAGAGATCCATTTTTGCGACAAGCATATCGCCTCCTTCACGGTATGCATGCCTTTTTGTGTTTTTGGCCGGGGTTTGTCTTTCCCCTAGCTCGATTTGGCACCATCTTATCAATCAGGGCTATTGCCTGATCGATGGTGAGCGATAGGAATGCGCCACCAGCAGCGGCATCTAGGTGTCCCTTTGATATGGCCGTAAGACCATTGTAGAAGTTCTGGAGCACCAGCCAATTCTCCATCCCGTGGTGTGGGCATGCTTGTATGTATTCTTGCATCCTCTCCCACACCTCCGGAATAGGCTCCATGGAGCTCTGCTGGAAGTTGGCGATTCTTCCCCGCAGGGCATTGGTTTTGCCCATGGAGAAGAACTTAGCCAGGAACGCCGTGGAACACTTGGTCCATGTATTGACAGCTTCCTTGTCCTTGTAGAACCACTATTTCGCCTTCCCCACGAGGGAGAAAGGAAACAGACGGAGCTTGATGACGTCGGGTTCAACGTCCTTGATGATAATAGTCTCGCACAGCTCAAGGAAATGTTGGAGATGGGCGTTGGCGTCCTCGCTAGGCAGTCCATAGAAGGGACTGGCCTGCACCATGGTAATCGGCCCGTCGCGTAGCTCGAAGTTCTTGTCTGCCACATTGACAATGGGCCCAGTGGGCACATTGGCGACAGCAGGGACGGAGAAATCACGGAGCGACTTTTGAGCCATAGCTTGCGGTACGGTTGGTGCAGGGATGTCGGGTTCCGCTGTCGGAGTTTCGGCTGAAGAAGAAGAGGTACGAGACCTGTTCTTCCTTAGGAGTGCCTCGGGATCTTCAATGAAGTTTGCCGACAGTTGGAAACCTGACATACACTATCCTGTTTTCATCCACAGCAGAAGAAAACATAAAAGATTAGCCTTGTATGAGTAAGTGGCTACCACACATGCATATTTCATTATTCATAGCTAGCTAGTAATTATTATTTTTTTTACAATGCCCTCCCGGCAACGGCGCCGAAATGCTTGTTGGCATTTCTTAGCGCAATCAATAGATTCACGTTTAGAACCCGCCTCTAATGACAATTGCCTCGAAATGCGCCGTCGATATTCCTAAGTGGAACCACCATGTCGGGGTGATAGCACTAGGTCAATCAACGGTGATAGATCTTGCCATAGTTGATATTTCATCCGCAAGCGCCGCGGATCTATCATTGTAGCATTTCACCCGGAAGTATTCAGTGGTCTCGTTATTTATATTTTCCCAAAGGAGGGCATGTAAGTGATAGACTAGCATGGCATCTGAATATTGAATTATGAATGTGCAATGTCCAACTTAATCATGATAGGGGTAAGCAATACGGTTTCATGGATAGTGTGACACACACATAGGAAATCCACCACGTAAGGATAAAGAAAATAGATAAAGAATAAATGAATAATCTAATGGAGTAGCTCTAATGTTTTAGTCATGGTCATACAAATGAATATAGTTAGGATCATATGCAACAATGATATAAGAATGGTTAGGTCTAGGATGACAGGGAGACCCCACTAGGTAGTCTGCTACCCAATGTTGATATTTCTAACACGATCCTGATTAGGAAGACGAGAGAAATATATATGGAATATCTATCTAATCATGTTAGCTTGGATATGGGATTAACCTCATGATCCAATAAAGCGAAGTTAGGCGGTGTTAGTAGTGGGATGTAGCTTAGCCACATTATCCATAGTGGAATTAATCTCACCGGGATATGAACTCAAGGTATACCACTCATTTCTAGGCATTACCTATACACTAGTCTGTCACCCTAGCAATAACGCTCAAAGAAATGCGGAGCATGGTATTTATAGATTGGCCTTGATAAAAGATTGAACATGATATCCGCAAGCGCACGGATAGAAATACCAATTGTAGCACTTCACCGGGAGTAATCCAGGTATCATATTTATATTTTACCACAGGGAAGGGAGTCTATAGAAAGGTAGAGAGATAAGAGCTATCTAATGATTTATATTATGTTTTATTTATGAGATCATTCACTTTACAATATTATAATACAGAGTAGCCATGAGCATCAAACATAACTCAACAGGATAAGTCCAAGATAAAGATAAATAATATAATGATAATTGTCCAAGTCTAGGATTAACCTATGCCACTAATATCATACAAGCAATTAGCATGTTATAAATTAGACTAGAATGAATATTCCTAAGATACTCTTAATTAATATACATCTATGAATACTACAATTAGTGCAATACATCTAGCTATCATGGCAAGATTAGATTACTTCTATACATGGCAAGCATTACCAAAGACAAGCAAGGATGAAACTTGTTCATCTTCGTAATTAAAAAGCTCGACGTGTCCTACATTCGGAGGGTGGACTCCAAAGGACTCAAACAGGGCTGTCACCCCCGCGATCTACCATACGACCCGAATGTAGGGTGCAATTGCGGATAAACGTTGTACAAACACCACGTTTACACATTGCTTATCACCCAAATAGTGATCATCTATATGAGTGCTATACAATTCCATGCATAAAATATAAAGCAATCTTACTAAACTAAATATATAATCATAGCAAGCATAAACACATAATAACAAGAATATAATAATTATAAAGATCAAAGCCATAACAATTGTATTCTAAATATAAGAGAACTTACAGATTGAATACAAGAGAGAAGTCCGAAGAACGATCCTTGCTACTTCTTGACTATCGGGAACTCAAGATGAACTTGATCTTCAACTAGAACTAGTTATGTAGCTAATCTACTTCTAGTATGAACTAGAGCTTAGGTCTAGACTTGGCGGACTTGGATGAATATGATTGATAATGAAATTGTTATCGGCCTCGTGGTCACCGGTCTTCTTATATAGTACTTGGCGATGAACATCAACCCTTGGATCAAACCGACCTTCAACAACGGTGTAGATACAACCTCAAGGTCGGTGGTAAACCGACATAAAAATGTGAGGTCTGATTGGGTGACCCCACGGGCGGCCTACATGGCACCGGGGGCGGCCGCCGGTGGAGTGCCACCTCGGCTTCCGTCTTCTCTGGTGTCCTCTCGGTATCTTCTAGAATGTTTTAGTCCACTTTTTCGGGTTGATTTGCTTCACGGATAAGTTTGGTCTTTATTTGTCTTGTAATTGTCTTGAGTATTCGAACCTTCTCCATTATTCTCTGCATTTTTCCTATCAAGTCCCCTCGGAAAGTCACGAGAATACCAAAACTTCGTGGAATTATGTTAATTAGACCCCTAGACTTATGTTTAACCTTTGACTTGAGCCCTTAATTCATGTTAAATAATTTAAAATTTTTCACGATATAACAAGTGTCAACAAGCTCCAAGGCATTTACGAACTCCTACACGGCTATGCGAACGTGGCGGGATTACAAGGGCGGACTAGGCTGTCACGACCCAGCCGCCTACCCCCTCGACCATGGCATGCTTTGTCATATTCGCAGGTACCTTAATATCCGGGCACCATGCCCGCATAGAAGGCCACTACTCTTGTCCCCCCAGGATCCCCACCCTACGGATGGACAGACTAGAACAAGAGCAATCCCGAAGGAACAATGAACCGTCATCCCACCTCTAATCATATTATGCATATGATGATCGATGAAGAACGAATATGAACATGTCAAGATTATGATATGATGACTATATGCTAGTTCATATATCAAGATTATAACATGAACAATACTATGCTCTAATTCATAGGTTAGACCATGAACTAAATAGGACTTGCAAGTAGAAGAATACTCCATAGGAAATATATTACCGAAAAGGCACTTTCTTCTAGGAGACAAGCCCTCCTTGTAGCTCTACTCTACTCCAAGCTTCTAGCCAAGTGAAGAAGAAGAAGAAGAAGTGAGGTGGTAGTGAGGTGTGGTGCTTTGTTGGTTGGACTCCTTGTGGTGTGTGGAGAGAGGGGGAGAGAGGGGTACTTATACTTGGAGTAGAGGGACCTAAGTGCTAATGTTACACCAAACCGACCATGTACAGTGTCTACATGCCTTTGAACCGGACCGCGCACCCCCGCACCGCCCTCCGGGGCATTGATTGAACCGCCACGCCGAGGTTGGGCCTGAACCGCCTGCTGCGGTGGTGCTTGGGCGCACCGGTGTGGCGCGCACCCCCAGGCTCGGCTCGGGCCGGGCCTCGGTGGGCTGGTTTGTTTCATCATGAAAAGTCGTGGTGCGGCGTGTCCCGCCCAGTTCGACATGTGGGTCCGGTTTATCCCTTGGGCTTGATGTGTTCGGGTTTATGCTTTCCGGGGATGCGCCTTTTGGTCGGATTTCCACCTGTATTTATTTGTTTTCTGCAAAATAATATTTGGAACACTACAAGTGGAAATAGGTGAGTAATAAATGTATATGAGTATGAAAAGGTATAGTTTCACCCTTATTATGGTAGAATGTTGACGGTAAAAATATGTCGTTCGTGACCGTCAACAAATATTTCCACACACTTGCATGTCTCGATCAAAGTGTATCCTTGCATCTCCATGTGGTCCGGTTTTTAATCCAACAACATATGCGAGTAAATGTGCCTCATCCATGATCATCCCTACCTAAAACTCCAGATATAGCCATTAGTGATAGGATGATCAAAATAAAGGTATTACGCAAAGCCTTGGTGAGGAACCAAATGCAAACACTTGAGCGATTTGAGAGTAGCATTCAAGGAACATATGCTATCTTTTACTTACAAAATTCTCCAAAAACCCAAGTATCTAAGTTTGAGCATGCTAAGAAGATTTGAATCCAAGCTATTCCATTTTTAATTCCTCAATGATATTCTAGTAGACACTTACAAGTTCATAGGTACAGGTGAAGCCTGGAATAACCTGTATGCAGATCTTGAAATCAATGGAGGACAAGCAAAGGACTAAGTGTGGGGGAGTTTGTTGGCAATCCTTAACTAACATTTTACCGCCAACGTTATATAAATAAAATAAGATAAATAATCACCAAACTTTAGAATAGGGCTTTATGAACTAATATTTCCACAAGTTTTGGTAGAACACAAGTTTTATAGGGTTGAACCTGAAAAGAACCAAAAGACGCTTTCCAGAAAGCGCAAACAAGCAAAACGTGGACAAGCCCAACACATCAGAGCCAACTGGACCAAAGCACCTCCACTTCCATGGTCCAGGCCCATCCAGCAACCAACCAGAGAAAGTCGATGGCCAACAGGCCCGGCACAGGTCGGTTGGAGCCCCACAGTCACGGCGAGCCCTATTGGGCCCGCTCGTGCCGACCTTTCTTTGGCGGTAACTTTAATGCTGAGGGAGGCGGTTGCATGCGGTGCTTACCAAAAATACATACAAACCGACCTCACCCCTCACTACTTAAGCATGGGCCAAGCTCTCTCTCAAGAATTCAACATTCATTCCAATTCCATCATACACACTTGAGAAGAAGAAGAAGAGCCTCATTTCTTAGTTGTAGTTTGTATCTAGAAGGGAGTGAGAGAGGGAAAGAGTTAGAGGAATAGTAGAGTAGCGACCCCCTCTACTTCTTGTACAACGGTTCACCTTGTACAACGGGTGGATGGAGTGCTGGATCTATCGGCTCCTGCCTCTACATTTGTACCTCTATGTTTGTCCTACTAATTGGAGTAAGACGTTCATGCTCTACTTTAAGTTGTTATCTTTTAATTTTAAGTTATTATTCTCTTTACAAGTTTACGGGTTCATTGTTCATCCTTTGAACAGATGCTCTAGTATAGGACTCTAGATAAAGACGGATGTTCCTGGCCAACACTAGAGTAGTGGCAAATAGCGTGGACATGGTGTTTAAGCTATAAGCCACCTTTGTTTGCTGTGTAGCCCACAGTACTGAGGTAGACGGCAGGTGGTGACAACATTGTTCGTCCTTTGAACCCCTCCACATCCGGCTACAGAGTAGAGCTGGAGGCCGGCATCACCTGGCAGACCAGTTGCGATCCGGTGCCCGAAGTAAGCTTGTATAGAAGATATCTTGACTTAGGATCTAAGCCTTTAGTAGAACCTCACTACCCAAGTCTACCTCCTTCGTCTTTCTCTAGGTAGCTATCTTGAAAGACTTAACGCCCATTCCCCAAGGAAAATACGATACCCTAAACACTTTCGGGTGAAGTGCTACAATGGTACTTTCCGTGCGCTTGTGGACTTCTCTGCTTTCTCTAAGAAATACCAACAGTGCATCTAGGCCGACGGTGCCCCGGTGTCTTGCAGCGCAGTGGCACGCAACGGGGCCCCAGACGCAGGGCTTCCCCTGGCATGGCACAGGCAAGCGGGCCCCACATGTGGTTGCGGGCAGGGGTACTTGTTTTGGCAATTCTTGCCTGCATAAGAAATTTGCTAGTCTACCATATAGAATAAACAAATTATTTGACCTTTGTTTTGCCCAGTCACATGATGTAGCTACATACTTAGTGACTTGATGATATAGAAATAAGGTAGGTGTAGTATTTAATCAGCACCACTCTTAATTTTTCTAAGTTCTAAACGCAAAAACAATATTTTTTGTGAATACTCCTATTTAATATTCATTAATAAAATTTCAACACCTTATCAAATTTTGATCAAAGAAGGTCTTTTTAGCCTAAGCACCGTTGACACCTCTTAAGCTATATTTTTATGTGTCAATTGAATATGTAATAAGGGTATAAAAAGAATAAAATACATAGAATAGGTATTATATTAACTAAGTTCCACGAGTTTTGGTGAATTATATTTTCTCGGGGACTTAACAAAAATGCTTGGGAAAAACTTAGAGAAAACCCCTACATAATAAAAAAGGAATTGCCAAAGAAGAGGATTTCGACCCAAAAAGTGAACTAAAACATTCTAGAAGACACCGAGAAGACACCGGGAGAGACCTGACACCTTGGGTCCACCCCACCTTTGGCCGGCCGCCGAGAGAGGATTAGGCCGGCCACCGTGTGGGGCCAAGATGTCGACCTCATCTTCTTAGGTCGGTTTCTAACCGACTTTGTGGTTGTATCTACGCCGTTGTTGAGGTCGGTTTGATCCAAGGGCCAGCATTCATCTACCAGGACTATATAAGGAGGGTCCTACCTCCGGCCATAGGCATGAAAATCATTATTCATCATACTCGGCTTTGATCATAGCTAGAGCCATACCTCTCTAATTAGAAGAGAGCTAGATCAAGTTGAGAGAGATTAGTAGAAAGTTGAGAGATAGATCAAAGAACTAGTTCTAGTTCTAGATCTGTTCTTGAGAGATAGAAAGTAGAGTTGAGGAGAAGTAAGGAGAAGTGCCGGATCATGTGGGTGACTCTTCTACGCTTGTACCTCTAGGATCAAAGGCTTCATTGCAATTGATCTTGAGACTTCTTTAGCGGGATCAACCTTATATTTGAGTAAGTCTACTTATTTATATTTCTTTCGGTTTATGACTCATTAGAGTACTTTGATTCTTGTCGCTCTTGAATTGAAGTTGTTACCCCTAGTGTAGGCGTGGTGTTTATACTAGATAACTCATAAATACACCCTACTTGCCTGGATCGTGGTAGATCGTGGTAGTGACAAGCATTACCATTGATTCCTTTGGATTCCACGTCCCCGTAAGATAGGACACGTAGGACATAGTTCTTTGGGGAATAGTAAGTTTCGACCTTACTTTCCTTTTGAGTACGTCCCCATTAAGAAATATCTTTAAGCCTTATAAGAGTATAAACTAGACAACCTTAGAATTCTTCTCACCTTTTATCTGAACTCCTGTTTCCTTACTACTATCTCAGTGTTTAGTTACTGTTTCATTAGTCTCACACCATTCTCCCCGTGGATTCGATATTTAAACCCCCCGGGTGAAGTGCTCATCATTTACGTTAAACTTGCGAGACTATACAAATTATAAATAATTCTGTAGGATAACTTTTACCAACAAGCATTTACGGCGCCGTTGCTTGGAGAACGGTTTGCTGATTACGTGAAACTAAACTAAATCTTGTATCTTATCATTAGTATACATTTTTCCTTTTTATCTTTTTATCTTTTTATCCTTTTCTCCACATGGATACTACCCCTCTTTATAAATATTTAAAACCCAATCCGCAAGCTTATAACCCTGTGCTATCATCTAAACCCATTCAAAATTTGGATCCTATGAGTTTAAGCCCAAGGTTGATTGAGATGGTCCAAAGCCATATTTTCTCGGGAGAATCGACAAAAATCTTTTTCTTCATCTTCAAACTTTTGAAGAAACATGTAAATGTCTTCACATTGAAGACATGTCTCCTGAAAACTATCCATTGGATGCTCTTTCCATTCTCTTTGAAAGGAAAAGCGCCCGATGGTATAATAGAAATAAAGAAAGAATAGGAGGAAATTGGGAAACTTGCATAACCGAGATTACGTGCTGATTTCTTTCCTATATCTAAATTAGTTAACTTTAGGCTCTCGATCCTATCCTCTAAACAAGAAGATAATGAATCATTGAGTGCCTATTGGGAACGATATGATTTACTTTCAAAATCGGGACCCAATCTCGCTATACGGATCATGTTCTAATTCAACATTTCTATATTGGTCTCAATAGAAAATCTAGAAAACATTTGAATACTTCGCTAATGGATCCTTTATTCATCTTTCACCCCCTGAATGCATTGCTATCTTAAATAAAATATCGGAAACAAGGAGGATGATCCAAGCTGCGGGAAAATCTTTAAAAATAGAAGAAATAATAGAAGAAGAAAGATTAGTTGAATCCAATCCGATTTCAAATCCTTTACAAATCTTAACTAAACCTAAACCTTTAGAAGAACCAGAGGTTACTTCAATCTCTGATTTCTCCTTGATATCGAAATGATCTCTTTTTCGGATTATGGAAACACCTCGAAATATCGATTTACATCTCGGAAGTTTAAAACATCTCAATCTTATCCTATAAACTCTTCTAATTTAACACATTTAAAAAGGAAGTACGGAAGAACTTGTTTCAATTATGAGTAGTGAATGGACAGAAGAATCAGAGCTCTCCTCGGCGTGATCCGCTTTGGATTCACCTTCCGTCCCCTATTCATTGCCAAATTGATGAAGATCCTTTTGATGCTCTTTATAATCCTATAGTTGGAATAAATATCATGGCATTATCTTTTGCTCATGAATATCTCGAAAATATGCCATTAAGTCCTACTACAAAATTATTACTAAAACCTTCGGGACAAGTTATTCAAAGCTTAGGAATTCTTTATGTCTTACCAATCAAGGTAAATAACATCATGGTACATCTCGGTTTCTATATCTTTGATATCATGGAGTTTGACCTGTGATAGGACAACCAATTGAAAGACTCACTTTTTAAAGAACAACCCAAGACTTAGACTTTCAGCTAGACAAAAATCTTCAACTCACATTACCAATAGTCCAAGCTATTCATGCTAAATCCGAGTCTTGTCGAGAACCAGATCCTATGGAGGAAGTTAAAGAGGCCACCGTAGAATATTTTGTAGAATCTAATCAAGAAGATGATTCAGAATTTTTCATTGAAGAAGAGGATGAAAATCCTACTACTTGAAACCTTTAGATGAATTTGAAAATCCACCTAGACCTCCCATTGAACTTAAACCCTTACACGTAGGGCCTCACTTATGCTTTCCTAAATCAAGATTCGTAGTCTCCGGTGATCATAAATAATAAACTTACTCGAGCAATGGACTCTCGGGTTAATTACTGTCTTAGAAAAACATCGTTCGGCCTTAGGCTACGCACTTGATGATTTAAAAGGAATAAGTCCTGCTCTCTGCACCCATCGTATTCCTACTGCAGACCGGATATTCCACCATCTATAGAACCTCAAAGAAGACTCAATAATGCGATGAGAGATGTAGTGAAGAAGGAAGTTCTTAAATTGTTACATGCGGGGATTATATATCCCGTGCCATATAGTGAGTGGGTAAGCCCGTACAAGTTGTGCCTAAGAAAGGAGGCATGATAGTTGTTAAAAATGATAAGAATGAATTAATTCCTCAAAGAATCAAGCATGGGATGGAGAATGTGCATAGATTATAGAAAATTAAATAAAGCCACAAGGAAAGATCATTTTCCCTTGCCTTTCATTGATGAGATGTTAGAACGATTGGCAAAACATTCTTACTTTTGTTTCCTTGATGGATATTCGGATATCACCAAATTCTAATCCATCCTAATGATCAAAGTAAAACCACTTTTACATGCCCATATGGAACTTATGCTTATAGAAGAATGTCTTTTGGGTTATGTAATGCACTTGCTTCTTTTCAAAAAGATGTATGATGTCTATATTTTCTGAAATGATTGAGGAAATTATGGAAGTTTTCATGGATGATTTTTTTCTGTATATGGAAAAACTTTTGATGATTGTCTAGAAAACTTAGATAGAGTTTTGCAAAGATGTGAAGAAAAGCACTTAGTCCTTAATTGGGAAAAATGCCACTTTATGGTTAGAGAAGGGATAGTGCTTGGTCATTTGATTTCAGAAAGGGGAATAGAGGTAGATAAAGCTAAAATAGAAGTTATAGAACAATTACCACCCCCTGTGAATATTAAAGGAATAAGAAGTTTTCTAGGCCATGCTGGTTTTTATCGTAGATTTATAAAAGATTTTTCACATATTGCTAGACCACTTACCAGCTTGTTAGCCAAAGATGTTCCTTTTGATTTTAATGATGATTGTCTTAAAGCTTTTGAAAGATTGAAAAAGGCTCTTATTTCTGCACCAATTATTCAACCCCCTGATTGGTCTTTGCCTTTTGAAATTATGTGTGATGCCATGATTATCTTTGTGGGGGGCGTGTTAGGGCAAACTAAAGACAAGAAACATCATGCTATTGCTTATGCTAGTAAAACTTTGACTGGACCACAACTTAATTATGCTACCACTAAAAAAAAAGAGTTGCTAGCAGTTGTTTATGCTATAGATAAATTCAGATCTTACTTGGTAGGAGCTAAAGTGATTGTTTACAATCGATCATGCTTTGCTTTAAAATATTTGCTCGCCAAGAAAGATGCTAAACCTCATTTAATAAGATGGATTTTGTTACTCCAAGAGTTTGATTTAGAAATTAAAGATAAGAAAGGAGTAGAAAATTCATTTGCGGATCATTTGTCTAGAATGAACTTTGAAAAATCAAATGAATTACCTATTAATGACTCACTCGGGGATATATGTTTTATCGGATAACCCATACCGATCCCTGGTATGCGAGATCTTGTTAATTTTATGGTTGCGGGATATGTAGCACCGTGGAGCGTATAAAAAAAGAAGCTTATATATGAAAGTCGTCATCACTTATGGGATGAGCCATATCTCTTCGAGAGTATGCTCGATGGGCTACTTAGAAGATGTGTATCAACAAAAGAAGGACTTCAAATTATTGAAAGATGTCACTCATCACCATATGGAGGTCATTATGGGGCATTCGAGAACTCATGCAAAGATCCGCAAGCGAGGATTTTTCGGCCAACCATGTATCAAGACACCGGAGATTTTATCCGAAGATGTGGAGCTTGTCAAAGACACGGAAATATTAATACAAGAGATGCTATGCCACTAACAACCAATCTTCGATCGAGCTATTTGATGTCCGGGGAATTGATTATATAGGACCATTCCCAAAATCTGAAATTATGAATATATCCTAGTGGCGAAGGATTATGTTTCAAAATGGGTAGAAGCTCTACCATGCAAATCGTGATGGTAGAAGTTCAATCAAGATGTTCGAAGAAACTATATTCCCAAGATTTGGAGTACCTCGAATGGTAATTAGTGATGGAGGAAGCCACTTCATTGATAGAAGATTCGCACAATATTTATTGAAGCATGGAGTTCGTCACAATATTGCTACTGACTTACCACCCTCAAACAAGTGGACAAGCGAGAGACTTCAAATAAGCAAATCAAGAATATTTTACGTAAAAACATTGAAGAAATGGGAACTAAATGGAAGGATAGACTTCCGTAGCATTGTGGGCATACGTGGACGGCGTACAAGACACCAATTGGAATGACACCGTATCAACTTGTTTATGGAAAGACCATCACTTGCACTGTAGAACTTGAGTTTAAAGCTCACCGGCAATCAAGAGATGGAATATGGATCTTGATGCTTGCGGGAGTTTAGAGAAAGATGCAAATATCGAATTGGAGGAATGGAGAGAGAAAGCATCATAATGCCAAGATTTATAAGGAGAGAACTAAGAAATGGCATGACAAGAAGATCAAGATAAAGACTTTCACTCCAGGAGATCAGGTATTATTATTCAATTCCAGAGTAAAATTATTCGGGCATGAAAAACTTCGGAGTAAATGGGAAGGACCATTCAAGGTAGTAAATTCGTCATCACATGGAGCAATCACTCTTCAAGACTCCGAAGGTAAGTTATTCAAGGTAAATAGCCAACGTCTTAAAATTTTCTATGAGCCCGATAAGCCTGATGAAATAAATAAATTAAATGAATTAGATGAGATAGGCTTTATAATTTATCCAACCCAAGATAATTAATTTTTGTGAAATTTATTTTTATGAGCTAAAAGTAAAGGCATTACAATTAGAATAGATATATTAGGCCGTAGGAAAAGGTCGGGAGGACGATTAACAGTAGGGGCATCGGCGTCGCCCAATGGGTCGGCGGCCCGGCCCTGTGGCCTCCTCTCTACCCCATTCTTTGCCCAGAATATTCTAGAACCAAACCCATTGTAATGAAGACCATTTTGGAGTCATTTACATAAGACCATACTTGTGAACCTTACTATCATATTCTATACGTCCCCTGCCTATATAAACAAGTCTCATCCGATCATTTAATCTCATCTCATTCAATCCTTTTTCAAGACCGACGACGAGAACCTCCTATTTTCATTATGAAGAACACCAAAACCGCATGGTGGTTTATGACCCAGCTAAAGCCGCAGCTAGCTCGTCCAACTCCATGGCTATAGTTCCCCATGAGCCAAAACCTTTAGCTGTTGTCTCTCGCCACCTTCAAATCCAAAGCCTACACCGGGCGGTTGTATGCTCGGTTACCGGGTCGCGCGTCGTGATATGGCCATGAAGAAGAAGGTTCCGATCCCTGAAGGCACCAAGTTAAGCATTCCAAGACAGAATGAGCAACTCACTAATGTCGAGTTTGACAAGTTTGGAAATATTAGGAAGAGCTCGTACACAGATGCCCGTCTCGTCCTCAACGGGGTTCGTGCTAATACAAATCAAGTTTGCTTTGTTGACCCTAGGGAAGCTGCTGAACTGTTGCCTAAGCCAGGACGGATGACTATGGCAGAGCTCCGTGCAGAGCATTTTCATTTGAAGAATTTCCTGAATACTCAATATGAGACATTGAGCTATACAACTAGACGTGTAGATGCGTTAGAAAAGAAAAATACAGAGTTAGAAAGAAAGAACGCAGCATTAGTAACAAAGGTAGGAGTACTTGAGCGTATCCTAAATAGTATTACTAAATGAGATATATGTAATACGCTTTCGAGAATATAAGAGCACTAGTTGAGTCAGTTATTTAGTCTATTTTTTATTTTGAATTAAAGTTAGAGTTTTAAGTCAAGATTGTGAGTCAATAAAGTTTGAATTGAATAAAGAGTGCTCTTGAATAAATTATCAATCCATTGTCTCAATTGTTATTTTCTATATTTTTTTGTATATGTTTTTCTTGTCTCCACCATGTTTTTGGATGAAGGATAATAAAAGATAGTGTGGGGAGACAAGTACAAACATCAAGAACAACTAAACTGAACCTGAAAAGAGAAGCAAAACAATAAATACGAACGAAGATCCAACACGACAAAGATTCTCAAGCCAAGGAGCGGCGAGGGGCTCTGGCGGCCGCCAGAGAAGAATAGGCCGGCGCCAAAGCTACCATCTCCCCTCGTCTTCAGATTTCTCCGACCCTCGGTTTGACTTACGAACTTTGCTTTAGTTTATATTTTGGCTTCGCTTGCATCGGTTTCAAAACTTTTTGCTTATATATTAAATAATAAAATAAAATATATTGATATGCTTTGTTAAAAATAAATTCACATAATGTTTTTGTTGAGGAAAAGATTTTGTTAAAAATATCTAAGTTACTTGAAGTTGTTGTGAAATTTGAGATAGAAGATTTATGAGAACTTAATTTTTGATATCTTTTTCTCACTGGAGAATTTATTTCAAAAATATCAAAATAATAGCTTCACTTCATCTTTATGATAAAATTTTATCTCCTATTAGAGCCATGTTATAAATATTAAACCAATAGAAAGATATTTGCTTTGTATTGAGCTTTGTCAAATTTTGTGAACTAAGTTGAGAGACTTGTCTAAAGATCAAGATCACATATACTTGTTTTTATTTATTTAAATGCTCCAGGTTGTTGATCTCTCTAGATTCAATAAATTATTTTTGTACATCAAGGCATGGGCTATGCAAAAGTAATTTATTTATAAAAAAAAAAAAAGAGAAGAGAAGATGAAAAAAAATGGACAAAAGTCCTACGGGCGAGTAGAGCCTACCTCCTTAAGAAAAAGAAAAAAAAAAAAGGGAGATGAAAAATGGACAAGTGTCCTACGGGGCGAGTAGAGCCTACCTCCCTAAAATAAAGATGAATAATGGACACGTGTCCGAGGGTCAGTAGAACCCACATCTTTAAAAGAGAGGAAATAACAGACAAAAGTCTAGGACCAGCAGAGTCCACCTCTCTAAAAAGAAAAATAAAGATAGCCCATGATCTTGTTTGCAAAAATATTTATTCTAAAAAGAGAGAAGAAAAAGAGCATAGTAGAATTAGCACACACATGCACATCTTGATCTAAAGACAATGTTTTTCCTTGGATCCATATTTGATTTTGCAGATACATACAAAGTAATTATGCTATATTTTTGATCCTACAACTCTAGATACAGATTTTATTATAATTCTTATATGTTATATTTATGTTGTGAGGATCCACAAATACCACATATATATATATATATATCATTGAGTGATTTGAGAGTATCATAAAAGAGAGGAGTAAGCTATGTTTTCTTTTCAAAAATCATTGCAAAAACTCCAGCTGAATTGATTGAAAGAATAAAGTACTCTATTTTATCTATCTTGTTTCATAATCGCTTAAGTACTTGGTAAAATTAGAAAGATATAAAGTGTGCTTATGAGTTTATAATTAACCAACCTTTTATCGAGACAGTAAAAGCCTAAGTGTGGGGAGCTTGTTGACACCTCTTAAGCTATATTTTTATGTGTCAATTGAATATGTAATAAGGGTATAAAAAAGAATAAAATACATAGAATAGATATTATATTAACTAAGTTCCACGAGTTTTGGTGAATTATATTTTTTTTTGGGGACTTAGCAGGTAAATGCTTGGGAAAACTTAGAGAAACCCCCTACATAATAAAAAGGAATTGCCAAACAAGGATTTCGACCGAAAAGTGAACTAAAACATTCTAAAAAGACACCGGAAGACACCAGGAGAGACGACACCTTGGGTCCACCCCGGCTTTGGCGGCCGCGAGAGAGGATTAGGCCGGCCACCGGGTGGGGCCAAGATGTCACCTCATCTTCTTAGGTCGGTTTCTAACCGACTTTTGTGGTTGTATCTACGCCGTTGTTGAAGTCGGTTTGATCCAAGGGCCAAAGATTCATCTACCAGGACTATATAAGGAGGGTCCTACCTCCGACCATAGGCATGAAAATCATTATTCATCATACTCGGCTTTGATCATAGCTAGAGCCATACCTCTCTAATTAGAAGAGAGCTAGATCAAGTTGAGAGAGATTAGTAGAAAGTTGAGAGATAGATCAAAAGAACTAGTTCTAGTTCTAGATCTGTTCTTGAGAGATAGAAAGTAGAGTTGAGGAGAAGTAAGGAGAAGTGCCTGGATGCATCGGTGACTCTTCTACGCTTGTACCTCTGGGATCAAAGGCTTCATTGCAATTGATCTTGAGACTTCTTTGGCGGGGATCAACCTTATATTTGAGTAAGTCTACTTATTTATATTTCTTTCGGTTTATGACTCATTAGAGTACTTTGATTCTTGTCGCTCTTGAATTGAAGTTGTTACCCCTAGTGTAGACGTGGTGTTTATACTAGATAACTCATAAATACACCCTACTTGCCGGATCGTGGTAGATCGTGGTAGTGACAAATACCATTGATTCCTTTGGATTCCACGTCCCGTAAGATAGGACACGTAGGACATAGTTCTTTGGGGAATAGTAAGTTTTAGACCTTACTTTCCTTTTGAGTACGTCCCCATTAAGAAATATCTTTAAGCCTTATAAGAGTATAAACTAGACAACCTTAGAATTCTTTCTCACCTTTTATCCTAAACTCCTGCTCCTTACTACTATCTCGGTGTTTAGTTACGTTTCATTAGTCTCACACCATTCTCCCTGTAGATTCGATATTTAAACCCCTTGGGTGAAGTGCTCATCGTTTACGTTCGCTACTGCAGACTATACAAATTATAAATAATTCTGTAGGATAACTTTTTACCAACAAGCACCATGCTTAATTTAAAAGACCTATGGATGTACCACATGTGCCCATGTAAATGCATCAAAACTTCGGACCCCATTTCGTAATCAAAGAAAACATGATTTTTTTTATGGAGACAAATGTGAGTAAAATGAGTTGGTGAAATAATACCTTTGCAAATCTGAGTGTGTATGTACCAGCAGCGTATGATAAAAGTGTCAAGACTTCTGCGGTAGTAGCTTGATTGTCCAACTCAGGCGGGCCACAAGGCTTAGGTCATACACACAACTAGTGTATAGGGACCTTGGGCCTTAGTGGTAGCAAAGGTGCAAAGGAGGAGACTCCTCCTTTTCTTTTCTCCTCTTTTTTATATATATCTCAATTTTTTTCACACTTTACTTTTTTTTCTTTTTTTTTTTTGACTTTCCCTTTTTGTCCCTTTTTCTTTATAGCAAGGCAATGCTGACATCGTCTTCTATCCATCATCATTTTTTGGATGACTTTGGTGTGTGTGGAAGTCGGATTTATCACCTTCCTCCCCACACTTGGATTTTTGTGTAAAAATCAAGTGTAGAGTCGGAGTCTATTGGCATTTCTTAGCGCAATCACTAGAAAAACAGGGTTTAAAACCCATCTCTAATAATGACGCTAGAAATGTGTCGTTGATATCCCTAAGTGAAACCAGCCCAGAAGAAGAAGAGGTATGGGACCCTGTTCTTCCTTAGGAGTGCCTCGAGATCTACGATGAAGTTATCTGGCAGTTGGAAACCAGACATACACTATCCTATTTTCATCCACAATAGGAGAAAACATAAAAGATTAGCCTGTTTGAGCAAGTGGCTACCATGCATGCATATCTTATATTCATAGCCATCTAGGATTTCTTAATACAATGCCTTCCCAGACAACGGCGCCGAAATGTTTGTTGGCATTTCTTAGCACAATCACTAGAAATAGGTTTAAAAATCCATCTCTAATAACGGTGCTAGAAATGCGCCGTTGATATCCCTAAGTGAAACCAGCATATCGGTGATCACACTAGGCACATCAACGGTGATAGATCTTGCCATAGTTGATATTTCATCCGCAAGGGCACGGATCTATCATTGTAGCATTTACCGGAAGTATTTAGGGTATCGTTATTTATATTTCCCCAAAGGAAGGCACGTATGTAGGAAGCTAGCATGGCATCTGAATATAGAAATACGCATACACAATACCCAACTTGTAACAGTACCTTCCAGATTATAGGGCCCACATACATATATCATTGTCCCAAAGACCTCTGATAAGATGTATATGTACCAAATGATCTAGAAAGCACTATTGTGTTGTCCGCAGGATCTCATCATTTACAGTCATTGCAGCATCACGACAATTTATTCAAATATATTACAGAGTAAACAGCGGAAGTCTTACATAACTTAATTTTACGAACTGAGTTTCAAACTTAAGTAAACTTATTACAAAACCATAGTAGTAGAGTTTCAACAAAATAACATAAGACCCTGCCCAAGGGTCACCATCTACTCCTCCTCATCTTCCATCTGGAAAACAGTCATGCAACAAGGACCAACACACATGTGGCCCTGACCCTCACCTGCAACAAGGGTCAAAGAACCCTGAGTACGGGAGTACTCAACAAGACTTAACCGACTAAAAGAAAATAGGTGAAGACTCAGGAATGCTGGTTATAGGAAAGGTCTTAGCAAGGACTCATTTGCATAAAAGCTTACTAAGAGTAGATCCTTACTTTCAAAGTTTTATTTCAACTTTAGTGAAACCTCTCATCTAGGTGATCATCTACTAAGGCAAACACTTCTCAACCAACTCTCTTTTACACTACTTTCAAAGTTTCATACTTCAACTACGATGGAGGTGCGAGGATCAAGTCTCCTTATATCGTAGAGCAACGGCGATTCGAATCACTTGTAACCCAGTGTGGGGATACCTCACCACCACGACATATGTAGCAAGCAAGCTTGCATATATCAACCATCTCCCAGTTCGTTCAAAACGGGACGAGGCCTACGCCACCCGAGAATACAATGCGCCTCCGTCACGGGACTTTAACCCACCGAGGGTATCTTGTACTCCCGCCATCTCTCCACTCCCGGTCGCGTGGTTGCCATTCCCGATTTGACACACCCCGAGATCGGGGCTTACCCAAAGCATGTGGCCAGTATACAAAGTTCATGATCCAAGGGCCTTCCAACGGACGGTCCTTAACCGACACAAAAGGAAACACTACAAAGAGACTCCCTTCTCAATGCAAGTTACCCGACCGGCCTCAACTTAACTTATCTCTCACATTCTAAGTGTGAATCATCATTGAAGAACTTTGTAAACATTGTAAAAGCATTCTAACTTTTAAGCAAAGCATAGCATCTAGCTCTTTTTGAAATAAAACAAAGTTATCAAGGATGATAATTCAATAACAAGGATGGTTATGCATCAAATAGGTAATCACTCAACTCCTATTCACCTAATGCATCGTATCATCAACATAAGTGTGTAAAACTTTGTAAATAATCAAGGAGGGTTTAAATGTATCCTGGGCTTGCCTTCGGACAGTAGAAAAACTCCGGCTCAGGATCTGATCCACAGATGTCAAATCCCACTTGGACCGGGTTCACAATCTCCTCCGAAACTTCTTCAACTTTGAAGTTCCCACTATCGTTCTCTACACGAAGATAATGCATGCTTCAACATGATGCCATAATGATAAACATGATGCTTTGAAGTGCATGGAATTTAAACAACAACTTGAGGACAACTTTTCTTCACGATAAAGTTGCAACCTAACAAAACCAACCTGTTGAACTACTCTAAAGATATCATCACCATTGCCTAAGGAGTTCTCAAGGACCATCTTACTCAAGTAAGATTCTAACTCACAAACAACACAACATATCTACATCAAACAACATCTAATTTCTCTAAATAAAACAAATCACAAAATAGAAAATAAATTAAACATCTCAAAATGGCCCCAAACTTTTTCTACAGATAGGTCCTATCATAAAAACAGTTCCAAATAAAATTTCAAGAATTTTGGATGTCTTGATTAATTTATAAAATTCACCAAAGTCTCATTTTTTTAATTAAAGCTATTAATTTTAGAACATGTCAAAATAGTTTAAAATTTAAATTTGATATTTTTCTTACATTCTAGACATCTTGAACAGTACTCACAAAAATTTTCATAATTTTCTAGGCTTTGGATAATTTTCCATAAATTTTGGAAGTTTACGTACTATTCATACTTAAATAAAATCGAGAAAATGAATTTTAAATTGAAAAACCGGCCATGGGCTGATTTCCGAGCCCACTCGGCCCGGGCGTCGGATGCCCCTTACTTGTAGCGGTTAAGTCGGGCAGGCCCAGGGCCCAACTAAGCGCGCCAGCGCGTCAGCGGCGGCGGCGGCCCGGCGGCCGGCGCCCGGCGGATCTCCGCCGGCGGCGGGTTTCGACCAGCGGGCGGTACCTACGGACTCGGCGCGACCCGCCGGATGATGACCCCTAAACCCGACACCTGGGCGCTGCGGCTCGGTTGCCGGCGGCGATGGCGGACCCGGCGGTGCGACAGCGGGCGGGCTCGTCGGAACTTCCTAAGGCCAAAGCAGGGGGGGCCGGCTGCTCCGGCACCATCGGGACGGACCCGAGCCCCAACTAGCGGCCTAAAAAGCGGACCCTAGACAGAACGGGATGACGCGCTGCGGCCCGGCGTACGGCCGGACCACGTCGGCATCGGCGTTAGGCGAACCTAAAAACGCTAAGCTTCAAACTAAAGGTGATTCGAGCTCCCGGGGGCATGAGGATCATGGTGCTCACGTTGGTTTTGCTAGAAGACGGGACAGAGCGGGGTGGTCGGCGATGGCGGCCGGCTTTGGCGGCGGATTCGTGGTCACGACGGCGGCGTTCGCGGGGCTGGTGCTGCTCGGCCGTGACAACGGATGAGCGCATCGGGACTACATCATCAAGGCGATTAAGAAACACGTTTGGTTTGCGCGGCGAAGCTCACCGAACGGCCTGGGCGACGGCGACCCGAAGCGGCGGAGCTCCGGCCGGAGGGAAGAAGACGGCGTCGGGCGAAAGTGACTCCGGCGGCGATTTTCTGGGGTTTTGGTTCTTTGGAAGCGCAATTGGATTGCGACGAGGTTGGGAAGATCGAAGGGCGAGAGATCGGGTGGAGCTCGTCAATTTATAGGAGGAGAGGGCGGTTGGCCGGCGACGGGATCGTGATATCCGGTTTGGAAAGCTGGCCGTCGGGCCCCTCCATTTGCCGGAGATAGGAATGGAATGGGGTTTCGACATGATGGCGAATCGGGCGACACGCTCAAGCGGGGAGCCGCGCGAAAGCGCGGCTGGAAAACGGCGGGGACGCCACGGCGGCCATCGACGGGGACCCGCTTGCCCCTGTTCTGGCGGCGACGGATGGCGGCTTCCTATGGCCTTGACCGCGGCCGGTGACCGACACTGGACTTGATTGACACGTCGGGGATCGGCGTGGCGGGGTTGAGCGGCGGGGGGACCGGTGAAACACCGAAGGGCGGCCCGGCGGCAAAGCGGCTGCGTGGCGGCTACGCCTTTCCCCCAAATTCAAATTTCAAACCCTAACTCTGTTTTTCTCAAATTACTTTCAAATTTTGAACTGCACTCAAAAATCTCCAAACACGACTTTTGCATAACTTTTCGAGATCTACACTTTTCTCAATTGGAAGATTTCCTAATTCGGCCTCTAAGATAGACTTCTTGAAAAGTCAGATTTGAAATTCAAATTGGGATTTGAAATTACTCCAAAAACTTGAACTAAACTTGAAAAACTCAAAACACCAACTTTGTTCATCTCAAAAAAAGATCTACAAGGTTGATGTTGGAAGTTTTCCCAAATTTTGCCTAATTTTGGAATAATTCAAAAGGGGGTAAAACTAGGGTTTGGAAGAGTAGGGTTTGACACATGAAATAACACTCAATTCAACATTCAAAATTGCAATTCAAGTCATTTAACACGCATAGCATTGAAATAAACTCATTTTAGTGAATGCATGACAAGGTTCTCAAAATTGATGCTTTGCAATGCATATGATGACATGGCCGATTTTAGTGATATAACACTGGGGTGTTACAGCTCTTTCCCCCTAAAAGAAATCTCATCCCGAGATTTAGGAACACAAGAACAGACAAACATAACGGCAAAGGAAATGTGTCAGGAAGACACATCTAACTTGCTCACAAAACAACTAAAGGTTTACAAAAGTCATTTCTACTAAACTTGAAAGATACAAACCGCTATTCTTACAGAGAACTACAAACTAGATGGAATTATAAAACTCCGGAAAATGCTCTTGAAGAAACTCTTCGACTCCCGGGTAGCTTCTTCTTCGAATGTTGATTCCACTTGAACCTTATACCACCTGGTTGTTCTTCTTCGAAAGTAACCACGATCCTTTCGGTCTAAGATCCTAACCGGATACTCAGAATAAGTCAAATCAGGTTCAAGCTCGACTCCTTCAAAGTCAACTACTTGATCAGGTACTCTAAGACACTTCTTCAACTGCGATACATGAAACACATTGTGTACCGCTGAAAGTCGTTCTGGTAGCCTCAAACGGTATGCCACTTTCCCACATCGCTCTATAACTTGGAATGGTCCAATATAACGGGGTGCTAATTTCCCTTTAACTCCAAAATGTTTCACACCCTTCATAGGCGATACTTTCAGATAGACATAATCATTCACTTCAAATCTTAAAGGCTGACGTCTCCTATCTGCATAACTCTTTTGTCGAGACTGGGCTGCCTTCATATTGGCTCGTATAATTCGAACCTTCTCTTCTGCATCCTTTACTAAGTCCACACCAAAGAACCATCTTTCTCCAGACTCCGACCAATTCTGGGGAGTTCTACATCTGCGACCATATAAAGCTTCAAAAGGTGCCATCTTGATGCTTTCTTAATAACTGTTGTTGTAAGAGAATTCTGCCAAAGGCAAGCATTCGTCCCACTTAGCAGGATAAGTAAGAACACAAGCCCTCAACATATCCTCTAGTATCTGATTAACTCTTTTCGGTTCATCCTCCGATCGTGGGTGATAAGCGGTGCTATGCGTAAAGAAAGTACCCAAAGACTCTTGTAACTTCTTCCAAAATTTATCCATAAACACTGAACCTCTATCGGATACAATTTTCTTCGGTGCACCATGAAGACTAAAAATTCGCTGAATATAAAGTCTAGCATAGTCTGGGGCTCTATAAACATCTTTGACAGGGAAAATGAGCTATCTTTGTGAGGCGGTCCACGATAACCCATATGAAATCAAAACCTTTAGATGTCCGGGGTAGACCAACAATAAAGTCCATCCCAATTTCCTCCCATTTCCATGATGGAACAGGTAGAGGATTTAATAATCCTGCAGGCTTCATGTGGACGGCTTTTACTCGTTGACATGTATCACATTTGGCTACATATCGGACTATCTCAATTTTCATCTTGGTCCACCAAAATCTCTGCTTTAAGTCCTGATACATCTTAGTGCTCCCCGGGTGAATAGAGTATCTTGTCAAGTGTGCTTCATCAAGGATCTGTTGACGTATCTCGGGGACTTTTGGAACTACTAACCGATCTTTGAACCACAACACACCCGCTTCATCAATCCGAAACAAGTAGGCTTTCCGCTTCTAACTACCTCTTTGATACATGCTATTTTCTTATTTCCTTTCTGTGCCTCAATAATCTGATCCTTCAGAGTTGACTGTACAGTGAGATTGGCTATAGTTCCTTTTTGACAATTTCTATATTAAATTTTTCTAACTCTTGGCATAAAGTTCTGTTTCTTAGACTCACTGTTAAACAATTGCAATGAACCTTGCGACTGAGTGCATCGGCAAACATATTTGCCTTACCGGGATGGTAATGCACCTCAAGGTCATAATCTTTGATCAATTCTAGCCACCTTCTGTCGCATATTCAACTCGACGAAAGTGAAAATATACTTTAAACTCTTATGGTCTGTATAAATATGACAGGTATTGCCCAATAGATAATGTCGCCAAATCTTTAAAGCATGGACAACTGCTACCAATTCTAGATCATGGGTTGGGTAGTGTTCTTCATGACGCTTGAGTTGTCTAGAAGCGTAGGCAATGACTCTACCTTCTTGCATCAGCACACACCCAATTCCTATTCCAGAAGCATCACAATACACATCAAACGGCTTCTCGATATCTGGCTGTGCCAAGACTGGTGCTGTTGTGAGTGACTTCTTCAAAGTCTGGAAAGCTTTCTCACATTCAGGTGACCAGACAAACTTGGTTTGAACTTTGAGCAATTCTGTAATAGGCTTGGCCACTTTAGAGAAGTCAGGAATAAACCGACGATAATAACCCGCCATTCCCAAGAAACTGCGGACTTCATGAACAGTAGTTGGTGGCTTCCAATTCAAAATATCCTTAACTTTGCTTGGATCCACAGAAACTCCTTCAGTGGACAATACATGCCCTAAGAATTGCACTTCTTCTAACTAGAATTCACATTTGCTGAATTTTGCATATAACTCATGGTCTCTCAAACGCTTCAGAACAATCCGAAGATGCTCGGCATGTTCTTCCTTGTTCTTGGAGTATATCAAGATGTCATCAATGAAGACCACCACGAACTTGTCAAGTTCGGGCATAAAGACAGTGTTCACCAGATACATAAAGTGAGCTGGGGCATTGGTTAATCCAAAAGACATCACCAAGTACTCATATAAACCATATCTGGTAGTGAAGGCTGTCTTTGGTACATCTTCAGGCTTGATCTTTATCTGATGATACCCCGATCTCAAGTCAATTTTGGAAAACACTTTGGCTCCCGCAAGTTGATCGAATAACAGATCAATTCTAGGCAAAGGATACTTGTTCTTAATTGTTACTTCATTGAGTGGACGATAGTCCACACATAGCCTCAGGGTTTGATCCTTCTTCTTCACAAATATCGCAGGACATCCCCAAGGTGAAGAACTAGGCTGGATAAAACCTTTATCAAGCAATCCTTGCAATTGAGTCTTCAACTCTGCTAATTCTTTCGGTGGCATTCTATAAGCTCTTCTAGATATCGGTGCAGTTCCAGGTTTCAACTCTATACTGAACTGAACATCTCTATCTGGTGGTAAACCAGGCAAATCATCTGGGAATACATCTGGGAACTCACAGACTACTGGAATATTCTTTATCTCCTTAACTGATGTAGCACAAACTCTCTCAACTGTTCTCTTAGGAATTGGAAGTTGAATAAAAAGTTGAGAATTGCTATCAGGGATGTTTACTTTGATAGTTCTATTCAAAGTATCGATGACAGCCCCATGCTGATACATCCAATTCATACCCAGGATCACATCTATATCCTGATCCTTAAGAACTATCATACTGGTGGGAAAATCATGCCCACCTAACTTTATAGGTACCTGATGTACCATTTCTTGAGTACACAGACGTCCCCCAGGAGACTGTATAAAGAAATTTTCTTTTGTTTCCCCAATAGGTATTTCATGCTTGACCACAAATGTTCTATTGATGAATGTATGAGATGCACCAGAATCAAATAACGTAACTGCAGGATGATTGGCAACAGGAAACATACCCATCATCACAGGTTCTCCTGCAGGTATTTCTCCAGCATTCGTATAGAACACCCGACCAGTTTTCTTCTCCATCTTGCCCTTCTGAGCATTCTGGCCATTGTTGTTCTTATTCTGCTGCTGTTGACCTCCTGGTGCTGCCTGATAATTCGGATTATACCTCCGAGGATTGGGGCATTCTCGGGAGTAATGACCAGGTTTGCCACAGTTAAAACAAGTAGGACCACTTTGGCCTTGTGTAGCAGGGTTACGAATGACTGGGGCATTCGGCTGACGTGGATAGGCTAGAGTCTGCAAAGAGGCGACAAATGGCTGCCGCCTTGGCTGGGAATTGTGGTGGACGATAGGAAGGACGAGAATGATTCACGGGATGATAGAATACCTTCGGCGCTTCATGTTGCCGCCAGAAGATCCAAAAGATACACTCTTCTTCTTTCCCTTTATTTCCTTATAACTGCGATACTTCTCTTCGGCATTCAGTGCTATATCCACTACCTCATGATAGGTGTCAGCAGGACGAACTGTCATCATGGTCTGGAGTTTCGGATTCAGACCACGCAAAAACCACTCCTTTTTCGCATCTGTGTCCACATGTGCAGAAGCATATAGAGATAGGTGATTGAAATGACCGACATACTCTATCACGGTCAGATCATTCTGCTTTAACTCTAAGAACTCAGTTAACTTCTTTGCCATAACTCCTGCGAGGGGATATAATGGGAACGGAATACCCGACGGAACTCCGCCCAAGTCACACGATGTCCTACCGGCTGCATGGCTAAGAAATTCGCCCACCGTGCAAGTAGCACCACCTCTAAGTTGCTGAAAGGCAAAGTTAGGTTTATGATATTCGGTGCAACCCTCAACAAGCTCGAATTTCAGCTCCATTGTGCGGAGCCAATCATCAGCTTCCAAAGGTTCTTCCGCCTTTCGAAAATCGGAGGATGGGTTTCGGTGAATTTATGATATAAGTCCTCATGTCCATTATTCTGGCGATTCGGGTTATGGTGCTGGTTGTTTTGGGCCATTTCTCTCATAAACCTGGTGTTTTCAGTAGTGGCATTAACTAATGCCGCAATGGCATCAGTCAAGGTAGGAGGAATTGGTGGTGGATTTGGCAAGTTGTCTCCTCCCTGGGATGGACCAGCACGATCGGCAGATCGAGTGACAGGCATCTGTTAACAAACAACTAACTTAGATTTTATTTAACTAGAAGCAACCATACAAGCCAAGTACTAACTAAGTTTACAAAGTACCATAAGCTTCTAGCATACAAACCAACAAACTACTGGTTCACACAAGCATCTTACAAACACAAGTTCAAGCACGCAGTGCACCAACCTTCCCACTAGAGTTTATTTATTCTACAAGCCTCCTATTTTACACCGTCTTCACTTCCATTCTCCCACTCAAGCTTCGTCGTCGCTGGAGTACACCTCCACTATCACAGGCTCCACTTCTTCCTCTTCTTCATCATCGCTGATGACAATGACTTCAGGCCCAGGAACTTCAGGGGGGAACATCCATGTTCGCACTTCTCCATACGAGATATTTGCGCATGGAAAGCTTCATGGAGAGCATTGTTGTAGGCCTGGAGATCCGCGACTTGGCAATCTAAGTCATGGACTTGCCACATCACGTTGGTGAGATCTTGCATATCCTGCTCCCTTTCATGTTGGGTTTCACGGGCTTCGAGCTCACGGCGTTCAGTTCTCCCGGAGGTTACCAACTTGAACAATGGCATCTTCCCCTATCTTGGCGGGCTTCCACCAACTCTTGAGTTAATCGCCAAATCATCTGGGCCGTGGATCGATGTTGGCTCCAATCGTTGTTGCTACCGCTCCCCGCTACTAGTACCGGGCTGCTGCTTCCACTAGTGCGATCGCGACCGCCGCCGCCGCTATCCGCTGGCTTCTTCTTCTTTGCGCCACCACCATTGCCCCTTGGAGCAAGCCGGTGACGGGAACACCACGGGGTCCAAATCCTCTTCCTAGCGGTCCTCCCCCGTAAAAGCCATCCTGTAGAGGGCGAGATTGGAAATTAGACTAAAGAAACCTAAAGTTTAGCAAGAATAGGATTGTTATTCTTAACCCAAACCATAATAAAGGGGAAAATTTATTAACATGGTTAATTAAGAATGATGCATGATTCGAACTTACGAAAATATTAAACCTAAAACATAGGGCAATATATAAGTTACTCTACTACTATCCTTTGAAATGTAGGAAAGAGTTTAAATATGAATTAAGATGAGTAGTAAGCAATTTGGACCAAATAGAGATTAAATTGCTTTGACTCAAATCATTTTGAACTTTTCGAAATAGCAATGCTACAATAACTTGTTAATGATGAGCTCGATACCGGATGTAACAAAGTACCTTCCAGTTATAGGGCCCACATACATATATCATTGTCCCAAAGACCTCGATAAGATGTATATGTACCAAATGATCTAGAAAGCACTATTGTGTTGTCCGCAGGATCTTATCATTTGCAAATATTGCAAAGATCATGACAATTTATTCAAATATATTACGAGTAAACAAATGGAAGTCTTACATAACTTAATTTTACGAACTGAGTTTTAAACTTAAGTAAACTTATTACAAAACCATAGTAGTAGAGTTTCAACAAAATAACATAAGACCCCGCCCAAGGGTCACCATCTACTCCTCCTCATCTTCCATCTGGAAAACAATCATGCAACAAGGACCAACACACATGTGGCCCTGACCCTCACCTGCAACAAGGGTCAAAGAACCCTGAGTACGGGAGTACTCAACAAGACTTAACCGACTAAAAGAAAATAGGTGAAGACTCAGGAATGCTGGTTATAGGAAAGGTCTTAGCAAGAACTCATTTGCATAAAAGCTTACTAAGAGTAGATCCTTACTTTCAAAGTTTTATTTCAACTTTAGTGAAACCTCTCATCTAGGTGATCATCTACTAAGGCAAACACTTCTCAACCAACTCTCTTTTACACTACTTTCAAAGTTTCATTCTTCAACTACGATGGAGGTGCGAGGATCAAGTCTCCTTATATCGTAGAGCAACGACGATTCGAATCACTTGTAACCCAGCTGGGGATACCTCACCACACGACATATGTAGCACCCAAGCTTGCATATATCAACCATCTCCCAGTTCGTTCAAAACGGGAACGAGGCCTACGCCACCCGAGAATACAGTACGCCTCCGTCCTGGGACTTTAACCCACCGAGGGTATCTTGTACACCCGCCATCTCTCCACTCCTAGTGCGTGGTTGCCATTCCCGATTTGACACACCCCCGAGATCAGGCTTACCCAAAGCATGTGGCCAGTATACAAAGTTCATGATCCAAGGGCCTTCCAACGGACGGTCCTTAACCGAACAAATCGAAACACTACAAAGAGACTCCCTTCTCAATGCAAGTTACCCGACCGGCCTCAACTTAACTTATCTCTCACATTCTAAGTGTGAATCATCATTGAAGAACTTTGTAAACATTGTAAAAAGCATTCTAACTTTTAAGCAAAGCATAGCATCTAGCTTTTTGAAATAAAACAGGTTATCAAGGATGATAATTCAATAACAAGGATGGTTATGCATCAAATAGGTAATCACTCAACTCCTATTCACCTAATGCATCGTATCATCAACATAAGTGTGTAAAACTTTGTAAATAATCAAGGAGGGTTTAAATGTATCCGGGGCTTACCTTCAAAGATAGAAAAACTCCTCGCTCGGGATCCGATCCACGATGTCAAATCCCACTTGGACCGGGTTCACAATCTCCTCCTAAACTTCTTCAACTTTGAAGTTCCCACTATCGTTCTCTACACGAAGATAATGCATGCTTCAACATGATGCCATAATGATAAACATGATGCTTTGAAGTGCATGGAATTTAAACAACAACTTGAGTACAACTTTTCTTCACGATAAAGTTACAACCTAACAAAACTAACTTGTTGAACTACTCTAAAGATATCATCACCATTGCCTAAGGAGTTCTCAAGGACCATCTTACTCAAGTAAGATTCTAACTCACAAACAACACAACATATCTACATCAAACAACATCTAATTTCTCTAAATAAAACAAATCACAAAATAGAAAATAAATTAAACATCTCAAAATGGCCCCAAACTTTTTCTACAGATAGGTCCTATCAAAAAAAACAGTTCCAAATAAAATTTCAAGAATTTTGGATGTCTTGATTAATTTATAAAATTCACCAAAGTCTCATTTTTTTTAAAAAGCTGTTAATTTTAGAACATGTCAAAACAGTTTAAAATTTAAATTTGATATTTTTCTTACATTCTAGACATCTTGAACAGTACTCACAAAAATTTTCATAATTTTCTAGGCTTTGGATAATTTTCCATAAATTTTGGAAGTTTCTATACTATTCATACTTAAATAAAATCGAAAAATGAATTTTAAATTGAAAAACCGCCATGGGCTGATTTCCGACCCCACTCGCCCAGCGTCGGCAAGACGCTACGTGCCTGCCAAGTCGGCAGGCCGCCCAACTTCAAGCTCAAGCGTCAACGGCGACGGGCGGCCGGCGCCGGCCGGCGGGGATCTCGCCCGGCGACGAGGTTTCCGACCACGCGGGCGGTACCTACGGACTCGGACGACCCGCGGACACGATGACCCCTAAACCCGACACCTAGGGCACTGCGGCTCGGGTTGCCGGCGACGATGGCGGACCCGGCGGTGCGACAAGCGACGGCGAGGCTCGGCCGAGCTTCCTAAGGCCAAAACAGGGGGCACCGCTGCTCCCAAAGACCATCGGGCGGACCCGAGCCCCAACTAATCGGCCCTAAAACAGACCCTAGACAAGAACAGATGACGCGGCGGCGCGCCATGGCGACCACGCCGGCATCGACGCGTTAAGGCGGACCTAAGACGCTAAGCTTCAAACTAAAAGGTGATTCGAGGCTCCCCGGCATGAGGATCATGGTGCTCACGTTGGTTTGCTAGAAGACGGGACGGAAAGGGGGTGGTCGACGACGGCGGCGGCCGGCCGCGGATTCCGGTGGTCACGACGGCGTTCCGGCGGGGCTGGTGCTCGACTATGACAACGGATGAGCGCATCGGACTACATCATCAAGGCGATTAAGAAACACGTGTTTGGTTTGCGGCGAAGCTCACCGAACGGCTGGGCGACGGGCGACGCCAGCCTGCGGCGGAGCTCCGCCGAGAGAGGAAGAAGACGGCGTTGGTGAGTGACTCCGGCGATGATTTTCTCGGGGTTTTGGTTCTTTGGAAGAGCAATTGGATTGCGACGAGGTTGGGAAGATCGAAGGGGCGAGAGATGGGGTGGAGCTCGTCAATTTATAGGAGGAGAGGGCGGTTGGCCGGGCGACGGGATCGTGGTATCCGGCCGAAAGCCGGGCCGCCGGGCCCTCCATTTGCCGAGATAGGAATGGAACGGGGTTTCGACACGATGGCAAATACGGCGACACGCTCAAGCGGGAGCCGGCGCGAGCAAAGGCCGAAAATCGGGCGAGGACGCCACGGGCGTTATCATCGACGGGGACCCGCTTGCCTCGTTCCCCGGCGGCGACGATGACGGCTTCCTATGGCCTTGACACGACGGCCGACACGCTGGACTGATTGACACGTCGGGATCGACGTGGCAGGGTTGAGCGGGCGACGGGACCGTGAAACACCGAGAAGGGCGGCCGGCGGCAAGCAAGTGCGTGGCGCCTCTGCCTTCCCCCAAATTCAAATTTCCAAACCCTAACTCTGTTTTTCTCAAATTACTTTCAAATTTTGAACTGCACTCGAAAATCTCCAAACACGAATTTTGCATAACTTTTTGAGATCTACACTTTTCTCAATTGGAAGATTTCCTAATTCAGCCTCTAAGATAGACTTCTTGAAAAGTCAGATTTGAAATTCAAATTGGGATTTGAAATTACTCCAAAAACTTGAACTAAACTTGAAAAACTCAAAACACCAACTTTGTTCATCTCAAAAAAGATCTACAAGGTTGATGTTGGAAGTTTTCCCAAATTTTGCCTAATTTTGGAATAATTCAAAAGGGGTAAAACTAGGGTTTGGAAGAGTAGGGTTTGACACATGAAATAACACTCAATTCAACATTCAAAATTGCAATTCAAGTCATTTAACACGCATAGCATTGAAATAAACTCATTTTAGTGAATGCATGACAAGGTTCTCAAAATTGATGCTTTGCAATGCATATGATGACATGGCCAGTTTTAGTGATATAACACTGGGGTGTTACACAACTTGATCATACAGGGTAAATGATATGGTTTAAGATAGTATGACACACACTCAGAGAGCCACCTCAAAGGATAAAGAAAATAGAGAAAGAATAAATGAATAAAATAATGGAGTAGTTTAGTAGTTCTAGTCATGGTCAATACAAATGAATGAATCTATGGTCACAAGAGCACATGATATAAGAATGGTAATGTCTAGGATAACAGGGGAGACCCCCCGGGTCATCCAACCTGAACAGAGGCATTTACAAACTCCTACACGGCGATACACACGTGGGGGGATTACAAAGGATGGACAGAGCTGTCACTACCCAGCCGCCTACCCCCACAACTATGGCATGCTATCATATTCGAAGGTTCTCTATCATCCGGGCACCATGCCCGCATACAAGATAACTACTCATGTCACCCCAGGATCCCCACCCTACGGATGGACGGACTAAGACATAAGCAAACCCGAAGGAACGACAAACTGTTATCCCACCTCTAATCATGTAAGCAATGTGACTCATGAAGAACAATTATGAACATGTCAAGAGCAAGACACACAAACTATATGCTAATTCATATATCAAGACTATAACATGAACAAGACTATACTCTAATTCAAAGGTTAGACCATGATAAAAGAATAAGGGCTTGCAATAAGAAGAATGCTCCATGAGAGAGATATATTACCAAGCAACTCTTTCTTCTAGGAGACAAGTCCTCCTTGTAGCTCTTCTACTCCAAATGCTAGCCAAGTAAAGAAGAAGAAGAAGTAGTAAAGTGGAGAGAGGTAGTGAGGTGGAGTGAGGTGGATTGCTGAGGTATGAGCTCCAAGGTGGTGTCTATTGAGAGAGGGAGAGGAGAGGCCTACTTATACATGGAGGAGAGGGGCTAAGTGCTAAACTACCACTAAACCGACCTCTTCCCCGGTGTCCAGTGCTGAACCGCCACCGACGGCCCAAGCACCACCCTCCTTGGCATTGAATGAACTGCCACGCCAAAGTTGGGCCCGAATCCGCCTCAACCGGTCCATGTGTGGTTCTAGGATTGAGAAGATGCCGGGCAATGGTTGCTTGGGCGAGAATTCATCCTGGTAAGCCTTTCTTCCTTGGGCAAGGTGTTTGGATGAAGTACACTTTCCAGGAAGGCGCCTTTTGGTGTAATTTCCACTTGTATTTATATAATTCCTGCAAAATAGTTATTTGTACACTACAAGTGGAAATATATTAGTAATAAATGTATATGAATATGAAAAGATATAGTTTCACCCCTTTTTATGGTAGAATGTTGACGGTAAAAATGTGTCGCTCGTGAGCATCAACAGGGGTCCCTTTGAGTGTGTTACAACATCGAGAGCATTAAGGTTTGTAATTGATGTCACTCCACATTCTCAAGTATCATATGACCCCCGATCTTCTTGATCTCACCCTGAAATGGTCGGCGACAAGAATACCCGAAGGTGTATACTAACTTGAAAACATGTCCTCGCTTTTTATTAAAAAAGTTTTTTTACAATTATTAATGTATTTATTTATTTATTTATTTATTTATTTATTTTATTTTATCTGTTCACCCAACTTTTATTTTTAATTACTCAAAAGCAAGGCTAAGATAAAGATGCAATGAGAGCATAGCCTTGATTTATCTCCATCATGAGTTACTTTCACTAGTTATGACAATAGCACTTCAAGGTTCATTTAATCAAGATTAAACACCATGTCTAATTTTGATTAAAGAAGGCCATATTAACCTAAGCACCATGCTTAATTTTAAAGGCCTATAGAGGTATTATATATGTTCCGTATACAAACACACCTAAACCCGAGCAAATATCATAAACAAGGAAAGCATGAGGTTGTATTTTTATGGAGATAGATATGAATCATGGAGTTGGTGAACATTGAGTGACCTTTGCATACCTAGGTATACTTACTCGACCACAGATGTGGATGGAAACTTTAAAAGCTGTTGTGGCGGTGACTTGATGGCTCTCGCCCGTGTGAACCACAACGATAGGCCACACACACGGCTTGTGTATGGGACATGGCCTTGATGGCAGTAGCAATAGCTTGGAGGTGAGCCCTTCTTGCTTGTGGAAGCAATGTTGGGTGGAGTTGGACAGCCCAATGGTGTTTATGTTTGGCTATGTGGGGCGAGCCAACTCTTTCTCCTCCACATTCTCTCTATCTTTTTATCATCATTTTTTCTTCCCTCTTTTTTAACATCACTCTCTTTTTTTTCTTTATCTCCCTTTTTCATTTCTTTTCTCTATTTCTTTTCAGCAAGGTAGAGCTAGCATCTCTTTTTTTTTTTAATCAAGATGGCCTTGTGGTGAGATTCTCACCATCCTCCCCCCCACTTGGACTTTTGTGTGAAAGTCAAGTGTGTAGAGTTCGAATGAGCTCGAGAGCATGTCTCATCACAAAGAGCATCAAGACATTTATATGACGCAAACTCTTATGTCCACGGGCGTCGTATGTACTCTTGTTTCTCTCGCCTCCACCTGAAATGGTTAGTGACCAAGAATACCCGAAGGTACATACGAACTTCGAAGACATAAACTTGCTTTTATTGATAAGGTAAGATGTGTTTTTTAAAGATAATCTGGGGTATCTCCCGGTAGTGCTTACGTTATGGTTATAAGCTTGACCACCAAAGCTAGAATAGAGTTTATAGCCGTAAGCTATGATTGGCTTCGAGTGTGATGGCTATAAGAGCTCGTCCTATAGAGGAGAACACATTTTTTTCTTTTTAAGATAATCCTATTATGAACAACGACTACTACACGTGAGAGAAAAACCAGCGCCGGGTTGGGCTTGTGTAGTCAAGACACTCTTGCATGGATAAAAGGGTTTATTATTTAGACAATTTATTATATATATATTTTTAGAATTTCCAAGAATGTTGAGAATACTAAAAAGAATCATTATCAAAGTTTTTTTAGAATTCCAATACTAGAGAGGAGATATTTTGAATTATGTAAATTTTTTGGTGCATGTGCAAGAGTTTGAACATGCATTTTTAAAATATATAGGATTTTTTTTTTTTGAAGGTGGGATTCGTGGAAAGATGATAAGAAAAAAAAATGAGGAATATATTTTTTTGTTTTCGTGGATACAACACAAGGATACACGGGTGATCTAGGTTCCGAGAAAATTATGACAACCGTTCCACAACAACGGCGCCGAAAATGCTTGTTGACGTTTCACAACGACATCACTAAAATTGGTATATCCTAGCAACACCGTCACAAAACGCCGGTTGGTATTCTCGTAACGTTTATAGAACAAGTCCGCAAGCGCACGGAAATACCGTTATAGCATTTCACCCGGAAGTATTCGGGGTATCATATTTCCACGAGGAACGGTTTTGTAAAGTCTCTTAGCTAGTTCACCTAGGATAACAAGAAGAGAGATAGCTCGGGTAGCAAGGCTTCTAAGGATAGAGATCCTAAGTTAAGGTAGCAAAGCCACTATCAACTCACTTTAGGCACCTGAGCGCACCTGGTCCGCCAGGCGATGCCGGCATACAACCTACACCAAACGGGACAAGGGGGATTATAAGGGACGGACAGAGCTATCACCACCTACCGCCTACCACCTCGTCCGTCCGTGTATGGGGCAAACGAAGGAAAACTATAACATAGACACCACGTCTACCCTATCTTCTCCTACTCTAGCGTGATATCAAGGGTTACCCGATTGGCGAGGCCCTGCTACTAGAGCAACCACCACAAGGATGGTCGACGAACCCGTAAGTAAATAATAACAAGACTAACTTAAAGTAAGAACTCACCACCATAGAAGAATATGAACCTTTGTACTCCAAATAGTACTAGATCCGCCGAGGTACAAGTGAAGAGGGAGCCGACATCCCCGGCACTCCTCCGACAAGCATACTCGAGGCCTTCGGGTACACTCATGGAGGTAACTGACAACACCGGTACTTCTCCATCTCTTCCTCTCCCTCACTCACTCCCTACTAGCTAGAGCTAAGATATGAGTGGAGCTCCTCCTCTTCTTCTACATTGTGCTCTTCTTTGTGTGTATGCTGAATTGTGTTCTTTGAGTGAGGAGAGGTAGCCTCCTTTTATAGGTGGTGGAGAGGGAATGCGCCATGGAATATTCCCTTGTTATTTCCTTCAAACCGACCTCAAGAATGGTGTCTTGGTTCAGTGTATCGGCCAGCAACGCCTCGCATCGCCCTTCTCGGACTTATTGCACCGCCTCACCAAAGATGGGCTCGATTGGCAGAGCTCCTGGTGTGGGCCCACCGGCGAGCGCAGGCATGCCAAGATGTGGGCTTTTTGGGCTCAAATTTTGCAGGATAGTGGGCCTCTGAGTAAGCTTTATAGAAAGTCCTAGATAACCTCAATCCGAGTTTGTATGAGAAAGTTATGCCCAAAATACTAGACCCCTCTCCTACAGCCCGATATAATTTTATGTTGGACTTGGGCCTCCACCTCTTGGGCTTGTGTTTGGATATTTGTATTCATGTTTCTTGGGCTTTTCTCCTCTTTTATCCTTGCTTTGCATTGGGCCATTTTTAGCTTGTTCTATCTTGTATCTTTTCCTTTACTTTTGGCCCACTATATATATGTTTTTCGTGCTTGTCTTGCAAAACAAGAGAACTCACCAAAACTATGGAAATGGTTAGCTCAAAGTCTCTATCTACTTCGTGTTTGGTGAATTCTATACTAATGTTGATGGTATAGAATAAGAAGTTGATCACCATCAACAAGTACCCCCACACTTACCTCTTTGCTCGTCCTCGAGTAAAAGGTTGGATATAGAAACAATCATGAATATAACATTATAAGATATACGACTTACATGAAAGCTATTCCAACACATGATTTACACAAGTGGGATATGTGGCATTGTCTAACATGTTTCCTTGGGTTGTTGAAAAGTGGAACAGCTCTCGAAACAAAGCCACCTTCCCAAATTCACATCTCAAAGAACTTGGAGTTTTGAAAGTTTTTCTCAACAAAAACATAGTTCACTTTCATACTCCTCAAATGGCACTCTCAAATCACTCAGTGGTGTATGAATTCTCACCAAGGCATAACAAAGTTTGCCTTCTTTTGTTTTCTCCTACTTCTACAAAGGCTTATGTGGAGCTTTAGGTAGGGATAAACAAAGCAGCATACTTGTATTGCATATGTTGTAAGCTCAAATCAAGGATCCAAGGAGAGAAGTGTCATACTCTTAGATCAAGACGTGCATGTGTGTGGAAATATGGTGGACTACTCTAATACTCCTTTAATTTGAAAATGATCTCTTTCTTTTTTTCTATACCAAACATATTAGAGAGAGATCACTATCTTTTAGAACATGGAGTATTTTCCTAACAAAATTTTTTTGTCTACTCCCAGTGTAGGAGTAGAATATTTTTTTGGTGGATCTAATGAAAGGCATGTTTTTTAAGTACTCCCAATGTAGGAGCAGCATGTGCATGTGGGTGTATGTGATCTTGATCTTGGGTGTATGATAAATCTCTCAACAAGGGTCAACAAGATTTGACCAAACTCAACACAATAACAAGTAGCATATGAAGAAGGTTTCAAACTTGCAAGATGTCATATTTGGCTTTGGTAGGAAATTGCTCACCAATTGAGGAGTATGTGATACTAAAAAGAAATTCTCCAAGTGCTTTGAATAGAAACAGGGAAGATGTCTAAGCGAACTATATCACACCTCACAACAACTTAGTCAACATGATTTTCCTATTAGAATATTTTCCCACGGTATAAATACACATGTATGGAACAAAAATTATGTAAGCTTCTATCTTAGAAATGTTATGGTCATGTTGCTTTTCAAAATTTTTGAACAAAGTGTGGTTTATGATATGCATGAGGTCATGGTTGTTCATTGAGTTTAAATTTTGGTGATAAGAATTTATGTTTGTTTAAACTCAAAGATGTAGGGAGTTTGAGGGAGAGGTTGCACAAACCATCGGGTTGAAGATGAAGGAGCTAAGGTGAACCAGAAGTGGTTTGGTTGAACCAAAAGTTCAGCCGTCCCTTCCGATCTGGAGCCATATGTCCATCCTTCATGCAAGTTGGATTGTCGATGCTTGTACAATGTGTTGGTGGGAGATCTCAAATGAGTGTTCATGTTGTATGGGAGATCTCTGTCACACCCGGTTTGAAGGAGTAAAACCAGTGTATAAATTATATGTGCGCGGGATCAAATTACACACATATAACGACTTCATTGGTCCACGAGACAGTGTTACAATAACGAAAGAAATAACATAAAGGTATTAACGTACTTTATTACATCGAATCTCAGAGTATAGCGGAAATAAAACAAATGACTTTAATTGTTTCTAAGCAAAGACGACGACGACACAACGACGACGACGACACGTAGCGAATCCACAACGCCACAGGAAGGTTGACGGCGGTACCACGTAGCTAACAACCAGGCATGTTCTCGGGGTAGTCATCATCACTTGAGCAACCTTTATTGTGATTATTGCAAGGGTGAGTCCATGTCGAACTCCGGCAAAGTACAAAGGAAAGTAATGACATGCAAGGCTTATATAAAAGGAAAGGCGACACGATTGTCTTGCATGTATGTAGCTTTTTAATCTTGATTCATTTTAAATAGCAACCTGTTACTAATCATTGGTTGAGAAAACCCAAAACCCTTAATTAAGGTGTAAGTAATAATTAAGTTGATTTCAAAGAGTAGTTAATATTAATCATAACCGCTTGAGATCACCCCAAGCAACCCGGGAACTCCATCCCGAACAACACGAGGCTCCAACCTCAACAACACCATCACTATTTCCAAAAGAGTAGCTTCTAATCATGTGAGGGTGTCTTTGGGCGCTCTTAACGTGAGCACGGCTAGTATACCGGTTTGATCAAACTGCGCGAGAGGTGTGCACTTTCCCTTCAGTCGCGAAATCCCATATGCCCGGGTTAGCTAGACCCAAAACTCTACCAAGGAGAGCAGGCAGGGAAATCACTACGAGACCTTTCACAGGTTTCAAGATAGGGGTTCACTCGCCAGGCGAAACGCAGGCGTATGAAGGCGTCCCCAATCACTGGATCTACCATCCCCCATACTACAATCCCGAGCCCCCCAACGCCATCCCGGTGGAAAGATCCACCCTATAGCGAGTGACCTGATAATTAGTCAAGCCGAGCCCATTAGGTCCGAAGTTGCACTTTGTTTGTCCCGGTGGCCGTCCCGCGAACCGGTCCTTAGGGAGAGAAGACGGATGCCTCTGGCAAAACCGGGCACGCACTACAAAGAATCCGCACAACCCTTGAACCCACAACCACGATGCATCACGCATCCAACATCTTCAAACATGGCCGCAACCATGAAACATCTCCATGAGCATATTTAAGCAACATTTTAATATCATTGAAGAAGGTGAGTAGATGAGCGGAGCATACTAAGCAAAGCAGCCTATCTACCCATAACCCCCAATAGGTGAATCTGGATAATGGTGGCTAGTAGGTCCTTAGGGTATACCAAATTAAGACACATGCATGAATAGTAACGTTGCATTTAATGAGTAGGAACAAAATGGTCAAACGGTGCCTGCACTTGCCTTGGTCGGAGTCGTCTTGCTCAAAGCTATCCGGTCGTTCGCCGTCCTTCACGAACGCCTCCTCTTCTATACGCATCAAGCAACACATACGGGAGCAATACATGCAAGCAAACAATTCATAATTAGACAATACACCAGTACATGAATTAGCAGCAAACAATCTCATAAAAGTAATCTACTCGTCGAGACGATTCCGTGGATATATGGATCACTAAAATCGGAGTTAAAACGAGAAAGTTATGGCTATTCAAAGTACCGATGGCAAAACTGTAATTAACTGGAACTTAAATTCGAAATAAAATAAAAAGGGAAAACAGGATTATCCGGCGGCAAAGGCGGATTTGCAATTAACAGAAACTACGGGGCTAAAATGTAAGATGGCCGGTCTTGGCGTCGGCTGCCGGCGTCGACGGACGCGTGTCGGCCTTGAATGGGCGGTCGGTGGGCCGCCGTGGGCCCGGCGGTGGACCAAGTCCACCGTCCACGGTGTGGGCGAGGCGATGCTGGCGGGACGCGGCGGCGCGTGGTCGCTGGAGTCGGGCGGCGTGGTCGCGGGAGCGGTCTTCTTGGACGCGGGCCGAGGCAAAGAAAGCGAGGCACGCGCCGATGATCTTGGCGTGAGATGCCACAGCGCCGCGATCGCGCCGCTAGCGGCGCGCAGCGGCGCGGCGGCGGGCGCTGCCAGCGGCGGGCGCGCCATGGCCACAGCGGCGGAGGCGGCGGTGCGTGGCGCGGCACGTAGAGGACGAGGGTTCAATCTAAGAACGCCGGCGCGTTGTCACGCGCACGGCGGGCTCGGAGATCGACTCACCTTGTCGATCGGCGGCGAGAATGATGGGAACGGCGGCGGCGGTGGAAGCTCCCGATCTAGGGTTTTCGGGCGAGGACTTGCGGGCGGCTGGCGGCGTGAAGTAGGGTTCGAAGGGGCGGAGGCTGCGGGACTCGCACGATAAATAGAGGCGACGAACCTCGGTTCGTGCGCGGCCCTGGTCTGAGTGGCGAAGCGCGCGGCGACGCAACTCGGTGTCCGTCTCCGGGAAGGAGGCGACAGCAGAAGTGGGCCCACCCGGCGGGACCCGCGTGTCGGCGGCTGCGGGCGGCGCTGCGTAGGGGTGCTGCGTCGCGGCGCCGCGTCTTTGCGCGGCCCGGCTAGCGGGCCGCCTTGGCCGCTTTCTTTGGGGCGGCCCAAAGCGCGGGCTCTTTGAATATTGCTTGCCGAGTGTCTTCTGGGCTCATTTCTTTGCTTCTTTGGGGGCTGCCGCTTCTTCTTGGGCGAGAATCGGGGAGGCCGGCCCAATCTAATAGAAATTCCTTTCCTAATTTTCTATTTAGCAAAATGAATGAAAATTGCTCACAATTTGAATATAAACCCTACACTAATCAATCAAGGGCAATACAATAAAATTATGCGGCGGCATGATGAATGCAACAATTCAAGGTTTCTACCTTATATTTCATTTTTTACGGTATTTTATAAATAATTAATTTGACCTAAATTGAAGCATAGCATAAATAAAATCAATTTAAATTCTAATTTTCAAAAAGGCAAAAAAAATTAGGGTGTCATAAACCTACCCCCTTAAAGGAATCTCGTCCCGAGATTTGGATGACTCGAAGAACAACTCGGGGTAATCTTCCTTTAACTCATCCTCTTTTTCCCGTGTTGCTTCCTCGCTCGTATGATGTTCCCATTGTACTTTACAAGACCGAACCACTTTGCTTCTAGTTACCCTCTCTGTTGTTTCCAAGATCTTGATTGGCTTTTCTTTATAAGTGAGATCACTCTTCGCTTTATCTTCTCCATAGGTAACTGTTCCTCGTGGCACTCTCAAGCATCTCTTGAATTGTGACACGTGGAAGACATCATGAACACCGGACAAACTCTCCGGCAACCGGAGTCTATAAGCCACTTCACCTCTTCTCTCAACAATCACAAAAGGACCGATGTACCTTGGTGCTAACTTCCCTTTAACATTAAACCTCTTAAGTCCTCTCATAGGTGAGACCTTAAGATAGACATAGTCACCAACATTGAATTCTAACGGCTTCCTTTTGGCATCTGCATAACTCTTTTGCCTGGACTGAGCTGCCTTCAAGTTCTGCCTAATAACTCGGACTTGTTCCTCTGCTATCTTTATTGCTTCAGGACCAAAGACCTGTCTCTCTCCAGTTTGATCCCAGAACAAAGGAGTTCTACACTTTCGGCCATACAAAGCTTCAAAGGGAGACATCTTAAGACTTGACCGATAGCCGTTGTTGTATGAGAACTCAAAGATAAGGTAAACTATTATCCCAAATCCACTGTCTTTGGATTGCACATGCCCTCAACATATCTTCCAATATCTGGTTCACCCTCTCGGTCTGTCCATCCGACTGAGGATGATAAGCTGTGCTAAAACTCAAATCTGTGCCCATAGCTTCATGTAACTTCTCCCAGAACCGAGACGTGAACTGAGTACCTCTATCTGAGACTATTTTCTTTGGAACCCCATGTAGACAAATAACCCGTTCCATATACTTCTCAGCTAACTGATCACCTCGGAATGTGGTCTTGACAGGTATGAAGTGAGCAACCTTAGTCAATCGATCCACTATTACCCAAACGGAATCATGTCCCTTCTGTGTCCGAGGCAAACCGACAATGAAGTCCATACTGATTTCATCAAACTTCCACTCGGGTACTTTGAGTGGTTGTAACAAACCAGCTGGCCTTTGATATTCAGCTTTCACTCTCTGGCAAGTGTCACACAAAGCTACATACTCACCAATATCCCTTTTCATGCCATACCACCAATAATGTTCCTTCAAATCCTGATACATCTTAGTGCCTCCAGGATGGATAGAGTAACCTGACTCATGACACTCCTTCAGTATGGTATCCCTGATACTCTGAATTTCCGGCACACAAATCCTTTGCTTGTACCACAATGTTCCATCTTTATCTAGGCTGAACCCTGGAGCATTGTCTTTCTTCAACAACTCAATGATCTCCTGAATCTTTGCATCAGTCCGTTGCCCCTTTCTGATTTCTTGTTCAAGAGTCGGTTCAACATCCATAGACGTTCCCTCAACATTGGTCACATAACCCAAGTTGAGCTTCTCAAAATCTGCAAGTAACTTCGGCGGCAACTCCATGACCTCTAGCAAATTCACTTGGCTCTTGCGACTCAATGCATCTGCCACAACATTAGCCTTACCAGGATGATAATGAATCTCTAACTCATAGTCCTTGATAAGCTCCAACCACCTTCTCTGCCTCAGGTTCAGCTCATTCTGCGTAAAGATGTACTTCAAACTTTTGTGGTCAGTATACACATCACACTTGTGACCCAAAATATAATGTCTCCAGATCTTCAATGCATGAACAACAGCTGCTAATTCCAAGTCATGAGTGGGGTAGTTGACCTCATGTTTCTTCAACTGTCTAGAAGCATAAGCAATAACCTTACCTTCCTGCATCAACACACAACCTAATCCTTGCTTGGAAGCATCACAGAAAATAGAGAAATCCTTGGTCACATCAGGCAAAGCCAGAACAGGTGCTGTTGTCAATCTCTTCTTCAATTCTTCAAAGCTTGCTTGACATTTGTCAGTCCACTTGAACGGCTTCCCTTTCTCAAGCAGAGCAGTCATTGGTTTAGCAATAGAAGAGAACCCCTCAATGAATCTTCTGTAGTACCCCGCCATTCCCGAAAAAACTCGATCTCACTAAGCATGCCCGAGGTGGACTCCACTTCAAACATCGACACATTCTTGGTGGCCGCAACTCCACCCTTAGATATGACATGACCCAGGAAAGAGACCTCGTTCAGCCAGAACTCACACTTACTAAACTTAGCATAGAGTTGATGTTCCCTCAATTTCTGCAACACTAACCTCAGATGCTCCTCATGTTCTTCCTCATTCTTGGAATAGATTAGAATGTCGTCTATAAAGACTACGACAAACTTATCTAAGTACTCCATAAATACTTTGTTCATCAAATACATAAAATAGGCTGGAGCATTGGTTAACCCAAAAGACATGACTGTGTACTCATAAAGCCCATATCTGGTAGTGAATGCAGTCTTGGGAATATCACTAGGTCTGATCTTTAACTAATGGTAACCTGACCTCAAATCAATCTTAGAGAAAACACAAGCTCCCTTCAACTGATCAAACAAATCTTCTATTCTAGGCAGTGGGTACTTGTTCTTAATGGTCACCTCATTCAAAGATCGGTAGTCTACACACATTCTCTGAGTCCCATCCTTTTTCTCAACAAAAATAACAGGGGCTCCCCAAGGTGATGAACTAGGTCTAATAAACCCTTTAGATTGCAACTCCCTAAGTTGTTTCTTAAGTTCATCTAATTCATTCACAGCCATTCTATATGGTCTCTTAGAAATAGGTGCAGTGCCAGGTAAAAGGTCAATAACAAACTGAATGTCACGGTCAGGTGGCATACCTGGCAAATCATCGGGAAAAACATCGGGAAACTCATTGACTATTTTGATATCATCCACTGAGCCAGCATTCAACTGATTCACTGTGCCTTGAGGTGTGGATGACATATTGACAACCACATCTACTAGCTTCCCATCAGGTGCAATAAGTGACACTACTTTCTCTGAGCACTTGATTTCAGCCTTCCACTTGGGCAGCCCAACTCATTCCCGAATCGATCCAACCCTTCGAGACTCAAGTACAATGGGTCTAACAGAAACTCTACCCCCCCTTAATTTAAGGCTTGTAGTTGGGCACCAAACATTTGAATACATAACTCCCCTGGTGATTTAACTTTCATAGAGCTAGGCATAAGTTCAGTGGGAATGCTATATTTGCGGGCAAACTCACTACTGATGAATGAATGAGATGCACCAGTATCAAAAAGAACTGTAGCGGGGTGAGAGTTGATGGGGAACGTACCAAGCACCACATCAGTAGCCTCTTCACGGACTCCACCTTCACATGGTTCACCTTCCCATAGTGTTGCCCCTTCCCATTCCGGTTGGGGTTGCCATTACGTCCCTCGGGGTGGAGGCCCATTCATCGACTTCTTCTTGGGGGCGGGAGTTTGCAAAGTGTCCCACGCCACCACACCGAAGCATGTGGGGCCATTAGGTGGAGGATTAGCATTGGCCTTCACACCTGTTGTTGGGGGCTTGCGGGACGAGGCTGGTTGTTAGGGCGTTGCGTGCGGTTATAACCTCCCCCCGGGCGAAAAGATCCCCCTCGACCACGGTGATAGCCGAACGCCGATAGTTACGGTTGTTGTTGTAGCGTGGGCGGTTACCATTTCCATTGTCCTTAGAGAAATCCCTTTTCCTCTTGTTCTTCTTCTTATCATCCATCTTCTTACGCTTGCTCTCCAAAGACAATAGCCCTATCGACCATCTCCTGAAGTTAGCATAAGTGACGTTGGACATCACATATGACAAAGCATCGTTGAGACCTTCCGAGAAAGGTATTGCTTGTCCCTATCTTCCCCGACGCCTCCGGTGCATAGCGACAATTCCGTGAACTTGTCGCGGTACTCCTGATCGGACATGGAGCCTTGCTTCAGCTCATTGAACTCCTTCTTCTTCACTTCATTAATCCTGCAGGGCACATAGTCCTTCTTGAACGCTCTCGGAACTCATCCCAAGTGATGGTCTCGGGATTACGGTGAGCGAAACACGTAGCCTCCCACCAAGCTTGAGGGCGACCCAACTAGGCTGACCCGAGCCGTAGAGCACCTTCTCCCTGGTCGGTGCACCGAGCGATAACTAGTTGCTTTTCCACCTCCTTGAGCCAGTCCATTGCCTCCATAGGGTCCGAGGCATGGGAGAACTTAGGTGGACGCCCTTTAGGAATTCCCGCTTGTCACGGGGGTGGCGGTGATGGAGGGTTGGCGCCATGGATCCCCCGGTGCGATTCCGGTTCTCGGTTCGATTGGTTTTGGTTCCGGTTACGCAACATGGCCGTAATGCCCCCAGCGATGGCGTATGCGCATGGCCATGAGCTGCTCCACCGGGGTTAGGGGTGGATTGTTGTTGGTGGCGTTGTTGGTGGCGTTGTTGGTGGCGTTGTTGGTGGCGTTGTTGTTGGTGTTGTTGTTGCTTCCACCAGCACCACCTCCATTCCTTGTGACTGGTGGCATCTGATTATACAAATAGCAGAGTATAAGGATATAGAGATCATACATAATCAATACCTGCTCTGAAAGAGAAACTATAACTGCAACTGTATAGTAATATATATATCATCGACATGACTAAATCGATGAACCATTGATATTTATCGACATGTATAACAACTCACGAACAAAGATATGACGGATGATATGATATGGTAAAGCGATATGATAAAGTCAAGACATGATAAAGCACATATAAAGAGACCCAAAAGACCCGAACTAACTATTCATTAACCTTAAATATTAAACTTGTCTTGATAAGTCATTGGACATCTCCCACAGTCTTACCACAATCATCACAAAGAACCGAATCATCCAATAACACAATAATAATCCAAGTTTATCACACAAGCAACCATAACACCCTCAAACTGAACTAATCACTAGACTCACCACGAACTCTCGCAAGCTAAGGGCGTAAACTAACGAACTAGCGATAGATAGATAGCTAAAGCGACTAAGGGATGGCAGCTCCTATTCAATATTGGTACGTCCCCGCTTCACTCCATACTCCTGGATACTCGCGGGGTGGTGAGAAAGCGGGGTCTTGAGGCGCCGGTTCTGCCTCGCGGTGATCTCGCTCCCGGAGCTCAGCAATCCTCCTGCGGTCTTCCATCTGCGATCCCTCGGCTCTCCGAATCTCCACCAAGGCACCTCGTGAGCTTCTACGGTTCGGCACGGCCGCTAAACGCACCGTTGGAGACATCCTTGGGCCATCCTCCTCTGAACTGCAGCAATGCGGGAAGCCAACTCCCAGCGGCGGCGGCGTGGGTAGTAGCGGCGCCATCGCCCCCGATGTCATCAAAGAAGCGCCGCGATAGGCGGTGAAAGCCATGCGAGCGGCGTCAGCGATGGCGCCCCTGCGGGTGTCTCTGTCGGCCAGGAGCGGCGTGCACCGAATCCACCCTAAGAGCACGGAGTGCACCGCTGACCTCCCAACGTAGGCACTCATCTTCCGTAACTCGGGGTGAGTGCGATGAGTCCACCGGCGTCGGTACTCCAGCTGGCGTGAGACGCCATAGCCATACCGATGGTTCAACGGCGCCCGAGCTCATAATGGGCAAAGCATTCTCCCCATCCCCGGTGGTCGTCGTGTGATGGTCCATCCGCTGGACCCTGGATCCGCCGATCCCCTTCTTCGAGGAGCATCCGGTGGTCCACCATTTCTGGTCCACCATTCCCAAAGACCGACTTCTTCATCGATGTGTGCGAATCTCCATCACCGTCTTCACTATCGGAAGGATCTCCTCCTCCTCCCCCTCCAGGCTGGCCGAGGTGCCACACGGAGGATGTCATACCCCGCCGCCTGCGGGGGCAACCTCCACCCTTTCGGCGTCCAAGGGAGGACCAAAGAACGAAGTGGGCACCATCATCAAGGTGCCGATCGGGATGGAACACGAAATCGTCGACATCACCGGTCAACGGGAACTCAACGGGCGCGTCGGAAGGTAACCCGCGGTACTCTTACGGGCGGAATCAACAAGCGTCGCACCATTGTCTAAAGAAAGTAAGAAACATGTAGAAGATGATTAGGAACTCATGATCAAAGATGATAATAAATCAAAGATGATAATAAATAAGTAAACATGATCAAGAGGATGAAAGACAATGCATGAATCTTGGCGGATGAATATCTCGATGGTGTAAATGCGGACAAGTGATAGTATGAGATTTGTATGCACATATGTGGTATTTATGGTAATGAACAAAAGCAATAATGATACTAATAAAACCAGGTAAACATGATGATAATGATAATAAAACCGATGAAAGCCGATAGATAAAGGTGCATCAAGGTGTAATAAATGATAAACATGCTAATGATGAATGAATGAATGATGATAACCCAATAAAAGACCCTAAAGACGGCCATTCTAACTAAAGGGCTGCGTGGTCCTACGGTCAACACAGCTCTGGTACCACTTCACACACCGGATTTGAAGGAGTAAAACCAGGTGTATAAATTATATGTGCGCCAGGATCAAATTACACACATATAACGACTTCATTGGTCCACGCACGGTGTTACAATAACGAAAGAAATAACATAAAGGTATTAACGTACTTTATTACATCGAATCTCGGTATAGCGGAAATAAAACAAATGACTTTAATTGTTTCTAAGCAAAGACGACGGCGACACAACGGCGGCGGCGACAATGTAGCGAATCCACAACGCCCGGGGGTTGGCGGCGGTACCACGTAGCTAACAACCGGGCATGTTCTCGGGGTAGTCATCATCACTTGAGCAACCTTTATTGTGATTATTGCAAGGGTGAGTCCATGTCGAACTTCGGCAAGTCAAAGTGGAAAGTAATGACATGCAAGGCTTATATAAAAGGAAAGGTCGACACGATTGTCTTGCATGTAGCTCTTTTAATCTTGATTCATTTTAAATAGCAACCTGTTACTAATCATTGGTTGAGAAAACCCAAAACCCTTAATTAAGGTGTAAGTAATAATTAAGTTGATTTCAAAGAGTAGTTAATATTAATCATAACCGCTTGAGATCACCCCAAGCAACCCGGGAACTCCATCCCGAACAACACGAGGCTCAACCTCAACAACACCATCACTATTTCCAAAAAGAGTAGCTTCTAATCATGTGAGGGTCTTTGGGCGCTTCTTAACCGTGAGCACGGCTAGTATACCGGTTTGATCAAACTCTGCCTTGAGGTGTGTGCACTTTCCCTTGATCGTGAAATCCCATATGCCCGGGTTAGCTAGACCCAAAACTCTACCAAGGAGAGCGGCGGGGGAAATCACTACGAGACCTTTCACAGGTTTCAAGATAGGGGTTCACTCGCCCGAGGGTAAACGCAGGGTATGAAGCGTCCCCAATCAATTGGATCTACCATCCCCCATACTACAATCCCGAGAGCCCCCAACGCCATCCCAGTGGAAAGATCCACCCTATAGCGAGTGACCTGATAATTAGTCAAGCCAGAGCCCATTAGGTCTGAAGTTGCACTGTTGTCCCAGGTGACCGTCCACGAACCGGTCCTTAGGGAGAGAAGACGGATGCCTCTGGCAAACCAGACGCACTACAGCAATCCGTACAACCCTTGAACCCACAACCACGATGCATCACGCATCCAACATCTTCAAACATGGCCGCAACCATGAAACATCTCCATGAGCATATTTAAGCAACATTTTAATATCATTGAAGAAGGTGAGTAGATGAGCGGAGCATACTAAGCAAAGCAGCCTATCTACCCATAACCCCCAATAGGTGAATCTGGATAATGGTGGCTAGTAGGTCCTTAGGGTATACCAAATTAAGACACATGCATGAATAGTAACATTGCATTTAATGAGTAGGAACAAAATGGTCAAGCGGTGCCTGCACTTGCCTTGGTCGGAGTCGTCTTGCTCAAAGCTATCCGGTCGTTACGCTCAGTCCTTCACGAGCGCCTCCTCTTCTATACGCATCAAGCAACACATACGGGAGCAATACATGCAAGCAAACAATTCATAATTAGACAATACACCAGTACATGAATTAGCAGCAAACAATCTCATAAAAGTAATCTACTCGTCGAGACGATTTCGTGGATATATGGATCACTAAAATCGGAGTTAAAACGAGAAAGTTATGGCTATTCAAAGTACCGATGGCAAAACTGTAATTAACTGGAACTTAAATTCGAAATAAAATAAAAAAGGGAAAACGGGATTATCCGGCGAGGGGGCAGATTTGCAATTAACGAAACTACAGGGGCTAAAATGTAAGATGGCCGGTCTTGGCGTCGGCCGCGTCGCGTCGACGGACGGCGATGTCGGCGGTCATGGCTGGCCGGTCGATGGGCCGACCGTGGACCGGGCATGGTGGACCATCCAGGTCCACGGTGGGAGGCGATGCTTTAAGCCGGGACGCGGCGGCGTGGTCGCCGGAAAGGCGGCGGCGTGGTCGCCCGGGCGTGCTGCGGGGGAGCGGCGAGCAAAGCGAGAACGCGCCGCGATGCGCGCGTGAATGCGCGCCGCGATCGCAGCCGCGCGCGCGCGGCCAGCGCGCTTGGCGGCGGGAGCGCGGCGGCGCGCCATGGCCACCGGCGGCGGAAGGCGGCGGTGCGCGCGACGCGTAGAGGCGACGAGGGTTCAATCTAAGGGCACCGGCGTTAGTCACGGCGAGGCGGGCTCGGAGGTCGACTCACCCCTTGTCGATCGGCGGCGGAATTGATGGGAGCAGCGGCGGTGGAAGCTCCCGATCTGGGGTTTTTCGGCGAGGACTTGCGGCGCGGCACCGGCGGCGTGGTAGGGTTGGAGAGGGGGGCGGAGGCTGCGGACTCGCGTTAAATAGAGGCGACGAACCTCGGTTCGTGCTTGGCGCGGTGCCTGTGGTCGCGGCCCGGACGCGAAGCGGCAGCTCGGTGTCCGTCTCGGGAAGGAGGCGACAGCGTAAGCCCCACGCTGGCCCGGGCGGGGGACCCGCGTGTCGGCGAGCTGCGGCTATTTGCGGCGCAGCGTCTGTAGCGTGCGGCGCCGCGTCTTCTTGGCGCGGCGGGCTAGCGGGCCGCCTTGGCGCTCTTCTTGGCGGCCCAAAGCGCGAGGGCTGGCGGGGCTGCTTGTTGCCGAAAAGTCTTCTTTGCGGGCTGCTGGCTGGCTGTATTTTGAGGCTGCTTGCTTCTTTGGGCGAGAATCGGGGAGGCCCCCAATCTAATAGAAATTCCTTTCCTAATTTTCTATTTAGCAAAATGAATGAAAATTGCTCACAATTTGAATATAAACCCTACACTAATCAATCAAGGGCAATACAATAAAATTATGCGGCATAGATGAATGCAACAATTCAAGGTTTCTACCTTATATTTCATTTTACGGTATTTTATAAATAATTAATTTGACCTAAATTGAAGCATAGCATAAATAAAATCAATTTAAATTCTAATTTTCAAAAAGGCAAAAAAAATTAGGGTGTCATAATCTCCCCACACTTATTTTTGTACCTGTCTTTATTCACAAAAGAAAATGTGGAAAACAAACAATGGCCCTACCGATTTGGACATCGGGGGAGCCTAAATTATTTTATTATGGTTATTATTATTTTATCTATTTATTTCTTCATAAACACACATTTTTTATATTTATTTTATTTTATTTGTTCACCCAACTCCCTTTTTTATAAATATTACTCAAGCAAGGCAAGGATAAAGATGAAATGAGAGCATAGCCTTGATTTATCTCCATCATGAGTTACTTTCACTTTGGTTATGACAACGAGTACTTCAAGGTTCATTTAATCAAGATTAAAACCATGTCTAATTTTGATTAAAGAAGGCCATTTAACCTAAGTACCACGCTTAATTTAAAAGGCCTATAGATGTATTGTATATGTTTCGTATACAAACACACCTAAACCCGAGCAAATATCATAAACAAGGAAAGCATGAAGTTGTATTTTTATGGAGATAGATATGAATCATGGAGTTGGTGAACATTGAGTGACCTTTGCATACACGGGTGTACTTACCGACCACGGATGTAGGTGGAGACTTTTAAAGCTGTTGTGGCGGTGACTTTATGGCTCTGCCCATGTGAACCACAAGGATAGGCCTCACACTTGGCTTAGTGTGTGTATGGGCCATGGCCTTGTTAGTAGCAAAAGGCTTGGAGGTGTGCCCTTCTTGCTTGTGAAAAGCGTGTAGGGTGGAGTTAGGCCTGCTCCTTCTCTCTCCTCCACATTCTTCTTCTTCTCTTTTTTTCATATTCTCTCTTTTTTTACTACTTCGTCATCATTCATTTTTTCTTTTTTATAACACCACTTTTTTTATCACTCTCTTTTTTTCTTTATCTCTCTTTTTCATTTTTTTTCTTTATTCCTTTTCAATAAGGTAGAGCTAGCATCTTTTTCTTTTCTTTTTAATCAAGATGGCCTTGTGGTGAGATTCTCACCATCTTCCCCCACACTTGGACTTTTTGTGTGAAAGTCAAGTGTGTAGAGTCTGAATGAGCGTCTCATCACAAAGAACATCAAGATAATTATATGATGTAGCTCTAATGTCCTCGAGGCATTGTATGTACCCATGTTCTTCTCAATCTCCACCTAAAATAGTTAGTGACCAAGAATACCCGAAGGTGCATATGAACTCGAAGACATGTTCTTGCTTTTATTGATAAGAAAAGTATTTTTCTTTCATGATAATCCGAGGTATCTCTCGGGCGGTGCTTACTTTATGGTCATAAGCTTGACCGCCAAACTTAGGATCGAGCTTATAGCAAGAAGCTATGATTGGCTCCTTAGGTGATGGCTATTAGAGCTCGTCCTAAGGAGGAGAACATTTTTTTAGAGGAAGAATTTTATAGTAAAAGGAATAAAATTATTCTTTTATAAGTTTTTGTAAAAGAAGAGATGATGATAAAAGGTTTTTATTCTTTCAAAAATGTTTTTTTAAGAAAGGATTTTTATTACGAGACACAAATACTTTCTAAATCAAGAGAGAAAGAAAAAAAAAAGGGTTTATTATTTAGACAATTTATTATATATATATATATTTAGGAATTTCAAGAATGTTGAGAATGCTAAAAAAAATCATTATCAAAGTTTTTTTTTTTGAATTTCAATACTAGAGAGGAGATATTTTGAATTATGTAAATTTTTGGTGCATGTGTAAGAGTTTGAACATGCATTTTTAAAATATATAGGATTTTTTGTTTGAAAGGTGGGATTCATGGAAAGATGATAAGAAAAAATGAGGAATATATTTTTTTTGTTTTTTGGGATACAACACAAGGATACGGGTGATCTAGGTTTAGAGAAAATTATGACAACCATTCCACGACAAGAACGTAAAAATGCTTATTGACGTTTCACAACGACATCACTAGAATTGGTATATCCTAGCAACACCGTCACGAAAACACGGGTGGTATTACGTAACGTTCTGAGAACAAGTCCGCAAGCACATAGAAATACCGTTGTAGCATTTCACCCGGAAGTATTCAGGGTATCGTATTTCCACGAGGAACGGTTGTGTAAAGTCTCTTAGCTAGTTTACCTAGGATAACAAGAAGAGAGATAGCTCGGGTAGCAAGGTTTTTAATGATAGAGATCCTAAGTTAAGGTAGCAAAGCCACTATCAACTCACTTCGGTCACCGGAGCGCACCTGGTCTGCCAGGCAATACTGGCATACAACCTACTCCATACGAGACATGGGGGATTACAAGGGATGGGCGGGACTGTCACCACCTACCACCTACCACCTCGTCCATCTGTGTATGGGGCAAACGAAGGAAGACTATAACATAGACACCACGTCTACGCTATCTTCTCCTACTCTAGCGTGATATCAAGGGTTACCCAACTGGCGAGGCCCTTCTACTAGAGCAACCGCCACAAGGACGGATGATGAACCTGTAAGTAAATAATAACAAGACTAACTTAAAGTAAGAACTCACCACCATAGAAGAATACGAACCTTTGTACTCCAAATAGTACTAGTTCCGCCGAGGTACAAGTGAAGAGGAAGCCGACATCCCCGGGACTCCTCCGACAAGCATACTCGAGGCCTTCGGGTACACTCATGGAGGTAACCGACAGCACCGGTACTTCTCCATCTCTTCCTCTCCCTCACTCACTCCCTCCTCTTCTTCTACATTGTGCTCTTCTTTGTGTGTATGCTGAATTGTGTTCTTTGAGTGAGGAGAGGTAGCCTCCTTTTCTAGGTGGTGGAGACTGAATGTGCCATGGAATATTCCCTCATTATTTCCTTCAAACCGACCTCAAGAATGGTGTCCAGGTTCGTGCATCGTGTCGGGCCCCCACTTTAATGGGTCCATAATCTCACGTATTTGTGCGGGATTACGCACAAATATGTTTACTATTCATAGATGATGGTACGTAGGTTTTAAAGGAAAATCTGAGCTTTATTAATATAGGATAAAAGGTTTTACATCAGTGACCAAGGAGGTCATGGTCTGGGTTACAAATATCAGAGTTAGCCAATCGAGAAGCGGTGGGTAAACTGTGATTCGGTCTATTAAAGCGATAGACCGTGATGGCACTTCTTCCTACTCCATAGGCAAACTTGAGCACGGACGAAACCCTAGCTTCAACGTCTTTCTCCTATGCAAACGTCTTGCGAGCTCCTACGAAACGCTGGTCTATTACCTTGTTGATGGTATTACCTTCTGAGGTGCCGATGTCTATAAAAATAGAGAGGTGAGTACATACGTACTCAGCAAGTCCAAACCAGGAGGTGGATTGTGATTATTATGGGTTGGGCCCTAGTAGAGTCTCTAAAACTGCTCTCACTAGTTCCTGATTAGTCCAAATTATTATCAACATTAACAATTCACAAATGGTTGGACAATTAGTGTGAAATCTAATCATAGATGATCCACCCTAGCATCTGCCCATTCCAAGGACGTGGCTATTCGAATAGATTTTAGTAACTCTGCAGAGGTTGTACAAATTTCCCCACACGATGGACACATCTTCTTCCGTGATCAGCGGTCGAAAAAGATCCAACGAGATCCCATACAAGCTTGGGTGCTACCCTAGATATCCATATAATTCCTACCACGGCTTCTCAGGGGTTGGAAATGCTACAGAGGATGTAACCCTGTACGTAGCTTCAATGCACACTACGGAGGCTGCCATCCCTATACGTAGCCGCTATGGAGGGTGCAACCTGTGCGTAGCTTCAATGCACGCTGCGGTGGTCGCCATCCCTATACGTAGCCAAAAGCGGGAAGATCACTTAGCATCCCAACGCGAAAGATCACTTAGCATCGAAACAAAATCATATCCATAATCATAAATTGCACAACACGGCGTCACCACGCCCAAATCATCTAACGTGGAAGACCACATAGCAACCACGCAACTGACCACGAAAATCACTTAGCATCCCACATCGGCTCCCGATAGACCGTTTGCCTACTTCCGGCCTTCTAGGTAAGAAATTATACTTCAACCTAATCGGGTGTGGAATCCGATGCGCCCATCTGGGACATTTGGCGGTCTGAAAATATCGCACTAGGTAGATAGTCTATGAAACGGTCCTTCACGAGGCAAGTATCTCTCCGCGGGAACCCCTTGCGGCAATTCACCCGATGTGGTATTTAGGCTCTACGGACTACCACTACTCACCTCTTTTGTTGGTTAGGTTCACTTTATTATCATTATTCCATAGTCTCATATTAATTATCATCATGGCCTTCATCATAATCTCAACAACAATCTCATCATAAATCTCAATAATTAATCATCCTCAATAATCTCGTTGATCATCATCAACAATCTCATATGTAAATCTCAATAATTTCATCAATCATTCTCATTAATCTCATTACATACCACATGTATGTATCATTCTCATATCAATATTCCACATATGATAATAGGCCACGATCACATTTCTCATATATTATCATTATTCAATTAAGTCATGATTAAGGGGGTTAGGACTTGCACTGGTTAGTTGTTACTTATCGGCACGATGACGGATGAGTTGGCTCACTCCTGGGGAACTCCTAAACCCGGTCGACAAAAACTACTACGTGACTAACGAAACCTAGCTTGAACTAGAGCGAGACAAGACAAGCATGGAACATTATGGTGGTGGCAGGGCTCAATGCATAGACCTAGATTTTAGATGAATTATGGAAGTGGTTTGATGCAAAACGGAGTTAGGATGCACAAGTTATTGATTTTATAAGATTAAACCTATTTAATTACTAAGGCAATATTATATAATATATTTATAATGCATGAAATTTTAAACTAATTACATGATTAAATTACTTATATTATTTAGTTAATTTACAAATTTTTAAGGAATTTTTCGGAATCGAGAATTTGCATTTCTAGCTCTCCGTGTACGTTTGCCGTGTGTACCCGGCAATTACAAATTGTACCCCAAATGCTCCGGACCCCGGCATCGGTGTCCACCGTGGCCACCACGCTGGCCAGCCCGGCTGTGGCACCCAGGCCCGCGGCCCGTGCACTAATGAAAGGAGGAAGGAGAGATGGACTGGCGGGTGGGGCCAAGATGTCGGCCGGCCGTTCCCATTAGTGGACGTTGTTGGCTTCGGGCCCACATGTCGGCATGAGAGGGAGTAGTGGTAGGGTGATGGGGTGGTGTCGGCGATGACGGGAAAGACTCCTAGTCCCTCGGGCACGCTGCACGGCGGCGGTTCGCGGTTCGCCAAGTCCGGCCCTAGAGGCACGGACCTCGTCTAAGGCTCGCCGTGTGGGCTTCCCAAATTCCGTGACTCCGTCCCGCTCCCGAGGTGGTTGTAGGATGGCGGCGGGGGCTGGACTCCCCAGCGGCGGTGGTCTCACCAGGCGGTTCTCGGCGGCACCACGAATGGAAATGCCCGCTCGGGCTAACCTCGTCCACTGGCTTGAGAACTCATGCGCGAAGGTGTGCAGGTGGTGAGTTAGAAATTTAGGGTCTAGTAGCAACCCTTCCGCATGCTAGTTGGAGCACGGTTCCGGCCATGGCGACTCGGTGTGGTGGCGCACGCCGTCGGTGCAGCACAGAGAGATAGAAGAGAAGAAAAGGGACGTAATCAAGAGGAGACGCGGAGGGAAGACTCACCGACTCGCCAATGTTGCTCCGGAGCAGCTCAATCGCCGGGAACGCTCAGACCTAGCCGAAACTCCACCGGCGACACCGCACTCCCGATTTGGGGGAAATCAGGATTGGGTGGAGTGGGAGAGAGGAGAGGGGGATTGGAGGAGAGCAGCGCATGTTCCCGATTCTGGCAGTGCTTGTGGATTGAATGGTGGGGTCCATTGAGCTCCCAGAGGGGGCTATTTATAGCCGGCTGCAGCGGAGCTCGACGTCATGATATTTTGGCACCGCCGAGATCTTCCAGTAGCACTCGCTGTTCCCGTGGACTCCGATTGGCGTCCAGCTGGTGCTCGGTCGGCGGCTCATTTATTGCAGTGTCTAGTCCTATCTCCGGCAAGGCTGGCTCGCCATGTGGTCATGTCGTCCTGGCCGCCGGTTGCCGGCCCGCCATGGCGGCAAGGTGGCGGCAAGGTCAGTGGCTCCGCTGTTGCTAGTTGAGCCATGTCCCTGTGTGCGTGGACTGATAAGGACAAACCTACGTTGTCCAAGAATAATGGCCCGATCTTTCACGGCACAAGATAAATGATAATATGGAATTTCTGAATTTGTTTGTTCTGATATAAATAGCTCGATAGAAATTAATTTGATCTTATCCCTCACAACCGACAACAGAATAATTGTCTGATATTGAATAGTATGGACTAATCTCGTAATGAACAGGAACTGCAATTCAGACTTCTAATAGGAACAAGATTACTCCCTCTGTCCAGCAAATATTAGTACATCTACTATTCAAAAAATTTCCCACAAATGTTGGTCGAGATAGTAGATGCGGAGCACAGTCTGACACAAAAGTTCTATGCCAGCACAGGCTGTCTACATACCAGATCGATCCTAGCCACTCGCTCTCTCTAAAAAAAATAACGCTGACTCCCAGATGGTTCTCGTCACCGCGACAACAAGGGAGGAAACATGAACCGGGGCTGATATTTCAGGGGCATTTTCGTAATTTCACGTCCACCTTGGTTTCCGTGCCCAGAGCTAGATGTACCAACATTTGCGGGACGGAGGGAGTAGATAGCAATATCAATTTATCCCTCGCACCTCACACAAGCACGTCAACAGGACACTTGAACCACGGCCGCTAGGTATTATTTCCACGTAAAAGGAATTTAACCAGAGGAAGAATTAATCTAGCTGTTATATCAAACACAAGTAGCAGCACTGACATATACCAAGATGTATCACGATAGATCAAATACCACCAGCCGCAATATCAATGATAAATAAAGGGATCAGCTTACAATTGTTGCAATCAAACCCTAGATATCTTCTTCCACCCGCAGCCTCGGCGACTACGATCAGAAGATGAGGAACTCCAAGAATTCCAAACGGCGCACTTTTCGAGCGAGAAGCAACTCGATCACGCACTCCACGCAAATCCACTGAGGGATCCGGAACAATCACCCAACTAGGGTTTCTTGAGCGGCGGCTCGATGAGGAATACTCCACGATTAAAAATCCAATCTAACCTGTTACAAGGCCAGCCGTAGGCCATATATGCGCACACAGGCACCGGACTCGATCGACTTGACTACGACGGCACCAGGCAACCAGATATACTACGTATGTGTCTTAGCCCAAATAAGCCCAACCCATATATGAATAAAGAAATAGCTAACTAATTCTAGTGCCAGCAAATATATATTAAAAATATTATGGCAAGGACTAATCAACGTGAGGACCTGTGACCTTCGCCTGTTCACCAGCAGGTCGATGCTAATAGTGAAGGGCCTCTCCAAGTTTTCCATGATGGCAATAATTCTTCACGTGATGTCAGCTTTCATAGAACCAAAATAAATATATTTTTTGGCTTTTCATGTTCTTTCTTGAACGTTGCACTCTTAAAGATGATCATTGACGAAAGACCACTCGGAGCAAATATTTCCTTTGCCTTCTTCATATATTTTTCATTAGAAGAGAATGCACCAAATTTTAAGAAAGATGGATCTCTCATATTTTTAGCTGATAAATTATCCAAAATAATATCTTGCGGCGCCATGGGCTCATCATTCTCCCTTTCTTGAATCAAAGTCATCCTCGGCTTTGAGGTGGAGTTCATAGAAAGCCCCTGCTTTGCCTTAGTAACAGCCATGACTTGCTGACCATTGGTCAAGCCAATGGCATTGGAAGACAATTGTTTCACATCAGGTTTCATTAAGCTGCAACCCAAAATATTTGGATCAGGAACACAAGTGATTGCCACACCCACCTTGCTTGTTTGCAACAAAACAGTTGATGCCTCTGAGATGTTACTGGATGACCCGTTTACTTCAATAGAGAACTCATGGATCTTACCATGCTTCACAAATTCAGATGTGGAGTCAAGCTGCACACATAATGTATTTTCAACTGATGCTGCAATATCTGATTCAATATAGTGACTTTCAGAACTCGCACATGGAGAACTAGCAATCAGATCCTCGTTTTCTTCATTACTGGAAATATTGCCCACAGTAACCAAAACTGGTATAGTCGCACCATTCTCACCCTCTGGAAACGAAGCCGACCTCGGCTTTGGAGTGAGTTCAACAACCTTTTCTTCACTTTGGAAGTAGCAAATATCTTAGCCTTGATAGCATTATTCGCCATTGGTTTCAACACATGGTGAACTCCACTATGGTAGCATCAATATCAAACTGCCATGGCCGACCCAACAACAAATGGCACGCACTCAGCGGCGCAACATCATAGTCTAATGTATCAACATAATTCCCAACTGAAAATTTAACTCTAGCCTTATGAGTAATTTTCAGTGTACCACTTTGATTCATCCATTGCATATAACGCGGCGTTGGAAGCCTCCATGTAGATAAAGATAAAGCATGAACAACATCTGAGCTAATGACATTAGTGAAACTGCCACCATCAATTATGAGTTTGCATACCTTACCCTTTATAGTGCATTCCGACTGAAATATGGAAGAGCATTGTCCCTTCATAGTAGCAACAGTACCATCACTATGTATTTCTCTTGCCATCATAGATAATCCATTGGACATATCATCTTGATCATCAATTTTATGCTCAGACTGAGTATCACAAGAAGAATGCAACCCAGATGTTACAGAAATTTCATCACTCTCATATATAGCTGGCCGGTTCGGGCACTTCAATGTTTAGAAACAACTGAGAATCCTCTTTGTGTAATTCTATAGAACTATCAATTGGCTTGGGAGCTAGAATTTTGTCGAAAGCAGCAGCAACTTTGTCAACAGTAGCATCAATGGCCTTTCTCATTGCATCATAAACAAAGTGTCGCCGCAACACAAACGTCATACCTACCCATGTCCGACAAGGGTCATCCACATGAAGCCACCACTGCAAAACATCTTTAGCAAATTTTCCTTCTGCATAGTACATCTTTGTGACTGAATTAAATCCACGGCCCTCAAAGAAACTCTCCATTGCATCTTGCCAAACATAGTATTCATGGGAACTTGTTTTGAGAGATAGGTTTGGCATAAATTTCATCTCATCAAGCAAAGAAAGTGGATCCATCAAAAATCAGTACCAATAATTCCGAAAGTACCGTGAGCAACCTGGATACCTGATACAACCCTGATAAGGACAAACCTACGTTGTCCAAGAATAATGGCCCGATCTTTCACGGCACAAGATAAATGATAATATGGAATTTCTGAATTTGTTTGTTCTGATATAAATAGCTCGATAGAAATTAAATTGATCTTATCCCTCACAACCGACAACAGAATAATTGTCTGATATTGAATAGTATGGACTAATCTCGTAAATGAACAGGAGCTGCAATTCAGACTTCTAATAGGAACAAGATCAGATAGCAATATCAATTTATCCCTCGCACCTCACACAAGCACGTCAACAGGACACTTGAACTACGGCCGCTAGGTATTATTTCCACGTAAAAGGAATTTAACCAGAGGAAGAATTAATCTAGCTGTTATATCAAACACAAGTAGCAGCACTGACATATACCCAGATGTATCACGATAGATCAAATACCACCGGCCGCAATATCAATGATAAATAAAGGGATCAGCTTACAATTGTTGCAATCCAAACCCTAGATATCTTCTTCCACCCGTAGCCTCGGCGACCACGATCAAAAAGATGAGGAACTCCAAGAATTCCAAACGACGCGCCTTTTCGAGCCGAAGCAACTCGATCACGCACTCCACGTAAATCCACCAAGGGATCCGGAACAATCACTCAACTAGGGTTTCTTGAGCGGCGGCTCGACGAGGAATACTCCACAATTAAAAATCCAATATAACCTGTTACAAGGCCAGCCGTAGGCCGTATATGCGCACACAGGCACCGGACTCGATCGACTTGACTACGACGGCACCAGGCAACCAGACATACTACGTACGTGTCTTAGCCCAAATAAGCCCAACCCGTATGTCAATAAAGAAATAGCTAACTAATTCTAGTGCCAGCAAATATATATTAAAAAATATTATGGCAAGGACTAATCAACGTGAGGACCTGTGACCTTCGCCTGTTCACCAGCTGGTCGATGCTAATAGTGAAGGGCCTCTCCAAGTTTTCCATGATGGCAATAATTCTTCACGTGATGTCAGCTTTCATAGAACCAAAATAAATATATTTTTTTGGCTTTTCATGTTCTTTCTTGAACGTTGCACTCTTAAAGATGATCATTGACGAAAGACCACTGAGCAAATATTTCCTTTGCCTTCTTCATATATTTTTCATTAGAAGAGAATGCACCAAATTTTAAGAAAGATGGATCTCTCATATTTTTAGCTGATAAATTATCCAATATAATATCTTGCGGCGCCATGGGCTCATCATGGACTCCAGCTGGAGCTCGCTTGTTCCTCGCTGGCGCCCATGCGTCTCGTGCCCGGTGAGCTGGCTCGCCGTCCGGTCTTGTCGCATTGGCCGCCGGTGGAGTAAATGGCGGGGTCATCGGGGTGCTGTGCGCGTTGAGCTCCTCCCCTGTGTGTGCGGACGGGAGCGTGGTGTTAACATGAGGGCTCAGCGGTGGGGAGAGCGAGGCGCTATGTGGAGGTCGCCCTGTCTCCTTGATTCGACGGGACGGGAGGCACGGCGGGGTCGCGGTGCGTGTGTCGGAAGGAAGAGGAATGAGCTGACACGCAGGGCTCGGCCAGCAGTGAGAGAGGGGGAAGAAGGAGTGGCTCCATCGGCTTGGGCTTGTAGTGCTGGGCCGGCCCACTTGGGCGCGAAGGGGAGAAGGAGGGAGGCGGCTCGCTACTGGGCCAGGAAAGTTGGGGAGGAGAGAAACGAGTCCAACGGCCTTTTCCATTTTCTCCCTCTTTTGTATTTTCCTTTTTCCCTTTCTCCTTATATCTCTTCCTATTCCTCATGTATACACATATACATATACAATTCATGGTATATATATTGATATGGCTTTATTTATGAGCGCGCGCGCGCACACACACACACACACACACACACACACACACACACACACACACACATATACACACTTGCTTTAGCATATATATTTTAGCACACATGCCCTGACTTTATTATTATTTCCCAGAGATTTGTAAACGATGCTCATGCATGCATGCACTCCATACTTCATGTAACCTAGATTATGCATTACTTCATTTGCCACCATATGTTCAACAAGCAAACAAACAAGACATCCTATTTTCTATATGGTGAATTTTTAATGTAGGGTTTTTGGAAAACATTTTTAGGGTGTTTTTATGAAAAGATAAATCAAGTTTTAGTTCATTTTGAAAAATTCAAATTTTTAGTGATTTTTAAAATGATGCAAAAACACGGGTGTTTCTGATCTACCCCACTTAGAAGAATCTCATCCCTGAGATTCTAGGACTACAGAGAGAAAACCTAGAAAGACCTAAAGGAGAGAGAGGAAGAGGGAGAGAGAGATCTAGAGGGGGGAAATGTTTCCATTGCCTTACAGTGTTGTCTCGGAAAGTTCCTTGATCCGCTATCGTGCTACTCTATTACTAGGGTAGCACGCCATTGAGAGGGTATACCTCTTGCCTGATGGTAGTTGCTCGACTTTGTTACTGCTTTTGTACCCCTTTTCTTAACCATACCTTCGTCTTCGAAATCTCTAAATCTTCTTACATGCGCTACCCCACTTAGAGAATTCATTCTTCTAATGTCCTTCATGCTGAGGAATCTTGGTCTTCTGGTGTCTTCTAAGTAGTGGGTTACTCTTGATTTGCTTCTTCTGAGTAACAATCACAGTGAACTTGGGATTCCATTTCTCGTCTGGGATTTTGTATCTTCGCCTTTGATTGGCTTCCTTTTGCTTCGCCCATTTAATATTTTCATCTTTTCTTGGATCAAAATCTACCCCACTTAGAAAAGTTTTCTTCTTATCATCTTATCGCGCGTCTTCTTCTTATGCACCCTTGTTTAATTATTTGTTGGTGACCATGCTACGGATCGTGAGCCAACACATGGATTCTTGATTATCCAGGAGAATTACAATAGTAGAGCGAACAAGGGAGTGCTACTCTATGATTACATCTCCCGTGGGAGCCACTAATCTACTTCATCGAGGTTGATGACCCTGCTTTGTGGCTCCGGGGTCCATCCACTATCTCCGAGCAGAGGTCTTCTTCTCTTGGTCGTGGCTGGCTGAGGGAAGGAGAGGTCCTACGATGACGACTTCCGTTGGCGATTGTGGTGGTGTTGGGTATACGGTGGGGCTCGTCCTTCTTCTTGTGGGAGCGTGAATGGGGATCCCTTCCACAATTGCGGGTTCCATCCCGTGCATGGCGAACATCCTGCACCTAGATCTGGTGACGAGGTAGGCGTTCTTTAGCTCCTGGGTGTGTTGCTCCTGGATGGTCTTTAGGGTCTCGGCGAGTACAGTCTCCCGGCGTACGGCCGAGGCGACTTGCTCTTGGGCGTGGGCGTGTCCCATGAGAAGTTCCCGAATGTAGAATTCGGCTTGATCAACTCGGCGGATCTCGCTCCTCGAGGGCGGTGGCTTGGCGGTCGTACCGCCCATCGAGGAGGAGTAGGTAGGACATCGTGTGCTTGACGACGGGCCACCTTTCGGACCTTCTGAGGGGCTTCCATGCAATCCAGAAGGTGATTCTTCTCTTCGGGTGGGAAGTACTTCATGGGGGTGCGGGCGATGGGCTCTTCGTAGATCTGGTAGAGGCGTCGTAGAGCTTTGCGGGCGACGGATTGGCAGGTGTCGGGGAAGCAAAAGCCGGTTGCTTGGTCGTGCTCCATTCTTCGGCGACGGTGGGGCGATCTTGGCTCTTGGCGATGTAGATGGTGACTTTGATGGTGACTTCACAGCGCTAGGTGCCATGCTCTTCATACTCATGGCCTTCATACTCGGGGCGATCTCGGATGCCAAGTCTCTGCATGGCGTTGTAGAGAGCTGGGGAAATCCTGGGGGGTTGATGCACTGGCAGCTAATCCAAGCTTCGGCCATCTTGGTGGGGTTAAACGGTGGCTCTGGTAGGGGACGGCAAGGAGTGCGGTGGTGGAGGAGGGGAATGAAGGCTAGCAATGGGATGGTGGAAAGAGCGGTAGGGATGCTCTTTTTATGGTTGTTGGCGTTTCTTAGCATCATCACCAGGATACATATATCCTAGCAACGCCGCCAGAAACGCCGGTGGTATTCTCGCAACGTTCTGAGAACAAGTCCGCAAGTGCACGAAATACCATTATAGCATTTCACCGGTGAGTATTCAGGTATCATTATTTATATTTTCCCAAAGAAAGGCATGGTGTAAAAGTCTCTAATGTGAACATGTACAAGATAACATGACTGTATGATAGACCAAAGTTCATAATAGGATGATAAGGTAAGGATAACTTGACACACACACTTAAGCAATCTCATGGACAAAGGTAAAAGAAATAATAAAGAATAAAAGAATAACCTAAACTAGAGCAGGCATATCCTGAATAGCTATGTTAAGAGAGAAGATATACATACATGCTTTTATATTGTTAGAGATTGTAAGTTAAGATAATCTTGATCACTATTTGCTTACTTCGGGCACCGGATCGCACTCGGTCTGCTAGGTGATGCCGGCCTACAGCTCTACTCTCTAGCCAGACATAGAGGAGTGCAAAGGACGAACAGGGCTGTCACCACCTGTCGCCTACCTCACTATTGGAGGCTAAACAACAAACGAATGTAGCCTATAGCCTCGACACCACGTCTATGCTGTTGACTACTACTCTAGCGTCAGCTAGGAACATCCGTCTTTATCGAGGAGTCCTCTACTAGAGCACCCATCACGGGGACGGACGACGAACCCGCAAACCAACAAGCAACCAAGACTAACTTAAGGAAGAACTCAACATCTCAACTTAGCTCTTGGTCTAAACATGTATGTACGATAAATTAAGCATAAGGTTCTATATGGTAAGATCATAACATGAAAACTATAAACTAGCTCATATGCTAAGATCATGTCATAAGAACTATACTCTAGTTCATAAGCATAGCTATATTGATAAATAAAGAACAAGACGAAGAGAATAGCGGGGATCAACATAAAGAGAATTGTATTGATCATACCAAGTATCTTCAAGATGATTTTGATCTTCTATTACAAGCCTTGCCAAGCTCCTAATACTAACTAATAAAGTAAAATGATACAAGTGGAGGGAGAGAGGCTCTTGTGTGGTGTGTGCTTTTGGGGAGAGCTCTATCCATCTATTTATACAGGGGAATGGTCGGTTTCATGCGCCAAAGATAGTTCCCCGCATGCCACCGCCGCTACTCTTCAGGGACGAACCACCGGAGGAACCCCGGCCCGAGTAGACACGCCACGGGTCCGGCCGGACCGGCCTCGCCCTGCTCGGCACCGCCTTCCTCTAGTGGGCTTCTAGGCCGGCCTGTACCCCATTTCTGGGAGGGGAATGGTCCGGATGTTCATCATTTCGGCCTTCTTGCTATCCCTTGTTTGAAAGCGTGTTTCTCGGTGCGCTTCTTCTCTTATTTGGCGTATTTTTACTTGTTTCCATGTTTGATCCTCAAAAAACATATTTTCTTGGAATACAAGTGGAACTGGGTTAGTAGTAAAGGTATATGTGACATAGGTTTGCAAGTTTGTCATAAAATAGACATAAGTTGGCAAAGATAAAATGGTCGATAACGACGCCAAGAAGTCCCCAAGCTTAACCTTTGCTCATCCCGAGCAAATAGCTAAGTGTTTTTGGTTGTTGATCGGGAGTTGCTTCTATGCCGATATAATTTAAAAAATGCAGCATGCTTATAATGAAGTATTCTTCCATTGTTTAAATAAGTTGGCATTTTCATCCATCTCAGATTACTTGAATCATGTGGGGCTTATAACTTTTTTTCATCCATCTGTTTAAATAAGTTGTGATGAACAGTTCTAATAGAAACACCAGGTCATTCATTCTTTGATCAACCCTTCATCCGAAGGTTTTGTAAAGTTTTTGAAAAATAAAACAAGTTCCTCAAATGATTTCACTTTCGATCACTCAATTTGTACTTGGATTTATCGTAGAGCATATCCTCACTTTTTGGTGGCCTACCACTACAAGGCTATTTGAGTGGAGTTTTGGGTAGGTAAAAAGTGGGGCATACTTGTATTACTTATATTGTTTGGTCAAAAACCCGAACCACATGGAGATGCAAGTCATAAACTATGATCAAGATGTGCAAGTGTGTGGAATATTGAATTATAAATGTATTTTTTGGGACTCTATTGCATCACGACTCTCTTTTGAATGGTAATGCCTTTGGAAAGAGTATAGGCTATCTTTATCTTTTCTCTCTCTTTTTTTTTAGGTGGGCTTCCGATTTTTGGCCCATCATCTTTTATTGGTTGGACATATGTTCATTTTTTTTTTTTCTCTCATGCCACTTGGCATGGAATTTTACCCCTTTTTTAGCATAGCCCACATCTTTTTCTTTTGGCATATGAACAAATTTGAAGAATAGAGATATCATGATGGTGATGCAATGGTGCAATTGTTTTTGGTGGACGGAAAAAAGTACATGTTGTGGCAACTCTCAGTGTAAGAGTTGGCTTTTATTTGGTTGGTGTACGTGTATCTTGATCATGGGAGTATGACAAGTATCTCAACATAGGTCACAAACAATTTGACACAACTCAAAAGTTAAATCAAGCGAAGAAATGACCAAGGTTTTGACTATGAAGTATATCATATGGCTCTAGTAGGCATTTGTGATCATTGAGGAACTTTTGAATTTTAATTTTGAAAATAAAAAAATTCTCTCGGGTGTCAAGTTTCTCTTAGAATGAACTCATAGTGGGATCCATTTGTACCATATCATATCGGGCAACAACTTCGTAAAAGGATCATGTATTTGCAAACCCATAATTTATCAAGTTTTTAGGATAAGATGGTATTAGCCAACAAACTTAAACATTGAGGAATTCAAAGTCATAAACTAGGCGCAAATGAATTATAGACAGAGCAACTATTTATCATTTCAACTTAGAGAAACTAACATTCCTTAACACATATGAGAGTGGAATAATTTTTTTTTTTTTTATCATATCTCATCATTTTATAAGATAAAAAATAACTACAAGGAATGTTGTTGGCGGTAACCAACTGCATATAAAAAATACCGCCAACATATATACAAAATCACCAAACAACCTAGAAATAGGGGTTTTACACTAACATATTCTATAGTTTTGGTGTTTATGCTGTTTTTATGGTTTATCACAGAAACATATACTTTGGGCCAAATTATAAAGAAAAGAATAATAAAACAAACATTTGAATATTTGGCCCAAGTGCAAAACTACAAACCGGACCAACTCACCTCGGATGGTCCAAGATCCACCATGACGACCACCGGGCCAAGTCCACAACACCGAAACAAACCCACCGCCAAGATCGGGCACCAACGGCCTGACCCCCAGTAGCAGCGGCAGCCTTGGCGGGCGCCGCCAAGGGCCGACAAACCGGGCCCGCCTCTGCCAGTCGGTTGCATTCACTCGTAGATAAGCGGTTGTGGGCGTGACCGGGCATAGGTACCCAAAACCGCCATTCCCTGGTCGGTTTGGTCATAATGGGGGGAGGTGGAACTTTTCCAAAGACCCCCCTCTCCTCACACTATAAAAGGAGGCCCTCTCCCTCACTCTCGACACACCTTAAGGAGCAACAAAGCAAGATCAAGTGAGCAAGAGAGAGTCTTCTTCTTCTTCTAAATAGAATAGGGAGTGAGAGAGGAAAGGCTAGAAGGAGAGTTGGCTTCTTCTAGTTGGAGTCTCAGTACACCCCCCGGTGTACCGCGGTTCTCGGGTAGCCAGAGTGCCAGACTTGTCGGTGCCCGCTACGCTTGTACCTCTACAAGCGACTTATCATTTGTAGGTAAGAAGGTTGTGTTCTTCTTTTGGCTTATTGCTCTTAAGTATATTATCTTTGCTATTATAAACTTGCGGGATGGATAGTTCATCCTTCGGGGCGGAACTCTGGTAGAGGAACTTCTGACGAAAGGTCCTGGCCAACATCAGAGTCGTAATCGGTAGTGCAAATGTGGTGTTTGGACTAGTGGTTATCTATCTTTTGCCTCGTACTCCACGATTGAGGGGTAGGCGGCAGGTGATGACAGCCCTGTTCGTCCCTTGTATTCCCCCACGTTTGGGTGTGGCGTAGAGCTAATTGCCGGAAGCTGCCTAGCTTGTGCGTTGGCCAGTGCCCGAAGTAAGGATATAATAGCCGAGTGATTCCTGCCTAAGAACCTAAGCCCATAAAGATACCTCACTACCCATAGTTATCTCACCTTGCTCAGGGGAGACTCTGTTCAGAGAACCATCTACAAAACCGTCCCTGTGAAAATATACGATACCCTGCATACCACCGAGTGAAGTGCTACAACGGTATTTCCGTGCGCTTGTGGACTTCTCTGCTTTCGCTAAGAAACACCAACAGGCATTTCTAGCACCGTTGCTTTGGGGACGGTTGTCGTAGTTGTAATCCGAACCTAGTCGACCCGTGTATCTTCTTGTTGTCTCCAAAACTTTTTATTTTCTTTTTACCCAATGGAGCTACCCACCATTCAAAAACTTTCGCTCCTAAGGGCGAGCTCGTTGAACCATGCCAATCTTCGAAGCCAATCACAACTTCGAGTTATGAGCTCTGCCCTGGCTTTATAGCCATGGTTCGGGACCAGGCCTTTTCGGGTTTGGATTATGAAACCCCATACCATCACCTATGGGAGTTTGAGCAGCTCTGTGTGTGCCTGACTATTGCGGGCATGTCACAAGAAACATTATTGTGGAAATTGTTCCCCGTTCTCTCTCGCCGAGAGCGAAACAATGGTACATCCAAAACATAAGGTAGGTAAGCGGAGAATGGGATGAATTGCGGAATAGATTCTGTCTTGTATTCTTTCCTTATCTCGAATTGCTTCCCTACGACAAGACATACTCAACTTCCAACAAAAGAGTATGAAACCAGAGGTGCAGCCTGGGACCGGTTTACCACTCTATCCAGATCCGGCCTAGATTTGTCAATACCAATCCATGTGATGTTACAGCATTTCTGGTTAGGTCTTAGTAAAGCATCTGCCCTACAGCTTGACAAGGACACCGGAGGGTCGTTCACACATAGAACCACAGCGTAAGGAGAAGCTCTCCTAGACCGTATTCTTGAGAATACTCCACCGCTAGAACCCATCCGTGTAGAGCCCAAGCTAATCCATGAGGAATTCTCTTTGGCCAATGCCAAAACCGTTACACCTATAGAGACCCCTCGCTTGAACCAGAACCCAAGCAAGAAGAATCCGCATGTTCGGATCTTCCGTTTTTTGAGGTCGATTTTTCTGAAGAATTCAAAAATACCTCGAATTACGCTAGTCGAAAAGAAACCACCGATCCCTGTTGGCCCTAAGGAACCCCTTGACGAACTTTTTCTCAACGAATCCATTAAGGATCTAACCGCTATCATGAGCATGGAATGGGTGAAAGAGGAGGAATTCTCATCTGAAGAAATTCGGATAAATTTCCCTTCTATGCCTATCCATTGCGAATTCCAAGGGGACATAGTGGAGGTCATGTATAACCCTACGGTGGGCGTAAATATCATGTCAAAATCCTTTGCGCAAATTTGCATAGAGGAGACATTCAAAACGCCCACCACAAGGTCCTTGCGCATAGCACCCCGAACCACTTTGAAAGGACGAAGGATTATACACGACCAAATTCTTCTATACAACAATGTCAAACTTTCTTTGGACTTTCATATTTTTGATGTCTAAGATTTTGACATGTTGATCGAGCATCCCTTGGAAAAGATCCTTGATCTACCAAAAACTAGGGATTTAGATGTCAAGTTGGGGAGAAACTCTTTTTCGATCCCAGTCACATGAGCCAAAAACTCAGTGACAGACCCTCTCCCCTATCCTGACCTGCCCGAGGAAGTCATGTTAGTCATACCATACGATTCCCCTGAGTTAGCCTTAGAACACGATGCCCAATTCTTCATTGAAGAAGAGGATGACTCAGGAGAAACCATAGAACTTCCCCAAGAGGAAGAGCTGACATAGCCTCCAGTTGAGCTTAAACCCCTGCCAGCCGGCCTACGCTATGTCTTCCTAAACAATGACACACAAACTCCTTTCATTATCAGTGACAAGCTTAACGGACCGGAGACGTCCCAACTCATCGCCGTTTTAGAGAAACATAGCTCGGTCTTTGGGTATTCCCGCAACATCTAAAAGGGATAAGCCCAACACTCTGCACATATCACATTCCTATTGACCCTTCCAGTACCCCATCATGCGAACCACAAAGAAGGCTCAATAATGTGATGCGTGAAGTCATGAAGAAGGAAGTTCTCAAACTTCTTCATGCCAGGATTATCTATCCCATAGCCCACAGCGATTGGGTTAGCCCAGTCTAAGTGGTCCCTAAAAAGAGAGGAATGACAGTCGTTGAGAACGCCAAAAATGAGCTCATTCCACAAAGAACGGTCACAGGGTGGAGGATGTGCATAGACTACAGGAAACTTAACAAGGCGACTAAGAAAGATCACTTTCCGCTTCCATTCATTGATGAGATGTTAGAGCGGTTAGCAAAACATTTTTTCTTTTGTTTCCTTGATGGGTATTCTGGGTACCACCAGATTCCCATCCACCCTGACGTCCAAAGCAAAACGACCTTCACATGCCCATACAGAACCTATGCATATCGCCGAGTGTCATTTGGGTTATGTAATGCACCTGCTTCTTTCCAGAGGTGCATGATGTCTATTTTCTTAGACATGATCGAAGAGATCATGGAGGTCTTCATGGATGAATTTCTATCTATGGTAAGACCTTCAAAAGTTGTCTAAAGAATTTAGACAGGGTCTTGCAGAGATGCCAAGAAAAGGACCTGGTACTTAACTGGGAAAAGTGCCATTTCATGGTCTGAGAGGGCATCGTTCTTGGACACCTAGTGTCCGAGAGGGGGATTGAGGTAGATAAGGCCAAAATAGAGGTTACCGAGCAGTTACCACCGCCAGTGAATGTCAAGGGAATCCGCAGCTTTCTAGGTCATACGGGGTTCTATAGGAGATTCATCAAAGACTTTTCACAAATCTCTAGACCCCTCACAAACCTGCTAGCTAAGGATGCACCCTTCAAATTCATAGATGAGTGCATGAACGCTTTCGAAACCCTAAAGAAAGCACTCATCTCGGCTCCGATCATCCAACCCCTAGATTGGTCGTTGCCATTCGAGATCATGTGCGATGCAAGCGACTATACCGTTGGTGCGGTCTTAGGCCAAACCAAGGACAAGAAGCAGCATGCTATCGCATATGCTAGCAAGACGCTAACAGGAGCCCAGTTGAATTATGCTACCACAGAGAAAGGGCTCCTTGTAGTCGTCTTTGCTATAGAAAAGTTTTGATCTTACTTAGTGGGAGCTAAGATAATTGTTTACACTGATCATGCTACACTTTAGTACCTCCTTACTAAGAAAGATGCGAAACCGTGTTTGATCCGATGGATTCTTCTACTCCAAGAGTTTGATATTGAAATAAAAGATAAAAAGGGAGTAGAGAATACCATTGCGGATCATTGTTGCGTATGCAGGTCACTAACATGCAAGAATTGCTGATTAATGACTTCTTACGCGATGACATGCTATTGAAGGTGATGGACTCCAACCCATGGTATGTAAACATTGTCAACTACATGGTTGTAGGTTATGTACCACCTGGGGTGGACCGGCGATAGCTCCAAGTGGAGAGCAGACGTCACCTTTGGGATGACCCGTACCTGTACAGGGTGTGCACGAATGGCTTGTTAAGAAGATGTGTACCAAAAGCTGAGGGGATGCAGATCATTGAAAAATGTCACTCATCACCTTACGGAGGCCACCACGGAGTGTTCCGCACTCAAGCCAAGATCTGGCAGAGTGGGTTCTTCCGCCAACCATGTACACCGACATGAAAGAATTTATCGAAGATGCTACAAACCGCCAAAAACTGGGCAACATCACATTTCGAATGCAATGCCCCTACACTACAACCTTCAAGTAGAAATATTTGATGTGTGGGGCATTGACTTCAAGGGACCATTCCCAAAGTCCCATGATTGCGAGTACATCCTGGTGGCAGTGGACTACGTGTCGAAGTGGGTAGAAGCATTACCCTTCAGAGCTGCTAACGCCAAACATGCTCGCAAGATGTTTCATTAAGTGATCTTCCCCAGTTATGGAACACCACACATGGGGATAAGTGATGGAGGATCTCACTTTGTGGACAAGACATTCGGGGGCATTCCCGAGAGAACTTGGCGCCAAGCACAACATTGCTACCCCTTATCACCCGCAAACCAGTGGACAAGCCGAGATGTCAAACAAGTAGATCAAAAGCATCCTGCAGAAGATGGTCAACGAGATGGGAAAGGTCGGAAAAACAAGTTGCCCGATGCTCTCGGGCATACAGACAACATACAAAGCCCATGTCACCCTATTAGTTGGTATTTGGCAAAACCTGCCATCTACCAGCTGAACTTGAACATCGAGCTCATTGGGCCATCAAAAAGTGGAACATGGACGCCAGACTCACCAGAAAGAATAGACAGAGACAAATCTCTAAACTTGAAGAATGGCGCGAGAAGGCGTACCATAGTGCCAAGCTCCACAAAGAGTGTACAAAAAGATGGCACGATCGGCGGATCAAGACGAAGGAATTCAATCGAGGGCGATAAAGTACTTGTTGGGTTCTAACTTTGATTTACTTTAAACTTTCGTCCCAAACTTTGAAGATTTCGGGATACTCGGACCATTATGAAACGAAGCTGAGTTTAGTACCGAAGGTGGCTTCATAAGACATTGGCTTCGAGAGAAGAGCAACAAGTTTGAAATTAGAAAGATTGAGATCAAGAATCCGGCGAAGATGATCGTGGCGACTTTGCTATAAAGTCACGTAAACAGCTCCTAGGGATAAAAAGCATCGCGAAGATGAAGATTACATCCTGAAGCATTGCGAAGAAGAAGATTACACCTTCGCTAGGAAAGGTGTATTGTAGAAGTTCATTTCGGAATTCTTGAACATTTTTGTACAAATACGAAGTCAGGGGGGCCTATAAATACCCCCTGACATCCTTTGTAATCGCCATGTTGAATGGCCACCGTATAAACCATTTCATCATCAATAAAGTGTTGTGCTGAGCAATCACCCAACATCTTGGCGCCCACCATTTGTGTGAGCAACGATCTATCCCACGACCATCAAGAAATCATGGAAGACCTCCCAAGAACAAGTCGGCAGCGGCGCCGAAGAAACAACAACAAGAAGATGAAGTACCAAGAACAAGCGAAGACAATGTATCCAAGGAAGTCATCCCCCAGTATAATCAAAGTGAAGAGGCAAGAAAGCTACAAGAGCTAGAAGAAGAGTTGATCAAAAAACAAAAAGAACTTGAGGCTTGCAAGGCAAGAACTAGAGAGAAAACATTGAAGCAAAGAATAGAAGAAGCCGAAGCAAAAATAAGAAGACTGAATGAAGAACTGAATAGTCAAGAAAGCGAAGTCATCATCACAGATGAACACAAGGCAAATCAAGACAAGGAAAAGGCAATAGTCACAATCGACCCAGATTCTCCATTATCAGTAGACTTACAAATGGCAAAATGGCCAAAAGGCTTCAAGTTCAATGTCATACCAACATATGAAGGCTTAACAGATCCAAGACAATTTTTGATGAGCTTCGAAGCGGTTGTTGAATCAGGAGGAGGAGATGATAAAACACCGGGCGAAGGCACTTATCATGGCAATGAAAGGACCAGCTCAGAAATGGTATGCTTCACTCAAGCCAAGATCACTAAAAAATTGGGAACAACTCAGAACAACTCTGTTAGTTGATTTCCAAGGATTCCAGCACACAGGACTAACAAGTGATGATCTGTTTGATATCAAGCAAAATCCAAAAGAGCCAATAATTCAATATTATAAAAGGTTCATCCAAATGAAGACCCAAATCCCAGACGTATCAGACGAAGTCGTAATCATTGCTGCAATAAGAGGCCTTAGAGCCGGACAATTGTCTTCGCACCTCAAAAGAGAAAGACCAACAACTGTTGCTCAGTTATATGAGGAATTTCAAAAGTATGCAAGATCAGACAATGATTTTAGAAAGAAGACTGAAGAAGAGAACGCACAAAGAAACCAAGCGAAGTCAAACAGTCAGTTCAAGCCGCAAAATTTTGAGCGAAGACAATACCAATACCAACCACCACTTCGCATCAATCAAATCAACAATGAGCAAAGCGGAGACAACATTCAGGCTCAAAACAACCAGCGAAGTCAATGCAACAACAGAAACTTCAACAATAGCCAAAGAGGGGGTTTCAATCAAGCAAGATTCGGAGAAAGAAGAATGTTAAAACCTGAAGAGATGTATTGCATCATTCACGGCAAAGGGGCTGGTCACACTTCCAAGATGTGTCCTATGGTAAAGAAGAGCATAGAGCAAGTACAACAAGAGAGCAAATTAATGGAGAATCAAAGATCAATAAACTTCTTGTCTCAAGCAAGCACTTCGCACAATCAAGCATATTACGATCCAAGTTACAACCAGCAAGTGTTACCAGGACCACCACCAATATACAATTGCCAACCTTTGGCAATAGCTCCGCCACAATGGGGACCAATGCAAAGTACACACCCGAAGCTTCAATGGCAAACAACATCCAAAATGTCCAAAACAACGGTTCACCACCGTGTCAACAAAGAAGTAGAGGCGAATAATGACAATCTGGGGGGAAACAAAGATAGAACATTCAACAAACAACGAGAAAGAAATTATTTCAAGAGTCAATGCAATTACAATGGAAGGCCCTTACAAGAAAACAAGATGGTCACATCAACCAATTATCTTCACGAGAACAAGACATGAAACTCAAAGACTATCCACATATGGATGCCATGGTCATCAAAGCAAACATTGATGGCCGGGGCGTTACAAAAATTCTAGTGGATGGAGGAAGCTCCCGCATATTCTCTTCGCATCAACTTTAGATGCAATGCAAATCAAAAGGCAAAACTTGGGAAGGGCGTAATACCCACTAGTTGGCTTCGACGGCGAAGGATAAACTCAATTGGAAGAATTGTGTTGCCGGTATCTTTCAAAACACAAAACAATGCTAGAACGAGAACAAGTAGCATTTGATGTTGTTGAAATGCATAGCCAATACAATGCCATATTCGGAAGAGGGAGCTTAAACATCTTCGGTCCGTAATCAATTACTCTTACTTGTGCATGAAAGTTCCAAAGACTCAATGGGCCAATATCAATCCACGGGAACCGCATGAAGCAAGAAACATTGAGAAAGATTCAACCCCGGCACAAAGAAATGTTTTTGCCATCGAAGAGATCGAAGAAGAAGAAAAAGAAACAGAAAATGCGAAGTCTCGAAGAGAAAGAAAGACATGCTCAAAGGCGAAAACCAAAGAAGTATTGCTAGATCCAATGGTAACAGACAAAAAAGTTATCATAGGAGCAAATCTAGCAAAAGAAGAGGAAGAACAATTGATAAGTTTTTTAAGAAGCAACCAAGATGTCTTCGCATGGCCAGCAAAAGACCTAGAAGGAGTCAGCAGAGACATTATCGAACATCGCCTAAACATTGATCCAAGTTACAAGCCAAAGAAACAAAAGTTACGAAAAATTTCCGAAGACAGAACAATAGCCGCAAAAGCTGAGGTACAGAGATTGCTTGATGCGAAGGTCATAAGAGAAGTACAATTCACAACTTGGCTAGCCAACATTGTGATGGTGAAGAAGAGCAATGGAAAATGGAGGATGTGCATAGATTTCACGAGATCTCAATAAAGCTTGCCCAAAAGACAACTTCCCCTACCAAGAATCGACACACTTGTCGATCAAGCAAAGAGAAGCGAAATGCTAAGTTTCCTTGATTGCTTCTCGTGATATCATCAAATTTACATGAAAAAGGAGGATGAAGAAAAGACAAGTTTCATCACACCATTTGGAACTTACTGCTTCCAAAGAATGGCAGAGGGGCTTCGCAATACCGGGTCAAGTTTCATCAGAATGACTTCGGTAGCACTCAAAGATCAAATTGGAGACAATCTATTAGCATATGTTGATGACATAATAGTAAAAAGCAAGAAGCGCGAAGACCATATAAAGGACTTGAAGCAAACATTTGAGAACTTGAGAAAGTCAAATCTCAAACTCAACCCCGAAAAATGTACCTTCGGAGTGCAAAAAGGCAAAATCCTCGGATGCATAGTTTCAGCAAAAGGCATCGACCCAAATCCGGAGAAGATAAAAGCGGTAATGGAAACAGAAGTTCCAAAGAACATCAAAGACATCCAAAAGCTAACAGGAAGATTGGCTTCGCTGAACAGATTCATATCAAAGTCAGCAGAAAAAAGCTTTCCAATATTTCAAGCACTGAAAGGGGTGAAGACAAACTTCGCATGGGGAGAAGAGCAACAAAAAGCCTTTGAAGAAATAAAGAAATATCTCTCCAGTCCTTCAACATTAACAACACCAAATATTGATCAAGAATTACTCCTTTACATCTCAAGATCTCGAAAAGGTCAGAAGCGCAGTTCTAGTTCAAGAAAAAGAGAAAGACCACGCAAAAGAAGCAAGAACCAATCTACTTTGTCTCTCAAGCACTTTCTGGGTCAAAAGTATTTTACTCGAGAGATTGAGAAGATAGCATACACAATTGCTCATGGCAACAAGAAAGTTGAAGCACTACTTCTTGGCACACAAAGTGAGAATCCCAACGAATCAACCCCTCAAAGATGTCCTACAAAGTCAGAAATCTTCAGAAGACTTGGCAAGTGGGCGCTTGAAATCTCACAATACTTCATTGAATTCGAAAAAAGAACAAAGAATAAAATCACAAGTATTAGCAGATTTTATCTCGATTGGACACCAAAGAACAAATCACGAAGATCAAAAAGACCATCAAGAATGGACTCTATCTTGTCAAGAATGGACAATGAACCGTGATGGAGCATGGGGCTCCGCAGGGCTAGTGTAGCAGCAATAATCACTTCTCCATCCGGTGTCAAGATGAAATATGCAGCAAGATTAGAATTCCGATGCACAAACAACATCGCGGAGTATGAAGCAGTACTGCTGGGGCTTCGCAAAGCAAGAGCAATGGGAGTACAAAAAATCTTGATCAAGACTGATTCACAAGTTGTAGCAGGCCACGTTGAGAAGAACTACAAGGCAAAAAGACCTGAACTAGCAAAATATTTGCAAAGTATCGGGGATCAAGAAAAAACACTTCGAAGGATTCACGGTGTGAAGCATCTCAAGGACAAATAACGAAGAAGCAGATGAAATCGCAAAAACAGCAGCTCAAAAAGTCAAATTACCACCAGATGTGTTCTATCAAGTACTTTCAGAGTCTTCGATAAAAGCAAAAATTGAAGAACCAAAGTACATCCACATCATTGAAAGCGAAGATTGGAGATCAGAAATAATAGCATTTCTAAGAGGGTTCTATGAGCCAGAAAGCGAAGTCGAAGAAATAAGAATGAAGCACAAAACAAGAAATTACAAGCTCATCAACAATCAACTATTCAAGCATGGTATTTGTGAACCATTACTCAAGTGCATTTCAAGCGAAGAAGGCAAAGAACTGCTGCAAGAAATACATAGCGGAGTATGTGGGAATCATGCAGGCCCAAGAGTGTCGCACCCTGATTTCCAAAGGAAGACCAGAGTCGCCATATGTGTGCCCAGGAAGTCCACACATACAACACGTAATGTAGAAATATCGAATATAATGTATTATAGCGGAAATAAATATATATTTAACACTTACAAACATCGAGTATCGCGGAAAGGCAAAGAAAGACTTCACTTCAGGGCTCCATCTCGGCGGGACCGCAAGACTCATCAACTGGGGGCTCCGTATGCCAAGCACCTCTAATAGACTTCAAGCAACTTCATAGCATCTTTATCCTTTTACGAGCAAAGACCTTACTACGACACAATAATCGGGTGTGGGGAATAGCAAGGGTGAGTCCATGTCGAACTCGGCAAGTACAAGCGGAAAAAGTAATGACATGCAAGGCTTATACAAATGGAAAGGCCGACACGGTGTACTGCAGGTAGCTCTTTTAATCTTGGTTCATTTTAAAGAACAACTTGTTACTAAATCATTGGTTGAGAAACCCAAGCCCTTAATTAAGGTGTAAGTAACCATTAAGTTGTTTCTCAAAAAGTAGTTAACATTATTAATAACACTTGAGATCACCCCAAGCAACACGGGAACTCCATCCCGACCAACACGAGGCTCCAACCTCGCCAACACCATCACTATTTCCAAAAAGAGAGTAGCTTCTAATCATGTGAGGGGGCGCCGGGCCGCTCTTAACCGTGAGAGCACGGCTAGTATACTAGTTTGATCAAACTCTGCAGAGGTGTGCACTTTCACTTCAGTCGTGATTCCCATATGCCCGGGTTTGCAAGGCCCAAAACTCTACCAAGGAGAGCGGGCAAGGAACCACTCACGAGACCTTCCACGTATTGACATAGAGTTTCACTCGTCAAGCGAAACTCAGCGTACGGAGGCGTCCCCCGATAAAAGACCACGGATCTACACCGCACTCCATACTACAAACCTCAAGCGAAACCCGAACGCCATCTCGGTGGAAAGATCCACTCTCTGGCAAGGGACCTGATAATTAGTCAAGCCCGCCCCATTGGTCCCGGTTGCACTGTTGTCCCGTGTGGCCGTCCACGAACCGGTCCTTAGGGAGAAGACGGATGCCTCTCGCAAACCGGGCGCGCACTACGACAATCCGTACAACCCTTTGTACCCACAACCACGATGCATCCCGCATCCATCATCTCCAACCATGGTCGCAACCATGAAACATCTCCATGAGCATATATATATTTATAGCAACATTTTAATATCATTAAAGAAAGTGAGTAGATGAGCGAAGCATACTACGCAAGCAGCCTATCTACCCATAAACCCCCATTAGGTACATCTGGATGATGGTGGCTAGTAGATCCTTAGGGTTCACCATATTAAGACACATGCATGAATAGTAAATATTGCATTTAATGTATAGGAGCAAAATGGTCAAACGGTGCCTGCACTTGCCTTAAATCCAAAGTCTAGCTGCTCGAAATCTTTATCTTCTATCTTCTAGTCTTTAGTCGCTCGCACACTTGTCGGTCCACGGCTCCCGGTCTTGGCACCAACGAACGGCTCCTCGTCTACTCGAAGCAACCAAGCAACACAAACAAACGACAAACGAACAAGACTAAGAACACGCACCAAACATAATTAAAGAGAAACTAAAGACATCGCACTAACGATAGGGCTTGGTACTATGAACATGATAACGCAGAACGTCGAAGAATAGAGCTATCATAAAAAGGACTCACTAACAAGACGAAGTAACATATCGAGAGCTACTCGATTGGTTTACTTTAGTTAACCAAAACACTTATTAGCTTAAAAATAAACTTTTGACATGAGAGAACAAGCTATTATAGAACTCGGGTTGAGCAAACCAAATAAAATTATAAAAGCATTGGTGTTGATGTTAATCATATGAACATTTATTATAAAAAAGACCAAAGTTACCGACTACCATTACTTTTAATTCTAAAAGAGCATCGAACAAACACTAATCAAAATCACAAGATTAATTTGATAAACTCAAGATAAAGATCATGCGACAAGGTTAAATGGAAGCATTCATCTTTTAAGTTGAACTAACCATGTCATTACAAAGAGGACATTAATGTTGACATCAACCATGTTAACATGTCATTTATATACTGATCGATATTTAACCTACGATTGCTTCTATAAATTAGAAAATGTATTGAATAATCATTAATCAAATTTAATAGGCTTAATTCATAAACAGGTAACATGATAAAATATTGTTGCTAACACATAGCTTACGACCGACATAATTGCAACACAAAAATACGAAACTATAACTCTAGATTGCTTTTAATTGAAAGCTATTAATTAAACATTAATCAAATTGCATTAATTTAAATAAATTCACAATTGAACTACATAATAAACACGGCTGCTACCACGTAGAGCGGGGCGATATGAAACTAACGCAAACTAGAATCGCCGATTCGGACTTAAAACGGAGAAACGACAGGCGTTTTTACTTGACGAGGGACCTATCTGCGATAACAGATAATAAATAATTATGAAAAGGTCCTTCTTCTACCTTGGTTCTTCTCCTTCACGTGAACAGCCCATGGTCGTGTCTTTGTTCGCACACGGCGAGGGAAGGGGCTCGCCCACGGGCTTGGCCGGGCCGTCCGACGGGGGCATGGCGCGCCTCGGCGTGGGGCCCGCACGGGGGCCGGGCAAGGCCCCTCAGTGGGACCCCGCGCGCACGCACGCACGGCACCGCACGGCGGAGGCGGCGGCGGCGCACTCTTTCGCACAACACGCGAAAGCAGACAGCGCAGAGGGGGAGAGTCGCGGGGTGGCAGCGTGGACACGGGCGCCTCGGGTCGCCGCGGGAGGGCAGCGGGGCGACGCCGGTGGGTCGAGGACGAAAGAAGATGACGACGTCCCATGGATGAGTTCGCGGAAACTTCGATCGGAAACAAAGAACGAACGATTTAGGGGTCAAACGGCAACGGATCGGGACAAAAAGCGAATATATCACGGCGAAGAGGACGACGAGCTACCTTTTGGTGGGAATGGAAATCGCCGAACGCCATGATTTGGCGAGGAAAAGCTCGCCGTCGTTCTCGCCGGAACCCTAGTTGAGGCGAACTTCGGTGATAGATGTAGGGAGTTTCGGGTGGCGAGCGCGAAAAACGGGCCGTAGTTTTGGAATCGGCGCGTCGAGGGCTTCGCCGGCATCTATATATAGGTAGGGTTTGGAGTCGGTGAAAATCAAGATATTTTATAATTTCGGGATTTAATTAATTCTAGAAAATCCGAATTGATAATTAAGCCACGAAAAATAATTCGATGGCTCCAAAAATCAATGGAAAAATTCCCCTGAGATACTTTGGACCATGATGAACTCAAATAAAGTATTTAGAGCTCATAAAATGATATTTGAGATGATCTAGAAAAATAAAAAAAAAAGCTCAAAGACAAGTGAGAAAAGACTTGAAAATCCAAAAAAGTTTTTGAAATAATTTAGGAGATGGATTTATGAAACTTGATCATAAAGGAATGATTTAGAATAGGAGAGAAAGGATTTTTGAAAACCTTTCGACAAAGGAAATAATTAGAGAATCAAAGAATTCGATGGTAGAAAAAAAGACGAAAAACATGCGGGAAGGAGACCGTCGCGTTGCCCTAACCGCGTTATGAAAAATTTGACACACTCAAACACACCAAACACAAGCAATAGTCAAGCATCATATCACAACATGAATGATCACACACAATCAACTAACAACAAGGCACTCTTACATTATCTTCGCAAAGATTTTATAAAGCCATTTTCTCACTTCAAACTGTTAACAATTAATTTAATCTTAGTCAATTTTAGGAAAAATTTCAAATTCTTAATTTTATTTAGCGTTCTCTAATGACGTCCCAAAAATGAAAAAAATTTTGGGGTGTCATAGACTACCCCACTTAACAGAAATCTCGTCCCGAGATTAAGGAGAGACTTGAAAGGAAGATCAAGACAGATAATCAAGGTTGTTTTCGAGAATCAAAAAGAGATAGCGGGAGAGGCTCTAAGATTTGAAATAACAGAGCACACAAAGACTGAGATTGTTCTTCAAGGTTTGATTTCAAGAGACATGAGATGTTGAAAAAAAAACAACACATAAACACCGCACAAAAGAAAGATGAATATTAGTCATCCGTTTAAAATTGGAAGACTAAGCAAATGACAAGGTTGGCTTAAGCGGGACAAACAAGGATGGAAACTATTCTCCAAAGTCAATTTTCCATGAAGCATGAAATATATCAAAAGAATGACATATTTGGAATTGCTAGGAAATGGAAGGTAAAGAATTGGTCATCCGCCAAACATTACGGAGACTAGACAATAGGCAAGGTTGGTTTGCACACTATGAGATGTGTATGCAAACATTGAAGATCCATCAAAGATGATAAACCAAAATGTCAATGGCAAAAAGGAGATTATGAATGATACAAGGAAAGCAAGAGTGATTCAAATTGCATCAATGGATGCAAGAGCTAATAACAAAGGACGATTTAAGGATGGATCATATCTCATGGTGTTCAAGCTTCCATGATTCAAGAATTATGATCCCTATATGGTGACAGATAGGTGTTATCAAGGATTGTGAAGATCAATGAAAATTGATGTTCCGGGCTATCTCAATGATCAATAGATGCAAGGAATAACATTGAAGTTTCATGGGAGGCCGATGTGCAATAATGATGACAAGGTATTGGTTATATCTTTGCATCACAAGGAGCAACTATTAGCAAGGGACAAAGATTGATAAAAGATTGAAGAGTCTTTTGGTGGTTTGAGATTTCTTTGAGATGCAAAGCAAGGGTCAAGGTTAGCTAAACGATGACAGGAGAGACCAAGATAGACCTTTAGTTCTCACCGTCTTCAACTAAAATACACAAGATCGATGATAGCAGTGGGTGCTACCCTACTTAACAATGCTTTTGTTGATCCTCAAAGCATGCTTGAGAGCATCATCTTGTCGAATAAATCCCAAGAGATTCTCCCGATAGGAAACCACATGCTACACAAAAAGATTTAAGTACAAAAAGGAAGAGAGACAAAACAAAGATTTTTGTGCGAGATAGTCAAGGTGGTTCCATCATTTGATGGTAGGCAAAGGTAGGATGACAAAAAATACGTAATCCCTAAGTAGGATTAAGGTGTAAGAGACAGGATGGCAAGGACTAAGATTGATAACAAAAAGTAAGAGAGTCACCAAAGATCAATGGGGACAATGAGGATTACTTGCTCAAGGTTTTTGTCAAAATCCCTAAGATGTAGGAATGTTATTGAGGATCCATAGGAAATTTGGTGAACAAGAAGGATAACAAGGTATTTTGTATCTTTGCCTTATAGGGTGGAAAAGCTAAGGACCACTATTAGCAAAAGACGATAACCGAACAAAGTTGCGGGATAAGCAAAAAGGGTAAATTGTGATAAGGCGTAAGAAACCAGTTGGCAAATATCTGGTCAATATAAAGATTGATATGGGGAGAGAGAACTCTACCCCACTTAACAAAGATGAAACTACACCTTATGATGACTTCTGCTAAGCCTCCATCTAGACACTAAAGAGAGGACACACAAGCATTACATCAAACATGACAAGCACACAATACATCATCGATGCTACACGTGCTTCTTCTTCAATGGTGGTCATCCTAAAGGAGAGATGGGTGATGATGATGACAGGCCATCGTACATTTGAATGAGAGTAAAACTAGAAAACTTTTATAGCAAATCAATAAAAACAAAACTCAAGGAGTTAAGAATGTCATAGCTCAAAGGAAGTTATCAAGGAGGGGATACAATAGAACAAGGACGAGGAAATAAACAAAATTCAATTGCCAAGGGATGATAAAATAGTTTTATAGCCAAAATAGGTTTAGAAAACGGCGGCGATTGCTATCTAGGCATACGTCCTACAGTCGACATTGCTCTGATACCACTCTGTCACACCCTGATTTCCAAAGGAAGACCAGAGTCGCCATATGTGTGCCCAGGAAGTCCACACATACAACAACACGAATGTAGAAATATCAGAATATAATGTATTATAGCGGAAATAAATATATATTTAACACTTACAAACATCAGAGTATCGCGGAAAGGCAGCAAAGACTTCACTTCAGGCTCCATCTCAGCAGGGACTGTCAAGACTGTCAACTGGGGGCTCCGTATGCCAAGCACCTCTAATAGACTTCCAAGCAACTTCATAGCATCTTTATCCTTTTTCTGAGCAGCACCTTACTACAGACACACTGGGGTGTGGGGGGAATAGCAAGGGTGAGTCCATGTCGAACTCAGCAAGTACAAGCGGAAAGTAATGACATGCAAGGCTTATACAAATGGAAAGGCTGACACGGTGTACTGCAGGTAGCTCTTTTAATCTTGGTTCATTTTAAAGAACAACTTGTTACTAAATCATTGGTTGAGAAACCCAAGCCCTTAATTAAGGTGTAAGTAACCATTAAGTTGTTTCTCAAAAAGTAGTTAACATTATTAATAACACTTGAGATCACCCCAAGCAACACGGGAACTCCATCCCGACCAACACGAGGCTCCAACCTCGCCAACACCATCACTATTTCCAAAAGAGAGTAGCTTCTAATCATGTGAGGGCGCTGGGCCGCTCTTAACCGTGAGCACGGCTAGTATACTAGTTTGATCAAACTCTGCGCAGAGGTGTGCACTTTCACTTCAGGTCGTGATTCCCATATGCCCGGGTTTGCAAGGCCCAAAACTCTACCAAGGAGAGCAGGCAAGGAACCACTACGAGACCTTTCACAGGTATTGACATAGAGTTTCACTCGTCAAGCGAAACTTCAGCGGCGTCTGAGGCGTCCCCCGATAAAAAGACCACGGATCTACCCCGCACTCCATACTACAAACCTGCGAAACCCGAACGCCATCTCAGTGGAAAGATCCACTCTACGGCAAGGGACCTGATAATTAGTCAAGCCAGAGCCCATTGGTCCCGAAGTTGCACTGTTGTCCCAGGTGGCCGTCCACGAACCGGTCCTTAGGGAGAGAAGACGGATGCCTCGCAAACCGGCACGCACTACGGCAATCCGTACAACCCTTTGTACCCACAACCACGATGCATCCCGCATCCATCATCTCCAACCATGGTCGCAACCATGAAACATCTCCATGAGCATATATATATTTATAGCAACATTTTAATATCATTAAAGAAAGTGAGTAGATGAGCGAAGCATACTACGCAGCGTACCTATCTACCCATAAACCCCCATTAGGTACATCCGGATGATGGTGGCTAGTAGATCCTTAGGGTTCACCATATTAAGACACATGCATGAATAGTAAATATTGCATTTAATGTATAGGAGCAAAATGGTCAAACGGTGCACCGCACTTGCCTTAAATCCAAAGTCTAGTCTGCCGAAATCTTTATCTTCTATCTTCTAGTCTTTAGTCGCTTACGCACACTTGTCGGTCCACGGCTCCCGGTCTTCGGCACCAACGAACGGCTCCTCGTCTACTCAAAGCAACCAAGCAACACAAACAAACGGACAAACGAACAAGACTAAGAACACGCACCAAACATAATTAAAGAGAAACTAAAGACATCGCACTAACGATAGGGCTTGGTACTATGAACATGATAACGCAGAACGTCGAAGAATAGAGCTATCATAAAACGGACTCACTAACAAGACGAAGTAACATATCGGAGAGCTACTCGATTGGTTTACTTTAGTTAACCAAAACACTTATTAGCTTAAAAATAAACTTTTGACATGAGAGAACAAGCTATTATAGAACTCGGGTTGAGCAAACCAGTCAAAATTATAAAAGCATTGGTGTTGATGTTAATCATATGAACATTTATTATAAAAGACCAAAGTTACTGACTACCATTACTTTTAATTCTAAAAGAGCATCGAACAAACACTAATCAAAATCACAAGATTAATTTGATAAACTCAAGATAAAGATCATGCGACAAGGTTAAATGGAAGCATTCATCTTTTAAGTTGAACTAACCATGTCATTACAGCAGGACATTAATGTTGACATCAACCATGTTAACATGTCATTTATATACTGATCGATATTTAACCTACGATTGCTTCTATAAATTAGAAAATGTATTGAATAATCATTAATCAAATTTAATAGGCTTAATTCATAAACAGGTAACATGATAAAATATTGTTGCTAACACATAGCTTACGGCCATCGACATAATTGCAACACAAAAAAATACGAAACTATAACTCTAGATTGCTTTTAATTGGAAAGCTATTAATTAAACATTAATCAAATTGCATTAATTTAAATAAATTCACAATTGAACTACATGATAAACACGGCTGCTACCACGTAGAGCGGGGCGATATGAAACTAACGCAACTAGAATCGCCGATTCGGACTTAAAACGGAGAAACGACAGGCGTTTTACTTGACGAGGGACCTATCTGCGATAACAGATAATAAATAATTACAAAAAGGTCCTTCTTCTACCTTGGTTCTTCTCCTTCACGTGAACAGCCATGGTCGTGCTATTCGTGCACGTGGCAGGGGAAGGGGCTCGGCCACGGGGGCTTGCTGGCCGGCCCGGCGGCGGCATGGCGCGCCTCGGCGTGGGGGCCGCCAGTGCGCTGGGCCGGGCAAGGCCCCCTCAGGGGGCGGCGGCGCAGACGCACGCACGACACCGCACACGCAGGAGGCGGCGGCGCGCCTCGCCGCACAACACGCGAGCAAAGCCCGCGAGGAGGGGAGAGTCGCGGGGTGCGCAGCGTGGACACGGGCGCCTCGGGGTCATCGCGGGAGGCGGCCGGGGACGCCGGTGGTCGAGGACGAAGAAGATGACGACGTCCATGGATGAGTTCGGCGGAAAACTGATCGGAAACAAAGAACGAACGATTTAGGGGTCAAACGACAACGGATCGGGACAAACGAATATATCACGGCGAAGAGGGCGACGAGAGCTACCTTTTTGTGGGAATGGAAATCGCTGGAACGCCATGATTTGGCCGGAAAAAGCTTCGCCGTCGTTCTCGCCCGGAACCCTAGTTGAGGCGAACCGGCGATAGATGTAGGGAGTTTCGGGTGGCGGCTGCGAAAAAACGGGCCGTACTTTTTGAATCAGCGCGTCGAGGGCTTCGCCGGCATCTATATATAGGTAGGGTTTGGAGTCGGTGAAAAATCAAGATATTTTATAATTTCGATTTAATTAATTCTAGAAAATCCTAATTGATAATTAAGCCACGAAAAATAATTCGATGGCTCCAAAAATCTGTGGAAAAATTCCCGAGATACTTTGGACCATGATGAACTCAAATAAAGTATTTAGAGCTCATAAAATGATATTTGAGATGATCTAGAAAAATAAAAAAAAAAAAAGCTCAAAGACAAGTGAGAAAAGACTTGAAAATCCGGAAAAGTTTTTGAAATAATTTAGGAGATGGATTTATGAAACTTGATCATAAAGGAATGATTTAGAATAGGAGAGAAAGGATTTTGAAAACATTTCGACAAAGGAAATAATTAGAGAATCAAAGAATTCGATGGTAGAAAAAGACGAAAACATGCGGGAAGGAGACCGTCGTTGCCCTAACCGCGTTATGAAAATTTGACACACTCAAACACACCAAACACAAGCAATAGTCAAGCATCATATCACAACATGAATGATCACACACAATCAACTAACAACAAGGCACTCTTCTCTCATTATCTTCGCAAAAAGATTTTATAAAGCCATTTTCTCACTTCAAACTGTTAACAATTAATTTTAATCTTAGTCAATTTTAGGAAAAATTTCAAATTCTTAATTTTATTTAGCGTTCTCTAATGACGTCCCAAAAATGAAAAAAATTTTGGGGTGTCATAAAGAGCCATAGCAGAAAGGCATTCGACACAAGGGTTCTATTGGCCATCGGCTCAAAAAAAGATAGTAAAGAAATAGTGAAGACTCGCCACAACTGTCAAATCTCGGCTAGCAAGTCAAATGGTCCAAAGAAACCCAATTCAACACATAGAACCCACTTGGCCACTTGCAAGATGGGGAATAGACATAATTGGAAAGTTTCCTACGGCTCAAGGAAACAATCAATACGCAATTGTTGCGGTTTAATACTTCACAAAATGGATAGAAGCGAAGCCAATCACAAATATGTCATCAACAACAATGAAGAAGTTTCTTTGGCAAAACATAATCTGCGCAGATTCGAGTCCCTAGACACATAACTTTGGACAACGGAACTCAATTCGATAGCGAAGACTTGAAGCTATTGTGAAAGTCCGAATTCAACTTTGCTTCGATCGTCAGATATCCACAATCAAATGGAGTCAGCCGAAAAGAGCAAATGGCATAATATGTGTGGGAATATCAAAAATCTAGTGGGACTTCCAAAAGGAAAATGGGTCGAAGAATTACCAAGAATTTTTACTCGAGTCACAATACAACCACCACAAGATCAACCAAATTTACACCTTTCAAGTTATTATATGGAGATGAAGCAATGACCCCGGAAGAAATCCAGGTTTGAAAGTCCAAGAACAAATATGGCAATGACAAGCGAAGAAGACCAAAAAGACAAGCAAAGATTTGCTCGAAGAAGAAAGAAACCAAGCTGCCATGAATTTGAGAAAATACCAAGAAGAAACAAGCGAGATGGTACAACAAGAAGGTGACAAAAAGAGAACTACAACCAGGAGACTTCATGTGAAGAGGAAAAAAAAAGACACCGGTAGGAAAATTCCAACGAAATGGGAAGGACCCTTCGTCATAACAAAATCAAACAGGCAAGGCTCTTACCACTTGGAAAATCTCAAGGGAGAAGAATTAAGCCACACATGGAACATTAGGGATCTTCGCAAAGTACTATCCCTAGACTTTTCTTTCTACAAGTTTTTTGTAAATAAGCAAGTTAGATTCAATTCCAAAGAAACATTTTATCAATTTCAATCAAGAGCTGCACTCTTTTTCCACTCAGGGGAAACCCTTCGCAGGGTGAGTGGTTTTTAACGAGGCGGACTCTATTGTAAATTCTCATATCAAGTATAAATGAGAAAGTAGTTTCCCCTACTTGTGCATTCTTTACTATTTTTCTATTTTTCCAAAGCCGAAAAGCAAAATGCTTCAAATCGGCAAAGAGTTTTCACAAAATAAACAACAAGTAGGTATAATTTAAGTACAAAACTAAAATTATTACCTACACATTTCTCTAAGGAGAATTTTTGGCTTCAAATTGAAGTCTTCGCTCCCACTTCGCAAAAAAGAAGGGGGACGACGTTTTCAAATTTCTCTAAGGAGAATTTTGGCTTCAAATCAAAGTCTTAAGCTCCCACTTCGCAAAAAGAAGGGGACGACGTTTTTAAATTTCTCTAAGGAGAATTTTGGCTTCAAATCGAAGTCTTCGCTCCCACTTCGCAAAAAGAAGGGGACGACGTTTTCAAATTTCTCTAAGGAGAATTTTTGGCTTCAAATCGAAGTCTTCGCTCCCACTTCACAAAAAAAAAGGGGACGACGTTTTCAAATTTCTCTAAGGAGAATTTTTGGCTTCAAATCGAAGTCTTCGCTCCACTTCGCAAAAAAAGAAGGGGACGACATTTTCAAATTTCTCTAAGGAGAATTTTTGGCTTCAAATCGAAGTCTTCGCTCCCACTTCGCAAAAAAGAAGGGGACAACGTTTTCAAATTTCTCTAAGGAGAATTTTTGGCTTCAAATCGAATTCTTCACTCCCACTTCACAAAAAAGAAGGGGACGACGTTTTCAAATTTCTCTAAGGAGAATTTTTACTACAAATCAAAGTTTTCGCTCCAACTACACAAAAAGGGGTGACGACGTTTTTAAAATCCACTAAGGAAACAAAATTTAGAATTCACACCAAAACAAAAAAAAAAGATAAATCTAACAAAATCAGAAATTTTGTTACAAAATTACTTCAATTACAAAAATAGAAGCACAACATATAGAACTTTTTTATTCAGCTTATACACACAACATAAAATATACAAGTTTCTTGAAAACAACACATAAGCCAATCAAAATTCTTCAGAGGCAACACTAGTTGCTGCCTCACTAAAAATATCTTCAACAACTTTGTTGATTATTTTATCTGCCGCGTCCTGGAAATTTTCACCAAAAACAAAGCTTGGGGATGCACTTGAGCACGAGGACTGAAACAAAGATACAAGAGCTAAGAACAGTACAAATAAGACACAAGAAAGAAGGTTAGACTCAACAAAGCGTTACACCCCAACAAGACTAAAAATCGACAACCCTAGGCATCCTATAAGAAGTCTTCGCATTAGATCTCCCAAGGCATTTATTCACAAAAGCACCAACATCAGCACCACCGGAAGCTTCTCAACATTCCAGAAATTCCGAAGTCTCAAAAACAAAATTATCCTTCACAATCATAAGGGCTAAAATAGGTATCATATCCTGCGCGCAGCTTCGCTTGAGGAACCTCGCACGGATATCCCAAAGTCAAAATTCCGCAAAAAAATAATCATAAACGCAATCTATCTTCACATTAAAAATAGCTTCGTAGTTTAGAAACCATAAAGTTAACAAAGACCGGACAAATCGTTAACTTAACAAATTTACAATAATTCTTGCCAACATGTTTTCCTTCTCCCCCAAAACACTCAAAATAAAAACTAATCCACGAGCTAGCCCCTTTGCTCACTAACATTGTTTCGCTCCTTTCTTCCTCCTCACGCGCCCTCCTTTCTTCCTCTTCTTGCAGCTTCTTCAAAGCCTCTTCTTCCCCATAAGATATCAAGTTTGATCTAGTAAAAGATAAGTCAGCAAGCAAAGCATATCCCAAAATTCACCCAAAACAAAACAAAACAAAGATAAACGAATAATACCTTCTTCACCTTCTCTTTAACCTTCTCGAGGCAAAGATCACGATCGCATTTACACCAGTACTCATTAAAGAACTTCTTGCAAAGAATATGAGTACGGGTGGCAATTTTGTTTATTGCATCACCAGGAAACTTGAAAGAAGGATCGGCGAAGGTCTCATACAATGGATCACCAGCCTCCTTCATGAGATGCAAAAGGGCACGAGTTGAATACATAACACCGGTATCGGCAGCGGCTTGAACAACAACTCCGAGATCTTCATATTGCCCGCATAGCCAACTAAAAAGGGGTCATACTCTCCAAGCTCCCAACTAGGATCTTCGGGAGTAGCACCCCACTTCTCATAAGCACCCTTGCATAACTCCCATGTTCTATTAAATCTTCGCATCATCAACTCATCAGTCTCAGTCTTCTTTTTCTCCAAATAAGACCTCTCCTTCTTAAGGGTGTCAATGGTAGACTTCGCAAGTGCAAGTTCATTTTCTTTTTCCTTGATAGTGTCCGAAGCTCCATGATACAATCTATCAAGCTTATGCCATTCATCCACGACTTTGCCTCTTTCAACTTCCTTAGCAGCAAGCTGAGATTTTAAAGAGTCAATCTCAGATAAAAGAGATTTCTCGCGAAGTGCGAAAGCGGTAGCACTGTCTTCAAGAGATTTTCTGAGACCTCACTGAACAAGTACACCCTACAAAAACAAAAGAAAAATAATTGAAATACAAGTATAAACAACCAACTTTCGAGCAAAATAAGACAAAGAAGTATACCTTATACATCAAATTCAACCCAGCATCTGCAAGCTCCAATGGGTTCTTCTTCGCCAACTCACCTTCGGCATCAGGAACCGAGAAAGCATCATCAATGCACTTAGACAATTGCTTCTCTAGATTTTTTGGAAGCACCCGGAGTTTGTCTATTCCTACTCGAACAAACTTGTATGCATCCAAGTTGACTGCGCTATCTAAGCAAAACTTCAAAGTATTTTCCAAAGACTTTGAGATGTCTTCGGAAGTGAATTCTTGACCATCAACGGCCACCCGTGGAGTCGGATGGTCTTCGACAACATCTTTCATAGAACCAACATCAATAGTCTTTTTCTTTAGATGAAGTCGATGCATCGTGGAAAAATTGAGTTTGAACACAAAAAAATAAAAATCAAACACAAACTTTCTCTATCAAAGACAAAAAATATACAATGACATAGCGTAATAAAACAAGAAAACTCACCAACTTTCTCTCCTTCCTTGAGAGGACAAGGAAGTTTTTCTTGAGATCCGACATTGACCAAAGATTCGGACAAGCGGCTTCACCGGTCAAGCTCTCGACTTCCTCATCTTCAACATCCGAAAAATCATCAAAAGAAAATTGAGCAGTCCCTTGTTCCTTTCTTATGAAGTTTTTCATTCACAACTTTAACAGCCTCTTGAGCACTTTCCCTCAAGGATCTCTCTGCAAAAAAAAAAGAAGCAAGAAAAATAAAACAAGTTTCAAGAAAATAAAAGATCAAAGAAAGGAAACACATAAAAGACTCATACTTAGAGCATCTTCGTCCGACGCACCAGCTTTCTCTCCAACGTTCTTCTCAGAAACCTTCACAAGTTCTGAGGCAGGCTTCGCAGCAAGCTTCTCAACAACCACAGGTTGCTCACGAGCAACATTTTTCTCAGCAATTTTTTCAGAAAATGTTTCCCCAGGAATAGAATTTGGATGCTCTGGGTTAACTGACAAACGACCCATGTGAATACTTTTAGTTAACTCCGCCAAATCGATAGAAATATGCTCATCATGCAAAGCAGAAGTCGACAAAGCAAGCTTCACTGGAAAGACAGGAGTTGGATGTCTAAGTCTAGGTGAAGAAGGAGTGGCAGTACCAGTAGGAGAAGCCTCCACCATAGCAGCATCTGCGTCTTCTCCAGCAACGCCCGAAGCACCCAAATTCTGTGAAGAACCAAAATTTTGTAAGTAATCTGCGAGTGGGGTAAGTAATGCCGGTGTAAACCCAGTAGAAGCAAAAGTCTGGCAAATCTTCCTCACCTCTAAATCTCGAGCAGAAACCCCAGGATTCGAGCCATCAATTTCACTATCAGAAAGATCCAAGTTATCAAGAAAATCTGCCACCACCTTCTTAGCTTTCTTCTTTTGAGGCTTAGTGACAACAGCCTTCGCCGAAGTCTTCGCCGAAGAAGTTGACTTCGCTGTGCCACTCCTTTTCCTCTTCTGATTTTTATCACCATCCTTCTTATCTTTTCCACATGCATAGGCGGGAGGCGGGGACGGACTTTGTAAGTTATGTTAGCAAGATCAAAGATCCGATTTAGCCTAACATAGTCCCCGACCAATAATTTCATCCATCAACTTCCTCTCCGTGTGGAGATACTTTCCAAGTAAATCCACGGCCTTGTTCTCAACCGCAAAGAACAAACTCTTCTTCATTCTCAATCGCGAAGGCATCACAAGATCTCTATCCGGGAAAATATAATCTTTTTCCCTAATCCTCTTCGTATGATAACGAAGAAAGTCCCATCCAAGTCTAAGTGGCCAAACTCCAAAGAGCCAAATACTCTTCAACAAGGTCTCGAGTAGACCGTTGAGAAACAACTTTTCTCAAAAGCTTTCAAACACTCAAAGATAAGTTTGAGATTTAGAAAAACCAGGCTTGCACTCAAATCGCTCCCCTGTGCATGCGTGAAGCCAATGGGTAACTTTTTACAACTACCTTCTTATCACGGTTTTCTTCGACCATGGGTACTTTTACGATAAAACCGTAAGTTGTACCAACCATCTCGCCCACTTATTCTTTGATGCGAGGGAAATTGCTTTTTGTCCTTGGGCGGTTTTGAAACTACAACATCCAAAATATAGTTTCACCTTGCCGCTCAATCGTCTTGGTCCGAAACTGAGTATGCAACTCATACAGAGAACGTAAAAGTGTCTATGTCCGGTTTTGTATTTTGACTTCGTGCGACCCATAGAAAAACGTACAACTTGACTATGGCATTGGGAGTCAAGTGGTGCATCTCAATATTATACCTCTTGAACACCTCTTCAAGGAAGTTACGGGAGGGCATGCGCGTCCCCCGCAAGAAACAAATCCTTAAAAACAACACATTCATCGGGCTTAGGCTTTGGAATTTTTTTCATCTCGCTCCGCCGGCTCAGACCGACCGCCCTCAAGACACCATCCTTAACCATCTTCTTGAAGTCTTCTTCACATTTTACTACGACCAAATACCAAGGAAATCCCGTCATCCGGCGGCAATTCTCGATTCGGTTAAAACTTCGATAACCCTTCATCCGAATTATCATGTTGAGAATTTGCTTCTTCGACTTCGTGCTCTTGAGAGCCAAGCAAAACATCATCGGAATCGCCCATTCTAAAAAGGAGGAAAAACAAGACTCGATTCATAGAAACAAGAATGAAAAGCAATGAGACACACTTCGCAACGAAGATATACCTCAACAAGAAGAACCAACAAACTTCGATTATAAGCAAGATCTTCGGGAAGAATGACAAAGTTTGACTTCGCGGAAAAATTTGGCTTCGCGTCGCAGAAAATTTTTCAAAAAAGGTGGCCCCTCTTCGGAAAGATGATGAAAATGGGGGGTGCTTCGCTATTTATAGACCACTTCGGTCAAACGGTCAAACTAGCCGTTAAAAAAAGAGAGAGAGAAACAACAAACCCAAATAAGATATCCGCGGAGTCAAAATCAAACTCCAAAGTCCAACTTCAAAGTCCGGGACGACGTTTTGGTTGAAACAAAGTTTTAAGAAAAACTTAAGTTCGTGGGTTTCATGCCTTTGAAGTCGGCCTTCGCCCACGAGGTTGTTGGGTTCTAACTTTGATTTACGCTTAAACTTTCGTCCCAAACTTTGAAGATTTCATACTCGGACCGCTTCGAAACAAGGCGAGAGTTTAGTAATCGAAGGTGGCCATAAGACATTGGCTTCGCAAGAGCAACAAATTTGAAATTAGAAAGATTGAGATCAAGAATCCGGCGAAGATGATCGTGGCGACTTCGCTATAAAGTCACGTAAAACAGCTCCTAGGGATAAAAAGCATCGCGAAGATGAAGATTACATCCGAAGCATTGCGAAGAAGAAGATTACACCTTCGCTAGGAAAGGTGTATTGTAGAAGTTCATTTCGAATTCTTAACATTTTTGTACAAATCTGAAGTCGGGGGCCTATAAATACCCCCGACATCCTTTGTAATTGCCATGTTGAATGGCCACCGTATAAACCATTTCATCATCAATAAAGTGTTGTGCTTGAAAGCAATCACCCAACAAGACTACTATTTAACTCAAAGGTGAAATTATTCAAATAAGGAAAATTGAGCAAAGAAGTGGAAAGGACCATACACCGCCATCGCTTCTTCCGACACATGGCGCCGATTACAATCCAAGATGACACAGTAATATATTTAAGGTAAACGGTCAATGCCTCAAAATTTTCTTCGACCTTCGCTTGATCATAATCATGAGCTTGATAGAATAGATCTAATATTCAAAAATGATTTATGTTAAATTAGCATATAAAAACTAATAATTGTTGGGCATGTTTTTGCTGTTTTTAAATATTTACCAAAATGCCCTCACCGGTATTATCTTGATTTATGATTTTCTTATTGTATTTACCTTTTTCACAAAACTTATTTTCATTTTCTAATATTAAAAGAGGGAATCAAGAGCTTGACCGAGAGTTAATGTCCGATTCACGCCTAGCAACTTTCAAATTTTAAAATTTTAAAACCAATTCTCGCATGTGGCCGAAAAACTTCGACTAGGGGAAGCTCGGGGCGGCCTTTCAGCTGTCGGCGCGTCGTGCGGTCAGCCCCCGCGCCCCGATTTTCGTCCCCGGCCTTCATTTTGCAAATAAATGTCTTTGTTGATCGTCGCCGGGTGAATCAGACGAGTGCGAGGCAGAGGGGTCCTGTTTTCCTATAAATACCTACCTCCCCTCTCCTCTTCTTCTCATCCCTTGCTCTTGCTCTCCTCTTCTCCACACTCTACTTCTTGCAACCAGCAACATCAGCAATGGCAAGCTTTGCTCTTTCTCTCTACAATTCAGCACGCCGGGCCTTGCACCATTAGTGATGGAGACCTCTCTTTCTCCGGTGACGGCGCCGAGCCTTCTTCGGTTGCCTCCCCGCCGCTATTCTCCCTCCCACTAGCTTCACATCCAGCGGAGGGAACGGCATTATCTCCACGGGCAGATCCATGGTGCCTAGGAGCATGCTTGGGCACCCACCACGGCCTACGGCGGGCACAACCGCATGAAGAGGAAGGCGCCTCGGCTAGAGGATCCGGGGCGCTCTTCATCAACAAACACGCCCTCCTTCCACACCACCAATACAAGTCTTTCCTACACCGTTGTGGGAATTGACTTGCCTAATGGAGGGCATGGGAAGGGGCTCGTGAGGAAGCCCGGCAAAGCTCCACCACCGGCCGCGACATCTCCAAGCCGCACCACTTAGTATTCCACGGGTTGCCCCTTGAAAGGCCCCGAATGTATTTGAGAGTCGCCTCGATAGTGAGGGGCCATTGAGAGTGCCCCGAGCTGCACCTAGGAAGGCCCCCAACGTGTTTGAAAGTCATTGCAAGGGTAGCACCTCACTACCCACCGCGGGTAGCAGCTCGGTGCCCAAAACCCCTTCGCTAGCCACGCTAAATGCTAGAGTAAACTCCGTTCACGGGCTAGTGAAGATGCTTGTGAAGGAGGTAGAAGGGGCAGAATTTGAGAATGCGGAGTTAAGGACTTCCGCCTCAGCTTTAGCACCAAACTAGCTAGGGTGGCTAAAGCGGCAAATGCGAGCATGCCCTCAAAAGCCCGCATAGGCGCCTCTACCTCCTCCAAATAAATTAGGCGCACAATAGTTTAAATTTCAGCATTTCCCTTCTAATACTTTTTATTCTTCATATGCACGCCTTTTGCTTGTATTTAAATATTTATAATTCAATAAAGTATGTCTTTGGAATATTGTATGTGTCTCCACTTGTTTTTGTCTACTGTGCACATTGGAAAATAAAAAGATAGGTACAAAACAAGTGTGGGGAGGCGTATGTGTCTCTCACAAGTCAAAGGTACGCAATATTTGTACAAATTACACTTTTTGATTTGTGGCATATTTCTCCTCTCCATTCATATGAAAATAAATTGCTAAATCTGAACCAAAGTTGACATACTCCATCTCTGGTCTACCAATTGATATATGGCTCGCATACATTTTATTCCTCGCTAAAAGCCATACTTTGTTGAGCAACTACTTGTTAGAGACCCCATTTTATCTACATAATTGTGCTTTGAGATATAGTAGAATGACTTGATGCTTGCTCTCTCTTGCAATAAGACTTGGTTTTTCTTTTCAAAAATTCAAATGAGCATGCTCCTGGTTTGATTTAGACAAAGTTCCTACCAAAAGCCCGATCTATGACTTGAATATCCACAAAAAGTGCTTTCTCTTGTATTGAGTTTTGTCAAGTTCCCGAGATTTATGTTGAGAGAGTTTCATGCTCCCAAGATCGAAATTCACGTACACCCACATATACACGTCGATTCTCACACGAGAATTGTGCACAACATGCACCATTTTCATCCACCAAATAAACACTCCATTCATTTGTTATCATGATCATCTCTCTACACCAAGTATCCATGCAAAAAGAGAGTACAAAGGCTGAAAAAAGTATGAGAAAAAGAAAAGAAGGACATGTGTCCAAAAATAATGATGGGAAAAGTATTACCCACCCAAAAAAAAAGAAGAAAGAAAAGAAGTAGCTTGTCCTTCTCTAAAAGCATACAAAAAGAGAGAGATCATGAACCAAAGGAGTGACCACAAAAACTACAAATATTTTCCACACACTTGCACTTTTCGATCTAGGAGTATGACGCTTCCCTCCAAGGATCCAGAGATTGACCCGACAATATATATACAGGGTAAGTATGCATCTCTTTGCCATCCAAAGATCACCAAACTCTACAAAAAGAAAAGATAGGATGAGTGAAGAGTGGCAAAAGAAAGAGCGTTGGTGAGGAAACAAACCACAAATGTGAGAGATTTATGTGAGAATCAACCAAGGAGCATTGCTATCTTCTTTGCAAAAATATAAAAACAACCAAGTATTTGCGCATGAGTAGTAGTGAGAAGATAGAAATTCAAGCTATTCCATTATTCAATTATTCAAGACAATTTGGTAACCACCTTGAATGCTCACAAAGCGTGTGAAGCCTGTAATAATCTGTATGCGAGGTTGACATCTTGGAGATTCAACCACCTTAGTCCTTCACACCTTCACTGAGGAGGAGCAAAGGACTAAGTGTGGGGAGCTTGTTGACGGTAACCAACCGGATATAAAATACCGCCAACATGTGTACAAAAATCACCAAACAACCTAGAAATAGGGGTTTTACACTAACATATTCCATAGTTTTGGTGTTTATATTGTTTTGCAGGTTTATCATAGGAAACATATACTTTGGGCCAAATAATAAAGAAAAGAATAATAAAACAAACATTTGAATATTTGGCCCAAGTGCAAAACAACAAACTAGACCAACTCACCTCGGATGGGCCAAGATCCACCCACGACGACCACGGGGCCAAGTCCACAACATCGAAACAAGCCCATCGGGCCAAGATTGGGCACCGGCGCCCACACCCGGCCAGCGCTGGCGCTGGCCACCGCCGCAGGCGAAGCCAAGGGCCGACAAACCGGCCCACCTGCTCCGCCAACGGTTGCATTCACTTTCGGAGATAGGCGGTTGTGGACGTGACCCGGGTGTAGTGTACCCCGAAACCACCATTTCCTGGTCGGTTTGGTCATAATGGAGGGAGGTGGCACTTTTCCAAAGACCCCTCCCTCTCACACTATAGAAGGAGGCCCTCTCCCTCACTCTCAACACACCTTAAGGAGCAACAAAGCAAGATCAAGTGAGCAAGAGAGAGTCTTCTTCTTCTTCTTCTTCTTCTTCTTCTTCTTCTTCTTCTAAATAGAATAGGGGAGAGAGAGGGAAGGCTAGAAGGAGAGTTGGCTTCTTCTAGTTGGAGTCTCGGCACACCCCGTGTATCGCGCTCGTGGGTGGCCGAGTGCCTGACTTGTCGATACCGCTACGCTTGTGCCTCTACAAGCGACTTATCATTTGTGGGTAAGAAGGTTGTGTTCTTCTTTTGGCTTATTGCTCTTAAATATATTATCTTTGCTATTATAAACTTGCGGGATTGACAGGTCATGCTTCGGGGTGGAACTCTGGTAGAGGAACTTCTGACGGAAGGTCCTGGCCAACATCAGAGTCATAATCGGTAGTGCAAACGTGGTGAACGTGGTGTTTGCACTAGTGGTTATCTATCTTTTGCCTTGTACTCCGTGGTTGAGGGGTAGGCAGCAGGTGGTGATAGCCCTGTTCGTCCCTTGTATTCCCCCATGTTCCGGTGCAGCGTAGAGCTAATTGCCAGAAGCTGCCTAGCTTGTGCGTTGGCCGGTGCCCGGCGTAAGGATATAATAGCCGAAAGTGATCCCCGCCTAAGAACCTAAGCCCATAAAGATACCTCACTACCCATAGTTATCTCACCTTGCTCGTGGCGGACTGCGTTCGGGGAACCCTCTACAAAACCGTCCCTGTGAAAATATAAGATACCCTGCATACCACCGGGTGAAGTGCTACAACGGTATTTCCGTGCGCTTGTAGACTTCTCTGCTTTTGCTAAGAAACACCAACAAATGTGAGATACAAGTTACCTTTGTGGGAGTTCTCCCCCAAGCTAGCTCATGACATACCTTCCGTGATTTAGTAGGGAATACAAACTAGTTGGTGCGCGCCATGGCCAGATTTGTGGTTTGTGGCCTCTCTTGAGTGTGCTAAGAGACTCCCCAAGCTTGTCTTATGGTTGTATCAAGATAGCAAGAGAAACATGATTGGGTTGAAAAGGATTATTATCATCATTATTTTATTATTATAGCCTTTTTTTTTGGTTCACTAAACAAGTTTTCATCTCCATTGTCATCCCAAGGACTTACCCTCATAAAGTTGATAAATTCCTACAGGGGTTAGTCCATATGATTGACCAAAATCTATACTAGCAACTTTGGTTCAATAAGCAAACTCGACTCCATGTCTAATTTGATTAAGGTAGACTTTTTAACCTAAGCATTATGATTAATTGTTGATGTTTCTTAACGCCATTACTAGGAATAGATATTAAACCTATTTCCCTAAGATGGCACCGTAAATGCTTGTTGGCATTTCTTAGCGCAATCACTAAGAATAAATGTTATCCTTAATGATAACGTCAAGAGAGCGTCGGTGATAGATAAATTAAATATTGCAAGGGTCAACCCGCAAAGCGCACGGATCTATCATCGTAGCATTTCACCCGTGAGTAATCGGGTATCGTTCATTTATATTTTCCCATGGGAAGGCAGGTTTGGATTTAATATGATGATGATAGCCCACAATGTATGAATGGATAGCCACTAATCATGTACGAGGGGGTAAGTGACAATAATATTGGAGATAGTGGTGACACACACACTTCTTGAGCACTAGAAGGAATAAATATAAAATAACAAAAGGAAAATCTACGTTGAGTTGGCTCTTCTAATATCGCCAATGCGTCGGACTATAGTCTACATATATCATTCATGGTTCATAGCGTAGATGGGCTAAAGTGATGAGGAGATGCCCACGGCTGGTATCCGCCGCCAAATAGGTTGCACTTGATAAGACTCCAACCCAACACCCGGACGTGGAGGAGTGCAAAGGACGAACAGAGTTGTCACACCTCTGCCGCCTACCTCACTACCGTGGGATGCCGGCATTTCCTAGATGATTCCCTATAGACCTAAGCACCATGCTTACATTTATAGAGAACTACCTAAACCCCCTCATGTACCCCGACCCTACGGATCGACAGAAAGAGTAAAGGTAAACCCGAAGGTACACTGCACCATCACTTTAACTTAGTTCTACTACGCTCCAAGAATAAAATATGATTCAATTAGCCTAAAGTTAGTCATGTTAATTATCACATTATACTAACTATATTCTAGTTGGCACAATATGAATATAACATGAGGATAACTATACTCTAGTTTATATGCATTTCGCGATATAAATAATAAGACTTGAATAAAGGAAAGAACTTCATAGTAAAATTACCAAAAGATCCTTCCAAGGAGACAAGCCCTCCTTGAAGCTTCGCCTAACTCAAATACTAACACTAAACTAATGAAGGGGAGAGAGTGGTGCTCAAGGTGAGATTGTAACAATGTGTAGTGTGTTGTGTGTGTCAATTCAAGTGAGGAGTGCCTCTCTTTATATAGTGGAGAGGAGGAGGAAATGGAGGGCTCTCCTTGCTTCGAGCTGTTCTTGGCGGGAACGAAAGTTTGCACTACATGCAACCGCCGCTTGAAGTTCTCACCAAACCGCCAGAGAAAGGGCGGGAAGGGAGGCCGAAATATTGCGCCGACCGCCCCCATGCGCCGCCCCCCCCGGGTTTAGCCTCCCGCCTCGGCCTTCTCCCCGTCGCGTGTTTTGTCATTCACATGTTGGGCCTATGGTGGTGCATGGGCCAAATTGTGCACGGGTCCGGTTCTCTTGCTCAATCCACTCCTTGGCGTCTTTTTATTCTATGCGCCTTCTAATTTATTTGGCGACTTTTTGCACCACTGTTCCACTTTTATACCTGCAAAACATAATTTCTACGAATACAAGTGGAACTAGGTTAGAAGTAAAGGTATATGTAACATAAGTTTGCCCCTTTCTCATGAATTGGATATAAGTTGGCGGTATAATATACTCGATAATGACTACCAACAAGTCCCCTGCTTAACCTTTGCTCGTCCCGAGCAAATAGCTAAGTGTTTGGTTGTTGATCGAGTTGCTACAATGCCGATATATTTCAAAATGTACCATGCTCATAATAAAGTATTCTTCCGTTGTTTAAATAAATTGGCATTTCTATCTATCCTTGTATACTTAAATCATATGGGGCTTATAACATTTTTCAAACTCTTGGGTTATTGCAAGATAGAACGGTTTTCATAGAAACACTAGTCATTCATTCTTTGATTGATCATTCATGCGAGCTTTGTGTAATGATTCCTTAGATCATCTCGTGTGTGCAAACCATAAGGAGAAACAAGTCATAAACCTTGATCAAGATGTGCAATTGAATTTTTATTTCTTTTTGATAAGGTATGGGCTAGCTCTTATTTCTTTTTAGAGAAGTGGGCTCTACTCGCCCCTGACACTTGTCCATTATTCTTCTCTTTCTCTTTTTTTTTTTTTTAGGCGGGTATCTAAGTACCCATTGTTTTGTTTTCTGACACGCGTCCATTTTTTCTAGCTTAGCCCATAACCTATTTTTGGCAATGTGAATGTGAATCTTGATCAAAAGCGTATGACAAGTGTCTCACATAGGCTATCATGAGAATTTTGATCATTAAGGAATTTTGGAAATTATTCTCCTAATGATGAATCTCTCTTAGAACAAAATCATAGTTGATTCTATTTTTTACCATGTCATATCCGGCAATAGCTTAGAGAAGAATCATGCGTTGCATACCCACAAATCATTAAGTTTCGTGACAAGACAAGTTAAGCCAATAAACTTAAACATTAGGGAATACAATATTATGAACTAGGTGCAAATTGAACTATAGACGAGCAACTATTCATCATTTCAACTTTAGAGAAATTAAGCATCCTTATACTACATATTGGAGTGGAATCATATATATATTTTTTTTTATTTTTTTTTTTTTTAAAGGAAAAACAAGGAAAAATTAAGAGATAAAATAAAATGATAGGGGAGGTAGGTACTTACCTCCGTGGGGGTCCTCCCCAAGCTAGCCGATGGCCTATGGGTTAGGGGTAGTACCCCATGTGGCGCCTAATGCCATCCGGGCCTCGTGCTCTTGCCGCCTCCGCTTCGCCTCCTGCTTGGTGTTGGTGTTGCACCGTTGATGGCGTTGATTGGAAACCCGCACAAAACCGGTGAGTGATCAGCGCAATCTCACCTGTGCGGAGTTCCACATTCCCGAGTCGGGTGTTGATCTCTTGAGCGCCTCGGGGTCCACCGTAGTATGACGTGGTGGTGGTGGCATCCCCGGAGTCGGAGGACACCGAAAGTGTGTCTCATGCCATGTTGACCCTCCTGCTTGGTCTGGATGAGGTGTGAACATCCCCTCATACTGGAAGGTCGGTGTGAGCCCGGGGTTCAGCGTTGGTGTAAAGAACCCAAAGGCGTGGGCACCGGTATCGGTGTAGGCCGTGGCATCTGTGAACCACTAGCCTCTCCCGTAGCTCTCCTTCGTGATGACCGCGAGAAAAACAGAACTCCTGCGTGCTTCGTCTAGCTCAACTAGAGCGAAGGTGAGTGATGGGGATTTATATAATGAGAGTTCCGGTTAGGGAGCGGAATCTCATTTATATATCCCAAAAATAATAGATAATCTTCTCGTGGTCATTCTCATCAAATTTTATTATGTGCCCTTGTATCGTGTGATATTGAAATTTCCAGAGGTGGAGTATCTAGGTATGTGACATTCTCGCCTTGCAATGCTCCAATATTACTAGCAATCCTTGTCACAAGAGAGGTACAATAAATAGGTGTGGATTGTTTAAAATTGCTAAGCATGCATTTTATGATTTCTTTTACAGAGAGCAATCTTTCTCTTGTGAACTATGGCATAGAGGCATTGCATCTCAACATCTAAAAGACGGTGAAATTCATGCCTAGGGAACAAAGTTATGGCAATCCATTTTTGCATAAATTTCAATGTTGGATGATGTATGTTGGCATTAGAAGGGCTTAAACCTAGGATCCAGGGGACTATGGTGGAGATTTCAAAGTGTAAAAGGCGGCACGATTAAAATCCGGTAAAGCAACAAATAAGTTTGTGCAACATTTCTTAGCATCAAAGCCTATGTGCCTAGCCGCTTCTTGCCAAGTGTAATAGTAGTATTTACCAAAAAGTCTCAAGCTCACACCTTGATCATGAACTTCCAAAGATCCTAGAAATTGGATGGTGAGGAGGCGAGAGCCTGGCTCATCCAGGGGAGCAATCCCGGACCATCCAATAGTTTTCCAAATGATGGGGAAATCGATATCCATACCTAGTTTTTCGAGGACGTCATCGGGGAAGCGAGGAGCGGGAGCGAAGTCTCGATTCTTGAGGATGTTGTAAGCTTGCATCTCCCATTCTCCTTCCAGGTCGAGGTGCGGTCGCGCCGCCTTCCTCGATCGTCATCCCCGTGGGTGCTTGTTCTTGCTCTTGCTCTTGCTCTTGCGAGGGTGCATCTTCTTCGTATGCTTCGGTGTTGTCGAAGTGTGTACTCGAACTTCCTTGGGAGAGCCTCGCGACTTCTTCTCACGCCCTTCTTGAACGCCGCTTGCCGCTTTCCCCGAGCATGTTAGTGAACAAAAAAGCGAACGGAATGGAAACAAGTGCTTACTCTTGGAGAGACTTGGGAGAGAGAGCTTGTGAGAGAGAGTGTTTGGTGTTCTTGCACTAGAGCTTTGGGAATGCTTTGTGGAGTGCAAGAAGTGAGCAAGTAGCAAAATGAGAGAGTGAGGGAGTGAGAATGAGAGGGGTGGAGAGCTCTCCCGCCACCTCGTGAATTTATAGCCCGATGCACCCCCCGACACTCTGGACGAGGGCAACGGCTAGTGCTCGTGGACCGCTTTGGCCCGTGACGAGAGGCGCCGCCAGCGGCGGCCGCCCCCAGCCGGGCTCGCTGTCGCCCCGCTTTGGCGGTGTGTTCAAACGGTCGAATTCGACCGCAGTAAAGGTGCAACGGTCGGGTTCGACACGTAACTTTATTTTCTCGTTTTCTCTCATTTTATAAATGTTTAAGACTTTTTTTGGAATAAAGTTTTATTCGTAGTATAAAATCAATCTATATTTTTTTTATATATATTTTAATTAATATGGCAAAGAATATATGAAAAGGAATTCTTTTTAATATTAAAGGTTATGGTAAAAAGGAAATTAATTAAGTAAAGAGGTTATGAATTTAAATAATTTAATATGAGGAAAAATAAATTTATAGAAGGAAAATCTTTATTTCTTACCTTTAGTGAAGCTTACGTTTAGGCTTGCTTCACACGCCATGCCTTCTTCGTATTTTTGGATGGTGACGTGGTAGGCGATGGCGACTTTATTTCTTCTTGAATCTTCTGGGGTTGTAGGGGCACGTTCCTCCTCCTTCTTGGTAGGTACAACTTCCTCTTTGGTTTTGTCTCCGCCTGCTTCTCGGGTCCTTTTGCCTTGACTCGTCTCTTTGCTTGGGGTTCAACTTTTTTCTTTTTCTAGGATTTCTTCCTACTGTACCCATTGAATAGGCATTGGACCATCTGTCCTGAATTCGAAGTCGACCCTTCCCTTGCCAACATGGATGGTAGCGTTTGTTGTGTTGAGGAATGGTCTCCCCAACAACAATGCTACGTGATCTTCTTCTCCCATGTCGACGACGACGGTCTCCCGTGGCTATCCTTCACCCTTACCGTAATGTCTCAAGAATCCCTTCCGGCTTTATTACCGCTTGATCTCGCCATTCGAGTTTGGTCTTGGTGCGGGACAATGGGAAGTGTAGGAGCGTGTCATTGGCCTTCTTTGACATGATGTTGACACTTGCCCCTAGATCACAGTAGGCGTTGCCGAATGTATATGGGCCTATTGAACAGTGATCGTTGGGCTCCCCGGGTCCTCTTTTCTTCTCTCGCAAAAGGTGAGTCCACAACGACATCCCAGATAACCCGCTTTACAGGTGTGGTTGTTTATTGTTACCATGTTAACGGATTCAATGGGGCCCTCAAATTTCGGCCGAGTCCTTTACCATGTTGGGTGCAACCTGCAGCAGCTTAGTTGAGCTATTTGGGTTTCTATCATTTTATTAAAACTCAATTGATTCTTTTTAATGCAGAAGATAGGGTTTCTAATTTTGTGTTCACATTTTCAAGCATTTTATCATTAGACAATAATTTCTTGTTTAAGCTTTCATTAATTTTAGCTTGACCGTAAACAAGATCTTTCAAAGAGGGTTGATTGAATTGAAATTGGAATTGTAAACTGCAATTGTAAATGTTACCTCCTTGTGGGCGATTCGATTGTTCCACCCATTGTTATTACCGACGAAATCCGTTGTTGACGAAGGCTACCTCTTCTCGAGTTTCGGGACAAGCACTTCCCGAATGTCCAACCTCTCCACGCACTTCACATGTAATATGTGAGTCCATGGGGAAAGTGTAGCACCGCTTGACGGAGCTTGGTCGTCCAGTCTTTTCATCGGAGATCGATCTTTTGCGATGCAGCGATCCGTCTCCTTTACTTGTGTGCATACCTTTTGTGTTTTTACGAGGGGCCCGTTCTTCTCCCCAGCTTTGGTTCTCGATCATCTTCTCGATGAGCGCTTACGCTTTCTCAACAAGCAGGGATAAGAACGCCCCTCCAAAGAAGATCTATGTGGCCTTTCGACATGGTCGTAAGACCATTGTAGAAGTTCTAAAGGGCGAGCCACTTCTCCATGCCATGGTGTGGGCGGCGAGGATGTACTCTTGCAGCCTCTCCCACGCCTCTGGTGTGGGTTCTGTTGCTGTCTGCTGAAAATTGGAAATTCTTGCCCGCAGGGCATTGGTTTTGCCCATTGGGAAGAACCTTGCGAGGAATGTGGTGGAGCATTTACTCCAAGTGCCGACAGCCTCCTTGTCCTTGTAGAACCATTGCTTCGCTTTCCCCACTAGGGAGAAAGGAAACAAGCGGAGCTTGATTGCATCCGCTCAACGCCCTTGATGACGATTGTGTCGCACGGCTCAAAAAGTTACGGAGATGAGCATTTGCGTCCCTCGCTTGGCGGTCCCACGTAGAATGGACTTGCTTGTACCATTGTGATGAGGCCAGTCCTTATCTCAAAGTTCTTGTCGCCCAAGTTGACACGGGGGCCAATCGACATTGCCCACGACGGGGGCAGAGTAGTCACGGAGTGTCTTGGTGGCCATGAGTGTTGATGAAGATGGTACTTGGATGATAGGTGCAACCTCCTCGGGAGTGATGACAGGAAGAGTGGCCTCGAGCCCGACTCCTTCGAAAGCGGCCTCTCCGGATTGTCGACGAAGTTATTCGGCAGGTTGCGACCCGGTCATACACTATCCCTCGTTTTCATCCACAACAGGGAAGAAAACAAAAAGAGTTAACCTGCAAAGATTAGGGCTATCATCCATACATGTGGTTATGATCATCTTTATTTTTTTCTTTTTAACCTTGCCTTCCCCGGCAACGGCGCCGAAAATGCTTGTTGATGTTTCTTAACGCCATTACTAGGAATAGATATTAAACCTATTTCCCGACAATGGCACCGAAATGCTTGTTGGCATTTCTTAGCGCAAATCACTAAGAATAAATGTTATCCTTAATGATAACGTCAAGAGAGCGTCGGGTGATAGATAAATTAAATATTGCAAGGGTCAACCCGCATGCGCGCGGATCTATCATCGTAGCATTTCACCCGTGAGTAATCGGGTATCGTTCATTTATATTTTCCCATGGAAAGGCAGGTTTGGATTTAATATGATGATGATAGCCCACAATGTATGAATGGATAGCCACTAATCATGTACAGGGGGTAAGTGACAATAATATTGGAGATAGTGGTGACACACACACTTCTTGAGCACTAGAAGGAATAAATATAAAATAACAAAAGGAAAATCTACGTTGAGTTGGCTCTTCTAATATCGCCAATGCGTCAGACTATAGTCTACATATATCATTCATGGTTCATAGCAGAGATGGGCTAAAGTGATGAGGAGATGTCCGCGGGTCGGTATCCGCCCGGCCGGTTGCACTTTGATAAGACTCCAACCCAACACCCGGACGTGGAGGAGTGCAAAGGACGGACAGAGTTGTCACACCTCTCGCCGCCTACCTCACTACCGTGGGATGCCGGCATTCCCGGATGATTCCCTATAGACCTAAGCATCATGCTTACATTTATAGAGAACTACCTAAACCCCTCAAGGTACCCCGACCCTACGGATCGACGGAAAGAGTAAAGGTAAACCCGAAGGTACACTGACCATCACTTTCGAACTTAGTTCTACTACGTTCCAAGAATAAAATATGATTCAATTAGCCTAAAGTTAGTCATGTTAATTATCACATTATACTAACTATATTCTAGTTGGCACAATATGAATATAACATGAGGATAACTATACTCTAGTTCATATGCATTGCGATATAAATAATAAGACTTGAATAAAGGAAAGAACTTCATAGTAAAATTACCAAAAGATCCTTCCAAGGAGACAAGCCCTCCTTGAAGCTTCGCCTAACTCAAATACTAACACTAAACTAATGAAGGGGAGAGAGTGGTGCTCAAGGTGAGATTGTAACAATGTGTAGTGTGTTGTGTGTGTCAATTCAAGTGAGGAGTGCCTCTCTTTATATAGTGGAGAGGGAGGAGGGAATGGAGGGCTCTCCTTGCTTCGAGCTGTTCTTGGCGGGAACGAAAGTTTGCACTACATGCAACCGCCTCTTGAAGTTCGCACCAAACCGCCAGAGAAAGGGCGGGAAGGGTGGCCGAAATATTGCGCCGACCGCCCCCTTTGCGCCGGCCGGCCCCTGGTCGGGCCTCCCGGCCTCGGCCTTCTCCCGTCGCCGCTTTGTCATTCACATGTTGGGCCTATGGTGGTGCATGGGCCAAATTGTGCGCTGGGTCCAGTTCTCTTGCTCAATCCACTCCTTGGCGTCTTTTTATTCTATGCGCCTTCTAATTTATTTAGCGACTTTTTGCACCTGTTTCCACTTTTATACCTGCAAAACATAATTTCTACGAATACAAGTGGAACTAGGTTAGAAGTAAAGGTATATGTAACATAAGTTTGCCCCTTTCTCATGAATTGGATATAAGTTGGCGGTATAATATACTTCGATAATGACCGCCAACATTAATTCAAAAAGCCTATGGAAGTATGATCAACATGTAAGACCAAAACTTCCAAACCAAAACATACTTGGCATAGACAAAGGAAGCATGAAAAGATAACAAGATTCATTCAACAGAGATGAAGATATTATAAAGAGAAAAAATGATCATATTTATTTTTATTTGTTTATTTATTTTTATTTCAACTTTTTTCTCTATTTTTTTCATTTTTTTGCAAGGTAACGAAAAGAGATGAGAGTGCAAGATATATGTTACCTTATTGTGGTCCTCCCCCAAGCTAGCTCAAAGCCCATCGAATCGGGGTTGTACCCCCATGGTTTTACGGCTTTTCTGCGCATGGTTACAATATGGTAGAACACGAGGGGACTTACCATCCCTTGTGATTACCTTATTGGAAAACATACGCAGGAAGCAGCAATTTGAGCTCTCAAAGGAGGTCACCTAATCTTCATCATATTTTTTTTTTTTTTAAGATAAATTCCTATTATAAACGATGGCTACTACACATCCATATTATTATGAAGATGTTCTATTAGATTCCTTTAACCAATGCCTTCCCTTGGCGCGAAATGCTTGTTGGCGTTTCTTAGGTCATCACCGGGATACATATATGTTGACGGTCACGAACGACATGTTTTTAACGTCAACATTCTACCAATAAGGGGTTGAAACTATACCTTACTACACACATATACATTAATTATTGACATAATTCCACTTGTAGTGCAGAAATAATGTTTTGCAGGATTTATATGAAAAGCAAGTGGAAAGTGTCCAAAAGGCGCCTTCCTAGAAAGCGTACTTCTACAAACCATTCAACCCAAGGAAGATGAGCCCACCACGATGCAACTTGGGCCGAGCAAACATCACCACACAACTTTTTAGACCCAACACAGCCCACCCACCAAAGCCCGGCCCAAAGAGCGAAGGGGACGGGTGTGCTCAAGACCCTAAGGTGCGCCTCAAGACCGACTTTGGCACCGTTCGGGCCCATCTTCGGCGAGGCGGTCACATTACTCCTGGGAACATCGGTGCGGTGCGGCGTAGCACGGTACAGTGAACCTAGGCGAGTGTAGAGGCAGTTTATGCCATTAGGAGGAGAATATTCCATGGTTTATTCCTCCACCCTCCTCCTATAAATAGATGGCCTCACCTCCTCTCTCTCAACACACACCTCACAAGAGAGCCTCTCTCCCTCTCTCTTCTTCTTCTTCTTTCTTCTTTCTTCTTTCTTCTTTCTTCTTCTTAGTAGAGATGTGGAGCTAGGCAAAGCCACCAAGGAGGGCTTGGCTTCTTGGAAGATGGACTCCCGATATAATCTATCTATGGTATTCTTCCAAAGCCTTGCCCTTATCTTATCTTGGTTGTGCATTAGAATTAGAGTCTTCATGTTATTTCTATGCCTCATGATTTATCTTATGATCTAACATGTTGTTCTCTTGACATAATCATAACATATGAACTAGTCTATAGTTTCCATGTTATGATATCGTCACATATAACTTTATGATTAAACCATTCATGTGATATAATTGAGTAGTGTCAGGATTGTGCTGAGGTGGTGGTTCGTTGTTCCTTCGGGGTTGCTCGTGTTCGATTCCATCCATTCGTAGGGTGGGGACCATGGGGGACATGAGTAGTTTCCTTGTATGTGGGCATGTTGTCCGGATACCAGGGATCCTTCGAATCTGATGGCATGCCCCGGTCGAGGGGGTAGGCGGCAGGGTCGTGACAGCCCTGTCCGTCCTTTGTAATCCCCCCACGTTCGTATGTTGTGTAGGAGTCTAAAGTGCCCTTTCTTCAGGCCGGATAGCTCAGGAGGGTCTCCCTATCCATCTCACTCTCAGCTCTGACCTCCTACTGTTGCGTTTCCTAAGCGCAAGTGCCAAAAAGGCAAGAGCACTGGGAACCACAGGTTGACTTCCCACAACGACTTCACCGGAATTGTTACATTCCAGCTACCATCGCCACGGGATGTCAGGTGGCATTCTGTAGCATTTATAGAACAAGTCCGCAAGCGCACGGAAATACCGTTGTAGCATTTCACCCGGAGATATTCAGGGTATCGTTATTTATATTTTCCCAAAGGAAGGCATGGTGTAGGACTCTAGCAGGGGCATGAACAAGACAACATGTCTATGCAGTTGACCAATACTCAATACAGGGGTAAGTCATGATAGTTTAAGATAGTGTGACACACACTTGGGCCAACCTCAAGGATAAAAGGAAAATAAAGAATAAAGAATATTCCTAAGTGGAGCAGGCATTCTAAAGTAGCTGTGCAAAGAACAAGTTAATAATCATGCAAACATAGATGACTAGAGTTTTAGGTCGAGTGAGATGGACGGGGAGACCTCGGTGCATCCTCCCAATGGAAGGCATTTACTTAACTCCTACAAAGACACACGAACGTGGGGGGATTTCAAGGGACGGTCAAGCTTGTCACGACCAAGCCGCCTACCCCCTCAACCGTGGCATGCACTCATATTCGAAGGTCCCCGCTTACCCGGGCACCATGCCCGCGTGTTAAGGTACAACCCATATCCCCTGCAGACCCCCACCCTACGGATGGACGGGCTAAGATATGGACCAGGCCCGAAAGCCACAATGAACCGCCACCTCAGCACAACTCTTACTCTACTCAAATACATGGCATGAATGGTTAGGCCCTAAGTTCTATAATACGACTAACCATGACATAGGAACTATAGTCTAGTTCTTCTATCATGATCGTGTCGAGAACAACATGTCAAGAATATAACATGTAAATACTCTAGCTCTATTGCACAAGCATATGAGATCAAGACTTGAGGATAAACCATAAATGTATTCATACCGAATATTCCTTCTCCCAAGTACAAGCTCTCCAATGAAGCTTAGCCTTGCTCCAAATACTACTAAAGACTAAAAGAACTAGAGAAGTGGAGGAGTAGAGAGGAGAGGAGAAGAGGAGTGGAAAGTGAGGAGGCTCCAAATGGTGTGTGTTACAATGGTGGGAGATGGCCTCCTTTTATAGGTAGAGGAGAGGGGGCTCATTGGAAAATGTCCCTCCCCATATGGAAGGAGCCAAAACCGACTGGGAACTCCTTCCAAAACTACCAAACCGAGCAACCAACGCCGGCAATGCCGCTTTTGGAAGGTAACGAACCACCTCCCCGGCTGGGCCCGAGCCGCCTCAACAGGGTGCGCCGCACCCTGTGGTGCGCGCGTGCACCCCTTGGGCCCCGCTCGGCCGGGCTCGCAGTCGGGCGTCTTTGGGCCCGAAAAGTTGTATGGCGGTGTTTGCTCGGCCCGATTCTGCGTGTTTGGTCCATTTCTCCCTTGGGCTTGATGTTCTTCGGGAATGCGCTTTCCGGGAGCGCCTTTTGGTACATTTTCCACTTGTTTCTTATATAAATCTGCACAATAATAATTTGGACACTACAAGTGGAAATATGTGAGTTATAAATGTATATGAGTATGATAATGTATAGTTTCACCCCCTTTATGGTAGGATGTTGATGTTAAAAATGTGCCGTTAGTGACCGCCAACAAACTCCCCAAGCTTACCCCTTTGCGCATCCTCGAGCAAAAGAGATAAGTACTTGGTTGTTGATCGGGAGTTGCTACTATGCCGATTACATTCCACAAGTGCCGGGTTATAATAAGATTTTCTACTAGAGTTTGAATAAAACGGCTCATCTTTTTCCCACCCTTTATTACCTTTCATCGTAGCGGGGCTTTTTAGCTTTTCTCAAAGTCTTGGGCGGTTGCCGATAGAACGGTTATAACGTAAATGCTTATCATTCATCCTTTTGATCAACTTTTTATCCGGGATTTATTTAGTTAGATAATATTTATTTTTTTTTTGAGAAAGAAGGGGCTTTATTGCTATATCTCTTTTTTTTTTTTTTTTTTTTTTTGGAGAGGTGGGCTCTACTCGCCCTAGACTTTTGTCTTTTATTTCCTCTCTTTTTCTCTTTTTTTTTTTTTTAGAGATGTGGGCTCTACTCGCCCTCGGACACTTGTCCATTTTTCATCTCATTTTTTTTTTTTTTTTTTTTTTTTTAGCATAGCCCATATCATTTCTCTTTTTTTCAAAGTAGATTCCCGGATGCCAAGTTTCTCTTTTTGGACGAAATCATAGCAAATCCATTTGTACCATATCATACTTGGCAACAACTTAGATTAGATAGAGCCTATGCAACCCACATGAATCGGGTTTTTTTGTTTTAGGATGAGTTTTTTTTGACTTAGCCACTAAATCCAAACTTTAGAGAAATTCGAATTATAAACTAGGCACATGTGAAACATAAGGCGAGCAACTATTCATCATTTCAACAAAGGGGTTTAACTAGACATTTCCATAGCTCATATATAGGAATGAAATTTGTCTTTTAGCGTAACTCAACATTTCATAAGATAGAGAATATGATCAAAATGTGAGATACAAGTTACCTTTCTTGGAGTCCTCCCCAAGCTAGCCTTTTGCTTACCTTTTATGGTTCTCGCTTAGCTTGAGCACGCAATGATCCGAGTTGTGCCTCGGTGGCGTGGTTAGAGGCTCCCCCAAGCTTGTCTTTTGATGTCATCAAAGTAACAGGACAAAATCTTGGGGTTGAAAGGTTTATCTCCTCTCTTCTTCTTCTCTTCTCTACCCTCTCTCTCTCTTTTTTTATTATTATTATTATTTATTTATTTTTTTATTTTTTATTTTTTACATTAACCCTGTTGTCATCTTCAAGACTTACCCTTATGGATTTTGATAAATTCCTGCAGGGGTTAGTCCATATGATCGACCAAAATCTACACTAGCAATTTTAGGTTCAATAACTGCACTTCGACTCCATGTCTAATCTGATCAAGGTAGACTTTTTGACCTAAGCACCATGCTCAATTCAAAACGCCTATGGAAGTATGATCATACGTATAACCAAAACTTCCAAACCAAGACATGCCAAAATAGAAAGAGGAAGCATGCATTGATAAACAAGATTCATCCAACAGAGGTAAACAATTTTATTCTTATTTATTATTTTTATCGTAAGCATCATGGAGTTGTTACTTTGGGAGATTATTATTGTAAAAAAAGATAACTACCAATTTACCTTTGGCAAGGGCTCACCTTTTAAAGTCCGACGAGCGGGACTCTTCTCCATTCATTTAGTGCTTGACGGAGTGTTACCCGTATCCCGGAGAAGTGGATGCGGATGTCATCCTTTCGTCTCCGCCATGCCCGCTAACACTTTGTGGCTTTACCTTCTTGGGCTGCTTGTTTTTAGCATTCTTATGCTTGTTGAACCCATTGAATGTGCATCTCATTGTTTGGCCCTGCATATGGAAGCTAGCATGCCCGATCCCACGTGCAAAACTGCATTTGTAGTGTTAAGCAATGGTCTCCCCAAGGATTGGGGCAGCTCTCTCGTTGTGACCCATGTCTAGGATGACAAAGTCCGTCGGGATGTATGCTTCTCGGATTTTTACTATAACGTCCCCGAGCTACTCCCTCCTCGTTTCCTTAGTGATAGGTCCGCCATCTATAGTTCAAAATGTACAGGGGGACAAAGGTCCACCTAATATTTCATCATATGTTACCTTGGACATGATGTTTATGCTTGATCCAAGGTCGCGAGGCATCCTCGAAGACATGCGGGCCAACCCCAAGCATGTGATTGTCGGGCGGCCGTGGTCCTCCTTCTTGATAATGAGTGGTGGCTCGGTAGGAGACTTGTTGTCTTCCGACATAGAGGCTTACCGCACCTCGTTGAGACCATTTTAACAGATTCAAGAGAAATTTTGGGTTGCCCCAAAACTTTTCCCGAACCGACAACAGTAAAAGCAAAGAGAAAACCGAGCTAATTGGGTTTCTATCATTTTATTAAAGCTCAGTTGTCTTTCATAAGAAGAAGTTAAACTTTTAATTTTGAAAATCATGTTTTCAATTATTTTATCATTAAGCATCAACTTCTTTGAAAGTTCTTCAATTATTTTTGCTTGATCTAAGACCAAGTCTTCCAAGGAGAGAGGATTCAAATTGTACCTTGAGTTTGAATTACCTCCTTGGTTTTGTGGGCGCGACCGGTTGTTCCACCCATTGTGGTCTCCTTGTTGACGGAACCCGTTGTTGATGTGAGTAACGTCTTCCGCGGGTTTCGTGACGCTCGTTCCCTGAATGGCCAACATTGCCCGTGACTTCACATGTTACGTGTGAGTCTATGGCCTTGACAATCTTGTAAGTTTCTTCTTCTTCGGTGGCACACTTGTCAAGTTCTTTCAATAGGAGATCCATTGTAGCGTGCATGTCCGTCTCCTCCACGGCCTCCGCATGCTATCTTCTTGTTTGCCAAGACTTTCCTCCCTCCAAGCTTGATTGGACACTATTTTTCTCCATAAGAGCTGTTTTGCTCTATCGATGGTGAGGGAGAGGAAGGCTCCTCCAGCCAGGGCATCAATGTGCTCTTTTGACATGGGTGTTAACCCATTGTAGAAGTTCTGCATCACGAGCCATTTTTCCATCCCATAGTGCGGGCATGCTTGAATGTACTCTTGTAGCCTTTCCCATGCCACGGGTATGGGTTCCATAGGATTCTGCTGGAAGTTGGCAATTCTTCCCCTCAAGGTGTGAGTTTTTTCCATGGGGAAGAATTTAGTGAGGAATGCCGTGGAACATTTGTCCCACGTGTTGACGACTTCCGTCTCTTTATAGAACCAGCTTTTCGCCTTCCCCGTGATGGAGAAGGGAAACAGACGGATTCTAATGGCTTCGGTGTGACACCTTGGATGACAATGGTGTCACCGAGCTCGAGGAAGTGTTGCAGATGCGCTTTTGCGTCCTCACTTGGCAAACCATAAAATTGGTTTGCCTGCACCATCTTGATTAGGCCAGGCCGGAGCTCAAAGTTCTCTGTTCCCATGTTGACAGCGGGCCCAATGGGCACGTTGGCAAAAGAGGGGATGGAGTGGTCACGGATCGACTTGGCCATGAGTGGAATACGAGATGATGCAAGGGTGATTGGTTTGTTTGTCAGCGGAGAAGCAGGAGAAGATTTGATATGAGTTGGGTTCTTCCTTAGGAGTGCCTCCGGATCTGCGATGTAGTTGCTCAACAAGGACAAACCAATCGAACACTATCCTGTCTTCATCCACAACGGGGAGAAAACATGAAAGATTAGCCTGCATGAGTAATGGCTAGTTACACATGCACATCATTATGAACATGTCTTTCTAGAATCTTTATAACCAATGCCTTCCCCTAACAACGGCGCCGAAATGCTTGTTGCATTTCCTAAGCACAAGTGCCAAAAGGCAAGAGCACTGGGAACCACAGGGTTGACTTCCCACAATGACTTCACCGAATTGTTACATTCCAGCTACCATCGCCACGGGATGTCGGGTGGCATTCTCAGCATTTACGAACAAGTCCGCAAGCGCACGGAAATACCGTTGTAGCATTTCACCCAGAGATATTCAGGGTATCGTTATTTATATTTTCCCAAAGAAAGGCATGGTGTAGGACTCTAGCAGGGGCATGAACAAGACAACATGTCTATGCAGTTGACCAATACTCAATACAGGGGTAAGTCATGATAGTTTAAGATAGTGTGACACACACTTGGGCCAACCTCAAGGATAAAAGGAAAATAAAGAATAAAGAATATTCCTAAGTGGAGCGGGCATTCTAAAGTAGGCGTGCAAAGAACAAGTTAATAATCATGCAAACATAGATGACTAGAGTTTTAGGGTTTGAGAGTGAGATGGACGGGGGACCTCCCCGTGCATCCGCCCAATGGAAGGCATTTACGAACTCCTACAAAGACACACCTAACGTGGGGGATTTCAAGGGGCGGTCAAGGCTTGTCACGACCAAGCCGCCTGCCCCTCAACCGTGGCATGCACTCATATTCGAAGGTCCCACTTGGGCACCATGCCCGCGTGTTAAGGTACAACCCATATCCCCTGCAGACCCCCACCCTACGGATGGACGGGCTAAGATATGGACCAGGCCCGAAAGCCACAACGAACCGCCACCTCAGCACAACTCTTACTCTACTCAAATACATGGCATGAATGGTTAGGCCCTAAGTTCTATACGACTAACCACGACATAGGAACTATAGTCTAGTTCTTCTATCATGATCGTGTCGAGAACAACATGTCAAGAATATAACATGTAAATACTCTAGCTCTATTGCACAAGCATATGAGATCAAGACTTGAGGATAAACCATAAATGTATTCATACCGAATATTCCTTCTCCCAAGTACAAGCTCTCCAATGAAGCTTAGCCTTGCTCCAAATACTACTAAAGACTAAAAGAACTAGAGAAGTGGAGGAGTAGAGAGGAGAGGAGAAGAGGAGTGGAAAGTGAGGAGGCTCCAAATGGTGTGTGTTACAATGGTGGGAGATGGCCTCCTTTTATAGGTAGAGGAGAGGGGGCTCATTGGAAAATGTCCCTCCCCATATGGAAGGAGCCAAAACCGACACAGGGAACACCTTCCAAAACTACCAAACCGAAAGCAACCAACGTCGGCAACGCCCGATTTTGGAAGGTAACGAACCGCCTCCCCTCGCCGGGCCCGAGCCACCTCGGCCAGGTGCGGCCGCACCGGGTGGTCTTGTGCCGCCAAGCGCCCTCCCCGGGCCCCGCTCGGGCTGGGCTCGCGGCAGGTGGCGTCTTTGTGCCCGAAAAGTTGTATGGCGGTGTTTGCTCGGCCCGGTTCTGCGTGTTTGGTCCATTTCTCCCTTGGGCTTGATGTTCTTCGGAATGCGCTTTCAAGGAGGCGCCTTTTTGGTACATTTTCCACTTGTTTGTTATATAAATCTGCACAATAATAATTTGGACACTACAAGTGGAAATATGTGAGTTATAAATGTATATGAGTATGATAATATATAGTTTCACCCCCTTTATGGTAGGATGTTGACGTTAAAAATGTGTCGTTAGTGACCGTCAACACCTACTCACGTGTGTTACATGACTATCAACTAGTTCTCGTTACTGACCATGATTAGAATCAGATGTCTCCACTTAGGACTTTCTTTATTCCTTATTTATCTTTATCCTTGAGTTTAGCTTGAGTGAGTGTGTCAAGTTATCCTCTTACCATTCCCTTATATCCCTATTATAAGCATTGGTCCATTACACGTCATGTTATCTTGTTCATGTCTCTCTTAGATCCTTTTCCACCATGCCTTCCTTTGGGAAAATATAAAATAACGATACCCCTGAATATCTCCTGGTGAAATGCTACAATGATAGATCCATGCGCTTGCGGATGAATATCTATTTTGGCAAGGTCTATCACCGTTGATGTTCCTAGTGTGATCACCAATATAGTGGTTTCACTTAGGAATGTCAACAAACATTTCTCGGGCGCCCGTTATTAGAGATGGGTTCTAAACCCGTTTCTAATGATTGCGCTAAGAAATGTTAACAAGCATTTCTGGCGCCGTTGTTGGGAAGGCATTGGTTTTTAAGGAATCTATTAGAACATGTTCATCATGATAATATGCATGTGTAGTGACCTTTGTTCGTAATGTGTTTATCTAAAAAAAATCTTTTATAAATAAAAAGCAAGAACATGTTTTTAAGTTAGTATGCACCTTCGGGTATTCTTGTCGCTAACCATTTTAGGTGGAGACTAAGAAGAACAAAGGGGCACGCGACGCTTCGAAAACATGGGGGCTACATCAAGAAGAAAAAACTTTGATGCTCTTGGGCGGAGGAACACACTCAAAAGGAGACCACGACCTTGCACACTTGACTTTTTCATAAAAGTCTAAGTGTGGGAGGGAAGATGGTGAGAATATCAAGTTCCAAAGCGCACTAAGGGGATCATTCAAAAAAAAAAAAAAAAAAACCGAGGAAACAAAAAGAGAGAAAAATTAATTAAAAAAAGAGATGAATAAGAGATAGCCTCCCCTTGCTAAAAAAAAAAGAGAGAAAAGAGTTGAAAAAAAGAGAGATATAAAAAATTAATAAGAAAGGAAAAAAAAATAAATAGTTTAAAAAAATGGTTGTTGAAAAAGAAAAAAAAGAGAGATAAAAAAGAGAAAGTCAAAAAAAAAAAATGTGTGTTGTAGAAAAAGAAAAAAAAATATAAAAAAATAACAATAAGAGGAGAGAGGAGTAGGTTGGCCCCACATGGTCAAAATAAACAATGAAGGGCACCCGACTCCACCCAAAGATTGCTTCCATATAAGCAAGAAGGGATCTTTCTCTCCCAAGGCCTTTGTCGCAAAGCACCAAGGCTTATGAATCATGCACATTCTTTGTGTATGACTTAGCCTTGCCGCGCTTTTTGAGTGAGTTTGGTATGCCTCCCTCCGCTCCGGCCGAGGAAGTCATAACCAAACCAAGATCATCACGCCACCAATGCAGCAATTCTGAACTCTAACCTTAAGCTGTTGGTCAAGTACACTTTCAGTACGCAAAGGTCCAAGGAAAAAAAAAGAAAAAAGTAAAGAAAAGGAGGAACATCCTCCTTTACACCTTTGTTACCACTAAGGCCCAAGGTCCATATACACTACCTGTGTGTATCACCTAAGCCTTGTGGCCCGCCTGAATGGATCATCAAGCTACCACCGCGGAAGTTTCAATGTTCTTACCTTCATGTGTGATTGGTACACACACACTTTCGGGTATGCAAAGGTAATAATTCACCAATTCTTTTTTTACTCATAATTATCTCCATATAAAAAATTCATGTTTCTTTGTTTATGAAATATGGTCCAGGTTTGAATGTGTTTTACATGGACCCATGTGACACATCCATAGATCTTTTTAAATCAAGCATGGTGCTTGGGTTAAAATGATCTTCTTTACTCAAAATTTGACATGGTGTCGAAGTTTGATTAATGAACCCAGTATTGACGTCATAAACAAAGAGAGCTATTCTTTGATGGAGATAAAACAAGGCTAGACTTGCATTTCATTCTTATCTTAGCCTTGTTTGAGTTTGAAAAAGTTTGGTGAAATTTATGTCCTTCCTTGATAATAAAATCTTCAAATAAAAATTTTTGAAAAAAAAAAAAACAAAAACAACCAAGCTGCTCTTTTTTGCTCCTTCCTACATATGTTTCTAAATTTGGTAATCATGAAGGATGGGAAGTCCACTCATGAATCTACCATATACTAACCATGCAGAAAAAAGTCGAAAAGCATGGGGGTAAAACCCCAATCCGATGGGCTTTGAGCTAGCTTGGGGAGGACCAAAACAAGGTAATGTGAAACCTACACTCTCATCCTTTGTCCATTACCTTGCCAAAAAAAAACTATAATCATTTTGTTCACCTTTCAATGCCTTTATCTCCATTGGATGAATCTTGTTATCGGTTCATGCTTCCTCTTTCTATATTGGCATATTTAGGTTTGGATGTTTTGGTCATACATGTTGATCATACGTCCATAGGCTCTTTGAATTAAGCATGGTGCTTAGGTCAAAAAGTATACCTTAATCAGATTAGACAAGGAGTCGAGTTTGATTATTGGACCGAGAGTCGCTAGTTTAGAATTTGGTCGACCATATGGACTAACCCCCAGTAGGAATTTATCAACTTCAAGAGGGTGTGTCCCGGAGATGACAATGGAGATCGAGACCTTGCCCGGTGACCCAAAAAAAAAGATATAAATAATAAAAATAATACTAATAAAATAAAACCTTTCAAACCCCAAGAATGGTTATCCCATTCTTCCAAGATCATCACAAGACAAGCTTGGGGGAGTCTCCAACCACGCCACTAATCACGAATCAATTCATGGCATGCATAAGCTAGCAACATTCATAACCAAAGGTAAGTCGGAAGCTAGCTTGGGGAGGACTTCCACAAAGGTAACTCATATCTCACATTCTATTCAGTTATTTTCTTATCTTATAAAGAATGATGAGATATGAGAATAAAAAAAAAAAAAAAAAAAAAGGGGAAGAAGAAAAGGAGAGAGGAGATTTATTCCACTCCATATATATGTGTTGTAGAAATGTTTAGTTCTACCCCCTGTTGAAATGATGAATAGTTGCTCTGTCTTATGATTTATCTATGCCTAGTTTATAACTTAAATTTCTCTAAGATTTGAGTTTAGTGGCTAAGTTTTATTTCACCTTGGAAAGCTTTGAATCATGTGCGTTGCACAAGCTTATCCGATCTAGGTAGTTGCAAGTTATTGTATGGTGACATGGACTTTGCTATGACATCATTCTTAGAGTGACTTGATATCCGAGTTTTATTTTCAAAAATCAAAATTCAAAAGTTCCTCGATGATATGCATTTCCCACCAAAGCCATATGACATGATGATATGATCATTCATGAAAAACCTTAGTCATATGTTTGCTTGTTTTCATGGTGAGCCTATGTCAAATTGTTTGTAACCTATGTTGAGATTCTTTTTATATTCTCAAGATCAAGATTCACGTAAACCCGAAATAAATCACCAACTCTTACACTGAGAGTTGCGCACAACATGCATCCTTCCATCCACCACAAATATACTCCATTCATTTGTACCATGACCCCTCACAAAAATTCCTGTTCCAAAAGGACAAGTATGGGCTATGCTAAAAAAAAAGAAAAAGAAAAAGAAAGAAAGATGGACAAATGTCCCAAATAAAAAGGCGAGGAAGTCAAGTACTCGTCCAAAAAAAAAAAAAAGGAGAAATGAAATAAATAAAGGTAGTCCATACCTCCTTCGTATTCCACCAAAAAGAGAGAGTCATGATACCTGAGTACAAAATACAAAAAAATTCCACACACTTGCACATCTTGATCTAGGCCTATGACTAGTCTCTCCATGTGGTTCGGTCTTTGACTAGGCAACATGACATGATACAAGTATGCCAATCTTTTACCTACCCGAGCTCCATAAAAGCCTTATTTAGCCGGTAGGCAAAAAGAACTATATTCAAAGCCTTTGGTGAGGAACAACCACATACAAATATTGAGCGATCGAGAGATCATTCGAGGAACTATATTCTTTGCAAAAATATTTCAAAACCTCTAGATTAATAGTCATTTAAAAGAGTGAAAGATAAGCAAGTTCGTCGATCCGTTCTATCTTGCAACCACCCAAGATTCGAAACGGCTCAAAAGCCCCACAAATGATGAAAGGTAATAAAGGGTGGGTAAGCATGCCATTTTATTCAAATTCTAGTAGAAAATTTTTGTTATAAACATGGCCCATTTGAAACATAATCGGCATAAAAGCAACTCCCCGATCAACAACCAAGTACTTATCTTTGCCTGAGGATGTGCAAAGGGTAAGCTTGGGGGAGTTTGTTGACTGGTCCACGAATGAAGTATTTTTAACGTCAACATTCTACCAATAAGGGGTTGAAACTATACCTTACTACACATATATACATTTATTATTGACATAATTCCACTTATAGTGTAGAAATAATGTTTTGCGGGATTTATATGAAAAGCAAGTGGAAAATGTCCAAAAGGCTGGAAAACGTACTTCTGCAAACAATTCAACCCAAGGAAGATGAGCCCACCACGATGCAACTTGGGCCGAGCAAACATCACCACACAACTTTTCAGACCCAACATAGCCCACCTGCCAAAGCCCGGGCCAAATTGTGAGCTAGGGCGGTGCGGCGCCGAGACAGTGCGCCCGCACCGACTTTTGGCACCGTTTGGGCCCATCTTCGGCGAGGCGGTCACATTACTCCTGGGAACGCGTCGGTGCGGGGCGGCGTGAAGCGTGGTACAGTGAACCTAGACGAGTGTAGAGGCGGTTTATGCCATTAGGAGGAGAATATTCCATGGTTTATTCCTCCACCCTCCTCCTATAAATAGATGGCCTCACCTCCTCTCTCAACACACACCTCACAAGAGAGCCTCTCTCCCTCTCTCTTCTTCTTCTTCTTCTTTCTTCTTTCTTCTTTCTTCTTCCTAGTAGAGATGTAGAGCTAGGCAAAGCCACCAAGGAAGGCTTGGCTCCTTGGAAGATGGACTCCCGATATAATCTATCTATGGTATTCTTCCAAAGCCTTGCCCTTATCTTATCTTGGTTGTGCATTAGAATTAGAGTCTTCATGTTATTTCTATGCCTCATGATTTATCTTATGATCTAACATGTTGTTCTCTTGACATAATCATAACATATGAACTAGTCTATAGTTTCCATGTTATGATATCATCACATATAACTTTATGATTAAACCATTAATGTGATATAATTGAGTAGTGTCAGGATTGTGCTGAGGTGGTGGTTCGTTGTTCCTTTGGGGTTGCTCGTGTTCTATTCCGTCCATCCGTAGGGTGGGGACCATGGGGGACATGAGTAGTTTCCATGTATGTGGGCCTGGTGTCCGGATACCGGGGGATCCTTCAAATACGACGGCATGCCCCGGTTGAGGGGGTAGGCGGCAGGGTCATGATAGCCCTGTCCATCCTTTGTAATCCTCCCACGTTTGTATGTCGTGTAGGAGTCTAAAGTGCCCTTTCTTCAGGCCAGATGGCTCGGGAGGGTCTCCCTGTCCATCTCACTCTTAGCTTTGACCTCCTACTCACGTGTGTTGCATGACTATCAACTGGTTCTCGTACACGCGACCATGATTAGAATCAGTATGCTCCACTTAGGACTTTCTTTATTCCTTATTTATCTTTATCCTTGAGTTTGGCTTGAGTCGGTGTGTCAAGTTATCCTCTTACCATTCCCTTATATCCCTATTATAAGCATTGGTCCATTTCACGTCATGTTATCTTGTTCATGTCTCTCTTAGATCCTTTTCCACCATGCCTTCCTTTGGAAAAATATAAATAATGATACCACCGAATATCTTGGGTGAAATGCTACAATGATAGATCCGTGCGCTTTGATGAATATCTATTTTGGCAAGGTCTATCACCGTTGATGTTCCTAGTGTGATCACTGTTGACACCTCTTATGATACATATTTATTAATCAACTAAACATGAAATAAGGGTATAAAAAGAATATTCACATAGACTAGGGGCTTTACTAACATATTTCCACGAGTTTTGGTGATTTATATATTTTCTGGGACTTAACAGAGAAAAACAAGTAAAAGCCCGAGAGTTTACACCCTATATGATGAAGAGACTTACCCTTGACGTAATCCAACCCAAAACCCAAACTAAAACAATCTAGAAGACACTAGAAGACAGCACCAGAAAGCTAGGGCCCACCTGGCATAGACTCCTGGCGCCCGCCAGGTGGGTCCCACCAGTCAGCCTCATCTTTTTATGTCAGTTTTCAACCGCCATTGAGGTTCAATCTACACCGTTGCTCAAGGTCAGTTTGATCCAAGGGCTGTGGTTCATCGCCTGGGGCTATATAAGGAGACCCCCTGACCCCTGGCCAGGGCATGAATTCATTATTCATCAGACTCAGCTCCTGATCAACAGCCTAAACCCTAGTTTCCAAATAGAAGAAGAGCTCTAGATTGAGTTGAGAGAGATAGTTAGCAAGTTGAGAGATTAGATTTGTAGTTCCCAAGAGAGCAACTAGATCTAGTCTCGTTCAAGACTAAAGAGTGGGTGGAAGGAGAAGTTAAGGGGAAGTCTTTGGACTGTCGGTGACTCCTCTACGCTTGTACCTCCGGGGATCTGGGAACCCGATCCCGAGACTTCTATGGTGGATCAAATTCATGTTTGAGTAAGTCTTCTTGTTTATATTTTCTTAAGGTTTGCGACTCTTTTGTTAGAGAACTTCAACTCTTGTCGCTCTTGAGTTGAAGTTGCTACCCCTAGTGCAAGCGTGGTGTTTGGACTAGATAGCTCGTAGATGCACCCTACCTTCTGAAGTGTGGTAACTAACGGGGGTGACTTATAGCCTCGTTAATTCTTTGTATTCCATCTCCCGTAAGGCTAGGCCTAGCAGGACCCTTTTTTGTGGAGGATTGCACTCTTTGCCTAGTGTCTTTTCTCTTGAATAATGTCCCCATAAGAAGTATCTTCAAAAGCTTATAAGGATATAAACTAGACAACCATAGAAATCTTCTCAACCTTTATCAATCTCCAGTCCTTGTTATCTTCTCAGGGATTTAGTTATTAGCCTCATTATTCTCGCACCATTCTCCCTGTGGATTCGATATGAAAACCCTCTCCCTAGTGAAGTGCTCACCGGTATCCGTTCACTTGCGGATTATACAAATTATAAATATTTCTGTGGGTTAACTTTTTACCAACAAGCATTTCTAGCGCCCGTTGCGGGGGAGAACGGTTGCTAAAGAACACGTTGAGCATAACTAAATCTTGTATCATTATCTTAGTGTAGAATTTCTTTTTATCCTTTCTTTTATATTTTATCTTTTCCTTACTATCCAAATGGATACTATACCCCTCTACAAATACTTGGCACCCACGAGCAAACCTATAGGCCTGTTTCATCTTCTAAACCCATCCATACCAAGACCTATGAGTTGCATCCTAGGTTAATAGAGCTGGTCCAAAATCATACTTTCTCGGGACAAATAGACGAAAACCCTTTCCTTCATCTCCAAACTTTCGAGGAAACATCGACGCCTCCATATTGGAGGCATGTCAAATGAAACCATCCGGCTGGAAGCTATTTCCATTCTCTTTGAAAGGGAAAGCTCGTCAATGGTACGACCGAAACAAAGAGAAGATGGAAGGCAACTGGGGAACATGTTTGACTGACTTTTGTGCAGACTTTTACCCCATGTCCAAAGTAGTCGACTTTAGGCTCTCGATCCTATCCTCTAGACAGAAGGATAATGAATCTTTGAGTGCCTACTGGGAGCGTTTTGATCTTCTTTCCAAATCCGGACCTAATCTAGCCATGCCGGACCATGTTTTACTTCAACATTTTTATGTTGGTCTGAATAGAAAATCTAGAGAACACCGAATACCTCTGCACAAGGATCCTTCATCCATCTCACAACCACCGAAGCCATGGCTGTTTTAAATAAAATTGTGGAAAATAAAATGGATGATCCAACTGTAGAGAACAACTTAGAAGAAGAAGAAGACGAAGGAGGATTAGCTGAAACTGATTTCATTCCAAATTCCTTACAAGCACTAGTTGATCCAAAACCATCGAAATGGAGGACACTCCGATCTCTCGATTTTACGCTCAATATCGAGGATGATCTCTTTTCAGATTATGGAAACACCTCGAAATATCGTGTTGAGAAGAAACCTCAGAAGGCTAAGACAACACGTGTAGATCTTATAGACCCTTCTGACCAATCTCATTTACAAGGGACCACAAAAGAGCTTGTCTCAATCATAAGTAGCGAATGGTTAGAAGAATCAGAACTTTCTTCTGATGTGATCCGTTTGGATTCACCTTCTGTACCTATTCGTTGCCAAATTCATAAGGACTTTTTTGATGCCATCTATAATCCAGTTGTGGGAATTAATATCATGGCATTATCTTTTGCTCATGAACTTCTCAAAAACATGCCATTGAGCCCCACAACAAAATTGCTACAAAGCCCTTCAGGACAAATTGTCCAAAGTTTGGGAATTCTTTATGTCTTACCAATCTAGGTTAAGGACACCATGGTGCATCTTAGTTTTCATATCTTTGATATCATGGAGTTTGACCTATTGATATGACAACCTATTGAAAGGCTTATCACAGAAGGACAAACTGGAGAACTAGATATTCAGTTAGGTAAGGGGTTTAGACTCTCATTACCTATCAACCAAGCTATCCAAGCTAAAACCGAATCTTGTCCAGAACCAGATCCTATGGAGGAAGTTAAGGAGGCTTCTGTAGAACATTTTGTGGAATCTAGCTATGAGGATGATTCAGAGTTCTTTATCGAAGAGGAGGATGACAATCCTACCACTTCAGAACCTCTAGATAAATTCGAAAACCCGCCTAAACCTCCTATTGAGCTTAAACCTCTACCACCAGGCCTCGCATATGCCTTCCTCAATAAAGATCCAGAGTCTCTTGTGATCATAAGTGATAAACTCACTCCAGAAGAGACTCTAAGGCTAATAACCGTCCTAGAACATCATCACTCAGCCTTCGGCTATTCACTCGAAGACCTCAAAGGAATCGGGTCCTGCCCTTTGCACTCATCGTATTCCAACAGATCCAGATATTCCACCTTCTAGAGAACCTCAATGTAGACTCAACAATGCGATGAGAGAGGTAGTTAAGAAAGAAGTGCTTAAGCTATTACACGCTGGGATTATATATCCTGTGCCTCATAGCGAGTGGGTAAGCCCTGTACAAGTTGTTCCTAAAAAGGGAGGCATGACAGTTGTTAAAAATGAGAAAAATGAATTAATTTCTCAAAGAACCGTCACGGGATGGCGGATGTGCATAGATTATAGAAAATTAAATAAGGCCACAAAGAAAGATCACTTTCCATTGCCTTTCATTGATGAGATGTTAGAGCGATTGGCAAACCACTCTTACTTTTGTTTCCTTGATGGATATTCTGGGTATCACCAAATCCCAATCCATCCCAAGTGACCAAAAGCAAAACCACCTTTACATGGCCATATGGAACTTATGCTTATAGAAGGATGTCTTTTGGGTTATGTAATGCACCGGCTTCTTTTCAAAGATGCATGATGTCTATATTTTCTGAAATGATTGAAGAGATTATGGAAGTTTTCATGGATGATTTTTCTCGTATATGGAAAACTTTTGATGATTGTCTAGAAAACTTAGATAAGGTTTTGCAAAGATGTGAGGAACAACACTTAGTCCTCAATTGGGAAAAATGTCATTTTATTGTTAGAGAAGGAATAGTGCTTGGACACCTAGTGTCGAAAAAGGGGAATAGAGGTAGATAAAGCAAAAATAGAAGTGATAAAACAGTTACCTCCCCTTGTGAACATCAAAGGGATACGAAAGCTTCCTTGGCCATGCTTTGGTTTTATCACGCATTTATAAAAGATTTTTCACATATTGCTAGACCACTCACCAAAATTCTGTTAGCCAAGGATGTCCCCTTTGTGTTTGACGATGCTTGTTTAGAAGCTTTTGAAACTTTGAAAAAGGCTCTCATTTACGCACCAATCATTCAACCCCCGATTGGTCTTTGCCTTTTGAAATAATGTGTGATGCTAGTGACTATGCTATGGGGGCAGATTAGGGCAAACTAAGGACAAGAAGCATCATGCCATTGCTTATGCTAGCAAGACTTTAATTGGGCCACAACTTAATTATGCTACCACTGAAAAAGAGCTGCTAGCAGTTGTTTATGCTATTGATAAGTTTAGATCTTACTTGGTAGGAGCTAAGGTAATTGTTTACACTGATCATGCTGCTTTAAAATACTTTCTCACCAAGAAAGATGCTAAACCTCGTTTGATAAGATGAATTTTGTTACTCCAAGAGTTTGATATAGCAATTAAAGATAAAAAGGGAGTAGAAAATTATGTTTCTTTGATCATTTGTCTAGAATGCGCTTTGAAAACCCACATGAATTGCCCATTAATGACTCACTTTCGAGGGGCGATATGCTCTATCGGATAACCCATACCGATCCCCGGTATGCAGGTCTTATTAATTTTATGGTTGCGGGATATGTAGCACCGTGGGCGGACAAGAAGAAGCTTATATATGAGAGTCGTCATCACCTATGGGATGAGCCATACCTCTTCGGGGTTTGCTCGGATGGGCTACTCGGAAGATGTGTGCCAACAAAAGAAGGAATTCAGATTATTGAAAGGTGCCACTCATCACCATATGGAGGACATTATGAGGCATTGAGAACACATGCAAAGATTTGGCAAGCAGGATTTTTCTGGCTAACCATGTATTAAGACACAAAAGACTTCATCCAAAGATGTGGCGCTTGTCAGAGGCACGGGAATATCGATGCAAGAGATGCCATGCCTCTTACAACCAATCTCCAGATCGAACACTTTGATGTTTGGGGAATTGACTACATGGGACCGTTTCCAAAATCCAGAAATTATGAATACATTTTGGTGGCCGTTGACTACGTTTCAAAATGGGTTGAAGCCCGCCATGCGGACCTGCAGATAGCGGGACCTCAATAAAGATGTTTGAAGAAATCATATTTCCAAGGTTTGGAGTACCAAGGATGGCGATTAGTGATGGAGGAACCCACTTCATTGACAAGAGATTCTATCAATATTTGACCAGACATGGAGTCCGTCACAATGTTGCTACACCTTACCATCCCCAGACCAGTGGACAAGCAGAAACATCAAATAAACAAATCAAAAATATCTTGCAGAAGACGTAAATGAGATGGGAACAAAGTGGAAGGATAGACTTCCAGAAGCACTATGGGCATATAGGACAGCCTACAAGACACCAATTGGAATGACACCATATCAACTTGTCTATGGCAAGACCTGTCACCTGCCTGTGGAGCTAGAGTTCAAAGCTCATTGGGCAATCAAGAGATGGAATATGGACTTAGAAGCCGCAGGAGTGAAAAGGAAAATGCAACTATCAAAGCTCGATGAATGGCGAGAGAAAGCCTATCATAATGCCAAGATCTACAAAGAAAGAATAAAGAAGTGGCACGACAAAAGAATCAAAAAGAAGAACTTCACTCCAGGCGATCAGGTACTACTCTTTAATTCCGTGGTGAAATTATTCAGACATGGAAAACTACGGAGCAAATGGGAAGGACCCTTCAAGGTGGTGAACTCATCATCACATGGAGCAGTCACTCTTCAAGACCACGAAGGTAAGTTATTCAAGGTAAATGGCCAACGTCTTAAAATTTTCTATGAGCCCAATAAAGAACCTGAGGAATTAGATGTAGTAGAGTTTTTGGTTCTACCTTGTTATGAGGCATAGTTTACATAGATTTTGTTTTAAGGGCCAAAAGTGCGGGCATTGGGCTTAGAATAACATTATTAGACAGAGAGAAAAAGCAGGAGTCCAGGGTCGACAAGACCCTGGCGGCCGCCAGGAATGTCTCTGGCGGCCGCCGCCCCTGTGTGTCCCCTCGAGTCTGGCCTCTTCCCATGCGCTTTATAGGACATATCCTTTAGAACCCCGCACTTTTCCGAGCCATTTGTACAGATCTACGTCGTGATCCTAGCCTCCCATGCAAGACAACCCTGATATATAAACAACCCCTGTCCATCTTCAACCTCATCCCATCTACATACCAAAGACCGACGATCGGCACCTCTCCTTTTCACCATGAGCAACCCGGAGACAAGGATGGTCGTCTACGACCCTTCCAAGGTGGCGCCACCACCATCCTCACCATTGCCACCATCACCACCTCAGGCCATCGTCCCTAGCGAACCCGTGCCTCTCGCCATGATTCCACCACCAAAGCCATCTCGCCGATTCTCATGGCGAGAGCTTTACTTGTCGCCCGTCACAACGAAGCTACGAAGAAGAAGATCCCGGTGCCGGAGGGCACTACGCTGCTACCCCCAAAAGCCAATGAGATGCTTACCGGCGTCAAGAGGGACCGCTTTGGGAACATCATCAAAGCTAGCTACAGCCAGCCCTGTGTCACCATTAATGGTGTGCGCGCCAAGACGGATCAAGTTAGATTCGTTCAACCTCAGGAGGCTGCTGAACGCGCTGCAAAGCGTTGTTTTAGTAAACTCACCATGGCTGAATTACGAGAGGAGTATGCAGATTGGAGGAGCTTTCTCTTCATAGAGCACAAGAACTGGAGCTCAACCACCGGGGGCTTGGGTGCGCTAGAGAGGAAGTTAGATGATACTTAACGCCGATCTTGTCAAGAGAGTTAACTCTCTTGAAAAAGCTGTTGCTATGTTAGCAAAGAAGCTCTAGGAGCCTAGTCTATAAGAGCACTTGTTTAGCTAGTTTGTTTAGTTTGCTTGGATTAAAGTTTAGGTTTGCAAGTCAGTTTGTCTAGGTTTGTTAATGTAATAAAGAGTGCTCTTGAAATAAAGAAGTTGATCCAAAGATTGTCTCAATATTTGTCTCTATTTTTTTTTGTACATGTTTTCTCTTGTCTCCAATTCATGTTGTGTATGAAGGATAACAAAAGATAGTGTGGGGGAGACAAGATGCGAATGTCAAGAACATCAAAACTGAACCCGAAACTAAGAACAAAACAAAAGATACGGAGCGAGGATCACGCATAACGAAAGCTCGTCGGGAGGAGCCACAAGGCTCTGGCGGCGCCCGAGAAAAGGCCCCGCGCCCACCAGGCCACTTCACCCCTCGCCCTCATCTTCATCGGGCCCTCGGTTTGCTTTTCTCGAACTCTTTATTCATTCATATTTTGGCTTCGCTTTCATCCGGTTTCAACGTCTTGCTCGATATGCTAATAAATCAACATAAAAGAAAAAGATTGATATGCAAAGTTTAAGTTAGACTCACATAATACTTTTTCATGGTTAATCCAATTGCTGTTGGGAACTTAACTTGATTAGAGACCCCTTGTTGCTTAAGTCGTTGTAGAATGTGAGATAGTAGAATAATGAGAACCCGATTCTTGATATCTTTCTCACGGAGAATTTATTTCAAAAATATAAAACTTGATAGCTGTACCTCTTCTTTGTGTGGTAATTGCTATATTCCACTAAGGCCAAATACATTATGAACAATGGAAAACCAGCCATAAGCTATTTGCTTTGTGTTGAGCGTTGTCAAATCCTCGTGAGCTTTGTTGAGAGATTTGTCGTGCTCCTTAGATCAAGATCACGTACACCCACATACATATATGCTGCTCTTACCCCGAGAGTATGCAAAAACATGCTTTTTCCATCAAAAACTCTGTCCCTACACTAGGGATGAAACTCAAAAAAAGATTATAGGAAGTATATGCTCCAAGTTTTTGATCTCTCCATATTCAAGTCTTGTTACAAATGTAAGACAAGGCATGGGCTATGCAAAAAGAGCATTGAAAAAGAGAGAGAGAGAGAGAAAAAAATGGACAAGTGTCTGCAATTAAAACAATGGGTACGTAGATGCCCGCCTCTCTAAAAAAAAGAAGAAAGAAAGAAGAAAGAAAAATAAAGATAGCCCATGGCCTCTCTTACACAATCTTTATTGTGCAAAGAGAGACTACTAAGAGCATAATAGAATTAGGATAGCCACCATATTATCCACACACATGCACATCTTGATCTATGCATATGCCACTTCCCTCCATGGATCCGGCTTTTGATGCCGCAATACATGCAAAGTAAGTATGCTACATCCTTGACATACCTGAAACTCCAGATAAGCTTTATTAGAAGTAGGATGTTTGTAAGGGCATTCTTCACACATGCCGCAGTGAGGAACCAAAAATACTACATATATTGAGTGACTTGAGAGTACCACACAAGAAGAAGGTAGGCTATATTTCTTTTCAAAAATCATTACAAAAACTCCAGTTGATTTGATTGAAGGAAGAAAGGTAATCTATTTCGAACTATTCCATTCTTCAACTGCTCAAAGTGCCTGGTAGACACCATGAATCCCGCAGTGTAGGTATGACCATGGAATTGTTTTATGCATGATGTCTTGGCCTACAACTTTGTTATATCCATCCTTTTCTCGAGACGAGTAAAAGCCTAAGTGTGGGGGAGCTTGTTGACACCTCTTATGATACATATTTATTAATCAACTAAACATGAAATAAGGGTATAAAAAGAATATTCACATAGACTAGGGGCTTTACTAACATATTTCCATGAGTTTTGGTGATTTATATATTTTCGAGGGACATAACAGAGAAAAGCAGGTAAAAGCCCGAGAGTTTGCACCCTATACAATGAAGAGACTTACCCTGACGTAATCCAACCCAAAACCCAAACTAAAACATTCTAGAAGACACCGTAAGACACCACTGAGAGCCGGGGCCCACCTGGCATAGACTCCTGGCGGCAGCCAGGGTCATTCCTGGCACCCGCCAGGTGGGTCCCACCAGTCAGCCTCATCTTTTTATGTCGGTTTCCAACCGCCATTGAGGTTCAATCTACACCGTTGCTCAAGCTCGGTTTGATCCAAGGGCTGTGGTTCATCGCCTGGGGCTATATAAGGAGACCCCCTGACCCCTGGCCAGGGCATGAATTCATTATTCATCAAACTCAGCTCCTGATCAACAGCCTAAACCCTAGTTTCCAAATAGAAGAAGAGCTCGAGATCGAGTTGAGAGAGATAGTTAGCAAGTTGAGAGATTAGATTTGTAGTTCCCAAGAGAGCAACTAGATCTAGTCTTGTTCGAGACTAAAGAGTGGGGTGGAAGGAGAAGTTAAGGGGAAGCGCCGGACCTGTCGGTGACTCCTCTACGCTTGTACCTCCGGGATCAAGGTCCATTGGAACCTGATCCTTAGACTTCTACGGTGGATCAACTTCATATTTGAGTAAGTCATCTTGTTTATATTTTCTTAAGGTTTGCGACTCATTTATTAGAGTACTTCAACTCTTGTCGCTCTTGAGTTGAAGTTGCTACCCCTAGCGCAAGCGTGGTGTTTGGACTAGATAGCTCGTAGACGCACCCTACCTTCTGGAGTGTGGTAACTAACGGGGGTGACTTATAGCCTCGTTAATTCTTTGTATTCCATCTCCCGTAAGGATAGGCCTAGCAGGACCCTTTTGCTGGAGGATTGCACTCTTTGCCTAGTGTCTTTTCTCTTGAATAATGTCCCCATAAGAAGTATCTTCAAAGCTTATAAGGATATAAACTAGACAACCATAGAAATCTTCTCAACCTTTATCAATCTCCAGTCCTTGTTATCTTCTCAGGGATTTAGTTATTAGCCTCACTATTCTCACACCATTCTCCCCGTGGATTTGATATTAAAACCCTCTCCCCGGTGAAGTGCTCACCGTATCTGTTAAACTTATGGATTATACAAATTATAAATATTTCTGTGGGTTAACTTTTACCAACAATCACCAACATGGTGGTTTCACTTAGAATGTCAACGGCACATTTAAAGGGCGCCGTTATTAGAGATGGGTTCTAAACCCGTTTCTAATGATTGCACTAAGAAATGTCAACGATATATCCTAGCAACGCCGCCAGAAACACCGGGTGGTATTCTCGCAACGTTTATAGAATAAGTCCGCAAGCGCACGGAAATACCGTTGTAGCATTTCACCCATGAGTATTCAGGGTATCGTTATTCATATTTTCCCAAAGGAAGGGATGGTGTAAAAGTCTCTAATGTCAACATGTACAAGATAACATGACTGTATGATAGACCAAAGTTCATAACAGGATGATAAGGTAAGGATAACTTAACACACACACTTAAGCAATCTCATGGACAAATGTAAAAGAAAGAATAAAGAATAAAAGAATAACCTAAACTGGAGCGGACATATCCCGAATAGCTATGTTAAGAGAGAAGATATACATACATGCTTTTATATTGTTAGAGATTCTAAGTTAAGATAACCTTGGTCACTATTGGCTTACTTCGGGCACCGAATCGTACTTGGTCTCGCCAGTGATGCCTAGCCTCTAGCTCTACTCTCTAGCCTGGGACGTGGAGGAGTACAAAGGATCTAACAACAATTGTACCACCACCTGCCCTACCTCACTACCGGAGGCTAAACAACAAACGAATGTAGCCTATAGCCTAGACACCATGTCTACGCTATCGACTACTACTCTAGCGTCAGCTAGGAACATCTGTCTTTATCAGGAGTCCTCTACTAGAGCACCCGTCATAGGGATGGATGATGAACCCACAAACCAACAAGCAACCAAGACCAACTTAAGGAAGAACTCAACATCTCAACTTAGCTCTTGGTCTAAACATGTATGTACAATAAATTAAGCATAAGGTTCTATATGGTAAGATCATAACATGAAAACTATATACTACCGCATATGTTAAGATCATATCATAAGAACTATACTCTAGTTCATAAGCATAGCTATATTGATAAATAAAGAACAAGAACTAGATGAAGAGCATAGCAGTGATCAACATAAAGAGAATTGTATTGATCATACCAAGTATCTTCAAGATGATCTTGATCTTCTATTACAAGACTTGCCAAGCTCCTAATACTAACTAATAAAGTAAAATGATACAAGTGGAGGGAGAGAGGCTCTTGTGTGGTGTGTGCTTTCGGGGAGAGCTCTACCCATCTATTTATACAGGGGAATGGTCGGTTTCACGCGCCAAAGATAGTTCCCCCGCATGCCACCGCCGCTACTCTTCAGGGATGAACCGCTAGAGGAACCTTGGCCCGAGCGGACGCGCCATGGGTCCGGCCAGACCGGCACTCCAGTCGGACCGGGCCTGGCCCTGCTCGGCACCACCTTCCTCTGGTGGGCTTTGCCTGGACCCATTTTCGGAGGGGGAATGGTCCGGATGTTCATCATTTCGGCCTTCTTGCTATCCCTTGTTTGGAAGCGTGTTTCTGTTGTGTGCTTCTTCTCTTATTTGGCATATTTTCACTTGTTTCCGTGTTTGATCCTGCAAAACATATTTTCTTGGAATACAAGTGGAACCGGGTTAGTAGTAGAGGTATATGTGACATAGGTTTGCAAATTTCTCATGAAATAGACATAAGTTGGCAGTATAAAATAGTCGATAACAACCGCCAACAATGGTGGGTGGAGAGGAAAGCTTATGGGAGAAGCTTTGGCTCCTGCATTGTTTACATGGGAGGGGATGGTCTCTTTATATAGAGGAGAGGGGGAGAGACAAAGCTATACTTAGGAGAGATTTTCCTGGTGCCACTTGAGCATGCAACCACCTCCTGGACATCGGTACAGTAAATACGCACAGCCCCATGCTGAAAACCGGAGCAAAACCGGCCTCTAAGGTGGTGAACCGGGCGTGAACCGACAAATCAGGCCGACCGCTATTTTTAGAAGGAAATTCGGGTTCTTGGGCTAGCAAACCAGCTGAACCGCCCGCCCAACCGCGCCCAGCGCGAACCGCGCCACCACCTCCCCGCCTCCCGTCCCGGGTCGACACGCGGCCTCCCGGACCGGCGGCCCGAGCCGGAGCGCCCTTCACGCCAAGCGTGCACTTTCGCGGGCGAGGCCGCCCGCCCACGTGGTGACGCCGGGTTTGTTGGTTTGAACGCACTCGCGCACACGCTCCATTTTGTGCGGTAGCGGTCGATGAGGCAGCCCGGCCGGTCTCGCTTGTCGCCAGCCTATCGACGCCGACTGGGGCGCCGACATCGCACTCCTTTTAATTTGCAAAATCCATAACTTATTATTGGGAGCTCCGAAAATAGCAAATGGTATGTCAATTTTGATCAGCGTGATAAGCCCTTCGCAATGGTGAACTCTGCTTTTGTCATTCAAGATAGTTTTTATCTATGAAAAATTAGAATTCCCCGCAAAACAATCGAAACATCGAAACTCGTGGAACTCGTCATATATAGTAATACTTTGTTATGATATGCCATGGAATATTGCCTTTTTATATTAAATTGATGGTCATAAAATATGCGTATGAGCGTCAACAAACTCCCCTACACTTAGTCCTTTGCTCATCCTCGAGTAAAGTGCAAGACTAAGCGGGTTTACCTCTATTGATTTCAATACCGCATTCAGGTTATTCCAAGCTTCACCTATACCTATGAACTTCCAAGTGTCTACTAGAATATCATTGAGTAATTGAAAAATGGAACAGCTTGGATTCAAATGTTCCCACCATACTCAAACTTAGATACTTGGGTTTTTAGAGGATTTGTAAAATAAAAGATAGCATATGTTCCTTGAATGCTACTCTCAAATCGCTCAAATATTTGTATGTGGTTCCTCACCAAGGCTTTGCATTATGCCATTATTTTGATCATCCTACTACTAAAAGCTATATCTGGAGTTTTGGGTAGGATTGATCATGAATGAGGCACACTTACCTTGCATATGTTGTTGGATCAAAAACTGGACCACATGGAGATGCGAGACATACACTTTGATCGAGACGTGCGGTGTGTGTGGAAATATGCTAAGTATTTTTTTGTACTCCTTGTATCATGCTCTTTCAATGATTGCCTCTTGAAAATTATGGGCTATATTTTTTTTGTTTTGTGAGCGAGTAGCATTGCTCTGTTGTTTTTATTTGGACACATGTCCATCTTTTTTATTTCTCATGCCCCTTGGCATGTATTTTCTTTTCTTTCCTTTTTAGCATAGCCCATATCTTTTTTTTTCTAGCATATGAAACTTTAGACAAGAGAGATATCATGATAGTTGCATGGAGTAAGTATTTAGTGGACTAAAAGTGTGCATGTTGTGCGCAAGTCTCAAGTAAGAGTTAGCATTTTATTTGTAGGTGTACGTGTATCTCGATCATGGGTGCATGACAAGAATCTCAACAAAAGGTCACAGAGTTTTGATAGAACACAACATAAAGCAAGAGGCACATGTGGATGGTTCATATATATTTGTTGTGGCCTTGGTAGGTGTTGGCGGTCATTAACAATCATTTCATACCGCCAACTCAGGTCCATTTCAAGGGAAATAATGTCAAACAAACCCTTACTACTAACCCCATTCCATGCATATGTGTAGAAGATCTATTGCGCAGAATTTTAGCGTAAAAAGGGAAATGCCCAAAAGAAGCGCGATTACGGGGAAGTACGAAAAAGGCCAAGAGGAGGGAACAGGCCATGACACGTTGCAAAGGCCGGAGCACCACTATTTCCCGCACAAATATCCAAGCCCAAGCCTACAAAAAGTGGAGGCCCAAGTCCAACATGAAATCATACCGGGCCGCAGGACATGGGTTCAATGTTTTGGGCATAACTTTCTCATACGAAATCGGATTTCAGCGATCCACCACTCAAAATGAAGCTTACTCCGAGGCCCACACACTCACGTGAAATTTCAGCCCAAACGGAGCCAAAAATGGGGCGGCCGGTGCAAGGGGGCGGCTGGCCCAAAAATGAGGCTGTTCGGGCCCATCTTTTTCTCAAGGTTTGTCCCGGGGTCCAGTAGCGGCGGTTGCATGCGGTGCATTTCGGTTCCCACCAAGTATTCCCGCCAAAGCACCTCGAGTGGAGCATGACCACCCATTTTCACCTCTCCTCGACTATAAATATAGGGGCACCCCTCCTCTCTAACACACACCATCACAAGGATCAAGAGCACCACTACATACTTGAGTTTCCACTCCTATTAGCTATAGAGTTGAGTAGTGGGGAGATGTGAGGAGAAGCACGGGGAAGTACCGGACTTGTCGGTGTCTCCCCGCTCTTGTACCTCGGCGAACATCATTCTTCAGTAAAGCTCCGGCTCTCTGCTAAGTGAGTGTTCGGGTGTTCTTATAGTTTTTATTGTCTATTGCTCTAGCTTTACTTTACCTTTACTTATCTCGCTGGGTTCGCTGCTTGCCCTTGTGGCGGATGCTCTAGTAGAGGGCCCCCCCGATGAAGACGGGATACCCCGATCGACGCTTAGAGTACGTGATAGGTAGCGTAAACGTGGTGTCTAAGCTACGAGTCACCTTCGCTTACTAATCACCCACGGTAGTGAGGTAGGCGGCAGGTGGTGACAGCCCCTTGTCCTTAGTACTCCTCCACGTCCCTACCGCGGCGGTAGTCCGGAGGCCGGACCCTTTCCGTAGACTGGGAGAGCCGGTGGCTATGTGAGTAAGTAGAAGTAGTGTATCGTTATCCTAGACGCATAGCTATAAGTGTCCATCTCTACCATTCCATCTCGCCCCTTGGGTTGTCCTTGGACGATTAGCTAGAAGAGAATCTATCCGCTCCCCTCGTGGAAAATATGATACCCCAATACTTCCGGTGAAGTGCTACAACGGTATTTCCGCGCGCTATGACTATTTCGCTTACGCCAAGAAACACCAACAAGCATTTTACGGCGCCGTTGTCGGGAACGGTTGCTATTTTCTTCGAACCTAGTTGTCCTCGTACCTTTATCCGTTTTTATAAAACAAAAAAAAATTATTTTTATTTTTCATTTATAAAACAAAATATTTCTTCCACCGTGTTCATCACCATGAAGCCAATTTCAAATCCAAATCCTTCGCTTCAAAGGGGGAGTTCACAAAGCCATCATCTTTTTCAAATCAAAATTTTCATCCGCTATGAATTCCACCCATACATAATATCTAGTGTTCGGGCAAATTCCTTCTCGGACTTTATGATGAAGATCCTCTTAAACATCTCTAAGAATTCGAGGAGACGTGTTCATTCCCGTCATACCGGGCATGACAAAAGAAATGATTAAGTGGAAATTGTTTCCCTTCTCTCTCAATGGGGAGGCAAAGCAATGGTACACAAATGCCGTAGGGAGTGTTAATGAGGATTGGGAAGAACTTAGAGACATTTTTTATTTCGCATTCTTCCCCTCTTCCCGTATCAACTCCGCACTGCAGGCAATCCGTGATTTCGAAAGGGAGGAGGAAGAGTCCATAGGCGCGGCACAGGCTAGGTTTTCAAAGTTAATACATGCTAGCCCAAACTTGTCAATACCCGTAAGTTTGCTTTTGCAACTCTTCTTTTCCGGTTTTGATAGTTTATTTGCCCTAAGCCTTGATAAGACCGTTGGAGGGTTGTTCACACGTAAAAAGTATGATGGAACAAATGGATACCCTAGAGAAACTTGCTTCTCCCATCGTCAATCCAAAACCCCTCCAAACAAAGGGCATGTCAAGCTTTGAGGAGCCCTCATCACCCGAATCCTTATCCTTACCATCTTTAGATTCTGCTAGAGAGCCCTCACTAACCCTCGAACACCGAAGGAAAGTATTCTCTATCCTTCGGAGTTCCCGATCGAATTCGAGGATTATGGCAATAACTTCGAAAATGTCAAGGCACGTAAAACGCACAACCACTAAAGAATTCCCTAAGGCGTAACCACCAAAAGAATGGTTAATGGAAGTGAAACGTTCTTACGGAAGCAATTCAGATTCTTTCACCCTCCATGTCCATTTCTTGTTTGTTAAAGGAACTCCCTGCGTGGAAGCCCTACACAACCCCATGGTCGGACTAACATCATATCACAAAATCTTGCGGAAACCCTTTTTGGGGAGATGCCACTAGTCTCGTCCCGATAGACTCTTCTAGGGTCGGGTTTGAACTTTTATTTGAGTGTTGTGGGATTGCAAGGGCCATGCCATTGACAAATTGATAAAATCGATGTTTTATTAGACTTCCATATTTTTCCCATCCTCGATTTCAAATTGCTAATAGGCTACCCTCTCGAAAAATATTTTTCAAGAAAAATCTTCCCAAGGGAGCCATAACAAGGAGTTGGAAAAGATCATTTCGCTTCTCAACTAGAAACCCCAAAAGCAAAGCATCTTTCCAACCGAAACCCGTTCGAGGAGGTGAAATTCATATCGCCATTCGTTTCACCTAAGCTTCCCTCTCATCCCCGTGAAACGAACCATACGTGGCCCTCGCCGAACCAAAAGCTTGTCCATCCGGCCAACCACACGTTGTTCTCGATAACAATCCAAGATTGAACGCTTCGTCCTCCATAACACATCCTTTGAGGATGTGCACTCACATGCCATAGACATGCATGAAGCACCAACTCTAGTGATCAAGATAGAACCAATAAATGAGCATGAAAAGTTCTCGCTTAAAATCCCTCATGTTTCATGCTCACCTTTTTTTGGGTCAGCAGAGTTGTCATGCCTCTCAATCACGTGTCGCTACGAGGATCCCAACCATCTCATGATCCTCGCTCATAAACTCTTTAAGAGGATGGTTGTGGATGTCTTCATACATCACAAGTATTGCCGATCTCGTAGTAGCACGATGATGCTAACCTTGCAATTGAACCTAATGCTAAATTCTTAGTGGTAAAGCCGGGAACTATACCACTATCGATAGTTTGCAAGATCATGTTCCCAACGGTCAAGCTTATGACCATAAAACAAAAGCACCGCCGGAGATAACCCTGACTATCATAAAAAAAACCATAATAAAATTGTTACTATATCAATATTTTATAAATCTCTCTCTTAGTTTTGTCTTAAAAATATAATAATAATAATCCTTATTCTTATATATATATAAAAAAAAACTTTTTCCTTATTAATAAAAGCAAAAAGCGAGTTTTCAAGTTAGTATGCACCTTCGGGTATTCTTGTCGCTAACCATTTCGTGTGGAGACTAAGAAGAACAAAGGGGCATATGACGCTTTGAAGGCCTGGGGCCACATCAATTAGAAACTTTGATACTTTTGGGTGATGGAACACACTCAAGATGTTCCAAATACCATCATGCTCCAAATATTAAAGGTAACATCTTGAGGTAAGTCATAGAACCTTCTCTTTATCATGGCTTACTCATAAAGTCAAACATGTTAGAGTTACAACTTTGCTTGATTCTACCTAATGATCTCAACATGTTTAGCTCTATAATTTGCTCTTCACACCACTCACTCATCATTCATGTTACAATTTTAAATGCTACTTTCATGCTTGGTGTCCGATCTTGTCACCTTTGTCATAAATAAATAGAACACATGATGTTACCATGTTTAGATGTGCCCAAGGATAGAGTAAGATGAATAAAGTTTTGGTTCTATTGGTGTTTTCCCACCAATAGAGCCCATGCACTTGATCTCTACCTTGTCTATGCAAACAGGACACACTTTGCGCAAAATGTGGAGAAGTCTCGCCACTTCTCCAAAATTCCACAAGTAAATGTCCCGACCTACGACATGCACACACGAGCAAGGAACATGGGTGATGCCATCCTACTAGGAGATGCAAATGTCAAGATCGAGATGAAGCACTCAAGGAGTGATCAAGCAAGATTTGAAGGACCAAGAGGGGTTGACACCTCCACAATTGTCTACCTCACTCCAACATCGCTAAGAGACTAGGTGAATACCTAGCTTGGGGAAGGGCATCCTCCATTTATCAAGCCCAAGAAGAACAAGACGCGAGACGCTACCCGAAGAAGTAAGCATGGGGGAAAGAAAGAATCATCACCTACTAAAGAGGACAACAAGAGTACACCTTCTAAGACCCATCGCTACCCGCGTCACCAACCGAACAAACACCATCGGCTACCTCATCTACGCCACTGGCCGAGATCATTGAAGACATCATACCGACCACGACATTCCGACGAGGCGTCGAGATGACAAAGACGCCATGGGAGTAAGTACTCAAAACTCTCATCGAGAAGTAACTCGATATTTATCTCGCATATTTATTTTCTCTGCAAAGCATATTTAAATTAGCATATTTCCTTTAGCATATTTACTTTCCTACACCTGCATTAGAAAAGACCATAAATATGTTGTTGCATTTGCATCTGTTTATCTTTAAGCCCCATGTAAGCACTCCCTTACTTTGGTGGCACAAAAATAAAAAATATAAAAAAAAAATATTGCATTCATATGTTTTTGCATCATCATCCTTTTTGCATAGAAAATTTTTCAAAAATATGTGGGCACATGAAGGTCCATGCTTTTATAGAAAAACCCAAAAAGAAGTGAGCACATGAAGGCTCACAACATGTTCCTAGAATTTGTTCCTTCTGGGTATGTGGAATTAATATTTGCGGGGGAGAATATTTAAGGAAGACCCGAAGACGAACAAGCTCCAAGGAGGAATCAAAGGACTACTTCAAGATCCAAATTTTGGGGAGAGCACCCCCCCAGTTATCACGATAAGTATCACTATCCTATCCATTTTAATATTAGCTAGTTATATATGTTTGCTTTGCTAGATTTAATTGGTCATAATTAGAGTCTTAGTTTGTTAGAGTCCGAATAAATGCCGAGTCTGCTAGTTGGCTTTTCTCTTTAATGATCTTGTTGGCATATGCTAAGGAAATGATGAATAGTTGCTCCGCCATAGTTCCTCTTAAGAGTACTTACACTTCAGACTTAGATTCTCCCAAAGCTTTAAATGCTTAATTTGCTCTAAACCCAACACCCGTGGGAAGCACATGCTTAATCTCGAGTCTTAACGTTGAAGGATAGATTCATGAAAAGTTGAGTCGCTATTTATCATATTCCTAGAGATACTTGATTCCTGGTTTTATCTTTTGAAAATCATAAAAATACTACATGATGAGTTCCTTAGTTATGACCCTTAAGAGTCTATCATTCACATCAAGATCATCCCACTCCACCAAATACGCTGCTTCTAACCCGGAAGTACGCATCCTCAAACTCCACTAGCCACTAGCCATGTTATGAAAAATAAGCTCTTGCAATTTTGGATATGTCTCTCTCAATGTTTTTATGTCAATTAGATGCTGGGCTACATTCAAAAAAAAAAAAAAAAAAAAAAAGAGAGAAAAAGTGAGACGAGAGAGGGAGAGCAAAGGACAAGTGTCATACTAGGCGAGAAGGGCCTACCTCCCTAATAATAAATTTTAGAGATGAATAATGGACACGTGTCCGAGGGTGAGTAGGGCCCACATCTCTAAGGAGAGAGAAAAATGGACAAAAGTCCGGGGCAAAGCCCACCTCTCCAAGAATGGATAGCCCCGGTCTTAGCAATTTTTAGAAAGAGAGATATAGTCCAAGATGCTTGAGAAGAAAAATACTAGAAAAAGGCTAAAGGCTGTTTACTACCTTTCATCCTCATTCATTCCGCCATTACCATCCCACCATATGTATCTTACCACGTGTGACTCCACTATATATACCACCTACTTGAGAGGGTCATATATAGGATCTCTGAGTTTCTTTTAAAAAATAAACGCAAAACTCCAGGATGACAGTTGATCGAAGAGCTTGAGACATGGTACTTAACTTGATTGTTCTGTCTCTTAATTGCTTATGATTCGTGAAAAGGCTACGCCCCATGGTAAAAGGTATGAGAGAGCAATCTTATTGAGAGGAGAAATTATTTTCTCGATAACCACGGTGACTTGAGGAATGAAAGCGTAGTAGCAACTCCCCGATCCTACTATAGCATATAGCTTTGCTAGGGACTAGCAAAGGGTAAGCTTGGGGGAGCTTGTTGACACATATTAATGAATACTTTTAATTGTCAATTAAACATGGAAAAGGACTAAAATATAATTAGATAACCTTATTAGGGGTTTCTACTAACGATTTCCACGAGTTTTGGTAAAGTTGTGAATTGCGTGGACTAAACAGAAAACACCCGACTGCGAGCCGCACGACTCACGCGACGTAACGCAATCCAACTCCGAGAAAAGACCCTAGAAGGCTCCTGACTAATCCCGACGTGATCGAGACTTAGCACCCAAGAAAGCATCATCTAGAAGACTCCGGAAGACACGACGCACCGCGGACCCGAGGTGGGCTCCACCCCTCGGCGGCCGGCAAATAGGAGGCGAGCGGCCTCCCCCTCCGCCACGTCAGCCCTGCCTCCGAAGCTTCTCCAACCGCCTCTAAGACGCAATCTAATCCGCTCATTTAATGTCGGTTTGATCCGAGGGCGACGGTGGAAGTAATGAGATGTATCTAGGTCAACCCCCTGCACCTCCTTCGGACTATATAAGCAGCCCCAAGGCCCCCAAGAGACATCATCTCCTCATTAGCTATCAACGAGAGAAAAATCTAGGGTTTCATATTAGAAGAGAGAGAGGTCCCTCTAGTTGTCTAGTTCTAGTTCTTCTAGTTCATCTAGTTGTAAGATCAAGAAGAGAGGCGAGGAGAAAGTTGGAGATCCGGACTGCTTCGGATCTTCATCATCATTGTACTTCTGGCCGCAACAAGTTCGCCTTCAAAGAATCTCCGTGTTCTTCATTTATTATTTCTATTTATTCTATTTAATTACTTTCAGTTCTTATTTTACTATATTTACTTGGATCTCCACTGCATTGAGTGCTCTAGTTATCGTGACGTGGCTAGAGTAGTAATCGATAGTGTAGACGTGGTGTCTAGACTAGAGTTTACCCGAGTTTGCTTCCAATCCCACGGTTAGTTGTGGTAGCCCTGGGGGTGACAAAACTGTCAGTCTTTTTGTAATCCACCACGTTCGGGTTGGTGATTCAGAGAGCTTTTGGCGGCCTTCCCGATCACCCTTTCCTAGTCTTTTTTCGAGGATCGGACGGCATCCGTGTTCGACGTAAGTAAAGTAGAGTGAGCCTTTGATCATATAGATCTCGGTAGAATACTTAGAAAACTTAACCCTCTCTTCCCACATCATTACCATTATTATCTTAGGACATTCTAAACCTTTCTAGTACACTTCACGTTCCCGTGGAAATCGATACTGAATACTCCCGGTGAAAGCTACATTGGTATCCGTGGCGCTTTGCGGATTTCTCTGTTCACAAGTTAATAAATACCAACAACTACCAAGGTAACTACTGTAATCATCAAGGTAATAATTTCAATAATAATTTCAATCAGCCTTCCTTGAGAGAACTTCGTTTTTAAACCAAGGTAAAACTATGGAGAACCTATCTAGGAAGTTAGCTTCCAATGATAAAATGCTAGAAACTATAAACAATAGAATGGATAGCTTTTCTTCGCAATTAAAAATCAACATAGCTTTAATAAAATGATAGAGTCTCAAATTTCTCACCGGCTACTTCTATTCCACTAACCACACCGTAAGATTCCGAGCCACCGAAAAGAATTAGAATCTGCAAATCTTGTTGACATATTTAATGTAGGTCACCTCTTCACGGAATACGTGAGAAGCAACTGGCTAGACGATTCCCTACCACCTAAGAAAGGAGATCCAGGGAGGCAAGTCATCACCATCCAGATTGGACCATACGAGTTTGACAACGCTATGTGACTTTGGCTCAAGCATCAACATCATGCCTAAGGTAATCTACGAGAAAATTCATGGTGATCCATTATTGTACACAACCATGTGCTTGCGAAGCAGCGACCAATCACCGTGCTACTACAAGGGCATACTCATGTGTGCCAGCGAACTTTGCGGTAATTGAAACAGGAGGAGATGAGAAGGCACCAATCATGTTGGGCCAACCCTTCTTGAGTACAGCTAAAGCTATTATCTACGCCGATAGTGCAAAGATCTGTTTCAACATCAAGGGGAGAAAGGAGAAATTCAACTTCAAAAACAAGACACTTACATCTCCCGCTCACCCACAAACACCATACCTCTATGAGTTGACACCGAACCTACAATCAAGACTATCAAGAAAAAGAAGAATAAAAATAAGAACAAAAAGGCCCAAATTCTACAAAGGTAATGATGATCAACCAGTACGATCCGAAAACAACCACCTACTCGGATCTCCAATGCTACGCAAGTTGGAAGATCCGGGCATCCCGACCATAGCATGCTCCATCAACCGCTTGACTTTCAACAACACTTATTGCGACACGGGATCCGGCATCAACCTAATGGCAAAGGGAACGGTGGTATTCTTCTTCTAGCTAGTTTGTCCAAGGACAACTTAAGGGCAGAGATGAAGGGTAGAGATGGACTCCTATAGCTATTACGTCCAGGATAACGATACACTACTTCCACTTACTCACTTTGGCCACCGGTGCTTGTTGGTGTTTCTTACGCACACAGAGAAATCCACAAGCGCACGGAAATACCGTTGTAGCACTTCACCCTGGTAAGCGGGGGTATCATATTTTACACAAGGACGGTCGCGCGGCCTACTTTTCCGGGTCTATGTCAACCTAAGGCAAGGGTTTGTTTTCTAAGAGTAGCGAGGTATCTCGTAGGCTAAGTTTTCCGTGCAAAGGATTCCTAAAGTCTGTTGTCTACTCACTTCGGGCACCGGCCCTCCCAAAGGACAGAGTCCGCAATTAGCTCTACGACACGCCGAACATGGGGGATTTCAATGGACTTACAAGGCTTGTCATGACCAAGCCGCCTACCCTCAACCGTGGGATGCACCGCAAAAGGTAGGTGAACGCTAGTCCAAACACCATGTTTGCACTATTGGTCACAGTTCTTGATGTTGGCCAAGGTTCCCTGGCCAAAGAGTTCCTTCACCAAGAACTAATGCTCTTAACGAGACAATCTACCAATCCCGCAAGTCTCGCAACAACTAACAAATATACGAAGGAAATTAAGTAGTCGCAAGATAATCACAAGACTCCTTACCAAAGTGTAAGTAGCTTGCAGAGGTACAAGCCGGGATGTGGTACGACAAGTCCCAAGACTCCGTCCCTCCTAGGAACCGCGGAACACCGAGGGGCGAACCGCAACTCTCCGGGTAGAAAGAACAAAGCTTCTTTCTAGCTTTTCCCTCTCTCACTCTCTAGAATTTAGAAGAAGACAGAAGAAGTAGAAGAAGAAGAACTAATTCTACTCTCTTGCACAAGTGGACTGGTTTCTCCTTGGAATTGTTGTTTGGAGAGGTGAAGGAGGTAGCTATTTATACACAAGGGGAGGGGCCTAAGTGCTAAAATCACCTAAACCGACACGGGAATACCTTCCTAATCTATGAAACCGACCATCCAACATCGGTAGCGTCCGTTTTTGGAAGGTAACAAACCGCCTCCCCGGCCGGGCCCGAACCGCCAGCCTGGGTGCGGCCCGCACCAGTGGTGGTGCGCACCCAAGACATTTGGGGCCCGCCTAGCTCGCTTTGGCACTGCTAGGCTTCCTTGCCGTGAAAAGTTGTGAGGTGGTCTTGGCCCTACCCGGTTTTGACGTTTTGTCCCGATTCTTGTTTGGGCTTGCTATTTGCTCTTTTGGGCCTTTTTCTATTTGTTGGTTTTATTTCTTTCTCTTGTCTTTTTTTTGGCCCAAAGCCATCATCCTTGAGTTTGTACCAGAAGTCCAAATAAACACCAAAACTTTGAAATATGTTAGTTGAAATCCCTATTTCTAGGTTGTTTTGGTGTTGTGTTGACGGTGTTTAAATTGTGTTGGTTACCGTCAACAAACTCCCCCACACTTAGCCCTTTTACTCGTCCTCGAGTGAAGGCACGAGGACTAAAGTGGTTCAATCTCCAAGATGTAGAACTGCATACAAGTTATTCCAGGCCTCACCCGCCTTGTGAGCATTTATGGTGGCTACCAAGCTATCTTAGAACAATTGAGCAATGGAATAGCATCAACTTCTATCTTCTTGCTACTACTCATGCGCAAAGACTTGGTAAGTTTTTGAATTTTTGAAAGAAATAGCATTGCTCTTTTATGGTATTGACTCTCACAAAGATCACTCTTGTTTGAATTTTCCTCGCAAAGCACTCTTGTTTGATTCACTCTCACTCATCCTATTTTGCAAGGTCTTGTGAATCTTTGAATGGAGTGATGCATACGCATTCCTCTGCATGTTTTGTCGGGTCAAGCTCGGATCGTTGGAGGGAAGGGCCATACCCTTAGATCGAAATGTGCAAAAGTGTGTGGAAAATATTGATGATATATATTTTCTTTGTGGTTACTCCTTGACTCATGATCCTCTTTCCTTCTTTTTGTATGCTTTTGGAGAGATACAAGCTACTTTTCTTTTTCTTCTTTTTTTTTTTTTTTTTTGGAGATGTGGGCTCTACTCGCCCCTTGGACACATGTCCATTATTCATCTCTTATTCTTTTCTTTTTTCTGCAAATTTTTCTTTCTCTCTGCATTTTTCTTGATAACAGGAGGTGATCATGGTATGAATGGAGTATTTATTTGGTGGATGGTGAAGATGCATGTTGTGCGCAATTCTCATTGTGAGAACCTGTATATATATATGGGTGTACGTGTTTTTTTTCGATCTTGGGAGTATGAGCCTCTCTCAACGCTGATCAACGGAGCCCGACAAAACTCAATGCAAAGAGGGAAGTAGCTATAGTGGATATTCATGACAGTATTCAGGCTTTGGTAGGATTTGGCTAAGTCAAACCATGAGCATGCTTTATTTTAAATTTTCGAAGATAAAACCAAGTCTTGTTGCGTAAGAGAGCAAGCGTCAAGTTATTCTACCATATCACAAAGATCAATTATTTAGATAAGCATGGGGTCCCTACCGGATAGTTGCTCAACAAAGGTCCGGTTTTTGGCGAGGAATAAAATGTATGCATGCCATGTATCAAATGGTAGATATAGAGACGGAGTTTTGATAACATTGGTTCAGGGTTTTAGCACTTAGATAAAGATAAGTCACAAGTCAACATTTAAATAAATCACGCACCTTTGACTTGTGAGCCTCCCCACACTTCTTTTTGTACCTATTTTTTTTATTTTCTTTTTGCACAAGGACAAAAACAAGTGGAGACATAGACAATAATATAAAACTTTATTGAATTAATAATTCAAATCAAGCACACTTTGAAAGAATTACAAAATGATTGGAAGGGAAATACTGAAAATTAAAACTAGTGCGCGCCTAATTATTGAAAAAGAGGTAGAGCTCTTTTTATTCAAAAGGTCAATGAGGTCCACCGAGCGCTACCCCCATCTCCCTAGCAAATGAGTCTAAGCTCCTCATGCAAACTAACGTGCAAGTCTCGCTAGTTTCTTCCTAAGGCGGATATTGGCGCTATGCCTTTACGCTAGCCTCGCCTCTAAGGGTTCTGACGAAGCTTGAGAGTTCAAAGATCTTCTTCGCACACTCTCAACCGTAAGACCCTCTTTGGGCACAATGTCGCCCCCGAAGAATCCTTTTTGGTTGTCCCCTGATCTCGAGATTTGGGAACCCGCTTCTTCCATTCCCCATTTGGCATTTGCTCTAAGGTATATGGGAAACAAGAATCGGATCTTTGGAAGAAACTGGAGAGATGTTTTGTCGGGTTATTGGAGTATACTACTGTTTCCTCTTCATTTTTTATGGGGATATTTTCCTTGCCGCCTACCTTCCTCTTCTTTGGTGTCGGAATTTCAATCTGAGAAGGTAGGAGGGCAAGGTCTCTTTTTGGGGTCTCCCTCTTCTCTAGATATTTGGAGGCTTAAAGTCATGGCTTCCTCTCTATTGAAGGGTACTAGTGCCATGGGGAGAAAGAGAGCCTTGTCGCTTGTTCAGCTTTGGAAGAGGAAGTATTGAGGAGAGAAGAAGAGCAAGAAGGAGTGGTGTGAAGAATGGAGAGGAGGAGGGTGGATTTTATAGGACAAATTCTCCTCTCCTGTTTTGGCAGTGTTGAAATCAAGCGAGCAAACCTTACTATCAGTGGGTTGTGAGAAAGGAGAAGGAGATGGGCGAAATCCCGCACCTAACAGGGGCCAGCCGAGGTGGGCAAGCCTGTGTGGTGAATAGCAAGGCACCACCTGTGTGTCCCCCCCGGTGGGGTTTTCGCCACATCCGTTTCCTTTTCTCTCGAAAAGTTTTGAATCGGTGTTTGCCGCGAGAAAAACGTCCTTTCTTCTGCGATCTCTAATTGATCCTCAAATTCAAATTTCGAAAATAGTTTATGCTTTGATTAATTTAGAAAGTAGATACCCTTTGTGTAGCACATGACCAGCATGAATTTAGTGAAGTAAAAAGAAAATAACAAGGTAAAAACTTTATTTAAAACAAAGTAAAAATATATAGATAACTTTTTATATTTTATTATTACCTTTAATTTTTTTTTTTAGTTGATTGTAAAATATATAAATTTTTTTATATGCTGATCAACACAAATTAATTTTCAAAGCATAAATCTATTCTATCGAGCTCTTGGTTAAGATCGATCATCGGCTCGAAGAAAAGCTTAAGGCGTTGATTTGTTTACCTTTGTATCTCACCTCGCGTCATCTTGATTGTGATCGCGCCATGTGGCGATGTGTTGATGACGATTATGCGGTCCTTTCCATTTGCTTCTCGGCTTCCCCTTCGCCAAATAGCTTCACCCGGAGTTGAATAGGAGTACTTTGTCTCCCGTGGTGAATTCTTTTGATCTTGATGCGCCGACCATGCCATCTTTTGTGCGCTCTTTGTAGAGCTTTGCACTATGGTACGCCTTCTCTCGCCATTCTTCTAGTTCGTAGATTTGTCTCGACGGTTCTTCCCAAATGAGTCGATGTCCATATTCCACTTTTTGATGGCCCAATGAGCTCGATGTTCCCAAATCAACCGGTAAATGGCGGGGTTTTGCCATAGACCACCGGTAAGGTGACATGCCGATGGGGGCTTTGTAAGTCGTCCGATATGCCTAGAGAGCATCGGGTAGCTTGTTTTTCCAGCCCTTCCCCATCTCGTTGACCGCCTTCTCGCCGCAGATGTCCTTGATTTGTTTATTGGAGGTTTCAAACTTGCCCGCCGGTTTGCGGATGATAGGGGGTGGCAATATTGTGCGTAGTGCCGAGCTCTTTCAAGAATGCTTTGAATGATTTGTCCTTGAAATGCGATCCTCCATCACCGATCACCATGCGTGGTGTTCCAAAATGGGGAAGATGATTTCATGGAACATCTTGGCGTCGCGTGCTTGCCATCGCCAGCTTCTCGCATGGTAGTGCCTCTACCCATTTCGACACGTAGTCCACGCCACCGATGTACTCGCAATCATGGGACTTCGAATGGCCCCATGTAGTCAATGCCCCACACATCAAATATTTCTATTTGAAGGTTGTAATGTAGGGGCATTGCATCACGAGCTATGATGTTCCCGGTCTTCCGCGCTTGTAGCATCTTCGATGAACTCTTCGTGTCGTCGTACATCGTCGGCCGTAAAGAATCCGCGACGACCGCCAAATTTTGGCTTGTGTGCGGAATAATCCCGGATGCTCCTAAGTAGGGAGATGCATGACATTTTTCAATGATCTGCATTCCTTCCTCCCTTGGTACACATCTTCTCAAAGAAGCCGTCCGCACACACCCTATACGTATATGGGTCATCCCATAGGTGCCGCCGCTCTCCATTTGGAGTTTTCGCTTGTTCTCCCCTGTGGTACATAACCCGCAACCATGTAATTCACAATGTTTGCGCACATGGGTTGAAATGCGACACCTTGAGTAGCATGTCGTCGCTAGCAGGTAGTCATTGATTGGTAGTTCCTGCATGTTAGTTACCCGCATACGCGACAAATGATCCGCAACCGTATTTTCTACTCCTTTTTATCTTTTTATTTCGATGTCAAATTCTTGGAGCGAAGAATCCAGCCGGATCAAGCGAGGTTTCGCATCCTTTTTGGTAAGAAGATACTTAAGGGCAGCATGGTCTGTGTAGACGATTATTTTTGCGCTCACTAAGTAGGATCGAAACTTCTCGATAGCAAAGACTACCGCCGTGAGTTCTTTTTTTCTGTTGTAGCGTTATTGCCGGGCTCCCTGTCGAGTTTTGCTAGCATATGCGATGGCATGCTGCTTTTTGTCCTTGGTTTGGCCTAAGACCGCACCAACAAAGATAGTCGCTAGCATCGCACATGATTTCAAATGGCAACGACCAACCGGGGTTGGATGATCTGAAAGCCGAGATGAGTGCTTTCTTCGTTTTTGAAAGCATGCAAGCACTCATCCGTGAAGTCAAAGGGTACGTCCCTTGGCTAGCGGGGGCCGTGGGGGTCTAGCGATTTGTGAAAAATCTTTTTATAAATCTTCTTTAAAACCCTGCGCGCGACCTAGGAAGCTACGGATCCCTTTGACATTCACTTTGGGTGGTAGTTTTTCAATAACGCCTATTTTGGCTTTGTCTACCTCTATCCCCTCTCTGACCGCGAGGTGCCCAAGAACGATGCCTTCTCGAACCATAAAGTGGCACTTTTCCCAATTCAAGTACCAGGTCCTTTTCTTGGCATCGCTGCAAGACCCGGTCTAGGTTCTTCGAGACAACTTTCAAAAGTCTTACCATAGACCCGAGAAATCGGTCCATGAAGACCTCCATGATTTCTTTGATCATGTCTCGAGAAGATAGACATCATGCACCGTAACACTCGTGTGTTAATCATGTCATTAGCATCTGCATTTCATGAGCATAATCATCATTTAGTCACATGCATTAATGCACATGAAATGATGCATGTCATTTGCATGCTTAAATGCATTGAATTTGCTTGTCATGCTTGGTCTTATCATTTCATGTATGAAATGCTTGCTTAATTAGTTGTTTAATATTTATTTATTCTTAGTGATGTTTATAAGATGTTTTGGAGCAAGGTTGATGTTGGTCATGTTTCCTAATTATGTTTTATAATGATAGTTTGACTTGGTTTGACCTTATTTGACTTTTGAATGTGATTGTCTTGTTTTACTTAAAAGTCCTAGCTAGGGTTTATGCATGTGTGTGCACCCTTCATGAAATGTGGAGATATTTTAGTATAGAACAAAAGGTGTTATAGGATCATTTCATGAAAATGGGTGGATCATGTTCGAAAAGTCGAAAATAGTTTGTTTTGAATGAAATCGGGGGTTTGCTTTGACCATCGAGTAGTTGAGCTTCGACCGATCGTAGTTTCCAATCTAGACCGAATTAGGAAAAAAAGCTTGTATACGTGTTTTGCTCAGAATTTTGTAAGGAACATTTGGTTCAATATGAGCTTTGGCTGGTTTTGCACGTATCTCGATGCACAGGGCAAAACAGATCGAATTAGGGTTAGATTTGGTCTTTAGTGACGCCTTGACTTTTTGCTACGAATGGAACCCGGCCGGCCACCACCGCCACGCGTCCGTGGCCGCTACGCACGCCCGCGTGTCTGCACTCCCGCACCGCCACCGCCGCCAGAAGGGGGCATCGCGCGGCCCCTGCGCTGCACTTCACCCCTCCCTCTCCCTGCGCCCGCGCGCGGGCAGCCAAGGCAGCGAACAGCCAGCCACGCCGCGCCCACCATCGCCTTTGCCGGCCGAGCGCCCACCACGACCGCGCCCACGCCCCCGACCGCGCCCCCGCCACCTCGCGACCTTGCTAAACATCCTCGACCTAATAACCGCACGAGTCGAAAGCACCGTTTGGACCAATCGGCGTTTTACGCCGCGATCTCGCCGGAGCGCCGCCGCTGGGCTCACCGCTGCTAGCCCAGCCCCGAACCCTCCGCCAACCTAGCGCGCACATACACGAGGCTGCCCCGACGCACTGATGCCTCGACGCCCATCCATTCTTTGCGTCCGGCCTCGGCCCAGCCGGGAACACCGCCATGCCGACGTTTGCCGCCGCCGCGAGGGCGCACGCGCCGTCGAACGCCACCGATTTCGCCGCCCCCGCCACCCATCATCGGATCCGTCCCGCTCGACCCTAGGGGAGCCCATGCTCGCCTCGCCCGGCCGCCTCGTCGCCGGGAGACGGGCGAAATGCCGACGGCAAGCCCGCCGCAAGATGCCTCTCGCCCGTTGACCAAGCCGCCCGTCCATTTTGGCCCGCACCATGGCCACCATCTTGAAGATCTCGACGAGACGAATCCATAGGTGCCCCTCGATTCCGCGGAAAGTCACCGACGGCGAAGATCCGCCGCCGTAGCGCCGTGCTCTGCTCCCGAGTCACCGACGCGTGGGCCCCGTCCGTCGGCGAGGAATATCCTTTATGATTTTAATTTCCGTTATTTGCATGCATGTCTTGTTTAATTCATAACTTGGCCATTTTAGCTCCAAATTGAGTGAGACAAATTTTGTTGTGATTGTTATTCTCTGCTTTATGATAGAAAAATATGAGATGATGTTTTCTGGTAGTTTTTATATTTATTTATATTTTGCAAGTAAATGCCATGTAAATAGATAAATGCATAGCTATTTTTTGGTGCTTGATAAAATAGTAGTGCCTGTGTGCAAAATGTTCATGTTTTGTGATGTACATCATGGGAAAAAATATGTTTGACCCTAGGTTCTGTGGTGGAAATATGATTTTTGATTTATGTGCTAATTACCATGCTTTCTTAGGAAATTCATAGAAAAATAATTACTAGGGTTTTTGCCATGATAATTTTTGTACATGCATTTGTTACTATTATGAAGCATTTAATGTTCATGGATAGGCAGTTTCACAGTTTTCATAGTACAAAGTATTTTCATGCCTAGTTTGAGTGCTAGCATGTTATTTTTGTGTAGGACAGTATGTGCATGATCTTGCCATGAGATTTTTATGGTAGCTGTTATATGTCAGTAAGATGCTCTGGTAATTTTTGTAGATTTTTCTGAAGTAGTTATGTATTTACCATATTTATGTTGCATGAGAAATAGCTTAGAAATACATGTTTATATGAAGGTAATGTGTATTAGTATTTTTATTGTGTGTTCCTAGCATGTTTAGAACCTGTTGGTATGGTTGGTTTGTTGGTATTATGTTTTTAGGAAACTAGTATAATTCTAGCTTTATATTTTAAAGTGTGCATGCGTAGTGTTTATTTAGGGAATATCATTTCATATGCATTAGTTTATCTTTTGGCTTGTCCAGTAGGGTTTATTTGAGAGATTATGACTTGGTTTGCTTGCTGGAAAAAGTCCCAAGTGAAGAGCGTGCTTGGATGATTTATTATGAGAGTTGTAAGTTGTAGGTTGCCCGAAAAACGAGTCTCTGTTTTTTGCCGCTTTCGAGGCTTGTAGATATTGGAATCAAGTCGTGTAGTATGGAATGATTTGTAGGAAATTTCGTTAGCTTACCAACGAGTATTTGTTTGCTGCATTTGGAGTTATAGAACTCCCTCGTGTGATCGCTTTTCTTGACAAAGCATGTCTAGCTGCCATTTTCCCGTGATTAGTGAATTAGGTGTTGCTTGAGGTAGGTTATTAGGGTTTCTTGTGTAGTTGTAATTGTGTTTCTACAGAAGAGATATCCACTTACTAATATCATACATCATAATGCATTCATCCATTCCTCGTCATTTATGCATTCCTTAATATTCATCTTTGCATACACATTTATATTGGATCGAAAGGACGAGAGCACGAGGAGATCGAGAAGCAAAATGAAAGGAGAAGTCCACATCTAGGAGTGCAGCAAGAGGAGGTTCTAGAAGAAGCGGGACATGTCGCAAGCTGCTGGAAGTGCCCAAGGCATCTTCTAACCCTCTTCTAAGGCAAGCCCCAGGTGAATGCTGCCCTTTCCTATGCTTTCCAACCAAATTTATTTGCGTCCTTTATATATGTTGATGCATTAAGTTTAGGAAAATGGTTGAAACCGTTGATGCACATATATCCTTATTGAAGTTGTTACCCTATCCTAGTAGCGAGTCTAGGTTATTAATGCTCGAGTATGGTGATTGCAAAAGAGAAAGTGATTCCGGTCACTTGAGAGGATGTTTGTGGTTAGTCACATGGGTGACTAACAAGCTTCCGAGAACCCGATAATAATAAAACATGCTTAGATTGGATGGATATTGTAGTCTTTCCATCCGATCGATTAAAGACTTACTCTTTGTCGGCCGTGGTCGGAAGTTGAACGTACTGTTCATATAGTAGGCTCATTTGGTCGTGAGCCACGGCTCGTGGGAATGTTAGGGGCGGCCATGCTCGCTTTATCGCTCCTCCTTTGGTGATGGTGGTAGGGGATTTTATTGGGTGCAAGAAGATGCACACGATGGCGCCGCCCTCGTTGTACGCTCACTTGGCACCCGAGAAGGAGGGTAGCCGGCAAGACCGAGACTTTTACGTCCCGTAACGCCCTAGGAGTGACTGGGGTCTACCTTGATCTAGTAGGCCTGGTTTATGACGAGGTATTCGCCACCGGGTTTGCAATCGATTCGAATCGCCATCTCTCTCGGATAGTGAGAACCCTGGATGCTTCCACGGCAATGTAGTCTTAATATCACAATATATGTTGTATTATCATGCTTCTTCTTTGTTAAAATTATGATCAAGTTACTTATCTTTGTTATTTATATTACTTGAGCATATGTCTTTAACCTTGACTATACAGGGATCTATGGTTATGTATATAATAAATAACTTTTTAACTTGGAAGAATTTAAGTAGTATGTGTAGGCTCACTAAACAACTTTATTTTACGAAATTAAATGTGAGTCACCAACTCGGATAAAGCCAAGCATAATCTTTGGAGTCTTTTCCTTATTTTTCTGGTTTGAGACGGGTAAGTCTTGCGGAGTACAATTGAGTACTCACGGGTTAATTCCCCGATGTTGCGGGGTGACTCCGTCTAGCATGTTCGATCCGGTTGTGATGTCTTTGTGGTTGAAGTGCAATGCCTAGGGCATGGCAATCTCCGTATTTCCCTATCTTTGCTATTACGGGGTTGACACTATGTTGGCACTATCTTATTTTATTTCCGCTGCATACAGCTATCTTATTTTCAAAAGCTATTGCTTCCGCACTCAGAACTACTTTTAAAACAAATGTGTACATCGCACTCTGATTATAATATATTGAATTTGATTTGAGATACCTGCGGTTTGAACTACGAGCTCAACGATCCTTGTTGTGTTGTTGATGAGTTTGAAATCACTTTCGAGATTTCCGGAATACGGGGTTTATATGGACTCAAGTGTAGATCTAGCGATTGCTTGGTAATTGCGAATTATACTTGATTTCTTATAAATTGGTTGGCTCTGTCACGGTGGCATCGAGCTTAGTTCAAGACTTAAAATCCGATCCGGTGTTTAAATTAAAATGAACCACTAATCTTTTGTAAAAATTTTGCGAAAATAAAATCTTTTCGGTGGTGTGAGTAAAAGGTTTGCAAAATTAATAGTGCCATGGTCATACCTTTTATGCCCAATTAAGGACAGTCAGGTGGCCTTACTAACTTGGGATGGGTTTATGCATCATATGTTGTTGTTTGTGTTTGGTTGCCGTGCGGCCAGTAGTACGGGGCTACTCACTTGAGTAGTCATGTATGGATCGAAATACCTCTACGCCTCGGGTAAATGATGTTCAATGCCTCTACATCCAAGGTAAAAATGGGGAGCTGTGAGAGCATGATCGGACAACCGCCCCGGTCTAGGGGTAAAAATAAAATGTTTTGAGAGCTCCGTGGTCGGGTAGTGCCCCCCTTGTGTATGGGTACACAGGTGTCTTTGGGTGTAAAATGTGTTTTCCGCAAGGTATGCGATGCCGTCGGGTGGACCTCGACGAAAGCGGTATATGCAATTTAAATTCATGCATTGCATCAATATATTGTGGGCTGAGATGAAACTGCAGGTACGCTAACCACGCAAAAACGTGTAGATCGACTAGTTGCGAATTGTTTCTTTTTGAGAGAACGTTGGTTGTGCCACCACTTATAACGGTAGTAACTAATCTTTCCTAATCTTTGTGAGGGCGTAAGTTACGTTCATGCATCATGGTTATAATGGTTATTGCATTCATGCATTCACATAAATAAAATGGAAATGCATTCCTTTTTTCTTCCCTTTTCTTCTCACGTCGTCCCTTGTTAAGGTACTCGTCCCTTTTCGATAAAAAGTGATCAACTTAAGTCTTGCTCTCACAAAAACCACCAAACCTTGTTACCTATGGCCCTTGTAGCAACAGCTAGTAGTAGCTAATTCATTGAAGAGCCTCACGACGAAGAATCCTTGAACCTCGAAGGGTACAACAATACCAGAATTTCCAGAGATGATCTAAAGCATTGCTAATTGGATCCGGATTTGAGGGTACAAGCGTGATGAAAGGCATGGTAGCTTATGCGAGGCTCAGAAGTACCATGGTTGCCACACTTTGGATCATCGATGGAGAGGAGTACCAGTAGAGGAATACGATGGTAGTGGCCAACAAGATGGGAGTGAGAATAGATCAATACAAGATGTGCCAGCAGAACATCATTGGTATGCTTCGTGAGACGACAACTAACCAAGATGCGGGTCTCGAGAGTGCAGAATGGAACATAGAGTGGCAACTCGAGGGTTGCAAGCTACGCACAAGATGTCGAGAATAATTGAGACACCATGAATTGTGAGAAGAGAAGAACCCAACTCAAGCAATGTTGTTGGATCTACAACGTCAATGATTAGCTCGAACCTTAGAAAAGACTAACCTATAGTACCCTACGATAGTGCTAAAATGAGTGTTGGACCTAAAGCCAAGGTTAGATAGTATGGCCGAAAAAGGAGACCAACCTAGCGGTGCTTAGGGTGCGAGTGAAGAGCAGGAACGATGTCTTTCCATTTCTGACACATGACTTCAGAAATAAGATGTCAGAATGATCTGAATTAGGAGGTGTGCAAAGAATTTATGAGATACAACATAGCTAGAAGGAAAGAAGTTTAATCAGGTTGTTCAATGCACACTATCTTCATGCACCGTGAAGAGGATGATGATCCAGAGATGCTGATGATGGAGGTAACATGGTGAACGCTTCATTGCACGTCCGTAGTATGCCACGTTTCTCTAGATGTGCGCTAGATGTTAAGTTTCTCGCGTGAGCCTTGTTGAGGAATGTATCCTAGCCTTATCATTAGCCTAATCCTTCGTTGAGACTTTATTTTTAGCTATGGATCCTTTGGAAGATAAGTTATGGATTAGCACTTCGGATTTCATTAAATGAACTATCAACCTCGATGGATGTAGTAAGGGATACAAGCTCCATGGAAGTTTGGTGCATTATGCGTCAAATATACACACGATTTTGGTGTATTATTGTTGTGGTGATATGATGATTAAATTATGGTTACCTTTATTTGTTGACTTCTCAATAAATTCAGTGTAGCTCTAATTTAATATCCATATTCACTATTGGAATTATCGACTCATAATCCCCACTATGGACATGTGGAGATGCCTCAGATCCTGCATTCAGTCAGAGAAGAAAACCAGCAGTTACCACCACCCTATCTTCCACGTAGGGTGGATGTATATATCGTGAAAGTGAGGATAATTTGTACAACACCCCCAAGGATTTCACAGATACCCAAACCCCTTCCGCCTTAGAGAAGCTGACAAGTAACTTGACCATTGGAAAGCAAGTTTGGCCTACTGTGTTGACGAAATATTGAAGACTGAGTCTACCACCCACTTGTTGGATGGACTAGTAGGAGTATGGTGTTCTCACCATTGTACCAATTACTAGTTAATACTTCTATTACCTGGACTAGGCCTACACAAATTTTTGTGAGGCTTACAAGTACAACAGTGGGATCACTATGATCAGATGAATTTATGAGGGTAACGTGGGGTGTCGAAACAATAATTTGGTACAATGCAAGCCTACGACAATTTAATTCTGCTACACCCTAGAGTACAAGAACTCTGAAGCCAAGGAGTTAGTTAGTTTCAGAGAGGACTCACCATCAAGATTCAGACTACCGTTGGAACCTTGTACATGAAGACTTTCTATGCTTTGCATAGGGGAGACAACAACAACACTCTTCCCTATTCATTGAGCTAGCTGTAGCCCGTTAGTTGCCAAACTGAAATCTGTTCCACTACATGGGAGAACAAAGAATGGAAACCCTCGATACAAGAAATACTATGCTACTCCGGAGTAGAAGAGAAGGATGACTTAGAATCCTAGGTACAGACCCCTTATGGGAAAGCGACTACAATGGCTATGAGAAGCTCGGATACTTTTGAGGTTTTTATGCACCCAAGGGAAGAACAAGACCAATGAAACCGAGGGCGGAGCAAGATCATTTGCACCAATACTTGAAGAGATGGGCCATAACCATTAGTATGTGCCTAATCAATAAATCTTAACTTTTTGCTATTTTGTTTGACTCGGAATCTTCGCATTCATGTATGAGTCGAACATATATACAATAGCATTGTGGAGAGATAGTGAAATTGGAACTTGGATATCCTATCCAATCGACAATGATTAAGATTGAGAGTTAACAAACCTTAGCTTCTCTAGCAGTATTGTTCCGTTGGAGCTAAGATGTCATTTTAGAATTAAGTGGGACAAATTTAATGAAGAGCAATTATGGACCTTTTGAAATGAGCAATTATCCCGAGAGACTCCCGAGATGGAAAAAAGACCCGGATAATCATGCACCAATTGCATCATATCTTCGCTATGTTGCAAGTTACTTTAATACATCGAGATAAAGGTGTGAAAGTTGGTACCGGGAATAATACATATTCCCGGAAGGCTATATAGGATGCCATCAAATGAGTAGCGAATTGAAGCTATGGATGCAAGATTTATTGGATCAAAGTTTACTCGGATCAAACTTTTCATCATAGGGATGTCCTAAACTGTTTGTAAGGAAAGAGGATCAATCCCTAGAATGTGTGTGGATTACCGACCACTCAATGCGGTAGCAGTTAAGAACAAATATTCATTTTCGGCATTGACATTCTCTTGATCGATTGTCGGATGCTAAATAGAACGATCGTCATCTGGGATACCAGTAATACAAGATTTGACCGCAAGACATTTTGAAGACTGCTTCTCTACAGGATATGGGCTGTATGAGTATTTTGTCATGTCCTTTGATCTGACAATTGCTCTAGCTTATTTATGTACCTCATGAATTCGGTAATCACGCCTGAGATGGATAACCTCATGGTAGTGTTTATCGATAACAGTGTGGTATACTCAGAAATAATGAAGACCATGTAGAACACCTGAGAATAGCGTTGACTAACTCCAGAGACTACCAGTGCTATGCTAAGTTCCAGCAAGTAGAAAATTCAGTTGAAGAAAGTGTAGTTCTTTGGACATGCCTTACCTGAAGACGATATTGTTGTGGATCCAATATAGTATGAGTGACTATGAATTTGGAGACAATAACGTGTGTCACTATGGTTTCGAAGTTTTCTTATGTTTAGTCTCGTTATAAATTTATAACCGACCTAAGATTCCTGAACCCATGACAACGTTGTTGTAAGAAGAATGACCAATTCGTGTAAACACTGAAGTGTGAGACGACTTTTGTACTTTTACGAAAGTTGTTAACAATCGTTCTTGTGTTTATACGCGACGGATATGCGGGAACCTTTTGATGCGTTTTTGTAGTACCATGGTACAAGTGTTGATGTGCACCTATATAAGAGAGATGGGTAATTATTTTTTTACCTCATGGCAACTGAGGTAACATGAGGTGAATTACTCAACACAGGAATCGGAAATTTCAGCTATAAGTGCATACTCCATAGGATTTGTGCCCCTAACATATTTGGGAGGTGTATCAACCTTATGCCAGATACAAGAATCTTGAGTTGACCTTCACTCGAGACGTGCTACAGACAAGACAAAGAAGATATTTAGAGCTGGTACCTTAGGACAATCTGGAAGTGCCCTACCATCCGTGCAAGGTGAAGGCTATCACAGTGTTGATGCCTAGAATATGAAGGCACCGTGCACCTTGACAACCCATTGCTAGAAGAAGGATTCAACTTGATGCACCCTCCAATGTGCATAACGTTTGGTTTGAAGCTCCTTTGGAAGACAGCTAATCAAGGACATGAAATTAGATACAAGCAATTCCTTCATCAATCAGAAACTCAAGGAACAATGTGAGCCCGCTTCAAGATTGAAGAAATTATACCCAATGTTTGATGACCGTCATGTTACGAATAAGGATAAGAGAAACCAGAGATCAATCTTCCAAAAATCACTCTTTTGCCTCTTGAATCATGTGATACTTCTTGTTTTCTTAACCCCAACTTGCATGTGATGCTTATCCATGCAAGGTCTATCGATGGCATGTAAATATCATGTTGGTTGTAGAATTGTTATGATGTTGTGATTGATAATTGATGGTGCCGCGGCAAGCGAAAACCGAGCCTCCCGCGGATGCGCAGCACAAGGTGTCTTTGCTCGGCACGCCGCTATCGGTATCGTCGTTACTAGTCATGACTCATTGTCAAAACTACACTAGTGTGTTATTTCTACGATATACTTTCCTTGATCATCTATTCTATATCCCGTTGAAAGATCTTTATACAATCCTTGAAATTGAGCTTTGCCTTGGAATGGCAAATAAGATGATTTTTGGAAGAACAGTCACCGACATCAACATTAACGCACTACAAGAAGAAATAGGCAGAGAGAAATCGCCGACCATCTCCATGGGTAGTGTCACCTTTTATGGACATGTGTCACTTTTATTTGATCAACGAGAGCCCCCAATGCTCGGGGTTTTGAAATCAGTTTGCAAGGCAAATAAGGAGCAGCATTAATTATCTCCGTCAGATGTTGGTTTCAAAATCTCTCAAGTCCAGTGAAGATGTTAATGGTTGAGATATCCCAAAGTTTTAGCCAGTAATCTCCAACACGTTAGGAGGGTCATACCCGACCAAAGACGAGAAAATCTTTGGATTCCAAGATAGAGACTACGATTATCTCAAGCATCACCCATGAAGAGCAATTGAAAGCTTTGGAATCGAAAGGAGGTTAGCACCAAGATTAGTAGGTCCTTATCTAGGGAGTTTAGCATCAAGAACGATAGGTCCCCGTCTAGGAAAACTAGGGTAGCAAGTGCAGTTATCTAGACAAATGGAGACAAGTTTCGATTCTTTTATGTGTTACGACCGAAAGATGTCCGAGAATACTTGGTAAAGGCATTCGAGTCGAGAGATTCAAGTCAACATCAACTTGACATATTTTGAAGAATCAATCTGAGTTTGGATGTCAGAGGAAGAGCAACTTATCGTGTGATTGGAAGGTCGTACAAGATTCCATAGAGGGACCTAATGAGAATGGTGCCCTGTAGGAAGTAGAAAAGTATCTTCGTGAAACTTATCCCATGTTTTTCAATTAAGTGTTAAGTAACACCAAATCTCGGGACGAGATTTCTTTAAGGGGATAGATTTGTAACACCTAGGTGTTAATCATGTCATTAGCATCTGCATTTCATGAGCATAATCATCATTTAGTCACATGCATTAATGCACATGAAATGATGCATGTCATTTGCATGCTTAAATGCATTGAATTTGCTTGTCATGCTTGGTCTTATCATTTCATGTATGAAATGCTTGCTTAATTAGTTGTTTAATATTTATTTATTCTTAGTGATGTTTATAAGATGTTTTGGAGCAAGGTTGATGTTGGTCATGTTTCCTAATTATGTTTTATAATGATAGTTTGACTTGGTTTGACCCTATTTGACTTTGAATGTGATTGTCTTGTTTTTACTTAAAAGTCCTAGCTAGGGTTTATGCATGTGTGTGCACCCTTCATGAAATATGGAGATATTTTGGTATAGAACAAAAGGTGTTATAGGATCATTTCATGAAAATGGGTGGATCGTGTTCGAAAAGTCAAAAATAGTTTGTTTTGAATGAAATCGGGGTTTGCTTTGACCATCGGAGTAGTTGAGATTCGACTGATCGTAGTTTCCAATCTAGACTGAATAATAAAAAGTTTGTATACGTGTTTTGCTCAGAATTTTGTAAGGAACATTTCGTTCAATATGAGCTTTGGCTGGTTTTTGCACGTATCTCGATGCACAGGGGCAAAACAGTCCGAATTAGGGTTAGATTTGGTCTTTAGTGACGCTTGACTTTTGCCCTGTCTCTGTTGATCCCGGCCGGCCACCGCTGCCACGTCCGTGGCAGCGCGCGCGCCGCGTGTTTTGCGCTCCTCACGCACCTCGTCGGCGCCGCTACCGTGTAGAAGGGGGCATCGCGGCCTCCCTGCGCGCGCACTTCACCCCTCCCCTCCTCGGCCTCGCGGTAGCCAAGCAAAGCGAAGAAGCCGCGGCCGCCGCGCGGCCACCATCGCGGCTGCCGGCGTCGAGCGCCACCACGGCGCGTCCCACGCCCCACGAAAAGCGCCCGGCCACCTCCGACCTTGCTAAACACATCCCCAACCCAATAACGCCGAGTCGAGCACCGGTTTGGACCAATCGGCGTTTCGCCGCGGGCGCATCTCGCCCGGGCGCCGCTACGCTGCGGGCTCACCATGGCTAGCCCAGCCCACACGAACCCCTCAAGGCCAACCTAGCGTGCACATACGAGCCGCCCGATTGCACCTAATGCCTCGAGACCCATCCATTGCGCCGTCCCGGCCTCCGGCTCGCCGAGCGCCGGCCATCTCCGCGTTTACGTCGCCGCCGTCGGGCGCACCGTCGAACGCCACCGATTCGTCGTCCCTGGCCACCCATCATCGGATCCGGTTCGCCTCGACCCGGGAAGCCCATGCTCGCCTCGCCGGCCGCCTCATCGCCGGAGACGGGCGGGAATGCCGGCGACCCAGCGCCACCGCTTGCCGCCTCGCCATTGACCAAGCCGCCGTCCATTTTGGCCCGCACCATGGCCACCATCTTGAAGATCTCGGCGAGGCGAATCCATAGGTGCCCTCGGATTCGCCGAAAAGTCACCGATGGCGAAGATCCGCCCGCCGGCGGCCGTGCTCGCGCTCCCGAAGTCACTAACGCGTGGGCCCCGTCCGTCGGCCGGGAATATCCTTTATGATTTTAATTTCCGTTTGCATGCATGTCTTGTTTAATTCATAACTTGGCCATTTTAGCTCCAAATTGAGTGAGACAAATTTTGTTGTGATTGTTATTCTCTGCTTTATGATAGAAAAATATGAGATGATGTTTTCTGGTAGTTTTTATATTTATTTATATTTTTGCTAGTAAATGCCATGTAAATAGATAAATGCATAGCTATTTTTTGGTCCTTGATAAAATAGTAGTGCCTGTGCAAAATGTTCATGTTTTGTGATGTACATCATGGGAAAAAAATATGTTTGACCCTAGGTTCTGTGGTGGAAATATGATTTTTGATTTATGTGCTAATTACCATGCTTTCTTAGGAAATTCATAGAAAAAATAATTACTAGGGTTTTTGCCATGATAATTTTTGTACATGCATTTGTTACTGTGATGAAGCATTTAATGTTATGGATAGGCAGTTTCACAGTTTTCATAGTACAAAGTATTTTCATGCCTAGTTTGAGTGCTAGCATGTTATTTTTGTGTAGGACAGTATGTGCATGATCTTGCCATGAGATTTTTTTATGGTAGCTGTTATATGTCAGTAAGATGCTTTTGGTAATTTTATAGATTTTTCTGAAGTAGTTATGTATTTACCATATTTATGTTGCATGAGAAATAGCTTAGAAATACATGTTTATATGAAGGTAATGTGTATTAGTATTTTTATTGTGTGTTCCTAGCATGTTTAGAACCTGTTGGTATGGTTGGTTTGTTGGTATTATGTTTTTAGGAAACTAGTATAATTCTAGCTTTATATTTTAAAGTGTGCATGCGTAGTAGTGTTTATTTAGGGAATATCATTTCATATGCATTAGTTTATCTTTTGGCTTGTCCAGTAGGTTTATTTGAGAGATTATGACTTGGTTTGCTTGCTGGAAAAGTCCCAAGTGAAGTGCGTGCTTGGATGATTTATTATGAGAGTTGTAAGTTGTAGGTTGCCTGAAAACAGAGTCTCTGTTTTTGCTGTTTTCAAGGCTGTAGATATTGGAATCAGGTCAGGGTAGTATGGAATGATTTGTAGGAAATTTCGTTAGCTTTCCAACGAGTATTTGTTTGCTGCATTTGGAGTTATAGAACTCCCCCGTGTGATCTGTTTTCTTACCGACAAACATGTCTAGCTGCCATTTTCCCAGTGATTAGTGAATTAGGGTGTTGCTTGAGGTAGATATTGTTGACGGTCATTAACTACATATTTTATACCGTCAACATTAGTATAAAATTACCAAAACATAATAGTGATAGGGCTTTGAGCTAACCATTTCCACAAGTTTTGGTACTTCACTTGTTTTGCGGGACAATGTTGGAAACATACACATTTTGGGCCAAAAGCAAAGAAAAGTATAAAGAATAACAAGGCCCTAAATGGCCATGATCAAAGCAAGGAGAAATGCCCATAAATATGAATATCAACATCTATACATAAGCCCAAGAAGTCGAGGCCCAAATCCAACATGAAATCATACTTAGGGCCGCGGGACATGGGTTTAGTATTTTGGGCATAACTTTTCATACGGACTCCGTTTTCAGTGCACGACCCAATCAAACGAAGATAACGACGAGACGGACGCACACACAAAATTTCAGCCCAAACGGCCCACATCTTGGTGCGCCCGCACCTTTGGGTGCGCTGTAGCGCACCCGTATGGAGGCGATTCGGGCCCATCCTTCTCGAGGCGGTTCATTACTTTCCAAAAAGTGTGTTGCCGACGCGGGATGGTCGGTTTAGGCTGATTAGGAAGGCGTTCCAAGGTCGGTTTGGTTCCTTCCATATGGGGAGGGACATTTTCCAACAAGCCCCCTCTCCTCTACCTATAAAAGGAGGCCCTCTCCCTCTTCCTCAACACACACCAATTCCATACAACACAAGGAGGAGCCACAATGTAATAGAGAGGAGAGAGTTCCATTCTTGTTCTTCTTCCCCTCTAGTTCTAATGGAGAGTGAGAGAGGAAAGGCTAGAAGGAAGTTGGGTTCCTTCTACCTCGAGTTGTCGGTCCGCCTCGTGTGCCGCGGTTCCTAGGAAGTCGGAGTGCGGAGTTGTCGGTACCCACTTCGCTTGTACCTCTACAAGCTACTTACACTTTGGTGAGAAAGCTTGTGATTATCTTTCGCTTATTGTTCTTCAAGTATATTATCTTAGCTGTTGTAGACTTGCGGGATTGGTAGTCGTACCTTGGTCGTAACTCTTGGAGAAGGAACTCTTTGACCAGGGAACCTTGTGCGACCCAAGAGTTGTGGATGGTAGTGCAAACGTGGTGTTTGGGCTAGCGTTCACCTACCTTTTGCGGTGCATCCCACGGTTGAGGGGGGTAGGCGGCTTGGTCGTGACAAGCCTTGTCCGGCCCCTTGAAATCCCCCATGTTCGGGCCGTCGTAGAGCTAATTGCGGGACACCGTCGCTGGGCGTGGGCGGTGCCCGAAGTGAGTAGACAACGGACTTTAGAAATCCCCTGCCTCAAACCGAAGCCCATAAAGATACCTCACTATCCATAGTTATCCTAGGGTGACCCCGCTCAAAGATTAGAGCGCAACCGTTCCTCGTGGAAAATACGATACCCCGAATACTTACGGGTGAAAGCTACAACGACAATTCCGTGCGCTTGCGGATTTATCTGTAATGCGTTAAGAAACGTCAACAAGCTTTACGGCGCGCTTTCGGGGAATGGTTGTCGTAATTCTCTACGGGCCTAGAGCACCCGTGTGTTGTATCTAAAAAAAAACAAAAATAGTTATTTGTTTTCTTTTTTTCGAATGAAGCCTACTCCATTTCAAAACCTTACGCTTCAATGGGGAGTTCACAAGAGCCACAATCTTTTTCAAAACCAAAATTTTTATCCGGCTATGAACTCACCCTAATTAAAAAAAAAAAAAAACTTTTGGTTCGGGCACTCCATCTCGGGTGACCATTTTGAAAATCTATGTTGCCACCTACGAGATTTCGAGGAATTATGATCATGCCTCGGCATTCCTAGCATGATCCAAGAAATTCACATGTGGAATTTGTTTTTTTGCTCTCCCTCATAGGGAAAGCAAAACAATAGTACACTATTGTCGTAGGAAATTTGAATGGGGACTGAGAAGAACTCAAAGACAATTTTTGTCTAGCATTCTTCCCCATCAATGCCTACCAAGGACAATCCTCGATCTTAAGTAGGATGAGAAGGAGTCCATAGGTGCAGCCTAGGCCGGGTTTATAATGTTTATACATGTTGGCCTAGAATTGTCATTACCCGATAGTGTGCTTACGCATATCTTTTATTTGGGTATTGACACCGATGCTTTACCCTATGCCTTGACGTGACCATTGGAGGGTCGTTTGCTCGTAAACCTACAACGGAACATACGAAAACCCTTGAACACATCCTAGAGAAGCTTGCTTCTTCCGTTGTAGAACCTATTCCCCTCCATATTAAGGGCATGTCAAGCATTGAGGAGCCCTCATCGGTTGAGCCATTCCTCGTACCGCCATTGGAACCCATTTGTTGAGCCCTCTCCCGAACCATGAACACCGAAGGAAGGAATGCTTCGATCTTCGGAGTTCGTGATTGAATTCAAGGATGATGGCCGAACCTCGTAAACCGAGGTGCACTTAGACTTCCACATCTCTCTCATCCTTGACTTCAATCTTCTCATAGGCTACCCTCTAAAAAAAAAAACTTTTTCACGAAAAAACCCATAGAGGAGAGTCGTGATGAGAAGATTGGGAAAGATTGTTTCCGCCTCTCACACCTAGACATCCCATAGGCGAAGCATCTTCCCAACCAAAATCTGTTCGAGGAGGCAAAGTTTATAACTCTATTCGCTTCACCCAAGTTGTTAACACATCTTAGTGAAACGAATCACACAATCGCCCCTCACACGAACACAAGTCATGTCCCTCGGCCGATAAAACATTGTTCTTGACAATGGTCAAGATTCAAATGTTCGTCCTTCATGTCACATCTTTTGAGGATAAACCCTCATGTGCCATGGACATGCACGAAGCAACAACTCTTGAGACCAAGTGGAAATCGTTTTCGAGCATAACAAGTTGTCAATTGAGACTTCCTACATGCTCACCTTTGGGTCTTCTTGAGTTTGATTTGCTTCTAGCCGAGTGCTTCGACGAAAATTACAACCACATCTTGGTTCTCTTTGTAAACCTTTTTAAGAATGGTTGCAAGCCTCGTAGTAGCATGATGACGCTAACCTTGCGGCTTAAAGCGTAATGCTAAATTCTTAGTGGTGAAACTGGGAACTTCACCACCATCGGCTCTGAGGATGTTCTCCCACGGTCAAGCTTATGACCATAAAGAAAGCACTGCCGGAGATAGCCCGGACTATCAAAAAAAAAAAAAAGTCTTTCTCTCTTCTTATTAATAAAAGCAAGAATATGTTATCAAGTTAGTATGCACCTTCGGGTATTCTTGTCGCTAACCATTTCAGTGGAGATCGGGTGAGAGAAGAACAAAGAGGCATGCGGGCGCCGAGAACATGAGGGCTACATCACAAAAAAAAAACTATGATGTCCATGGGTAATGGAACATGCTCAAAAGAGGAGACCGGACCTTGCACACTTGACTTTCTCACAAAAGTCTAAGTGTGGGGAAGATGGTGACGATCCCAAGTTCCATCCACCAAGGGATCATACGTAAAAAAAAAATGAGGGTGAATAAAAGATGATGTCAGCCCTGCTTTGCTAAAAAAAAAAAGAAAAAAAAAAAAAAAAAAAAGAAAGAAGACATGAAAAAAAAGAGAGAAAAAAAGAAAATGTGAAAAAAAAAAAAAAAAAGAAGAGAGAAGAGACAGTAAAAAAAAAGATGAGAAAAAAAAAATATATGTTGTTGAAAAGAAAAAAAAATATATATATATAGAGAAAAAAAAAAATAATAAGAGAGAGAGGAGAGAAGGTTGGCCCCACATGGCACGATACATACCAAAGTCTTTGCTGACTCCACCAATCATTGCTTCAACAAGCAAGAAGGGTTTGTCTCTCATCCGTTCTTTCGCTACCATCAAGACCCATGGCCCATGCACACGTGTGTGTGTGTGTGGCCTAGCCTTGAGGTGCACTTGGCGGGCCATCACGCAAACCGCGCAGCAAGAACTCGATGCTTCATCCATAGATCTTTGTCGGTAAGTATATCCGGTATGCAAGGGAAATAAATGTTCACCAACACTCTTCACTCATTTCTTGTCTCCATGAAAATAAAACTTTTATGCTTTCCATGCCATGGCACATGCTTGAGTTTGGGTGCACCTACATGTGTACACGTGTAATGCATCCATAGGTCTTTTTAAATTGAGCGTGGTGCTTAGGTTAAAAAGATCTCCTTTAATCAAAATTCGACATGGCGTTGGATCTTGGTTAATGAACTTAGAGCGTTGTTGTCATGATCGATGGAAGTATCTTATGTTGGAGATGAACCAAGGCTTTGCTTACACTACTTGATTATGTTAGCCTTGCTTGAGTGTTCTTTGAGGTGAGCGAATAAAATAAAATAAAGTTCTCATAATAAAGGCTCCACGCGGTATTCTTGCCGATAGAGCCATGTTGTTGTTTTTGTTTTGTTTTCTTTGTTTAAATAAAATAGGTACAAGAAATAAGTGTGGGGGAGACCTCTCAATCAAAAATCATGCCCATCCGAGATCTCCCCAAAGACAAATGCACGAGCACCGAGAAATTCCGCGACGAAGAAAGGACAAGACGAACAACTACCATTAACTCCTTCCTCTTCAAACGGTGGTTTGTGCTACTCCCTCTCTCACATCCTCCATAAAGTTTTGAGGTTTAAAATTGAACAAATCAATTAGACAAAACTTCTTGAAAAAAAAAAAACTCCATCTCTAGTCTACCAATTGAGAAATGGCATGCATACTCTTTATTCCTCGCCAAAATCATTCTTTGATGAGCAACTACCCGTTAGGGACCCCATGTTCATCTAAACAATTGAGCTTTGAGATATGGTAGAAGGACTTGACACTTGCTCTCTTATGCAATGAGACTTGGTTTTATTTCAAAAATTCAAATAAAGCATGCTCCTCGGTCCGACTTAGACAAATCCTACCAAAGCCCTGAATAATGACATGAAAATCCACTATAGCTACTTCTCTTTGTATTGAGTTTTGTCGCTCCGTTGATCTATGAGAGAGGCTCATACCCCCAAGATCGGAAAATACGTACACCCACATATACACGCCAATTCTCACAATGAGAATTGCGCACAACATGCACCCCTACCATCCACCAAATAAATACTCCATCCATTATACCATGATCAACTCCTCATTATCAAGAAAAATGCAGAGAAAAGATACAAAGGCTGCAGAAAAAAAAAAAAATATAAAATAAGAGATGAAAAATGGACACGTGTCCAAGGGCGAGTAGAGCCCACATCTCCAAAAAAAAAAAAAAAAAAAAAAGAAAAGAAATAAAAAAGAAAAAATACGTAGCCTGTATCTCTCTAGAAGCATACAAAAAAGAAGGGAAAGAGGATCATGAGTCAAGGAGTAACCACAAAGAAAATATATCATCAATATTCTCCACACACTTTTGCACATTTCGATCTAAGGGTATGGCACTTCTTTCCAACGATCGAGCTTGACCCGACAAAACATACAGAGGTACATATGCAACACTCCACTCCAAAGATCCACAAAACCCTGCAAAAAGATAGGATGAGTGAGAGTGAAGAGTGCTTTGGCAAGGAAACACAAATGAGTGACTATGTGAGAATCAACCATGGAGCATTGCTACTTTATCTTAAAAAAAAATCAACCAAGTCTTTGCACATGAGTAGTAGCAAGGAGATAGGAATTCATGTCGTTCCATTGCTCAATCGTTCAAGATAATTTGGTAGCCACTTTTGAATGCTCACAAAGCGAGGTGAAGCCTGGAATAACTTGTGTGCGGGTCTACATCTTGGAGATTGAACCACTCTAGTCCCTATACCTTCACTTTCGAGGACGAAAGCAAAGGACTAAGTGTGGGGGGAGTTTGTTGACGGTCATTAACTACATATTTTATACGGTCAACATTAGTATAAAATTACCAAAACATAATAGTGATAGGGCTTTGAGCTAACCATTTCCACAAGTTTTGGTACTTCACTTGTTTTGCGAGGACAATGTTGGAAACATACACATTTTGGGCCAAAAGCAAAGAAAAGTATAAAGAATAACAAGGCCCTAAATGGACATGATCAAAGCAAGGAGAAATGCCCATAAATATGAATATCAACATCTATACATAAGCCCAAGAAGTCGAGGCCCAAATCCAACATGAAATCATACCGGGCCGCAGGACATGGGTTTAGTATTTTGGGCATAACTTTTTCATACGGACTCCGTTTTCAGTGCACGACCCACGAAAACGAAGCTAACGACGAGACGGACGCACACACAAAATTTCAACCCAAACGGCCCACATCTTGGTGTGCCCGCACCTTTGGGTGCTTGCGCGCACCGTATGGAGGCGGTTCGGGCCCATCCTTCTCGAGGCGGTTCATTACTTTCCAAAAAGTGTGTTGCCGACATGGGATGGTCGGTTTGGGCTGATTAGGAAGGCGTTCCAAGGTCGGTTTGGTTCCTTCCATATGGGGAGGGACATTTTCCAACAAGCCCCCTCTCCTCTACCTATAAAAGGAGGCCCTCTCCCTCTTCCTCAACACACACCAATTCCATACAACACAAGGATGAGCCACAATGTAATAGAGAGGAGAGAGTTCCATTCTTGTTCTTCTTCCCCTCTAGTTCTAATGGAGAGTGAGAGAGGAAAGGCTAGAAGGAAGTTTGGTTCCTTCTACACGAGTTGTTGGTCCGCCTACGGTGTGCCGCGGTTCCTAGGAAGTCGGAGTGCCGGGAGTTGTCGGTATTCCGCCAAGCTTGTACCTCTACAAGCTACTTACACTTTGGTGAGAAAGCTTGTGATTATCTTTTGGCTTATTGTTCTTCAAGTATATTATCTTAGCTGTTGTAGACTTGCGGGATTGGTAGTCGTACCTTCGGGTCGTAGCTCTTGGAGAAGGAACTCTTTGACCGGGGAACCTTGTATGCGACCCAAGAGTTGTGGATGGTAGTGCAAACGCGTGGTGTTTGGGCTAGCGTTCACCTACCTTTTGCGGTGCATCCCACGGTTGAGGGGGGTAGGCGGCTTGGTCGTGACAAGCCTTGTCCGTCCCTTGAAATCCCCCACGTTCGGTACGTGTCGTAGAGCTAATTGCCGGACACCGTCCTTTGGGCGTGGGCGGTGCCCGAAGTGAGTAGACAAATGTACTTTTAGAAATCCCCGCCCTCAAACCTAAGCCCATAAAGATACCTCACTATCCATAGTTATCCTAGGGTGACCCTGCTCAAAGATTAGAGCGCAACCGTTCCCTGTGGAAAATACGATACCCTGAATACTTCCGGGTGAAAGCTACAACGACAATTCCGTGCGCTTGCGGATTTATCTGTGTGCGTTAAGAAACGTCAACAGTTATTAGGGTTTCTTGTGTAGTTGTAATTGTGTTTCTGCAGAAGAGATATCCACTTACTAATATCATACATCATAATGCATTCATCCATTCCTCGTCATTTGTGCATTCCTTAATATTCATCTTTGCATACACATTTATATTGGATCGAAAGGACGAGAGCACGAGGAGATCGAGAAGCAGCGGAAAGGAGAAGTCCACATCTAGGAGTGCAGCAAGAGGAGGTTCTAGAAGAAGCAGGACATGTCGTCAAGCTGCTGAAGTGCCCAAGGCATCTTCTAACCCTCTTCTAAGGCAAGCCCCTGCATCCGCCCTTCCTATGCTTTCTAACCAAATTGATTTGCATCCTTTATATATGTTGATGCATTAAGTTTAGGAAAATGGTTGAAACCGTTGATGCACATATATCCTTGTTGAAGTTGTTACCCTATCCTAGTAGCAGAGTCTAGGTTATTAATGCTCAGTATGGTGATTGCAGTAGACAGTGATTCCGGTCACTTGAGAGGATGTTTGTGGTTAGTCACATGGGTGACTAACAAGCTGCTGCTGAGAACCTGATAATAATAAAACATGCTTAGATTGGATGGATATTGTGGTCTTTCCATCTGATCGATTAAGGACTTACTCTTTGTCAGGCTGTGGTCGGAAGTTGAACGTACCTGTTCATATAGTAGGCTCCGCTAGGTCGTGAGCCACGAAGCTCGTGGGAATGTTAGGGGCCGGCCATGCTCGCTTTATCGCTCCTCCTTTGGTGATGGTGGTAGGGGGATTTTATTGGGTGCAAGAAGATGCGCACGATGGCGTCGTCCTCGTTGTACGCTCACTTGGCACCCGAGAAGGAGGGGGTAGCTGGCAAGACCGAGACTTTTACGTCCCGTAACATCCTAGGAGTGACCGGGTCTACCTTGATCTAGTAGGCCTAGTTTATGACAGGGTATTCGCCAGCTGGTTTGCAATCGATTCGAATCGCCATCTCTCCTGGATAGTGAGAACCCGGGATGCTTCCACGGCAATGTAGTCTTAATATCACAATATATATTGTATTATCATGTTGCTGCTGTTAAAATTATGATCAAGTTACTTATGCTGTTATTTATATTACTGAGCATATGTCTTTAACCTTGACTATACAGGATCTATGGTTATGTATATAATAAATAACTTTTTAACTTGGAAGAATTTAAGTAGTATGTGTAGGCTCACTAAACAACTTTATTTTCTGAAATTAAATGTGAGTCGACCCGGCTCCGAGATAAAGCCAAGCATAATCCTTGGAGTCTTTTCCTTATTTTTTGGTTTGAGATGGGTAAGTCTTGCGGAGTACAATTGAGTACTCACGGGTTAATTCCCGATGTTGCAGGTGACTCCGTCTAGCATGTTCGATCCAGTTGTGATGTGCTGTGGTTGAAGTGCAATGCCTAGGGCATGGCAATCTTCGTATTTCCCTATCTCTTGCTATTACAGGGTTGACACTATGTTGGCACTATCTTATTTTATTTCCACTTATCTGGCTATCTTATTTTCAAAATCTATTGCTTCCGCTCCGAACTACTTTTTAAACAAATGTGTACATCGCACTCGATTATAATATATTGAATTTGATTTGAGATACCTGCGGATTTGAACTACTGAGCTCAACGATCCTTGTTGTGTTGTTGATGAGTTTGAAATCACTCGAAGATTTCTGAATACCGGGTTTATATGGACTCAAGTGTAGACTGCGATTGCTTCGGTAATTGCGAATTATACTTGATTTCTTATAAATTGGTCGACTCACACATGCACCGCTGAAAAGAAGCAGGTGCATTACACAGCCCAAATGACATTCTACGGTAGGCATAGGTTCCGTATGGGCATGTGAACGTGGTCTTGCTGCTCGGTCATCGGGGTGGATCGGGATCCGTGGTAGCCGTAATACCCGCCAAGGAAGCGAAAGAAAGAATGTTTCGCTAACCGCTCCAACATTTCATCGATAAAGGGCAGCGGGGAAGTGATCTTTCTTTGTTGCCTTGTTAAGTTTTCTATAATCAATACACATTCTCCACCCCGTGACTTGTCTTTGTGGAATGAGTTCGTTTTTTAGCATTCTCAATGACCGCATTCCTCCCTTTTTAGGGACCACTTGGACCGGGCTAACCCAATCATCGTGGTGGTACGGGATAGATAATCCCGGTGTGAAGAAGCTTCGAACTTCCTTCTTCATGACTTCACGCATCGCGTTATTGAGCCTCTTATTTGGGGTTCGCATGATGGGGTACTGGGTAGGGTCAATAGGAATGCGATGTGTGCAAAGTGTCGGGCTTACCCTTTTAGATCTTGAAGGGAATACCCAAAGACCGATCTGTGTTTCTCTAAGACGGCTATTAGCTGGGTGGTTTCCTGGTCACTAAGCTTATCACTTATGATGACAGGGGCTTGTGAATCGCTGTTTAGGAAGACATAGCGTAGGCCTGGGGGTAGGGGTTTAAGCTCAACAGGAGGCCGAGTTAGCTCTTCCTCTTTGGGAAGTTCTATGAGTTCCCCTGAATCGTCCTCTTCTTCAATGAAGAATTGGGCGTCTTTTTCTAGGTCTGTTTCTGGGTTCTCATATAGCATAACTCCCATGACCTCCTCGGGCGTGTCGTACTCAAGGAAGGGTTCTGTTACCGAGTTTTTAGCTCGAGTAACTGGGATAGAAAACTTTTTCTTCCCGAGTTTGACATCTAAATCCCCGGATGTTGATAGATCGAGAATTCTCTCCAAGGGATGCCCGATCAGAACATCAAAGTCTTGGATATCAAAAATATGAAAGTCCAAAGACCACTTGACATCCTTGTGTAGGAAGATTTGTTCATGTATAACCTCACGGCTTTCAATGGTGGTACGTGGTGCTATGCACAAGGTCCGTGCTGTGGGGGTCCTAACAGCTCCCTCATCACAAGCTTGTGCAAAGGTTTTGGACATTATGTTTATCCCCACAGCAGGGTTATACATGACTTCCACCAAGTTTCCCTGATGTCTGCAATGGATTGGTGTAGAGGGGCCACTTATCCGAATTTCTTCGAAAGAAGGTCCTTCCTCTCACAACCATTCCGTGCTCATTATAGCTGTTAGCTCCTTAATAGACTCCTGGGGGAAGGATTTATCCAGGGGTTGTTCAGGGCTAGCCGGGATAGGTGGTTTCTTCCATTGTTCGTACTTCGAGGTGTCACCGAATTGATCAGTAAAGTCAACCTCGAAGAACGGGAGATCCGTGCATACGGTCTCCTTGCGTTCTGGTTCAGGCGAGGGTCTCTCTATAGGTTTAACAGGTTTGGCGTTAGCCGAAGAGACTTCCTCTGGTTTCTGCTTGGGTTCTACTCGGATGGGTTCTAGCGGAGGAGTATTCTCAAGAATACGGTTTAGGAGAGCTTCTCCTTCCGCTGTGGTTTTATGTGAAAACGACCCTCCGGTAGCTAAATCAAGCAGCACGGTAGTTGCTCTGTCCAATCCCAGCCAGAAATGCTGTAAAAGCACGTGGTTTGGTATGGACAGGTCTGGGCCGGATCATGTAAGTGTGGTAAACCGGTCCCAGGCTACACCTAAGGTCTCACCCTCTATTTGTTGGAAGTTGAGTATCTCTTGTCACAGGGCCGCGATTCTGGATGTAGGGTAGAACGCTACACAGAATCTGTTTCGCAGTTCTTCCCATTCTCCATTTACCAACCCTATGTTATGGGCGTACCATTGAGTCGCCCTCTCAGTGAGAGAGAACGGAAACAACTTCCACCTCAGCGTGTCGTGTGTCATGCCTGCAATTGTCAGGCAGCCACAGAGCTGCTCAAACTCCCGTAAGTGATGATAGGGGTTTTCATATTCTGAGCCTGAAAAGGCTCGGGCCTGAACCATGGCTATAAAGCCAGGGCGGAGCTCATACTCTGAAGCTGTGATTGGCTTCGCAGATTGGCGTGGTTCTACAAGCTCGCCCTTAGGAGCGGACAGGATTTGTAGGGTAGGTTGCTCCATGAGTAACAGGGACTCTTTTTGGTATTTTTGTTTAAAAGGATACTACCAGTCACACAGGTCGACTAGGCTCGAGATATAACTACGACAACCGTCCCCGGCAACGGCGCCAGAAATGCTTGTTGGTGTTTCTTACGCACACAGAGAAATCCGCAAGCGCACGGAAATACCGTTGTAGCACTTCACCCGGTGGTAAGCGGTGGTACCGTATTTTACACAAGGACGGTCGCGCAGGCCCGCTTTTCTCGGGTCTATGTCAACCTAAGGCAAGGGTTTGTTTTCTAAGAGTAGTGAGGTATCTGTAGGATAAGTTTTCCAGGCAAAGTGATTCCTAAAGTCTGTTGTCTACTCACTTCCGGCACGGCCCTCGTCCCAGCGACGAGTCCGGCAATTAGCTCTACGACACGGCCCGAACGTGGGGGATTTCAAGGGACGGACAAGGCTTGTCATGACCAAGCCGCCTACCCCTCAACCGTGGGATGCACCGCAAAAAGGTAGGTGAACGCTAGTCCAAACACCACGTTTGCACTATTGGTCACAGTTCTTGATGTTGGCCAAGGTTCCCGGTCAAAGAGTTCCTTCACCAAGAACTAACGCTCTTAACGGGACAATCTACCAATCCCGCAAGTCTACAACAGCTAAGAAATATATGAAGGAAATTAAGTAGTCTGCAAGATAATCACAAGACTCCTTACCAAAGTGTAAGTAGCTTGCGAGGGTACAAGCCGGGCGGTACCGACAAGTCCGACTCCGTCCTCCTAGGAACCGCGGAACACCGAGGGGCGAACCGGCAACTCCGGGTAGAAAGAACAAAGCTTCTTTCTAGCTTTTCCCTCTCTCACTCTCTAGAATTTAGAAGAAGATAGAAGAAGTAGAAGAAGAAGAACTAATTCTACTCTCTTGCACAAGTGGACTGGTTTCTCCTTGGAATTGTTGTTTGGAGAGGTGAAGGAGGGAGCTATTTATACACAAGGGGGAGGGGCCTAAGTGCTAAAATCACCTAAACCGACACGGGAATACCTTCCTAATCTGCGAAAACCGACCATCCAACGCCGGTAGTGTCCGTTTTGGAAGGTAACAAACCGCCTCCCCGGCCGGGCCCGAACCGCCTCGGCCGAGGCGCGCCGCACCAGTGGTGCGCTACGCGCCCTGCTGGGGCCGCTGCTCGGCTTCGGCAGGCTGGGCTTCCTTTCTGTGAAAAGTTGTGAGGTGGTCTTGGCCCGGCCTGGTTTTGACGTTTTGTCCCGATTCTTGTTTGGGCTTGCCATTTGCTCTTTTGGGCCTTTTTCTATTTGTTGGTTTTATTTCTTTCTCTTTGTCTTTTTGGCCCAAAGCGATCATCCTTGAGTTTGTACCTACAAGTCCAAATAAACACCAAAACTTTGGAATATGTTAGTTGAAATCCCTATTTCTAGGTTGTTTTGGTGTTGTGTTGACGGTGTTTAAATTGCGGTTGGTTACCGTCAACAGCGCTCCCCGGGTCTCGCTAGGGTTGTCCGGCCTCCAGACTACCGCACAGACGAACATGGAGGAGTACAAAGGACGAACAGGGCTGTCACCACCTGTCGCCTACCTCACTACCATGGAATGCTTGGCAAACAGAAGGTAGCCTCTAGCCTAGACACCACGTTTACGCTATCGAATACTACTTTAGCATTGATCAGGGGATCCCGTCTTCATCAGGGGCCCTCTACTAGAGCATCCGCCACAAGGGCAGACGACAAACCCGTGAGTAAGTAAAGGTAAGGTAAAGCTAGAGAAATAGACAATAAAAGCTATAAGAACACATGAACACTCACTTAGCAGAGAGCCAAAACTTCATTGAAGAACTGATGTTCGCCGAGGTACAAGAGTGGGGAGACACCGACAAGTCCGGTACTTCCCCGAGCTTCTCCTCACATCTCTCCACTACTCAACTCTATAGCTAATAGGAGTGGAAACTCTAATGTGTAGTGGTGCTCTTGATCCTTGTGTGTTGTGAGAGGGGGTTGCCCCTCTATTTATACAAGGATGGAGGGCGCTTTTGAGGCTAATCTTGGCGGGAAACACAACGGCTCAAAACCGCCACTGAACGTCGGGACGAACTGCCAAAGAAAGATGGGCCGGGGAGGCCGCGGTTTGGGGCGGCTGCCCCCCTGGGCCGGCCGGCCCAGAGACAGCCCCGTTTTGCATCTCCTTTCTCTGGTGGGCTTGTGGGTCGCTCTGGACCTCTCCCATGCTGGTGCATGGGTCTGATTCCTGGTTTATTTAGCCCGATTGCTCTCCCTTGGGTCATTGCACAATTCTGTAGTGCGCTTTCCATCTTGCTTAGCATATTTCCACTTGTTTACATATTTGAACCTGCAACACATGTTCTCTTACAATACAAGTGGAACTAGATTAGTAGTAAAGGTTTATGTGATATATGTTTGCTTGTTTCCCATGATTTGGGTGTAAGTTGGCGGTATTAATTACTCGATAATGACCGCCAACGATGCGCTTCTACCTATAGCATGTTATTTAGCCGGTTATGATACATTCTAGTGGCACCTTGTTGACGGTCACTAACGACATATTTTTTTCCCGTCAACATTCTACCATAAAGGGGGTGAAACTATACCTTTTCATACTCATATACATTTATTACTCACATATTTCCACTTGTAGTGTCCCAAATGTATTTTGTAGGATTTATAATAAAAACAAGTGGAAATACGGCCAAAGTGCGCAACCCTGGAAAGCGTAAACCTGAAGATCACAAGCCCAGGGTGGAAATAGACCAAAATGCCAAAGTTGGGCCGAGTCAACACCGAGCACACACTTTTCAAGACAAAGCACACGTCGGCCTGCAAAGACCTTGGCCGAGCCGGGCCCAGGAGGGTGCGCCCGCACCCTAGGGTGCGCCCGCACCCATCCTAAGGCGGTTCGAGCCCAGGTTGGGTGTGGCGGTGCATTAACACCCAAGGAGGGCGGTGCGGAGGTGGGATCTCGGTGCAACATACCTGGACACGTTCCTTAGGTCGGTTTAGGGTAGAATATGCATTTAGCCCCCTCTCCCATGTGTATAAAGAGGCCTCTCCTCTCCCCCTCTCAATACACACCACACAAGAGAGCCTCTCTCCCTATCTTCTTCTTCTTCTTCTTAGTTTGTACATAGGAGGAGTTTGGCAAGGATTATAAAAGGAGGGCAAGACATTTTGGAGCTATTCGGTATGAGCAATTTAGAGTTCTTCATCTTGTTCTTGTTCTCTACTTATCAATATAGTCATGTTCTTGAATTAGAGCAAAGTTCTTTTGATATAATCTTGATTGATGAACTAGTATATAGTTTTTATATGATGATCTTGTCATATAGAACATTGTGCTTAATCTTTCATGCATACATGTTTAGACTTGGTTGATGTTGGGTTGCGGGATCGATAGTCGTTCCTTCGGGGCGGCGCTCTAGTAGAAGGACCCCGGGGACGGGTAAGCCTTGTTAACATGCTAGAGTGATAATCACTAGTGTAGACATGGTGTCTAGGCTAGGGGTTGCCTATCTGTTGTGGCGCATCCCACGGTTGAGGGGGTAGGCGGTGCTGGGTCATGACAGCCTTGTCCGTCCCTTGTAATCCCCCACGTTCGGGTGTGGCGCGGCGCAAGAATTGCGGACCCTGCCCTTTGGGCGTGGGCGGTGCCCGAAGTAATTCAGCGAGACCTTGGCTATCTTGACTTAGAATCTCTAACAAGAAAAACATGTGTGTATCTACTATCTTGACATGACTATCTAGGATATGCCCGCTCCATATTACACTTATTCTTTTATTCTTTCTTTTACCTTTATCCTTGAGATTGGCTTGAGTGTGTGTGTCAAGTTATCCTACTACCTACCTTGTTTTACCCCTATTATGAGCGTTGGTCTATTATACATTCGTGTTATCTTGACCATGTCTGAATTAGAGACTTTTACACCATGCCTTCCTTTGGGAAAAATATAAATAACGATACCCTGAATACTTCCGGGTGAAATGCTACAACGGTATTTCCGTGTGCTTGCGGACTTGTTCTGTAAACGTTGCAGAATACCAACAGACATTTCTAAGTGTGATTGCCTTTTTGGTGATTGCGTTAAGAAATGTCAACACACACCATAATCTTTGACTTGGCAGTTATCATATCATTTATTCATCTTTATCTTTATTATGTGACTCATCCTAGTTTGAGTTTAGTTTGATGCATATGGTTTACTCTACATTACCCCACTGCAAGTGAATCAATCAATCTGCCCATAAGCCTACCCCTTCCCTGTGGTAAAATATAAATACGATACCTGGATAGACTCCCGGTGAAGTGCTACAATGGTATTTCTATCTGTGCGCTTGCAGATACCATATTCATATTATTGCAAGAGATTCAAGTGGCATATTAAGAATACCATTTACGCATTTCTTAGCATTGCTGCTAGGGTGACAGACTAGTACGTAGGTGATGCTAGAATGTGTGGTATACCTCTTATGCACATCCTGGTGAGATTAATTCCACTACGGATAATGATGCAGAGCTATACACCATTACTAATTCCATCTAACTCATTCTAACCCCGACTAACTTTTTGCTGGAATGTGAGATTAACTCCACATCCAGGCTAACTCATTAGATAGATACCATTATATATTTCTAGCGCCGTCCTGGGGTTGGATCTAATCCATCCTTTTGTGATTGCGTTAAGAAATGTCAACAAGCATTTCTGGAGCCGTTGCCGGGGAAGGGTGCTAGCCAAACCTAAAAACACATACATGGATAGATTGATACCACTTGCATCACGTAATGTATCGAGGACCCATTATCACTACTCAAATAGGCTTACCCTTGTTTGTCTACTTGTTTTTGATCTTATGCAGGGTAAATGTATGAATTGGAGTAACCGTCCGGATAATCATATTGACAATCCAGAAGCATTAATCAGAAGGGCAAGATCCAAGCTCAGAAAAACACCAACACCTTCTGATTCGGACGTTGACCAAATCAGGTAAAGCTTATCGCCTGTATTTGAGGCCATGGCTGACAAGACACTTCGTGAGTTCTCAGCTCCAACCATGGCCAATGTTCACACTAGGCCGAAGTTGCGATTGGGGACCATGACTTTGAGCTAAAGCCCGGGCTCATTAACATGGTGCAAGCTAGCCAATTCTATGGAAAGGCACATGAAGACGCAAGTGCTCATCTCCAACACTTCCTTGAGATTTGCAGCACTTTTACCATCAAAGATGTACCAAGAGATGCGATCCTACTTCGTCTCTTCCCATTCTCACTCTTGGGAAAGGTGAAGCAGTGGTTCTACGCTACTAAAGAGAAGAACACCACTTGGTCACTCTGCTCTATTGCCTTCCTTGCCAAGTTCTTTCCTATAGGCAAGGCAAATGCCTTACAGGGGAAGATTTCTAATTTCCAACAACAACATGATGAATCCATCCCGGAAGCATGGGAACATTTCCAAGAATATATTTCAGAATGTCCACATCACGGGATGGAGAAGTGGCTGCTCATGCGGACTTTCTACCACGGGCTCACTATGAGTACCCGTGAGACGATGGATGCTGCAGCTAGAGGTGCTTTCCTATCACTTACACTTCCAAAAGCTACTGACCTTGTGGAGAAGATGGCTTCCAACCAGAGTTGGAATGAAGAGCGTCAAACCCGCAAGAGATCAGGAGGAATGCACCAGCTTAAGAAGGTAGACATGCTGTCTGCCAAGATAGTCTTAATAATGAAGAAACTTGAAGAGAGAGCTCCTGAGAAAAAGGAAGTCATGCAAATTCTAGATTCCCGCATGACATGTGAAGAATGTGGCAACACAGGCCACATAGGCAAGAACTGCCTAGAAGTTGAAGAGGATGTGAACTACATCAATAATAACAACAATTATCGTCCTCAACAAAATCAAGGTTGGAACCAACAGAGGCCAAACTACCAAGGTAACTACTCGGGTAATCATGAAGGTAATAATTTCAATAATAATTTCAATCAGCCTTCCTTGAGAGAACTCATTTTAAACCAAGGTAAAACTATGGAGAACCTATCTAGGAAGTTAGCTTCCAATGATAAAATGCTAGAAACTATAAACAATAGAATGGATAGCTTTTCTTCTGCAATTAAAAATCAACATAGCTTTAATAAAATGATAGAATCTCAAATTTCTCACCGGCTACTTCTATTCCACTAACCACACTAGGTAAGATTCCGAGCCAGCCGAAAGAATTAAAATCTGCAAATCTTGTCGACATATTTAATGTAGGTCACCTCTTCACGGAATACGTGAGAAGCAACTAGCTAGACGATTCCCTACCACCTAAGAAAGGAGATCCGGGGAGGCCAGGTCATCACCATCCGATTGGACCACACGAAGTTCGACAACGCGCTATGTGACTTCGGCTCAAGCATCAACATCATGCCTAAGGTAATCTACGAGAAAATTCATGGTGATCCATTATTGTACACAACCATGTGCTTGCAGCTTACAGACCAGTCACTGTGCTACTACAAGGGCATACTCATGTGTGCTAGCAAACTTTGCGGTAATTGAAATAGAAGGAGACGAGAAGGCACCAATCATATTGGGCTGAACCTTCTTGAGTACAAAAAAAAGCTATTATCTACGCCGATAGTGCAAAGATCTGTTTTCAACATCAAGGGGAGAAAGGAGAAATTCAACTTCAAGAAGAAGACACTTACATCTCCTGCTCACCCACAAACACCATACCTCTATGAGTTGACACCGTAACCTACAATCAAGACTATCAAGAAAAAAAGAAGAATAAAAATAAGAACAAAAAGGCCCAGGCTACAAAGGTAATGATGATCAACCAGTGCGATCCGAAAACAACCACCTACTCATATCTCCAATGCTACGCAAGTTTGGAAGATCCGGGCGTCCCGACCATAGCATGCTCCATCAACCAGTTGACTTTCAACAACACTTATTGCAACACGGGATCCGGCATCAACCTAATGGCAAAGGTAACATATGAATTACTATTTGGTAAATTGCCTTTGTACCCCGCATATGTGCAAATTGTAGATGGCGGATCAATCATTTAGATTTCCAAAAGGAATTGCTAGAGACGTACCCGTACAAATCAATGAGCACTATGTCCTCACCGACTTCCTAGTCATGGACATGGGGAAGAACAGGATCCACCATTAGTCTTTGGGGAGACCATTCCTCAACACCACACGCCATCATCTACATCCGATCGGGAGAGATCCACTTCTAGTTCCCTAAAGAAAAGGTATGATTATACTTTAATAGTTATACTAATTATGAACATCCAAAGAAGAACAGTCAAAGACGCCACCACCGCCAAAAAGAAGCAACTCCTAAAGATCCGGGAAGAAGAAGAAGAGAAGGTGGAAGAACCAACCACTCCAAGGAACAACACGCCAACCAAGAAACAATGGAGAAAGAAAGAGACATCTCTCAAGTACATCATCGGAAGAAACATCAATCGAATCATCGGTGCCACCATGTGTGACAACCGGTATACCACTGGGAAGAATGAATGTAACAATAGGTCCTATTCGAGGACTTTAAATCGCCAAACCCTCGTCGAAAGGTAACTCGGTAGTTATCCATATTTAATTCTTAGCATTGCATATTTAACTTTTGCATTTTGCATAGCATATTTCCTTTTATAAGTTGCATCAGAAAAACAACAAAAAAAATGTTTAGTGCTTTGTTTTGCTAAAAACCCTAAAGCCCCATGTGAGTAAATCCGAGGCATAAACACCCTCGAGAGATATTTGCTGTGGTGGCATGAAAATAAAATAAAAATGCATTCAAGGGTTCTTTATCTTTTTGTTGCATAGAAATAATAAAACCCCAAAAATATTTAATACTGCTGAGAGATTCCCAGCAACTAAAAAGCAACGTGGCTAACCCCTAATGCTTAATCAAGTTCCACCAAATTTTGTTGTCTATTTGAGTTCAAGCAGGATTCAAGGGAGAGAGACACGATAGGCTGACATCATCGTCACCATCTACCTCAACTTCCACATCATCAACCCGACATTTCAATCTAGCTTGGGGAGAGCACCCCCGCTTATCACGATAAGTATCCCTACTATTATTATTAGCTAATATTTTGGTTTGCTTAGTTTGCTAAGAGTCTAGTCTTTATAATCTTTAGAGAGTCTTTATTAGAGTGTGAGAATAAATGATCAAGAGAGAGTGTACACCATTATGCTTTTGCTCAACTAAAATGAACCTTAAAAATGGAGATGATGAATAGTTGCTCTCAAGCCACAATTCCTTTCAAGTACCTAGCTTTCAAGCTTAATTTCTCTCAAGCCTTTAATGCAAACTGCTTTGACTTGAGACTTGCTCTGAACCTAAAACTTGTGGGTTGCAAATGCTTGCTCTAAAGTCTAGGTGATTGACGGATATGATATATGAAAGTCTGAGCTGCTGTTGATCTTACTGCTAGTGACGCTAGATTTCTAGAGATTTATCTTTTGGAAATCATTAAAGTGCACAAGATAAGTCCCTGTATGACAGAGTGTTGAAACTCCTACCACAACCATATATACATGCTCCCTAGATTAGGAAAACCCTTTTTATATATATATAGGCTCCTTACTTTGCATTGAGTTTGGTCAATCTTTGTCGACCCTTAGAGACTTGTCATGCTGATCATGTACACTCCATTCACCTCTCTCAGTATTTCACTCCACTCCACTCAACTCCATTCATTTATATGCTACTTCTACCCTAGAAGTACGCATCCACCACAAATATCCACTATACACCCATCATATATAACCACCAAAAATGTTCTACTCCTATCGTGGGAGAGAGCAACCAAAAATATTCCCTACACTCATCCACTCACCCAACATTCTTGTAAAGCTTCATTACTCTTGTTTATCTCTCAAAAGTTTATTGCTAAAGAGACTTGGGTTTGCAGTAAAAAAAGAGAATAAAGGAGAGTTAAAAAATATGGACAAGTGACCGATATGAAAACAATGGGTACTTAGATGTCCACCTCTCCATAAAAAAAAAAATCTTGCAACCCCGTGTTCTCTCAAATGTTTCAAGTTTCCAAAGAGAGATAATTTTTCAAGGAGCAAAAAGTAGAATTAGGCTTTCCCCTCATTGCATACACCTCATTACTCATGTTGACGTTTCTTAACGTATGCGTAAGAATCATAGCGTCACGGAATTGTCGTTATAGAATTTCACCCGGAAGTATTCAGGGTATCATATTTCCACGAGGAACAGTTGTGTGATTACTCTCTGAATAAAGTCACCCTAGGATAACTATGGGTGGTGAGGTATCTTTATGGGCTCAAACTCTCTAGCAGGGGATCACTTGGCTATTATGTCCTTACTTTGGGCACCAGTTGTTGGTATTTCTAACGTCACTAACTAGAAACAGATATAAACCTATCACTAGCAATGGCGTCAAAAATGAATATCAGATGTTGCTTCAGATAAAACTAAAAAGAAAATTATTCATTGCAGTTCATAGCATATCTGAAAAGGTTGTCATCCCTATAGTTAAACTACTAATATGCAAAGAATAACATATTCGTCGCATACTATGCCTTGATAAACTTCTCAATAAGTAAATAAACAATAATAATCGGGTATCCGCAAGTTTACACAGATATGAATATACCATTGTAGTATTTTTTAACCAGGAGTAAGAACCAGGTCTTGAATTTATATTCTACCACAGGGAAAGAAGTCTACTATCATGAATTAACTATGCATGTGTATATCTAAACATTAATCATCTTAATCATCTCTCGTATGCAAAGCTTAAGTATTTAAGTTTATCAATTACTTAAAACAGGGATCAAGGTTCATAATAAAGATAATGATAAAAGTTCTAATAAAATAGATTCAACCAAGTCATATCCAGGTGTGCATCTTGGAAAGTGTCAAACAATGGACGATAGCAATTCATAGGTTAGCTAGCATTAGAAACTCCAATATGTAACTCTAAACTATAAGTTAGGATCTACCTGATTAGTGCAATATATCTAACAATCATCGAAGAAAGACTAATTAAATCCACACATGAGGACAGAATCCGTGAAGACTAAGGCCGAAACTTAGAACAACCCGAATAATATCATCCGCTAGGCCTACATACGGGGGATGGATTGCAAAGGACTCAATGGTGCTGTCACCACCACGATCTACCACACGACCCGGCACATAGGGTGCAAACGCAGGTAAATAAGATCTAATCACCACGATTACATCGTCTCTACCACTCACCCATAATATTGATGGATGAGCGCTATACGAATCCATGCATGAACATAAAAGTAATTCAACTATGCTAAACATGTAATCAAAGTAAATACTAGAACAAATAATCTCGAATATAAACATGATCAAGATATTCATATTAAGAACGTGTCTGGAACTTGAAGACTACTTACAATGAAGAACTTACAAGAACGAGGCCTGATCTTGAGCCGGCCTCCGACGATCAGGAGCGGATTTCTCCCTTCCTACTAGATCTAATCTTGATTGCTACTCTTCCTAAAGCGGTGTTTCTAGAGCGTGGGATTGATGACTTGGATCTTGAAGCGCTGAACTTGATTATGAACTAGATGATCTGAAAGGGGGGTCTAGGGTCTCTTATATAGCCCGGAGGAGGTGCCGGGTTTGACCTAGATACATCTCGTGATCCCACCGACGCCCTCGGATCAAACCGACATTAAACGGGTGGATTAGATTGAGTCTTGAAGTCGGTTGAGGAAGCTTCCGGAGGCAGGGCCGACGTGGGGTGGGGGAGGCCGATCGGCCCCATTATTGGGCCGATCGGCCCGATGCTGGCCCACCCCGTGCCCGTAATCCGTCGTGTCTTCGGAGTCTTCTAGATGATGGTTTCTTGGGTGTTAAGTCTCGTTCACGTCCGGGATTAGTCCGTGCCTTCTAGGGTCTTCTCTCGGAGTTGGATTGCGTTACGTCGGCTCGCGAATTCTGGTGTTTTCCTGTTTAGTCCCTGCAATTCACAACTTTACCAAAACTGGTGGAAATATGTTAGTGACCCCTATTCTAGGTTGTTATTATGATTTATACCCCTTTCTCATGTTTATTTGATTAATAAATTTATATGATAACAAGTGTCAACAAACTCCCCAAGCTTACCCTTTGCTAGTCCCTAGCAAAGCTATATGCTATAGTAGGATCAGGGAGTTGCTACGACGCTTTCATACCTCGGAAGTCTTGTGTTTATCGAAAATAAATTCTCCTCTTAACCAGATTGCTCTCTCATCCTTGTTTACCATGGGGCGTAGCCTTTTCATGAATCATAAGCAAGATAAAACAATCAAGTTAAGTACCATGTCTCAAGTTCTTTGATCAACTATCATCCCGGGGTTTTGCAATATTTTTCAAAAGAAACTCGAGAGATTCCTATGTATGACCCTCTTAAGTAGATGGTGGTAGTGGAGTTACACATGTGGTAGGACATACATAGTGGGATGATAGTGGTGAAGTGGATGAGGATGAAAGGTAGTAGATAGCCTTTAGCCTTTTAGTATTTTTCTTCTCAAGCATTTTGGAATACATCTCTCTTTCTAAAAATTGCTAAGACCTGGGCTATCCATTCTTGGAGAGGTGGGCTTTGCCCCCGACTTGTGTCCATTTTTCTCTCTCCTCGAGATGTGGGCCCTACTCACCCTCGGACACGTGTCCATTATTCATCTCTAAATATATTTAGGGAGGTAGGCCCTTCTCGCCTAGTATGACTTTTTTGTCCATTACTCTCCCTCTCTCGTCTCACTTTTCTCTAAATATTTATTTTTTTTTTTTCTTTTTTTTTCTTTTTTTTTTTTGAATGTAGCCCAGCCTTTTTTTTAGCATGAACAATGAGAGAGACATATCCAAAAATTGCAAGAGTTTATTATATATATATATATTTTTTTATGGCTAGCGGCTTTATGGAATATGGGGAGGCGTACTTCTTCGTTAGAAGCAACGCATTTAGTGGAGTGGGATGATCTTGATGCTAAACTCTTAAGGGTCATAGCTAAGGAACTCATCATGTAATATTTTATAATTTTTCAAAGAAAAAACCCAGAATCAGGTATCTCTAGGAATATGATAAACAAAGACTCAACTTTTCATGCACTTTATCCTTCAATGCTAAGACTCAGATTAAGCATGTGCTTCCCACAGTGTTTGGGTTTAGAGCAAAATTAAGCATTTAAAGCTTTGGGAGAATCTAAGTCCAAAGTGTAAGTACTTGTAAGAGGAATTACTACGGAGCAACTATTCATCATTTCCTTAGCATATATCATCAAGATCATAATTAAAAGGAAGAAAGCAATCTAGTAAAGATCTAGTATTTATTTGACTCTTAACACTAAGACTCATTAACTCTAAGCAAATATATAACTAGCTAATATTTGAGACATAAGATAGTGATACTTATCGTGGTAAACGGGGTGCTCTCCCCAAGCTTGATCTTGAAGTAGTCCTTTGTTCATCCTTGAAGCTTGCTCCTCTTTCGGGGTCTCCTTTAATGTTCTCCCCCCTAATATTAATTTCGCACATACCCGAAGGAACAAATTCTAGGATGTTATTGTGAGCCTTCATGTGCTCACGTCTTTTTGGATTTTCATTTTTATATAAAAGGTGTGGACCTTCATGTGCCCACATATTTTTTTGAGAATTTTTTATGCAATAGGGATGCTAATGCAAAAACATATGAGTGCAATATTTTTTTGTATTTATTTTTATGCCACCACGGCAAGGAGTGCTTGCATGGGGCTTTTAGGAAACGATGCAAATGCAAAGCAAACATATTTTTATGATTTTCTCAAATGCAGATTTAGAAAGAGTAAATATGCTTAAAGGAAATATGCTAATTGAAATATGCTTTGCGAGAAAATTAAATATGCGTATAAATACCGAAGTTACCTCTCGGCGAGAGTTTAGAGCACTTACTCCCATGGCGTGGAGTCGCCTATGGGCCCTCGCTTTGAACGTTGTACCTGGTAAGGGTCCTTCAAGGATCTCAATGGCCGTGTAGACGGCGTAGCCGGGAAGTCGATTGTTCGCTTGATGATGCCGGGCGCCGTTTGGGTCTCCGCACTCTTGTTGCTCTTCTTGGTGGGTGTAGCTTCTCTCTTTTTCCATGTTTGTTTCTTTGGTGGAGACCTTTACGGTGTGGCCATCCGAGTTCAAGATGGGTAGGAGCTGAGTGTACTTTTCTTTGATGTCCTTCTCTATCCTCTTAATGTTCTCCATCTTTGAGTCCAGCTTTTCGTTGTAATCTCGGGAGACGCCTCGGCCCTTGGTCTTTCTTGGTGGCTGTTCATTGTTAGTGTAAGTATTGAAGAAACAAATATCTTTTTACCTTGAAATCGAAAGTGGATCTCGCCGATCGATGTAGATGATGGCTCTTGTAGTGTTCGAGAACGGTCTTCCAAGTACTATGGGAGGATCTTGTTCTTCTCCCATGTCCATGACTAAGAAGTCGGTGAGGACATAACGTCTTTGATCTTGACGGGGGCGTTTAGGTCTTGATACCTTCCGGAATCGGTGTGATTGGTCCGCCATCTGCAAAGATTACATAGGTGGAGCACAAAGGTAGATTACCATATATTAATTGATACATTACCTTTGACATTAAATTGATGCCCGATCCGTGTCACGCACAACTTGCTTTGAAGTTCCATTGATTAATGGAGCGGTGGGATTGATGGAACTCGAGGGTCGTCTAGCTTCTCTAGTGGTGGTGGAGTGTGTCGAGTCTTGTGTCCTGTTGCAACTTGATTGATCATCAAGACTTGCTCCACGTGTGGGTCGAGGTTGACGGTTCTTCTTGTTCTTGCTTCTTCTTCTTGTCTTCTCCTCGACGGTGGTGCGTGTACTTGAGGGTAAGGTAGTGGTACTGATGGAACAGGGGGAGCTAGGGTCTTGTGTTTGCAGTTAAATCTCTCCCTCTGTTTGTTGACGGTGAAGACGATCTTCGCGGTGTCGGCGTAGATGATGGCCTTGGTGGTTGCAAGGAACGGGCGTCCCGGAATGATCGGGCGTTCTTACCTTTGCCCGTATCCAAGACCACGAAGTCGGTGGCCACATAGAGTTCTACCGACGTAAAGACAAACGCGTCTTCCGGGATCCCCTCGGGGTAGCATAGCGACCGATCCGCAAGTTGTAAACACATGGTTGTATATAATAAATTTGAACCTGGCTCAAGGTTTACCTTAGGCATGATGTTGACACTTGAGCCAAAGTCGCAGAGTGCGTCGTAGGTGCGGTCGCCGATCTCGATGGTGATGACTGGTCTCCCTGGATCTCCCTTCTTGGCGGGCATACCCGGTCGGTCAAGATTCAGTCCTTCTCGTGCACCCTTGGTCTGAATACCTGCATAGTAGACATCGACAAGATTTGCAGATTCTAATTCTTCCTGGTTGGCGGAATCTTACCCGAGTTAGGCATAGGAGCGTATAAAGCCACCGAGATAACGAGATTCTATCATTTTATTAAAGCTATGCTAGTTCTTTATTGCGAGAAGAAAAGCTTTCCATTTTAGCACTAATGGTTTCTAGCATTTTATCATTGGAAGCTAACTTCTTAGACAGTTATCCATGAGTCTACCTTGGTTTTGTACTAACTCTCTTAAAGGTGGGAAATTATTGAAAGAGTTATTACCTTGATAGTTACCCGAGTAGTTACCTTGGTAGTTGGGTCTCTGTTGATTCCATCCTTGATTCGGGGGGCGATCTTTGGTTGTTGTTGTTGTTGTTGTTGATGTAGTTCACGTCCTCTTCCATTTCGGGACAATGGCTGCCCGAGTGTCGATGTTGCCACATTCTTCACATGTCATGCGGGAATCGAAGAGTTGCATGACTTCCTTCTTCTCGGGAGCTTTGTCTTCAAGCTTCTTCATGATTAGGTCCATTTTTGGCGACGGCATGTCTACCTCTTTTAGCCGGGTGCATTCCCTCTCTCTCTTGCGGGGTTGACGGTCCTCATTCCAAGCTTGGTTTGATGCCATCTTCTCCACAAGGTCGATTAGCTTGATTCGGTGTAAGGGACGGGGAAAGCACCTCCGGCAGCGGCGTCCATGGTTTCACACGGGTGTTGTTGTTGAGCCCGTGATAGAAGGTCTGCATGAGTAGCCGGTTCTCCATTCCATGGTGTGGGCATTCATGATGTAGTCTTGGAAGCGTTCCCACGCCTGAACGAAGGATTCATCATGTTCTTCTTTGGAAGTGGAGATTTTCCCCGTAAGGCGTTGGTTTTTGCCTATAGGGAAGAACTTTGCCGGGAAGGCAGAGAGCGAGAGTGTCCAAGTAGTGAGTTTGTCTTTGTTGGCATAGAACCACTGCTTTCGCTCGTCCCAAGAGTGAGAATGGGAACAGATGAAGTAGGATTGCATCACTTGAGACATCTTTGATGGTGAAGGTGCCACGATCTCTAGGAAGTTTTGTAGGTGAGCATTGGCATCTTCATGGGCTTTTCCACGTAATTGGCTAGCTTGTACCATGTTGATAAGCGCGGGCTTGAGCTCAAAAGCTTTGTCTCCCACCTCATTTGCCGGCCCGGTCGCGGATGTTGGCCGTAGTCGGTCTGCGAGAGTACTCGCGGAGGGTCTTGTTCGCCATGACTTGAACACGGGTGTTAAGCTTCGCACGGAGTGGAGGAGTCTTCCGAGGCGGCGATCTTGGGTCGAGACTTCAACTTGGATCTTGCCTGCTTCAAGAGTTTTTTACGGATCGGAAACGAAGTTTTCGGGAAGATTCCTATTCATACATTACCCCTGAAATAGATAGAAAGAATAATAACAAGGGTAAACCTGTTTAAGCAATTAGTGATAAATTTAATACTTTACAATGCGTGAGAGAGATGCATGCAAGTTATTCCTATGTTTGTATTTTCTTGGGCTAAAGACTTTCTTTTCCCGAAGAACGGCGCCAAAAATGCTTGTTGGTATTTCTAACGTCACTAACTAGAAACGAGATATAAACCTATCACTAGCAATGGCGTCAAAAATGAATATCGATGTTGCTTGGATAAAACTAAAAGAAAATTATTCATTGCGGATTCATAGCATATCCGAAAAGGTTGTCATCCCTATAGTTAAACTACTAATATGCAAAAAAATAACATATTCGTACTATGCCTTGATAAACTTCTCAATAAGTAAATAAACAATAATAACGGGTATCCGCAAAAGCGCACGGATATGAATATACCATTGTAGCATTTTAACCGGGAGTAAGAACCGTGTCTTGAATTTATATTCTACCACAGGGGAAAGAAGTCTACTATCATGAATTAACTATGCATGTGTATATCTAAACATTAATCATCTTAATCATCTCTCGTATGCAAAGCTTAAGTATTTAAGTTTATCAATTACTTAAAACAGGGATCAAGGTTCATAATAAAGATAATGATAAAAGTTCTAATAAAATAGATTCAACCAAGTCATATCCGGTGTGCATCTTGGAAAGTGTCAAACAATGGACGATAGCAATTCATAGGTTAGCTAGCATTAGAAACTCCAATATGTAACTCTAAACTATAAGTTAGGATCTACCCGATTAGTGCAATACATCTAACAATCATCGAAGAAAGACTAATTAAATCCACACATGAGGACGTAATCCGTGAAGACTAAGGCCGAAACTTAGAACAACCCGAATAATATCATCCGCTAGGCCTACATACGGGGATGGATTGCAAAGGACTCAATGGTGTTTGTCACCACCACGATCTACCACACGACCCGGCACATAGGGTGCAAACGCAGGTAAATAAGATCTAATCACCACGATTACATATCGTCTCTACCACTCACCCATAATATTGATGGATGAGCGCTATACGAATCCATGCATGAACATAAAAGTAATTCAACTATGCTAAACATGTAATCAAAGTAAATACTAGAACAAATAATCTCGAATATAAACATGATCAAGATATTCATATTAAGAACATGTCCGGAACTTGAAGACTACTTACAATGAAGAACTTACAAGAACGAGGCCTGATCTTGAGCCGGCTCTCCGACGATCGAGAGCGGATTTCTCCCTTCCTACTAGATCTAATCTTGATTGCTACTCTTCCTAAAGCGGTGTTTCTAGAGCGTGGGATTGATGACTTGGATCTTGAAGCGGCCAACTTGAACTTGATTATGAACTAGATGATCCGAAAAGGGGGTCTAGGGTCCGCTTATATAGCCCGGAGGAGGTGCCGGTTTGACCTAGATACATCTCGTGATCCCACCGACGCCCTCGGATCAAACCGACATTAAACGGGTGGATTAGATTGAGTCTTGAAGTCGGTTGAGGAAGCTTCCGGAGGCAGGGCTGACGTGGCCGGGGAGGCCGATCGGCCCCATTATTGGGCGATCGGCCCGATGGGGTCGCCCACCCCGGTGCCCGTAATCCGTCGTGTCTTCTACGAGTCTTCTAGATGATGGTTTCTTGGGTGTTAAGTCTCGTTCACGTCGGGATTAGTCCGGTGCCTTCTAGGGTCTTCTCTCGGAGTTGGATTGCGTTCACGTCGGCTCGCCAATTCTCGGTGTTTTTCTGTTTAGTCCCCTCGCAATTCACAACTTTACCAAAAAATCGGTGGAAATATGTTAGTGACCCCTATTCTAGGTTGTTATTATGATTTATACCCCTTTCTCATGTTTATTTGATTAATAAATTTATATGATAACAAGTGTCAACACCAGCCCACGCCCAAAGGGCGGTGTCCAACAATTGCAATCAAGCCACACCCGAGCGTGGGGGGGATTACAAAGGGACGGACAAGGGCATCCACGACCCGGCCGCCTACCCCCTCAACTATGGGATGCGCCACAAAAGATAGATAACCCCTAGCCTAGACACCACGTCTACACTAGTGATTATTACTCCAGTGTGTTAACAAGGCTTACCCGTCCCCGAGGTCCTTCTACTAGAGCAACGCCTCGAAGGGTGACTACCAATCCCGCAAGTCTATAACAGCTAGATAATATACTTAAGAGTAATAAGGCTGAAAGAGGGACACAACCATTCTTACCCAAATGATTAGAAGGTTGTAGAGGTACAAAGCGTGGCGGGCATCGACAAGTCCCCGTACTCGGCCACCCGAAACCGCGATGCACCTGGAGGTACACCGGGACTCCATGGAGAAGAGGCCAAGCCCTCTTCTAGCCTTCCCTCTCTCACTCTCCATTAGAACTAAGAGGAAGAAGAAGAAGAATAAGAGTGGGAGTAGAAGCTTCTTCATCTCTTCTACATTGTGGCTCTTCCTTGTGTTGTGTATGGAATTGGTGTGTTGAGGAAGAGGTAGAGAGCCTCCTTTTATAGCTTGAGTGTAGGGGGGGTCGTTGGAAAATTTCCTTCTCCCTCCATTATGGCAAAAGCTGACCAAGGATGGTCGGTTTGGAGGTTCACCGCACTGGACTATACCTCCACCGATGTTCTCAGCATTAATGTGACCGCCTCGCCAAGGCTCGGGCCCACCGGCGGAAAGGATGAATGCTTGGCCGCACCTTGGCATGGCGTTCTCTTTCGTCATGTTGGGCCATATCTTGGTGTTTGTAGCTTGAGAATCTTGACCCAACCGAGGTAAGTTGGATTGGCTTACCATTTGTCTCCTTTGGGCCTTTTTCTATTTATTGTTTTATTATTCTTTTCTTTGTATTTTGGCCCAAAGTGCACATATCTTTGAGTTGTACACTCGCAAAGCCAAATATACACCAAAACTATGGAATTTGTTAGTTTATAAACCCTACTTCTAGGTTGTTTTGGTGTATGTTGACGGTATTTTATCTGCAGTTGGTTACCGTCAACACTCACCTACGATCATTCATTCCATTCCATCATACACATGCATCAGTATGGCTCGTAACTTTGGATCCATTGCTTGAACTTACAATATATGCTTAGTAAGTAAATTTAGTTTTCTCCCACCTATGAACTCCACATATAAGCCTTATAGATATAGGGTGAGAGAGAAGAAGGCATAGTGTCCTACTTGCCTTATTCCAAAAAATACCACATATTATGAGAGAAAGGCAAAACAACCTTGTTGCCTTAGTGAGGATCCACCAATACCACAAATGAGAGACTTGAAAGGGTCATACTAAAGGAACTTTGAGTTTTATTGCGAAAACTTCCAAAAAAGAAACTCCGAATGATAGTAGAACAAAGAGTCCGAGACACGGTGCTTGACTTGATTGTTCTATCTTTCAATTACCCAAGATTATAAGAAAAGGCTATAAGCTCCATGGTTAAAGGTAATACGGGTAAGTTGAAGGTTGAAAAAGTTTATTCTTATCCTGAGAAGACATTTTGTTTGAAAGCATGTGTACTTTTGAGGTGTGAAAGCGTTGCAGCAACTCCTGATCCAACAATAAATATAAAAATAAAGTTTTGCTACGGACTAGCAAAAGGTAAGCTTGGGGGAGCTTGTTGGTATCTCTTATAGCATAAAATTAATAGTCATCTAAACATGAAATAAGGGCTTAAAATGAATATCAACATAGCTTAGGGATCTAACTGACATAATTCCACGAGTTTTGGTGATTTATATATTTTCGAGGGGATTAAACAGAAAAACACTAGAGTTTGCAAGCCATACGACATAAAGACTTATCCACGAATGCAACTCAACCCAAAACCCACACAAGAACATTCTAGAAGACACCGGAAGACGAGTACCTAAAAGCGGGGCCCATCCGGCGAGAAGCAGTAGCCCGGCGCCATGTGGGGCCCACTAGTCAGCCTCATCTTTTTAGGTCGATTCAATACCGCCATTGAGGTGCAATCTACGCCATTGTTCAAGGTTGGTTTGATCCAAGGGCCACGGTGCATCCTCCGGGGCTATATAACAAGACCCCCTGACCCCTGGGTGAAACCCTAAGTCATTGTACTCCATGCCAAGTCTCATCATCAATACCCCAAGTCAAGATCCCAAGCCCTAGTTCCACCATAATTAGAGCAAGAGCTATCTAGGCTAGTTCTAGAGGAAGTCAAGCTTGTCTTGGATTCCTGATCATGAAGAAGTAGCGGGGCCGAGCTTCTCGTGGCTTCTATCTTGTATCTAATTTGTAAGTATTTGGTTAGAATACAATTGCTATGACATTGCTCTATTCAATGATTATATTCTTAGTTATATGTTTCCACGCTTATTATGATTATATATCTAGTTTAGTAAGTTTGTCTTTATATTCAAGCATGGAGTCGTATAGCGCCCCCTTAGTTGCGCACTTTGTGGGTGGTCAACAATGTGTAAACGTGGTGTTTATACAACGTTTGCACGTGATCGCACCCCTATATTACGGGATGTGTGGTAGATCGTGGTTGTGATATTGCCATTGAGTCCTTTGTAGTCCACCCTCGAATGTAGGTCTAGTTGAGCCTTATTACTATGGTAGACTTGCTTTGTTCCTGATCTTCCTTAGTAATGTTCACCATGCGTAGATATATTGCTTTTATACCATGATGACTGTTGACGGTCATTAACGACATATTTTTCCTGTCAACATTCTACCATAAAGGGGGTGAAACTATACCTTTTCATACTCATATACATATATTACACACATATTTCCACTTGTAGTGCTCCAAACTTTGTTTTGTAGAAAATACATAAATATAAGTGGAAATACGACCAAAAGGTGCTTCCCTGAAAAGCGTATTCCCGAAGATGACAAGCCCAAGTGAGAAATGCAGACCAAATAAGCAAAAATGGGCCGAGCCAACACCGCCATACCACTTTTCAGGGCGAATCAAGACGGCCTGCCAAAACCCAGGCCGAACCGGGCCCAGAAGGGCATCCTGAGGCGGTTCAGGCGCAGGTTTGGCGAGGCGGTAACATTAATGCTGAGGAGGATGGTGCGGGGGTGGGTCGGCCAGTTCATTGTACCTAGACGCCTTCCTTAGGTCGGTTTAGTGGTAGTTTAGCACTTAGGCCCCTCTCCTCCTTGTATAAATAGCCCCCCTCTCTCCCTCCTTCAAAGGACACCAATTCATACACAACACAAGGAAGAGCCATAATGTAGTAGAGAGGAAGAAGCTCCCACTCTTATTCTTCTTCTTCCTCTTCTTCTTTCTATTGGGGAGTGAGAGAGGGAAAGCTAGAAGAGGGCTTGGCCTCTTCTCCATGGAGTCCCGATGTACCCCCCGGTGCATCGCGGTTCTCGGGTGGCCGGAGTACTGGACTTGTCGGTGCCCGCCATGCTTGTATCTCTACAACCTTCTAATCCTTTGGGTAAGAATGGTTGTGTCCCTCTTTCGGCTTATTACTCTTAAGTACATTATCTAGTCATTTATAGACTTGCAGGGATTGATAGTCATCCTTCGGGCGTTGCTTTAGTAGAAGGGACGGGGGGCGGAGTAAGCCTTGTTAACACACTAGAGTAACAATCACTAGTGTAGACGTGGTGTCTAGGCTAGTGGTTGTCTATCTTTTGTGGTGCATCCCACGGTTGAGGGGATAGGCGGCTGGGTCCTAACAGCCTTGTTTGTCCCTTGTAATCCCCCCACGTTCGGGTGTGGCGCAGCGCAATTGCCGGACACTGTCCTTTGGGCGTGGGCCGGTGCCCGAAGTAAGGACATAACAGCCAAGTGATCCCTGTCCCCAATAGAAAGAAGAAGAGGAAGAAGAAGAATAAGAGTGGGAGCTTCTTCCTCTCTACTACATTGTGGCTCTTCCTTGTGTTGTGTATGAATTGGTGTCCTTTGAAGGAGGGAGAGAGGGGGGCTATTTATACAAGGAGGAGAGGGGCCTAAGTGCTAAACTACCACTAAACCGACCTAAGAAAGGCATCTAGGTATGATGAACCAGCCAACCCACCCCCGCACCGTCCTCCTCAGCATTAATGTTACCGCCTCGCCAAACCTGGGCCTAAACCGCCTCAGGATGGGTGCGGGCGCACCTAGTGGTTTGGCCCGGGTTTTGGCAGGCCGTCTTGATTCGCCTGAAAAAGTGGTATGGCGGTGTTGGCTCGGCCCATTTACCTTATTTGGTCCATTTCTCCCTTGGGCTTGTCATCTTCGGGAATATGCTTTTCGGGGGAGGCGCCTTTTGGTCGTATTTCCACTTGTATTTATGTATTTTCTACAAAACAAAGTTAGGAGCACTACAAGTGAAAATATGTGAGTAATATATGTATATGAGTATGAAAAGGTATAGTTTCACCCCCTTTATGTTAGAATGTTGACGGGAAAAATATGTCATTAATGACCGTCAACAAACTCCACCAAGCTTACCCTTTGCGCATCCTCGAGCAAAAGATAAGTACTTGGTTGTTGATCAGGAGTTGCTACTATCTTGATTATATCTCACATGTGCTAGGGTTATAACAAAAAGTTCTACTAGAGTTTGAATAAAATGGCACGTTTATTCACCCCTTATTACCTTTCATCGTTTATGAGGCTTTTGAGCCGTCTCCGAGTCTTGAGTGGTTGCAGGAAAGAACGTTTCGACGGGCTCACTTATCTTTTATTCTTTTTCGAGTGACCGTCAATCCAGAGGTTTTGAAATATTTTTTTGCAAATAAAGAAGTTCCTCGAATGATCACTCGATCTCTTAATTTTTTTTTGTAAGTGGTTGATCCTCACCAAAGGCTTGTTTACCTTTCTTTTGCCTACCAACTAAAAGGCTTTTTGTGGAGTTTTGGGTAGGTAAAAGATTGGCTTACTTGTATCATGTCATGTTGCCCTCATCAAAGGCCAAACCACACGGAGAGACTAGTCATATGCCTTGATCAAGATGTGCAAGTGTGAGGAATATTTTTTATATTTGGTGGACTCAAGTATCATGACTCTCTCTTGTTTTTAGAGCTAGGAGGTATGGGCTACCTTTATTTCTTTTTTTTTTTTTTTTTTTTTCTCATATCCATTTTTTTTTTGGGCGAGTACTTGACTTCCTCGTCTTTATTGGGACATTTGTCCATCTTTCTTTTTCTTTCACTTTTTTAGCATAGCCCATACTTCTCCTTTTTTGTAACAAGAGTTTTTGTGAGAAAGCATGATAAAATGAATGGAGTATATTTTTTTGTGGATGGAAAGGTGCGTGTTGTGCGCAACTCTCGGTATAAGAGTTGGCGATTTATTTCACGGGTGTGCGTGAATCTTGATCATGGGCATATAAAAGAATCTCAACATAGGTTACGGCTTTTGAAAAAGGCTCACCATGAAAACAAGTAGCATATGACTAAGGTTTTTCATGAATGATCATATCATCATGTCATATGGCTCTGGTAGGATTGTGCATATCATTGAGGAACTTTGAATTTTGATTTTTTGAAGAAAACTACGGATATCAAGTCATTCTAAGAATAATGTCTTAGCAAGCCTATTTCACCATATCATAACCTACCGGCAACTACTTTAGACCAGATAATGCTTGTGCAACCCACATGAATCGGGCTTTTCAAGGTGAAATAAAACTTAGCCACTAACTCAAACTTTAGAGAAATTTATGTTATAAACTAGGCACGTGGCAAAACATAAAACAGAGCAACTATTCATCATTTCAACAAGGGACTAAAACTAAACATTTCCATAGCTCATACATATGGAGTGGAATAAATCTCCTCTTTTTCTTTTTTTTATATATACTCATATCCCATCATTCTTATAAGATAAGAAAATAATTAAATGAAATGTGAGATATGAGTTACCTTTGTGGGAGTCCTCCCCAATGCTAGCCGACTTACCTTCGGTTATGAATGTTGCTAGCTTGTGCACGCCGTGAAATGATTTGTGATTAGTGGCGTGGTTGAAGACCCCCCAAAGCTTGTCTTGTGATGGTATTGGAAGAACAGGACAACCATTCTCGGGGTTTGAAAGGTTTTTATTTATTTATTTATTATTATTATATATATATTTTTTTGGTTCACCGGGCAAGAACGATCTCCAATGTCATCTTTAGGACTTACCCTTATGATGTTGATATCTTCCTACAGGGGTTAGTCCAAAGATTTGACCAAAATCTACACTAGCAGCTCTGGTTCAATAATCAGACTCGACTCCATGTCTGATCTAATTAAGGTAGACTTTTTGACCTAAGCACCATGCTCAATTCAAAAAGTCTATGGACGTATGATCAACATGTATGACCAAAACATCCAAACCAAAACATGCCAATATAGAATGAGGAAGCATGAAAGAACAATAAGATTCATCCAATGGAGACAAAGGTATTACAAGGCGAACAAAATGATTGTAGTTTTTTTTTTTTTGGGGCAAGGTAATGGACAAAGGATGAGAGTGTAGGTTTCACATTACCTTGTTATGGTCCTCCCCCAAGCTAGCTCAACGCCCATCTGATCGGGGTTGTACCCCCGTACTTTCTGGATTTTCTTGTATGGTTAGTATATGGTAGATTCACGAGTGGACTTACCATCCTTCGTGATTACCAAATTTTGAAACATAAGCGAGGAAGGAGCAAAAAGCAGCTTGGTGTTTTTTTGAAATTTTTTATTTGAAACTCTTATTATCAAGGGAGGACATAAATTTCACCAAACTTTTTATACTCAAACAAGGCTGAGATAAGGATGCAATGCAAGTCTAGCCTTGTTTTATCTCCAGCGTAAAATAACTCTATTGTTTATGACGTCAGCTCTGGGTTCGTTAATCAAATTTCAAGACCTTGTCGAATTTTTATTAAAGGTGGTCATTTTAACCCAAGCACCATGCTTGATTTAAAAGACCTATGGATGTATCACACTCTAGAATGTAAACACATCCCAACCCCAGAGCATATTTCATAAACAAAGAAAACATGAATTCTTTATATGGAGATAAGTATGAGTAAAAAGAATTGGTGAATTATTACCTTTGCATACACAGTGCGTGTGTACCGGCTGGCATGAAGGCTCTTGTTCAGGTGCTTCTCAAGGCTAGGCCACACACACACACGACGTGCGTGTGGGCCATGGGCCTTGATGGTAGCGACAAAGGTGAGAGGAGAGCCTTTCTTGCTTGTTGAAGCAATGAAGGGTGGAGTTAGGCAGCATATTGGTATTGACCATGAGGGGCCAACCTACTCCTCTCCTCTCTTCTTATTATTTTTTTATTATTCTATATTCTCTCACTTTTTTTATCTTTATCTCTCCTTTTTTATCTCTCTCTTTTTTTTGATAACCCCCTTTTTTTTTTTTTTAGCAAGGCAGGGCTGTCATCATCTTTTATTCACCATCATTTTTTTTTTTGCATGACCCCTTGGTAGATGGAACTTGAGGTTCTCACCATCCTCCCCCCACACTTAGACTTTTGTGTAAAAAGTCAAGTGTGCAAGGTCTGGGTCTCATTTTGAGCATGCTCCATCACCCATGAGCATCATAGTTTTTTTTTTGTGGCCCCCATGTTCTCGAGCATCGCATGCCTCTTTGTTCTTCTTAATCGATCTCCACACGAAATAGTTAGCGACAAAGAATACCCAAAGGTGCATACTAACTTGATAACATGTTCTTGCTTTTATTAATAAGAAAAAGAGATATAGATTTTTTTTTTGAAAATAAAAGTAGGATTTTTATGAGAAAATAATAAGAGATAAAATATTTATTATTATTGTTTTTTTGTATTAAAAAAGAGATAGAATATATTTATTTATTTATTTATTTATTTTTTTTTTTTTTTGAAAAGAGAGATAACATAATTTTTTAATAAGAGGGTTTTTTTTTTTTTTTCTTTTTATGAAAGTAATAAGAGATATAAAAATATATAAATTATTATTATTATTATTTCGATAATCAAGGGTATCTCAAGTGATTAAGTTATGGTCATAAGCTTGACCGCGGGGAAAACATCTTGCGGCTAGGGGTGGTGAAGTTCCCGGTTTCACCACTAAGAATGTAGCGTTACGCTCAAGCTACAAGGTTAAGCGTCCTCATGCTACTACGAGGCTTGCAACCATTCCCCTTAAAAAGTTTTATAAAGAAAACCAAGAGAGGGTTGTGATCTTAGTGGAAGCACTTTCGGCTAGATGCAAGACAGACTCAAGAAGACCTAAAGGTGAGCATGTAAGAAGTCTCAATTGACAACTTGTTATGCTAAACAAAAAAAATAGATTTCCACTTGGTCTCAAGAGTTCTTGCTTCGTGCATGTCCATGGCACATGAGGGTTTATCCTCAAAAGATGTGTCATGAAGGACAAAACGTTGAATCTTGCACATTGTTAAGAACAAAATTTTGTCGGCCCCGGAGGGACATGACTTGTGTTCGTGTGAGGGCGACAGGTGTTTCGTTTCACTAAGATCTGCAATCTTGGGTGAAGTGAAAAAAGATTATAAACTTCGCCTCCTCAAACGGGTTTTAGTTGGGAAGATGCTTCGCCTTTGGGATATCTAGGTGAGAGGCGGAAGCAATCTTTCCCAAGTTCTCATTATGGCTTCCCTCTATAGGCTTTTTCGTGAGAAAGCTTTTCGAGAGGGTAGATATGGAAGTCTAAGCGCACCTCGGCTTTCGGGTTCTATCCCCATCCTTGAATTCAATTGTGAACTCGAAGGATGAAGCATTCCTTCCTTCGGTGTTCGTGGTTGGGAGAGGGTTCTACGGTCGATTCTAACGTTGGTAAGAGTAAGGGTTCGACTGATGAGGGCTCCTCAAAGCTTGACATGCCCTTGTTGTGGAGGGGGAAAAGTTCTACAACGGGAGAAGCGTGTTTCTCTAGGATATGATCATGGATTCTCCTATGCTCCATTGTATGTTTTCATGCAAACGACCCTCCAACAGTCATGTCAAGGCATAGGGCAGTGTCCATGTCAAGACCCGAACAAAAGATATGCAAAAGCACACTATTGGGTAATGACAAGTCTAGGCCAACATGTATAAACATTATAAACCCGGCCTAGGCTGCACCTATGGACTCCTTCTTGTCCTATTTGAAATCGAGGATTGTCCTTGGTAGGGAGTTGATGGGGAAAATACTAGACAAAAATTGTCTTTGAGTTTAACTCAATCCCCGTTCAAACTTCCTATGACAATAGTGTACTATTATTTTGCTTTCCCTATGAGAGAGAGCGGAAACAAATTCCACATGAGAATTTGAATCATGCCAGGAATGCTGAGGCATGATCATAACTCCTCGAAATCATATAGGTGGTTACATAGGTTTTCAAAATAGTCACCAAAGAAGGAGTGTGCCCGAACCAAAGTTTTCAAATTAGGGTGGAGTTCATGGCCGGATGAAAATTTTGATTTTGAAAAAGATTTTGGACCTGTGAACTCCCCTTTTGAGAAGCAAAAAGATTTTAAATCGGAAAAGGCTTCATTTTGAAAAAAGAAAATAAATAACTATTTTGATTTTTTTTTTTTAAGATACAACACACGGAGCTCTAGGCTCGGAGAGAATTATGACAACCGTCCCCTAAACGGCGCCAGAAATGCTTGTTGACGTTTCTTAACATATCTTGAAAGAATGCGCAAGCATACGGAATTGTCGTTATAGCATTTCACCCTAAGTATTGAGTGGTATCGTATTTCCACGAGGAACGGTTTGTGTGACTTCTCTCGAGAACAGAATCACCCTAGGATAACTATGGGTGGTGAGGTATCTTTATGGGCTCAAACTCTCTAGCGAGGGGATCACTTGGTCATTATGTCCTTACGCCGGGCACCGGCCACGCCCAAAGGGACGGTGTCAGAGCAATTCTTGCATTGCGCCACACCCCGAGCGTGGGGGATTACAAGGGACGGACAAGGCATCACGACCCGGCCGCCTACCCCTCAACCGTGGGATGCGCCATAAAGATAGACAACCACTAGCCTAGACACCACGTCTACACTAGTGATTGTTACTCTAGCGTGTTAACAAGGCTTACCCGTCCCTGGCGTCCTTCTACTAAAGCAACGCCCCGAAGGATGACTATCAATCCCGCAAGTCTATAATAGCTAGATAATGTACTTAAGAGTAATAAGCCGAAAGAGGGACACAACCATTCTTACCCAAATGATTTGAAGGTTGTAGAGGTACAAGCATGGCGGGCACCGACAAGTCCGGTACTCCGGCCACCCGAGAACCGTGATGCACCGGGGGGTACACCGGGACTCCATGGAGAAGAGGCCATGCCCTCTTCTAGCTTTCCCTCTCTCACTCCCCAATAGAAAGAAGAAGAGGAAGAAGAAGAATAAGAGTGGGAGCTTCTTCCTCTCTACTACATTGTGGCTCTTCCTTGTGTTGTGTATGAATTGGTGTCCTTTGAAGGAGGGAGAGAGGGGGGCTATTTATACAAGGAGGAGAGGGGCCTAAGTGCTAAACTACCACTAAACCGACCTAAGGAAGGCGTCTAGGTACGATGAACCGGCCGACCCACCCCCGCACCATCCTCCTCAACATTAATGTTACAGCCTCGCCAAACCTGGGCCTGAACCGCCTCAAGATGGGTGCGAGTGGCGCACCCTAAGGGTGCGGCCTCACCCTTCGGGCTGGTTCGGCCCGGGTTTTGGCAAGCCGTCTTGATTCATACCCGAAAAAAGTGGTATGGCGGTGTTGGCTCGGCCCATTTACTCGCTTATTGGGTCTATTTCTCCCTTGGGCTTGTCATCTTCAGGAATACGCTTTCCAGGGAGGTGCCTTTTGGTCGTATTTCCACTTGTATTTATGTATTTTCTACAAAACAAAGTTCGAGCACTACAAGTGAAAATATGTGAGTAATATATGTATATGAGTATGAAAAGGTATAGTTTCACCCCCTTTATGGTAGAATGTTGACGGGAAAAATATGTCGTTAATGACCGTCAACAATGACTAGATGTATTGCACTAATCGTAGTATTCATTGACATATGATTATGAGTAACTTAGGAATATTCTGTCTGCTCTACCTATAGCATGTTATTTAGCCGGTTATGATACATTCTAGTGGCACACCATGATCTTTGACTTGGCAGTTATCATATCATTTATTTATCTTTATCTTTATTATGTGACTCATCCTAGTTTGAGTTTAGTTTGATGCATATGGTTTACTCTACATTACCCCACTGCAAGTGAATCAATCAATCTACCCATAAGCCTACCCCTTCCCTGTGGTAAAATATATGCTGCTAGGGTGACAGACTAGTACGTAGGTGATGCTAGAATGTGTGGTACACCTCTTATGCATATCCTGGTGAGATTAATTCCACTATGGATAGTGATGCAGAGTTATACACCATTACTAATTCCGTCTAACTCATTCTAACCCCGACTAACTTTTTGCTAGAATGTGAGATTAACTCCACATCCAGGCTAACTCACTAGATAGATACCATTATACATTTCTGGCGCCGTCCTGGGGTTGGATCTAATCCATCCTTTTGTGATTGCATTAAGAAATGTCAACAGTGGTGAGGTGTCTTTATAGGAAGATGTTCTTAGGCAGAGATCACTCGGCTATTACATCCTTACTTCGGGCACCGGCCAACGCACAAAACTAGGCAACTTTCGGCAATTAGCTCTACACCACACCGAAAGTGGGGGATTACAAGGGACGAACAAGGCTGTCACTACCCTGCTACCTACCACCTCAACCGTGGGGTACGGATGCAAACGATAGATAACCACTACCCCAGACACCACGTCTGCACTAGTGACTATGACTCTAATGTTGATCAGCACCTTCCGTCAGAAGTTCCTCTACCAGAGCTCCACCCCGAAGGACAAACTATCAATCCTGTAAGTTCATAATAACAAAGATAATATACTTAAGAACAATGAGCCAAAAGAGGGACACAACCTGCTTACCCACAAATGATAAGTTGATTGTAGAGGTACAAGCGTAGTGGGTGCCGACAAGTCCAACACTCCAGCTACCTGGAAACCACGATGCACCGGGGGGTACACCGGGGCTCCAAGGAAAGAGGTCAAGCCCTCTTCTAGCCTTCCCTCTCTCACTCCCCATTAGAAGAAGAAGAGGAAGAAGAAGAAGAATAAGATAGGAGTGGGAGGTTCTTCCTCTCTTCTACATTGTGCCCTTCCTTGTGTTGTATGTGAATTGGTGTGTTGAGGGAGGAGGAGAGGTCCTCTACTTATACAAGGGAGAGAGGGGGCAAAGTGCAAATGTGCACCAAACCAACCTCCCTATAGGCGTCCAGGTGCACAGAACAGGCGACCGACGTAGCGCACCACCCTCCCCTGCACTTAATGCCTTTGCCACGCCAAGGCGGGCCCGAGCCACGTCGACCTTGGCGCGGGCGCCTTGGCTGGCAGCGCCGGCCTTGGCTCAGCGGGGGCCCAGCTCTAGCGGTGGGGGTCAGGTGTCGGGGAGAAGTTCTTTGGGCATCGGTTGCTTGGCCCGGTTTGCAACGTGTTGGGCTTTTTCTCCATTGGGACATTTGATGTTACGAAATACGTTTTCCCCTGAAGGCACCTTTTTGTACATTTTTCACTTGTTTTTATATAACTCACACCGGATACTTATTTCTCCAATACAAGTGAAAATATGTAAATAGTAAATGTATATGATTGTAATAATGTATAGTTTCACCCCTTTTTAGTAGAATGTTGACGGTAAAAATATATAAAATGAAATAAAAAAGAAAAGATATTGGATAGATTTTTTTGCTCCATTGAAAAAGATTTTTTTATATATATAAAATGAAATAAAAGAAAAAGAATGGATACACGGGCAAACTAGGTTTGGAGATAATTACGACAACCGTTCCCGACAAATGCCAAAAAATGCTTGTTGGTATTTCTTAGAGTTAGCGAGAAAAGTCCGTAAAAGCGCCTGACGAAAGTACCGTTGTAGCACTTCACCGAAAGTATTCGGGGTATCATATTTTCCTCGGGGAGCAGGTGTAAGAAGTCACGTGAACTAGTTCTCCCCGAAAGATGAGATGAAGAGTAGCATGGGTAGTGAGGTTTCCTAACGGTAGAGATCCTAAGCGAGAGATATCCTCGTCACTATAGATTTACTTCAGGCACCGGATAACACTTGGTCCACCAAGCGTTCTTTGGCCTATGGCTCTATGCCGAACCCAGACATGGGGGATTTCAAGGGATGGATAGGGCTATCACCACCTGCCGCCTACCACCTCAACCGTATGAGAACGAGGCAAACGAAGGTAGATGATAGCCTAGGCACCACACCTATGCTTTCTTCTACTACTCTAGCGTGAGCTCAAGGGTGACCCAACTAGCGAGGCCCTTCTACTAGAGCACTCGTCACAAGGATGAATGACGATCCCGCAAGTATATAATGAATAAAGATAACTTGCTCAAGAACTTAATACCAGAAGATAAACAATGATAGTTCTTACTCCAAGTAGTAGAATGATTGTAGAAGTATGTTGGCATTTCTTAGCACAATCACTAGAAATAGGTTTAGAACCCATCTCTAATAACTTGGCGCCAGAAATGCGCCGTTGACATTCCTAAGTGAAATAGGTTTAGAACCCATCTATCATTGTAGCATTTCACCCAAAGATATTCAGGGTATCATTATTTATATTTTCCCAAAGGCAGGCATGGTGTAAAAGTATCTAAGAGAGACATGAACAAGATAACATGACTGCATAATGGACCAATGCTTATAACAGGGGTATAACGATAAGGTAACTTGATAACTTGACACACTCACTCAAGCCAAACTCAAGGATAAAGATAAATAAGGAATAAAGAATGTCCTAAGTGGAGCATATAGATTCTAGTCATGGCTGTGCACAGAACCAGTTGATAGTCATGCAACATACATAAATAGGAGGTCAAAGCTGAGAGTGAGATGGACGGGGAGACCACCCAGGTCATCCAACCTAAAGGGAGGCATTTACAAACTCCTACACGGTGATACACACATGGGGGATTACAAGGACGGACAAAGCTGTCACTACCCAGCCGCCTACCCTCACAACCGTGGCATGCTATCATATTCGCAGGATCCCTGGCATCCGGGCACCACATTCACACACAAGGAAACTACTCAGGTCCCCCATGGACCCCACCCTACGGATGGACGGACTAGAACATGAGCAACCCCGAAGGAACAACGAACCGCCACCTCAGCACAACTCTAACATTACTCAAATACATTGCATGAATGGTTAAGCGTAAAGTTCTACATGACGATATCACAACATGGAAACTACAGACTAGTTCATATGTTATGATTATGTCAAGAGAACAACATGTCAGATCATGACACACAACCTATGCGCCTAGATTATATGTCAACGAAATAACATGAAGACTATACTCTAATTCTAATGCACAAACATGATAAGATAAGGGCAAGACTTTGGAAGTATACCATAAAGATTCATACTGATAATCCTTCTTCCAAGCAGCCAAGCCCTCCTTTATGGCTTTGCCTAGCTCCACATCTCTACTAAGAAGAAGAAGAAAGAAGAAAGAAGAAGAAGAAGAAGAGAGGGAGAGAGTGGCTATTCTTGTGAGGTGTGTGGAAATGAGAGGGAAGAGGCCATCTATTTATAAGAGGAGGTGGAGGAATAAACCATGGAATATTCTCCTCCTAATGGCATAAACCACCTCTACACTCATCCAGGTTCAGCATGCAGCGCCCACGACACCCCCACCGCCCTCTGGAGGGTTAATGCACCGCCATGCCAAGGCTGGGCCTGGCCGTCGGGGATTCTGGCATGGGCCCGCCGGCCGGCGCGTGCGCCCGATCTAGGCACTTGCCGGGCACGGGCCTTGGTCGATGCGCATGTGCGGGCACTGAGAAGATATGTGGTGACGGTTGCTTGGCCCAAAGTTGCATCGTGGTGGGCTCATCTTCCTTGGATTGAATGGTTTGTTGAAGTACATTTTCGGGGAAGGCGCCTTTTGGACATTTTCCACTTGCTTTTATATAAATCCTACAAAACATTTATTTCTGCACTACAAGTGGAATTATGTCAATAATAAATGTATATGTGTGTAGTAAGGTATAGTTTCACCCCCTTATTGATAGAATCTTGGCGTTAAAAATACATCGTTAGGTGACCATCAACAAACTCCCCAAGCTTACCCTTTACACGTCCTTGGGCAAAGATAAGGTCAAAAAGATTAAATGTCATGAAATAAGGGCTTAAGTTGAATACCAACATAAGTCTAATAGGGGTCTAATTAACATATTTCCATGAGTTTTGGTATTTTATGACTTTCCTTTTGGAACAGGAATTTTTGCGACTAATGGAGATATTTGTTGTAGATGGAAGGGTGTTGACACCTTATAGCATAATATTATTAGTCAATTAAATATGAAATAAGGGCTTAAGAAGAATGGTGAGAAACCGAAGAGTTTACATCCCATACGATGACAAGACTTAACCGTGAAGTAACTCAACCCGAAATGTGGACTAAAACACTCTAGAAGATACCAGAAGACACCAGGAGAAGGGAGATCTCGAGATGATCTCCACCCCTGGCGGCCGCCAGAGGCTTTTAGGCCGGCCGCCAGGTGGGGTCACCCTGTCAGTCTGAGATTTTTATGTCGGTTTACCACCGACCTTGGGGTTGTATCTACACCGTTGTTGAAGGTCGGTTTGATCCAAGGGTCCCTGTTCATCGCCAAGTGCTATATAAGAAGACCCCTTGACCCCAAGGTTAAACCCTAATTCATTATCAATTCATTATCAATTCATTCTGAGTTCATCTCAACTCACAACAAGTCCAACCAAGTCTAGACCTAAGCCCTAGTTCATCATATTAGAAGTAGTTAGCTATCTAGCTAGTTCTAGAGGAAGTCAAGTTCATCTTGGATTCCTGATAGTCAAGAAGTAGCGGGAGCAGTGATTCTCGTGGCTTCTCTCTTGTATTCGATCTGTAAGTATTATTATCGAAATACAATTGATTTGACTTTGATCTATATAATGATTATATTCTTATTGATATGTATCTATGCATGCTATGGTTATATATTTAGTTTAGTGAGTTTGTCGTATATCTTATGCATGGAATTGTATAGCATCCACGTAGATGATCACTATGTGGGTGATAAGCAATGTGTAAACGTGGTGTTTATACAACGTTTATCCGCAATTGCACCCTACATTCCGGGACGTGTGGTAGATCGTCGGGAGTGACAGTCTGTTGAGTCCTTTGGAGTCCACCCTCCAGAATGATAGGCCAAGTTGAGCCATAATTACGGTGATGATCAAGTTTCATCCTTGATTGTCATTGGTAATGCTTACCATGTGTAGATATATTGCAACCTTGCCATGATAGCTAGATGTATTGCACTAATTGTAGTATTCATTGGCATATGATTAGGAGTAACTTAGGAATATTCTTTCTATTCTTTCTATAACATGCTAATAGCTCGTATGATACTAGTGGCATATGATGATCTTAGACTTGGGTAGTTATTATTTATTCAATTATCTTTATCTTGTGACTTATCCTGTTGAGTATTGGAAGATGCATATGGCTACTCTGCATTATACAACTGCAAGTGGATCTCAAGTAAATCACAATCTAAATCATTAGATACCTTTCTCTCTATTTTCCATAGACTCCCCTTCCCTATGGTAAAATATAAATACGATACCTGGATTACTCCCGGTGAAGTGCTACGATGGTATTTCTATCTGTGCGCTTGCAGATATCATGTTCATTCTTTATCAAGGCCTATCAAGAATACCATACCCGCATTTCTTAGAGCATTATTGCTAGGGTGACAGACTAGTGTGTAGGTAATGCCTAGAAATGAGTGGTATACCTTGAGTACATATCCTAGTGAAATTAACTCCACTATGGATAATGATACTAAGATTACACACCACAACTAACACCGCCTAACTCCGCCTTTGTTGGATCATGAGATTAATTCCACATCCAAGCTAACATGATTAGATAGATACCTTATATATTTCTTTTCGCCTTCCTAATTTGGATCGTGTAAGAAATATCAACAAGCATTTACGGCGCCGTTCTTGAAGGGTGCTAGTCAATACCAAAATAGTAGTTTTTTACGCTCGCATCCAAACTTTCCTAGTTTGGAAGGGCGTTAGTCAAAACTTTAAAAAAGTGTTTTTTCCTAGATACATGAGTTATCCTAGCTTCAATCCTAGCTTTCCTAAGTTTGGAAAGGTGCTAGTCACAAACTCTAACCGCTAGTTTAGTTTTTCTTAGTCTTTGTTTCTAACTTTCCTAGTTTAGAAAGGGTGCTAGCCAAAACTTAAACACAACATACATGGAAATAAGAGAGATCACTTGCATCACATAATGCATTGAGAACCCATTATCACATACTCAAATAGGTTCAACCCTGTTTTCTATTTATTTTTGATTTTATGCTGGGGAATTGTATGAATTGGAACCATCCAGATAATTTTATTGAAGATCCTGAAAAATTAATCAGACAGGCCAGAGCAAAACTCAAACAAACACCAGCACTTACATCATCATCATCATCATCTTAAAGAGACATCCGGACCTTCTAATTTGGGCGTTGATCAAGTCGGTAAGCTTATCACCCGAATTTGAAGCTATGGCAACCAAGACACTTCATGAGTTCTCGGCTCCTACCATGGACAACATCCTCACTCCGAAGGTAGAGGTTGGAGATAATGGCTTTGAGCTTAAGCCGGGCTCATAAACATGGTGCGATCAAGCCAATTCTGCGGAAAGGTACATGAAGACGCGAGTGCTCATCTCCAACACTTTCTAGAGATTTGCAGTACTTTCACTATGAAGGACGTATCCAGAGACGCCATATTGTTGCGCCTTTTCCCATTCTCACTATTTGGGAAAAGCAAAGCAATGGTTCTACGCTACGAAGAAGGAGAAGAATACAACATGGGATTTATGTTCCACTTTGCCTTTCTCGCCAAGTTTTTTCCTATAGGCAAGACGAATGCCTTAAGAGGGAAGATATCAAACTTCCAACAACAACACGATGAATCTATCCCGGAAGCGTGGGAACGTTTCCAAGAATACATTTCAGAATGTCCACATCATGGGATGGAGAAGTGGCTGTTGATGCAAACTTTCTATCACGGGCTAGTTCCTAGTGCTCGTGAAATGATGGATGCCGCGGCGGGGAGGTGCTTTCTTATCACTTACATTAACCAATGCTACAGAGCTTGTGGAGAAGATGGCTTCCAACCAAGGTTGGAGTGAAGAGTGTCAACCCCGTAAGAGAGGAATGCACCAGCTGAAAGAAGTAGATATGCTATCTGCCAAGATGGACCTAATCATGAAGAAGCTCGAGGATAGAGATCCTCAACCCAAGGCGGTCATGCAAATCCAAGATTCCCGCATGACATGTGAAGAATGTGAAAACACAGGCCACACTAGGCAGGAATTGCCCAGAGATTGTGGAGGACATCAACTTCATTAATAACAACAATAACTCCCGTCCTCAATAGAATCAAGGTTGGAACCAACAGAGGCCCAACTACCAAGGAAACTACCAAGGTAATAATCAAGGTAACAATTTTAATACTTATCAACCTTCCTTGAGAGACCTAGCTCTTAACCAAGGTAAAGCTATGGAGAATCTGTCTAGGAAGATAGTTTCCAATGATAAAGCTCTTGAACTTATTAATACTAGAATGGAAAGTTTTTCTTCCGCTATTAAGAATCAGCACAGCTTTAATAAGATGATAGAATCTCAGATTTCTCAGCTTGCAACATCTGTTCCACTAACCACACCAGGAAAGATTCCGGGGCAGCCGGAAGAATTAGAATCTGCAAATCTTGTCGACATCTTTAATGCAGGTCATTACTATAGAGAAACTTCAGGGAGCTGCTTGTTGGATGACTCGATGCCACCTAAGAAGGAAGATCCAGGAAGGCCAGTCATTACTATCCAGATAGGACCGCACACCTTTGATAATGCTCTGTGTGACTTCGGCTCAAGCGTGAACATAATGCCTAAGGTAATTTATGAAAAGATTAATGGTGAACCACTTTGGTATACAAACATGTGCTTGCAGCTAGCAGATCAGTCACTATGCTATCCCAAGGGAATGCTTGAAGACGTGTGCATGGGAATCAGAGGCTCTTACGTACCAGCAGACTTCGCAGTGGTAGAAACTGGAGGAAATGAAAAATCGACGATCATACTTGGGCAACCATTCCTATGCTCAGCTAAAGCTATCATCTACGCAGACAGTGCGAAGATTTGTTTCAACATTAACGGGAGAAAGGAGAAGTTCAACTTCAAGAACAAGGTACATACCTCTCCTACTCATCCACAATGGTCTTACTCGTATTTGCCAGAACCAAAGATCGAGACCTACAACAAGAATAGAAGGAGGAACCAGAATAGATACAAGAAGGCACAGCCTACAAAAGTAATGGTGGTTAACAAGGTAAGTTCTAAAAACGATCATCTACTTCCATCTCCTATGCTTCATAAGCAAGATGATCCAGGTACTCCTACCATCGCATGCTCTATTAATTATTTAACTTTCTATAATACATTTTGCGATACGGGGTCCGGTATTAACTTAATGGCAAAAGTAACATATGAACTATTATTTGGAAAATTGCCGTTGCAACCAACATTTGTGCAGCTACAGATGGCAGACCAATCATACAGGGTTCCAGAAGGAATTACTAAAGACGTACCAGTCAAAATCATGGACCACTATGTTCTCACTGACTTTGTAGTCATGGACATGGGGAAAGACGAAGATCCTCCAATAGTGCTAGGGAGACCGTTCCTTAACACTACACGCGCCATCATCTACATCCATACAGGAGAGATACATTTTCAGTTCCCTACAGAAAAGGTGCGTGTGTTCTTTAATAGTTATAATGATTATATGAGACCCAGAAAGAGCAGGTCAGCTCGTCGCCGCCAAAGGATACAGTGGATTAAAGACTCAGGAGATGATAAGGTAAGTAAAGAGGTTAAATCCCTTACACCTGAACCATCCACAGAGAAAGAAGAATCAACCACTCCAGAGAAGAGTCCACCAGCTAAGCTAAAGTGGAGAAAGAAGAAGACATCTCCCAGAACATCATCAGAAGAAACGATAGAATCATCAGTGCCACCAATTGTGACAACTGATATACCATGGTAGTAAAGAGCAGAACTAGAAGTCCTGTTCGGAGGACTCTAAACCCCGAATCCTCGCCGAAAGGTAACTCGGTAAGTTATCCATATTTAAATTCCTTGCATTGCACATTTATTCTTTCCATATCATGTTTATTATTTTAGCATCTTATATCTGCATTTAAAAACAACAAAAATATTTTGTGGTTTGTTTTGTGAAAACCTTAAAGCCCCATGCTAATATCCCCGAGGTTTAAACACCTCTAGGTTATTTGCTGTGGTGGCATAAAAAATAAAATAAAGATGCATAAGTACTTTATCTTTTCTTGCATATAAAAAAAGAAGAAAATCCAAAAATATACTTATCCCAGGCAACTTAAAGCAACGTGGCTAACCCCTAATGCTTAATCAAGTTCCACTAGCTTTGTTGTCTATTTGAATTCAGCAGGAGGAAAGACATGCTAGGCGCCACCTTTGTTGCCAACTACCTCAACCTCTACATAAGAAACCACACTTCAATCCAGCTTGGGGGAATGCACTCCCAGTTATCCCGATAAGTATCTATCTATACTATAGTATTATAATATTAGTTAAATATTTTGTTTGCTATAGAGTTTGTTAAGAGTCTAGTTTTATAAGAGTCTAGTTGTTTGAAGAGTCTTTTGTTAGAGTGTGAATAAAAGAATCAAGAGAGAGTGTACACCAGTTTGCTTGCTCAACTAAAATGAACCCCCAAAATCTGTCAACATGGAGATGATGAATAGTTGCTCCGCTGTAATACTTTTCTAGTACCTAGCTTTCAAGCTTAATTTCTCTTGAGCTCCATTTGCAAAATTACTTTGACTCGAGATTTACTCTAAATCTGAAACCTGTGGGTTGCAAATGCTTGCTCTAAAATCTAGGTAATTGACGGATATGATATAAGATAGTCTGAGCTGCTATTTGATCTTACTCCTAGTGACACTAGATTTCTGGAGATTTACTTTTGAAAATTTAAAATGCACATGATAAGTTCCTGTGTGACAAAGTGTTTGAATCTCCTACCACAGCCATATATACACATGTTCCCTAGATTAGGAAAACCTTTTGGTATATATATAGGTTGCTTGCTTTGCATTGAGTTTGTTCAATCTCTGTCGACCCTTAGAAACTTGTCATGCTGATCATGTACACTACACTCCACTCCTCTCCACCTTACTACACTTCACTACACTCCATTTCACTCGACTCCATTCACCTATATGCTATTTCCACCCTGGAAGTACGCATCCACTACATATACACCCATCATATATATATACCACTATTCATTCACTATAGCCACTAAAAATGTTCTACTCCTATCCTAGGGAGAGAGCAACCAAAAATATTCCCTATACCAATCCACTCATTCATTTCTAGCCAATATCTTACAGAAGCTCCATTACTTCTATCTATCTCTCAAAAGTTATTGCAAAAGAGATTTGGGTTGTAGATTAAAAAAAGAAGAGAGAATAAAGGGGAGATGAAAAATGGACAAGTGTCCTACGGGCGAGTAGAGCCTACCTCCCTAAGAAAAAAAAATAAATAAAGGAGAGTTAAAGAATGGACAAGTGTCCGCTGTAAACAATGGGTACTTAGATGCTCGCCTCTCCATAAAAGAAAAATAGAAAAAGAAAAGATACAACCCAAGTTCTCACAAAGTTTTCAGATTCCAAAAGAGAGATGATTCCTTAAGGAGCAAAAGTAAGCTTTCCCCTCATTCATTCCATACCCCTTATCCACTATATATTCTCTATCCACCATACACATGCACCACTTGATCAGTGTGACCCGTGACTTTGGATCCATTGCTTGAATTTACAATATATGCTTAGTAAATAAATATAGTTTCTCCTACCTATGAGCTCCAGATATAAGCCTTAGATATAGAGTGAGAGAGAAGAAGGCATAGTGTGCTATTGCCTTAGCCAAAAATACTACATATTATGAGAGAAAGGCAAAACAACCTTATTGCCTTAGAGAGGATCCACAAATACCACAAATGAGAGACTAGAGAGAGTCATACTGGGAACTTTGAGTTTTATTTGAAAACCAGCAAAAACTCGGAAAGGACAGTTGAACAAAAAAAGAGTTTGAGATACTGATTGCTTGACTTGGATCGTTCTATCTTTCAATTACCCAAGATTGAAGAAAAGGTTATAAGCCCCAAAGGTAAAAGGTAATATGGGTAAGTTGAAGGTTTAAAAAGTTTATTCTTATCTAGAGAGAAATTTTGTTTGAAAGCATGTGTACTCTTAAGGTATGGAAGCGTTGCAGCAACTCCTGATCCAAGTAGTTTAATATAATATCATATGTCTTGCTAGGGACTAGCAAGAGGTAAGCTTGGGGGGAGCATGTTGACACCTATTATAGCATAATATTATTAGTCAATTAAATATGAAATAAGGGCTTAAGTTGAATACCAACATAAGTCTAGGGGTCTAATTAACATATTTCCATGAGTTTTGGTATTTTATGACTTTGCAGGGACTAACAGAGAAAAGCAGAGAAGAATGGTGAGAAACCGAAGAGTTTACATCCCATACGATGACAAGACTTAACCGTGAAGTAACTCAACCCGAAATGTGGACTAAAACACTCTAGAAGATACCAGAAGACACCAGGAGAAGGGAGATCTCGAGATGATCTCCACCCACGGCGGCGGCCGCCGCCAGAGGCTTTTAGGCCGGCCGCCGGGTGGGGTCACCCCCTGATCTGAGATTTTTATGTCGGTTTACCACCGACCTTGGGGTTGTATCTACACCGTTGTTGAAGGTCGGTTTGATCCAAGGGTCCCCCTCATTCATCAAAGTGCTATATAAGAAGACCCCACGACCCCGGGGTTAAACCCTAATTCATTATCAATTCATTATCAATTCATTTTGTTCATCTCAACTCACAACAAGTCCAACCAAGTCTAGACCTAAGCCCTAGTTCATCATATTAGAAGTAGTTAGCTATCTAGCTAGTTCTAGAGGAAGTCAAGTTCATCTTGGATTCACGATAGTCAAGAAGTAGCGGGAGCGATGATTCTCGTGGCTTCTCTCTTGTATTCGATCGTAAGTATTATTATCGAAATACAATTGATATGACTTTGATCTATATAATGATTATATTCTTATTGATATGTATCTATGCATGCTATGGTTATATATTTAGTTTAGTGAGTTTGTCGTATATCTTATGCATGGAATTGTATAGCATCCACGTAGATGATCACTATGTGGGTGATAAGCAATGTGTAAATGTGGTGTTTATACAACGTTTATCCGCAATTGCACCCTACATTCCGGGGCGTGTGGTAGATCGCGGGAGTGGCAGTCCTGTTGAGTCCTTTGGAGTCCACCCTCCGAATGATAGGCCAAGTTGAGCCATAATTACGGTGATGATCAAGTTTTGTCCTTGATTGTCATTGGTAATGCTTACCATGTGTAGATATATTGCAACCTTGCCATGATAGCTAGATGTATTGCACTAATTGTAGTATTCATTGGCATATGATTAGGAGTAACTTAGGAATATTCTTTCTATTCTTTCTATAACATGCTAATAGCTCGTATGATACTAGTGGCATATGATGATCTTAGACTTGGGTAGTTATTATTTATTCAATTATCTTTATCTTGTGACTTATCCTTTTGAGTATTGGAAGATGCATATGGCTACTACTGCATTATACAACCGCAAGTGGATCTCAAGTAAATCACAATCTAAATCATTAGATACCTTTCTCTCTATTTTCCATAGACTCCCCTTCCCTGTGGTAAAATATAAATACGATACGGATTACTCGGTGAAGTGCTACGATGGTATTTCTATCTCGTGCGCTGCGTATATCATGTTCATTCTTTATCAAGGCCTATCAAGAATACCATACCCGCATTTCTTAGAGCATTATTGCTAGGGTGACAGACTAGTGTGTAGGTAATGCCTAGAAATGAGTGGTATACCTTACATATCCTAGTACATATCCTATGGATAATGAGATTAATTACACCCCACAACTATGGATAATGATACTAAGATTACACCCCTTTGTTGGATCATGAGATTAATTCCACATCCAAGCTAACATGATTAGATAGATACCTTATATTTTCTTGGATCGTTTGGATCGTTAATTCCAACAAAGGGTCCATGTTGCTAACATGATGTAAGATTGATACCTTATTATATTTGTATGTGAATCTTGATCTTGAGCATATAAAAAGAATCTCGACATAGGTCACAACAATTTAACATAGGCTCACCATATCATGTCATATGGCTTTGGTGGAAAATGCATATCATTGAGGAACTTTTGAATTTTGATTTTTGGAAAGAAAACTCGGATATCAAGCCACTCTAAGAATAATGTCATAGCAAAGTCCATGTCACCATATCATAACTCGCAACTACCTAGATCGAGATAAGCTTATGCAACCCACATGATTCGGGTCTTTTCAAGGTGAAATAAAACTTAGCCACTAAATCCAAATCTTAGAGAAATTTTAGTTATAAACTAGGCATAGATAAATCATAAGACAGAGCAACTATTCATTATTTCAACATGGGTAGAACTAAACATTTCTACAACTCACATATATGGAGTGAAATAAATCTCCTCTCTCTCTCTCTCTTTTATTATCATATCTCATCATTCTTATAAGATAAGAAAATGACTGAATGGAATGTGAGATATGAGTTACCTTTGTGGGAGTCCTTGTTGACATTTCTTAATGTATGCGGAAGAATCCACAAGCGTGCGGAATTGTCATTGTAGCTTTCACCCAGAAATATTCGAGGGTATCGTATTTTCCACGAGGGAACGGAGGTATTCTCTCCTAGCTAGTTCACCCAAGGACAACAAGGCCAAAGATGGGGAGAATTATAAAGAAGGATTCCTACACCTTTAGGGTCTATGGTTAGCTAGGCTCTAGAGCTACTTGTCCGCTTCGGGCACCCGGTAGTCACCCAAACTAGGATGGAGACCAGCAATATGCACCGCACCACATCCGAACGTGGGGGATTACAAAGGACGGACAAGGTCAAATCACGACCCGATCGCCTACCCCTCAACCATGGGATGCGACACAAAAGATAGGTGAACGTTAGCCCAAACACCACGTTTGCACTACCGTCCACAACTCTTGGTGTCGATCAAGGTTCCCTGGTCAAGAGGTTCCTTCACCATGAGTTACGACCTGAAGGTATGACTATCAATCCCGTAAACAAGTAGATAATGCTTGGATAAACATAAGACAATAAAGGTTATCAGAATTGTGGAAACTTACATAGCCAAGATCCCATGAAGGAGCTAAGCACGAATCCACCGAGGTACAAGTCCGGGGAGCCACCGACAAGTCCGGCACTTCCCCGCTCCCGGTCCTCACATCTCTCCTTCGCCAATCTCTCTACTACTAGTGAGGGCCTAAGCCCATTGGAGTGAAGAAGAGGAGTAGACGGAAGAGCTCTACTAAGAAGAGGGAGAGCTCTTGCCTTGGAATGGTGTGTGTTGAGAGAGGGAGAGAGTGGGGGTACTTATACATGGAGGAGAGGGACCTAAGTGCTAATTCTACCATAAACCGACCATGAACCGGCGTCTAGGTACAGTGAACCGGGCCATCCACCACCGCACCGCCCTCCAGGGCATTGATTGAACCGCCACGCCGAGGCTGGGCTTGAACCGCCTCGGGGCGGGGTGTGGGCACACCTTTGGGTGCGTGCGCACTCACACAGGCTCGGCTCGGGCTGGGCCTTGGCGGGGGTGGCGTGGTTAGCCTTGAAAAGTCATGGTGCGGTGTGGGCTCGGCTTCGATTCGATGTTTTGGTCCATTTCTCCCTTGGGCTTGTCATCTTCGGGAATGCGCTTTCCGGGGAGGCATCTTTTGGTGTATTTTCTCCTTGTTTATGTATAATTCACTGCAAAGCATCTTAAAATACCAAAACTCATGGAAAGTGTTATCTTCAAGCCCTATCACTAAGTTTGGTAGTCAAAGATGAATGTTTTATGTAGGTGTTGATGGTGTTTTTATGTAGTTAACGACGTCAACAAACTCCCCACACTTAGTCCTTTGCTCATCCTCGAGTAAAGGTTAAGGACTAAGATGGGTCATCTCCTTGATATGTAGCCTGCATACAAGTTATTCCAAGCTTCACCTTGTGAACTTTTTGATGTGTCTACCACATTAATCTTGGGTAATTGGATTATGGAACAACATAGATTCAAATCCCCTTGCTTCAAATAAGTGTAGGAACTTGGGTTTTTATTTGGTTTTAAAATGTAAATATAGCTTAGCTCCTCAAATGATTCACTCGAGATCACTCGGTTTTGTGTTTGGTTCCTCACCAAGGCATACCAGAGTTTTGCCTTCTTTCTTTCCTACTTCTAAAAAAGCTTATGCGGATCTTTGGATAGGGAAAGATATGAAGGCATACTTACTCTACATATATTGCTTGGTCAAAGCTTGGATCTAAGGAGAAGGATGGCATACCCCTAGATCAAGAAGTGCATGTGTGTGGATATAATAAAGTGGACCCTATACTATACTCCTTGATATGAGTGGTCCCTCTTATGAAAACTTTATTCTCGAGAACATGGCTATATTTTTTTTTTTTTTTGCATGAGCCTTTATGTGCTCATCATTTTTCTCTCTTTTTTTAACTCTTGGACCTTCATGTGTCCAACTTTTTTTTATGGGACCTTCATGTGTCCCTATATATTTTTTATAGCCATGTCTCTTAAACCATAAATAAAGAGATCACTATCTCGTAGAGCATGGAGTATTTTATTCCTAAGATATCTCTCTTTTTTTTTGTCTACTCCCAGTGTAGGAGCAGGGCTTTTTGTATGGTGGACGGAAGCATGTTTTAGCGTATTCCTAGTGTAGGAATAGCTGATATATGTGGAGTGTATGTGATCTTGATCTTGGGGGCATGACAACTATCACAACAAGGGTCAACAAGACTTGACACAAGCTCAATGCAAAGATAAGTAGCAAATGTGTAAGAGTTTTTGCACTTGATAAACTTGATATGGCTCTCGTAAGAATTCTGCATATCATTGAGGAGCATGCTATTTGAATTTTGAATTTTTAAAAACAAATCCCAAGTTCATATGAGAGAGCAAGGTTCGAATCATCCAGCTATATCACATATTCCAATTACTTAGATAACATGGGGTCCCTATGATAGATAGTTCACAAGGCATAGGAATATTAGCGGCGAATAAAGAGTATGCAAATTTTTATCAAAGGACAGTATGGAGATGGCGTTTCAAAAGTTTTGTATTTTTGAAAAGTTCAAATTTAAACTTCAAAACTTTTGGGAGATGTGAGAGAGAGAGCTGCACAAACCACTGTTTGAAGAGGAAGGAGTTAATGGTAGTCGTTCGCCTCGTCCTTCTCTATCGTGGAATTGCTCGGTGTTCGTGCATTTGTGTTGGGGAGATCTTAGATGGGTGTGATTGTATGCTTGAGAGATCTCCCCCACACTTATTCTTATACCTGGTTTTATTCAAACAAAGAAAACAAAACAAAACACATGGCTCTATTGGCATGAACACCGTAGAGCCTTTTATTGAGAAAACTAATTTTATTTTATTTTATTTTATTTTATTTTATTTGTTCACCTTAACATCACTCAAGCAAGGCTAACATAAAGAAGCAGACTAAGCAGAGCCTTGATTTATCTCCAACATAAGATACTCCCAAGGATCGGGACAACAAAGCTCTAAGTTCATTAATTAAAAATCCAACACCATGTCAAATTTTGATTAAAGAGATCTTTTAACCTAAGCACCATGCTCAATTTAAAAGACTTATGGATGTATTACATGGGCCCATGTAGGTACACCCAAACTCAAAGCATATGACATAGCATGGGAAGCATAAAGTTTTATTTTCATGGAGACAAAAAAAAATGAGTGAAAAGGTGGCAAGCGTTACCTTTGCATACACGAGTATAAATACTTGACGGCATTTATGGATGAAGCGTCGATGTTGTTGCTGCGGTTTGCATGATGGCTCTTGTTCAGGTGCTTCTCAAGGCCAGGTCACACACACTACTTAGTGTGTATGGGTCTTGATGATAGCCGCAAAGGATAAGAGACGAGCCCTTCTTGCTTGTGAAAGCAATGATGGGGGAGTCGAGGCAACATATTAAAATGTTTCTTGACCGTGTGGGGCCAACCTCCTCCCTCTCTTCTCTTATTATTTTTTTTTTTTTACGTCTCTCTTCTCTTTTTTTTTTGATAACAATTTTTTTCTCTCTCTTTTATTTCAACAACACATTTTTTTTCATTTCCCTTTCTATCTTTTTCTTCTTCTTTTTTTTTTTCTTCTTTTTTTTTTTAGCAAGGTAGGGTGACATCGTCTTTTATTTTCCATCATTTTTTATATGACCCCTTGGTCGATGGAACTTGATATTCTCACCATCTTCCCCCACACTTAGACTTTTGTGTAAAAGTCAAGTGTGCAAGGTCCGGTCTCCTTGTGAGTGTGTTCCATCACCCATGAGCATCAAAGTTTGTTGTTGATGTCACCCTCATGTTTTCAAGTGTCGCATGCCTCTTTGTTCTTCTTAATCGATCTCCACCTGAAATGGTTAGCGACAAGAATACCCAAAGGTGCATACTAGTCTGATAACATGTTCTTGCTTTTATTAATAAGTTTTTATGACAAGAGAGTTTTTTTTTATAGTCCGGGGTATCTCCGGCGCAAAGCTTTCTTTATGGTCGTAAGCTTGACCGTGGGACTTTATCTTGCGACTATCAAATGTGGTGAAGTTCCGGCTTCTTCACTAAGAATTTAGCGTTACGCTCAAGCTGCAAGGTTAGCGTCATTGTGCTACTACGAGATTTGCAATGTTTAAGATAAACATAAGCATCCACAACCATTCTCTTAAAAAGTTTTGCAACGGCGATCAAGAGATGGTTGCGATCCTCATAGAAGCACTTTCGGCTAGAAGCAAAACAAACTCTAGAGAACCCAAAGGTGAGCATGTATCATGAGAAGTTTTGAATAAAAACTTGACATGCTCAATAGCAGGGTTTATGCTTGGTCTCAAGAGTTGTTGCTTCGTGCATGTCCATGGCACATGAGGGTTTATCCTCAAAAGATGTGTCATGAAGGACGAACATTGAATCTCGACCATTGTCAAGAACAATGTATTGTTGGCCAGAGGGACATGACTTGTGTTCGAAAGTGAGGCGACAAGTAATTCGTTTCACTAAGATGTAGAAGCAACTTGGGTGAAGCGAATGGAATTATGAACTTCGCCACCTCAAACACATTTCGGTTGGGAAGATGCTTTTGCTTTTGGGTTTTTTACGGGTGAGGAGCGGGCGATCTTTCCCAACTTCTTATCATGGCTCCCCTCTATAGGTTTGTCATGAAAAAGCATTTTGAGAGGGGTAGCCTATGAAAGGATCGAAGTCAAGGATGAGATAGGTATGAAAGTCTAAGCGCACCTCGGCTTTTGAGGTTTTGTCATCATCCTTGGATTCAATCGCGAACTCCAAAGGATAAAGCATTCCTTCCTTCGGTGTTCGTGGTTCGGGAGAGGGCTCAATAGTCGGTCCTAATGATGGTACGGGGAATGGTTCAACTAATGAGGGCTCCTCAAACTTGACATGCCCTTGTTGTGGAGGGGAATAGGTTCTACAACGGGAGAAGCATGCTTCGCTAGGATGTGATGAAGGTTTTTCCTCTGTTCCATTGTAGGTTTACATTCAAACGACCCTCCGGCGGTCATGTCAAGGCATAGGGCGGCGTTTATGTCAAGACCGAACAAAAGAGTTGCAAAAGCACACTGTCGGGTAATGACAAATCTGGGCCGGCATGTATTAATGTTGTGAACCTGGCCCGGGCTGCACCTATGGACTCCTTCTCATCCTACTCAAAGTCAAGGACTATCCTTGGTAGGGAGTTTGATGGGGAATAATGCTAGACAAAAATTGTCTTGGAATTCTTCACAATCCCGTTCAAACTTTCTATGACATTGGTGTACTATTGCTTTGCTTTCCCTATGAGGGAGAGCGAAAACAACTTTCGACATGAGAATTTTTTTTCGTGTCATGCCAGAAATGCTTAGGCATGCACATAACTCCTCAAATCTCGTAGGTGGTTACACAGGTTTTTTGATGTAGTAGCGGAGAGAAGGGGTCCGCCGATGATGTTTTTTTAAATATGGGGGAGTTCATAGCCGGATGAAAGTTTTGGTTTTGAAAAAGATTGTGGCTCTATGAACTCCTCTGTTGAATGTTGGCGGTCGTTATCGACCATTTTATACCGCCAACTGTTGGTGTTTTTAGCGAAGCAAAGAAGCCCGCATAGCGCACGGGAAATACCGTTGTAGCACTTCACCCTATTGGTAAGCTGTGGTATCGTATATTTCTCGCAAGGATGGTTGTGTAGAGGGCTTTCTCGGCCTGTGTCTACCCAAGGCAAGGTTAGGTTCTATGAGTAGTGAGGTATCTCTATGGGCTTAGATTTCTAGGTAGGGATTTCTAGGGTTGTTATCTCCTTACTTTGGGCACCGGCCCACGCCCAATCTTGGGCGGTGTCCCACAATTAGCTCTACGCCACACCCGAAAGTGGGGGGATTACAAGGGATGGACAAGGCTGTCACAACCACTGCCACCTACCCTCTCGACCGTGGGATGCTCTGCAAAAGGTAGGTGAATGCAAGTCCAAACACTATGTTTGCACTATTGGTCACAGTTCTTGATGTTGGCCAAGGTTCCCCGGTCAAAGAGTCCCTTCACCAAGAACTAATGCTCTTACGAGACAATCTACCGATCCCGCAAGTTTATAACAACTTAAGATAATATGCTTGGAAAGACAATAAGCCGAAAAGATAATCACAAGCTTACTCACCAAAATGTAAGTAGCTTGTAGAGGTACAAAGCGTCGCGGTGCCGACAAGTCCCAAGACTCCGACCTCCTAGGAACCACGGGCCCGCCGAGGGGTACTCGACAACTCCGAGTAGAAGGAGCAAAGTTTCCTTCTAGCTATTCCCTCTCCCACTCTCTAGAATTAGAAGAAGAAGAAGAAGACTACTCTACTCTCTTGCTCAAGTGTGTGATTTCTCCTTTGTAGTGTTGCTTGTCTCTTGAGGTAGAGGTAGGGGTCTCCTTTTTATAGCTTGAGTAGAGGGGGGGTCTTTGGAAAAATGTCACCTCCCCATTATGACCAAACCGACCCAAGAGAGGCGGTTTGGAGGTTCACTAAACCCGCCAACGGTGTCACCGATGTTCTTTTTGCATTGATGTGACCGCCATGCCAAAGCTTCGGGCCCACTTGTCGGGAATCATGGTGCGGCCGCACCCTAAGGTGCGGTCGCACCCTGTTGGCCCTAAATCGGCCCAACTTTGGCGTATCACCTTGTTTCGTCGTGTTGGGCCATGTCTTGGTGTTGGAAACCTGAGCTTTTGGCCCAACCGAGGTAAGTTGGCTTGGCTTGCCATTTTTCTCCTTTGGGCCTTTTTCTATTTATTGTTTTTATTCTTCTTTTCTTTGTATTTTGACCCAAAGTGCATATGTCATGTGTTTTACCTGCAAGAACCAAATATACACCAAAACTATGGAACATGTTAGTTTATAAACCCAATTTCTAGGTTGTTTTGGTGTATGTTGACGGATATTTGATCCGTCGTTGGTTACCGTCAACAAACTCCCCACACTTAGCCCTTTACTCGTCCCTCGAGTGAAGGCACGAGGACTAAAAAGTGGTTCAATCTCCAAGATGTAGACCTGCATACAAGTTATTAGGGCCCGACCTGCTTTGTGAGCATTCAAGAGTGGCTACCATGTTATCTTAGAATAATTGAGTAATGGAATGGCTTGAATTCTTATCTTCTTGCTACTACTCATGTGCAAAGACTTGGTTGATTTTTTGAATTTTTGAAGATAAAGTAGCAATGCTCCATGGTTGATTCTCACATGGTCACTTATTTCTCCCTCTTTGCCAAAGCACTCTTCTCTCTCACTCATCCTATCTTTTGCAGGGTTTTTTGTGGATCTTTTGAGTGGAGTGATGCATACTTACCTCCTCGTATGTATTGTCGGGTCAAACTCGGATCGGTGGAGGGAAGTGCCATACTCTGGATCGAAAATGTGCAAGTGTGTGGAAAAATATTTGTAGTATTTTCATGGCTACTCCTTGTCTCATGATCACTCTTTTCTTTTTGTATGCTTTTAGAAAATACAGGCTACTTCATTTCTTTTTTTTTTTTTTGGACGATCTTGACTTCCTCGTCTTTATTTTGGACATTTTGTCCATCTTTTCTTTTCCCATACTTTTTATTCGTAGCCTTGTATTCTCTTTTGCATGATACATTTTTGATGACAAGAGACGATCATGGTAACAAAGCGGATGGAGTATTTATTTGTTGGATGGAAAGGGTGCATGTTGTGCGCAATTCTCAAGGTGAGAATTGGCGTGTATATGTGGGTGCATGTGTATTTCGATCTTGGAAGCATGAAACTCTCTCAACATAGATCTTAGAACCTGACAAAACTCAATACGAGAGGAAGTAGCTATAGTGGATATTCATGTCATAGTTCAGGCTTTGGTAGGAGTTTTGCCAACTTGGTTCGGGTTTAGCATCAAGTTTAATCATAGGAGGAGGAGAAATTATGTCATAAGTCAAAATTTTACATACCTTGACTTGTGAGAGACGAGCCTCCCCACACTTGTTTTTTGCCTATCTTTTTAATTCTTTTTGCACAAGGACAAAAACAAGTGAAGGCATACACAATATTCCAAAGACAAGCTTTATTGAATTCATAAATAATTCAAATACAAATTGAGGTGCACACATGAAGGGAAATTGTTGACGGTCACCAACGACATATTTTTTCCGTCAACTTACTACCATAAAGGAAGTAAAACTATACCTTTTTATACTCATATACATTTATCACTAATAAAATTCCACTTGTAGTGTCTAGTATTTTATTTTGCAGATTTATAATAAAAGCAAGTGGAAACCGACCAAAGTACGCCATCAGGAAAGCGCATTATTGCAAAACACAAGCCCGAGAGCAAATCGACCCAAAACATCAAAACGCGGGCGAGCCAAGCCCGGCCCACAACTTTTCAAGACGAAGGAAGACACCCCACACCGGGACCGAGGCGGGCCGAGCCCGGGGGGTGCGCGCACCACAGGTGCGGCCGCACCCTCCCCGAGGCGGTTTTGGCCCCACCTCGGGGGCGGTTCATGAACTTGCCAAACCCGGGGATCTTGGCGTGGGATGGTCGGTTTGCTCGATTAGGAAGGTTTACCGGTCGGTTTTGGTGTAAATTAGCACTTAGGCCCCTCCTCCAAGTGTATAAGTAGTCCCCCCTCTCCCTCTCTCAACACACACCATTCCAAGGAAGAGTCTCTCCCTCTCCTCTAAGAGAACTCTCCCTCTACTCTACTCCTTCACTCCAATGGGCTTAGGCCCTCATTAGTAGTAGAGAGATCGGAGGAGGAGAGATGTGAAGGGCGAGAGCGGGGAAGCGCCGGACTTGTCGGTGTCTCCCCCAACCTTGTACCTCGGTGGATTCAGACTTGGCTCCTTCACGGGATCTTGGCTAAGTAAGCTTCCACGGTTCTGATAATCTTTATTGTCTTTTGTTTATCCACGATTTATCTACTTGTTTACACGGGATCGGTAAAATGTACCTTCAGGTCGGGACTCTAGTGGTGGAACCCTTTGACCGGGGAACTCGCAAACACTAGAGTGATAATCACTAAGCGTAGACATGGTGTTTGGGCTAGCGGTTTTTCTACCTTTTGCGGTGCATCCCACGGTTGAGGGGTAGGCGGCTTGGTCGTGACAAGCCTTGTCCATCCCCCGAAATCCCCCCCACGTTCGACGTATCGTAGAGCTAATTGCCGGACTCGCCCGGTTGGGAGGGGCGTGCCCGAAAATGAACAAGTAGCTCGAGGCGGCTAACCATAGACACTAAAGGTGTAGGGATCCTTCTCGCTAATCCTCCCCATCTTTGGCCGTGTGTGTCCTTGGGCGAACTAGTTAGGAGAAAGTACATCCGTTCCACAGTGGAAAATACGATACCACTGAATATTTCGGGTGAAAGCTACAACGACAATTACGTACACTTGCGGATTCTTCTACGGCGTTAAGAAACGTCAACAAGCTTTTCTCGGCGCCGTTGCGGGAACGGTTGCTATTATCTTCTTCGAACTTAGTGAGTCCTCAGTATCTATCCATTTAAAAAAATCAAAATAGTTATTTCTTTTCTTTTTTGAAAATGAAGCCCAATCATTTTGAAAATCCTTCCTTCAACGGAGGAGTTCACAGAGCCACAATCTTCTTCAAAACCAAAACTTTCATCCGGCTATGAACTCCATCCGTATTTAAAATCCATTGTTCGGGCAGACCCTTCTCTCGGCTACCACACCAGAAAACCCATGTAGCCACCTACAAGTTTTTCGAGGAGATATATGTGTGCCTAAGCATTCTGGCATGACATAGGGAAAATATCATGTGGGCGTTGTTTCCGTTTTTCCCTCTTAGGGAGAGCGAGAACAATGGTACACGAATGTCGTAGGAAGTTTGAATGGGGATTGGAAAGAACTCAAAGACAATTTTTGTCTAGCATTTTTTCCCCATCAACACCCTACCAAGGACAATCCTCGAATTCGAAAGGGATGAGAAGGAGTCCATAGGTGCAGCCCGGGCCAGGTTTACAATGTTGATACATGCTAGCCCGAGTTGTCATTACCCGTTAGTGTGCTTTTGCATATCTTTTGCTCGGATCTTGACATAGATGCTGCCCTATGTCTTGACATGACCGTCGGAGGGTCGTTTTTTTACGCAAATCTACAACGGACGAGAGGAAAATCCTTGAGCACATCCTAGAGAAGCATGCTTCTCCGTTGTAGAACATACTTCCCTCCATAACAAAGGCATGTCAAGTTTTGAGGAGCCCTCATCGGTCGAACCATCCCCCGTACCATCATTCGAACCGATGTTGAGCCCTCACCCCGAACCAAGAACACCGAAGGAAGGAATGCTTTATCCTTCGGAGTTCCCGATCAAATTCAAGGATCATGGGAGAACCTTGAACCTTCTATGGCACGAATGGAGCAAATGCGATGCGCTCCGGCTAAGGAATCTTCCTCTAACACGAAACCTTCAAAAGAATGGTTAATGGAGGTGAAACGTTCTTACGAAGCAATTCATTCTTTCACCTTCCACAACCATACCTTGTTCATTACGAGGAAATTCCTTAGATGCCCTACACAACCCCACAATAGAGGCGAAATATCATGTCACAATATCTTGCGGAAACCCTTTTGGTAATATACCGCTAGCCTCGTGATATAGACTCTTCAAGGGTCAATTCGGCCTCATCTTTGCATGTTGTGGGATTGCTAGGGCCGTCCCAATAAAAATTCACGAAACCAAGGTTCACTTAGATTTCTATATCTATCCCATCCTCGACTTTGATCTTCTCATAGGCTACCCTCTCGGGAAGCTTTTTCATGAAAAACCTAAAGGCGAGAGCCATGATGAGAAGTTGGGAAAGAATGCTTGTGCCTCTCACCTAGAAATCCCAAAGGGGAAGCATCTTCCCAACAAAACTCGTTCGAGGAGGCGACGTTCATAACTCCATTTGATTCACCTAAGTTGCCTTCGCATCTTAGTGAAACGAAACACCCGTCGCCCTCACTCGAACACAAGACATGTCCCTCGGCCAACAAAACATTGTTCTTGACAAAAGTCGAGATTCAATGTTAGTTCTTCATGACACATATTTTGAGGATAAAAACTCATGTGCCATGGACATCACGAAGCAACAACTCTTGAGACCAAGCATGAACCCGGCTTGTTGAGCATGTCGAGTTTTCATTCAAACTTCTCGGGATACATACTCACCTTTGGGTTCTCGAGTTTGTTTTGCTTCTCACCACGTGCCCCTACGAGGACCCCAACCTTCTCTTAATCCTCGTGCACAAACTCTTCAAGAGGATGGTTGTGGATGTCTTCATCTATCACAAGTTTTGTCGATATCGTGAGTGGCACGATGGCACCAACCTTGCAGACTTAAAAGCGTAGCGCTAACTTCTTAGTGTTGAGGTTTGGGAACTTCACCACCTTTCATAGCAAGAAGATGAATTCCCGGTCAAGCTTACGACCATAAAAGAAAGCATCGTAGGAGATAACCCGGATTGATAAAAAAAGATGAATGAATAAATCTCTCTTGTTCTAAAAAAAAAAGTTTCCCTTTGTTCTTATTAATAAAAGCAAGAGCATGTTATCAAGTTAGTATGCACCATCGGGTATTCTTGTCGCTAACCATTTTTCGGTGGAGATCGATTAAGAAGAACAAAGAGGCATGCAACGCTTGAAAACACTGGGGCCGACATCGGCACAAAAAAAAAATTGATGCCCATGGATGGTGGAACACACTCAAAAGGAGACCCGAACTTTGCACACTTGACTTTTGCACAAAAGTCCAAGTGTGGGGAAAGATGGTGAAAACCTCAAGTTCCATACACCAAGGCGTCATATAAGAAAATGATGGTGTCACCCTGCCTTGCTAAAAAAAAAAAAAAAAAAAAAAAAAAAAAAAGGAGGAGAAAAAAAAAAAAAAAAAAGAGTGTTGTTGAAAAAAAAACATATAGAATAAAAAATAATAATAATAAGAGAAGAGAGGAGCAGGTTGGCCCCGCAGGTCAAGTTATATACCAAAGTGTTTGCTGACTCCACCCTTCAATGCTTCCACAAGCAAGAAGGGCTCACTTCTCATCCTTTGTTTTACACCATCAAGACCCATGGCCCATACACATGTGTGTGTGGCCTAGCCTTGAGGTGCACCTGGCGAGGGCTATCACGTAAACCGCAGCAACAACTTCGATGCTTCATCCGTAGATGCTGCCGGTAAGTTCATCCAGGTATGCAAGGGAAATAAATGTTCACCAACACTCTTCACTCATTTTTGTCACCATAGAACCAAAACTTGATGCTTCTCATGATTATGTCATATGCTCTGTTTGGGTGTTTTTATGAGCGTTCATGAGTTACATCCATAGATCTTTTAAATTGAGCATGGTGCTTAGGTTAAAAAGATCTCCGTTAATCAAAATTTGACATGGTGTTGGATCTTGATTAATGAACTTAGAGCTTTGTTGTCATGATTTATGAGAGTATTTTTATGTTGGAGATGAATCAAGGCTATGCTTACACTTTGCCTCTTTTATGAGCCTTGCTTGAGTCAAGATGAGGTGAACAAATAAAAATAGAAATAAAATAAAATAAAATAAAATAAAGTTCTCATAATAAAAGCTCCACGGTATTCTTGCCCGATAGAGCCATGTTGTTGTTTTTTGTTTTGTTTTCTTTGTTTAAAATAAACAGTACAAGAATAAGTGTGGGGAGGTCTCTCAAGCATACAAGCACACCCATCCGAGATCTCCCCAACACAAATGCACGAACACCGAGCAATTCATGATGGAGAAGGACGAGGCGAACAACTACCATTAACTCCTTCCTCTTCAATCGGTGGTTTGTGCAAAACTCTCGCTCTTACATTTCATAACAATAATAAAAGAAAGGGGAGAGAAGAATGAGGAGAAATGAGAGAAGAGGAGATAAACCTTTCAACCCCAAGTTCTTTGTCCCTGTTTTTGTGATGATATCAAAAGACAAGCTTGGGGAGCCTCCAAAACTCAAATCATTATGCGGCGCACAAGCTAGCACAACCATGAAAGGTAAGTAAAGAGCTAGCTTGGGGAGGACTCCAAGAAAGGTAACGTGTATCTCACATTTTGATTATATTCTCTATCTTATGAAATGATGAGTTATACTAAAAAAAAAAGGGGAGACAAAATTCCACTCCTATACATATGAGCTATGAAAATGTTTAGTTTTAGTCCCTCGTTGAAATGATGAATAGTTGCTTTGTCTTATGTTTTACTTTGTGCCTAGTTTATATTTTGAATTTCTCTAAAGTTTGGGTTTAGTGGCTAAGTCTAAAAAACTCATCCCGAAAAACCTCGATTCATGTGGGTTGCATAGGCTCTATCTAGTCTAAATTGTTGCCAAGTATGATATGGTACAAATAGATTTACTATGATTTCATTCCAAAGAGAGACTTGACATTCGGGAATCTACTTTGAAAGAAAAGAGAAATGATATGGGCTATGCTAAAAAAAAAAAGAAAAAAATTGAGATGAAAAATGGACAAGTGTCCGAGGGCGAGTAGAGCCCACATCTCTAAAAAAAAAAAAAGAGAGGAAATAAAAGACGAAAAGTCTAGGGCGAGTAGAGCCCACCTCTCCAAAAAAAAAAAAAGAAAATATATATAGCAATAAAGCCCATACTTTCTCGGAAAAAAATATATCTAAATAAATAAATCCCTGGATAAAAAAGTTGATCAAAAGGATGAATGATAAGTATTTCTATTATAACCGTTCTATCTGGCAACCGCCCAAGACTTTGAGAAAAGCTAGAAAGCCCCACTACGATGAAAGGTAATAAAGGGTGGGAAAAAGACATGCCATTTTATTCAAACTCTAGTAGAACATCTTATTATAACCCCGGCACTTGTAAAACATAATCGGCATAATAGCAACTCCCCATCAACAACCAAGTACTTATCTTTTTGCTCGAGGACGCCAAAAAAGGGTAAGCTTGGGGAGTTTGTTGACGGTCACCAACGACATATTTTTCCCGTCAACTTACTACCATAAAGGAAGTAAAACTATACCTTTTATACTCATATACATTTATCACTAATAAAATTCCACTTGTAGTGTCTAGTATTTTATTTTGTAGATTTATAATAAAAGCAAGTGGAAACCGACCAAAGTACGCCATCCGGAAAGCGCATTATTACAAAACACAAGCCCGGGAGCAAATCGACCCAAAACATCAAAAGCGGGCGAGCCAAGCCCGGCCCACAACTTTTCAAGACGAAGGAAGACACCCACCGAGACCGGGCCAGGCCGAGGCCCGGGGGGGTGCGGCCTTTCCACAGGTGCGGCCGCACCTCCCCCCGAGGCGGTTCGCCCGACCTCGGGGAGGCGGTTCATGAACTTGCCAAACCGGGGATACCGACGTGGGATGGTCGGTTTGCTCTGATTAGGAAGGTTTACTGTGTCGGTTTTGGTGTAAATTAGCACTTAGGCCCCTCCTCAAGTGTATAAGTAGTCCCCCTCTCTCCCTCTCTCAACACACACCATTCCAAGGAAGAGTCTCTCCCTCTCCTCTAAGAGAGCTCTCCCTCTACTCTACTCCTTCACTCCAATGGGCTTAGGCCCTCATTAGTAGTAGAGAGATCGGCGGAGGAGAGATGTGAAGGGGCTGAGAGCGGGGAAGCCCCGACTTGTCGGTGTCTCCCCAACCTTGTACCTCGGTGGATTCGGACTTGGCTCCTTCATAGGATCTTGGCTAAGTAAGCTTCCACGGTTCTATTAATCTTTATTGTCTTTTGTTTATCCACGATTTATCTACTTGTTTACGAGATCGGTAGCTTGTACCTTCGGTCGGACTCTAGTGGTGGAACCCTTTGACCGGGAACCCGGCAAACACTAGAGTGATAATCACTAAGCGTAGACGTGGTGTTTGGGCTAGCGGTTTTCTACCTTTTGCGGTGCATCCCACGGTTGAGGGGGTAGGCGGCTTGGTCATGACAAGCCTTGTCTGTCCCTCAAAATCCCCCCCACGTTCGGTTGTGTCATAGAGCTAATTGCTTGGGACTCGCCCGGTTGGGCGGGGCGTGCCGAAATGAACAAGTAGCTCGAGAGACGGCTAACCATAGACACTAAAGGTGTAGGGATCCTTCTCGCTAATCCTCCCCATCTTTGGCCGTGTGTGTCCTTGGGCGAACTAGTTAGGAGAAAGTACATCCGTTCCCTGTGGAAAATACGATACCACTCGAATATTTCCGGTGAAAGCTACAATGACAATTCTATACGCTATGGATTCTTACTCATGACGTTAAGAAACGTCAACGTAAATACAAAATGACTGGAAGGGAAATGCTGAAATTTAAACTCGTGTGCGCCTAATTATTTGAGGGGAGGTAGAAGCATCAATTAGTAAGGATCAACGAGGTCCACTATGCGTTCTACCCCCATTTTCTTAGCAGCATTTCTCAACTCCCCATGAGTGCTAGAGTGGAGATCTGCTAACTCTTTCTTAAGGTGGATATTAGCGCTATGTCTTTCCGCTAATTTGCCTAAGAGAAGATGGACATAATCAGAGAGCTCTTGAATCTTCTTGCTCAGGCTTTCAGTGGTGAGTTCTTCCTTGGGAACTATGTCATCGCCGAAGAAGCCTACGGGTTGCCCTCTGATTTGCGGCTTGGGAACCTTCTTCTTCCATTCCCCATTAGGCATTTGCTCTAATGTGTAGGGGAAGCATGAGTTGGATCTTTGGAAGTAGTCAGATAGATTTTCGGGTGGAAGGTTGGTATAGACTACTTTCTCTTCTTGATTGCTCATAGGGGCAGCACTCTTGCCTTTTGATGCCATCCTTTTCTTGGGTGGAGATTCACTTGAGGGAGGCACGATGGCAAGAGCTCTCTTAGGAGTTCTTTCTCTCTCAAGATACTCCTTAGCAAAACCTATTGCCTTCTCTTTGTTAAATGGCACAAGAGCCATTGTGTGGTGGTCCTTGGAGTGTGCTGGTTGGTTGGAAGAAGAGGAGGATTGGGGAGATGAGAGGAGCAAGAATGAGGTGAGTGAGGAAGAAGAGAGGTGAGGTGTGGTATTTATAGGACAAAATGACCTCTCTACCTCAACACGAATCAAATCGCCAGAGCAAACAAAGCATGAATGCTATTCATTTGCAGAATGAAGGCACAGGGCAAAATTTTGGTGCCAGGGGAGTCAGCCAGGGTGCGGCCGCACCCTAGGGTGCGTGCGCACCATCCTGGTGTCCCCCCTGGTCGAATTTTTGGCCAGGTTCTTATTTGGTTTTGAAAAGTTGTGCCCTACTGTTTGCCGCGCGAGTTCGAGCTTTGATCCCCCAGATCCTTATTTTGGATTCTTTTTGATTCATTTGAAAATAGAAAATGAATTGTGCCAAATAATAAATTACTTAAGCAAGCACTAATCAGCATAAACTAGTGAGGGTAAAAAGGTAAAATAATATGAACATGTCCTCACAAGTTTTTTTTTGTATGCTGATTATCATTAACTATTTTCAAAGCATAAATCTATTCTATCAAGCTCTTGGTTAAGATCAGGCAATGGCTCAAAGTAAAGCTTGAGGCGTTGACCGTTTACCTTTTGAATTATACCTGCATCATCTTGAATTGTGATCGCGCCATGTGGCGAAGTGTTGATGACGGTGTATGGTCCTTTCCACTTGCTCTTCAGCTTTCCTTCACCGAATAATTTCACTCGGGAGTTGAATAGGTGTACTTTATCGCCCGTGGTTAACTCTTTTATCTTGATGCGCTGATCATGCCATCTCTTTGTGCGCTCTTTGTAGAGCTTTGCACCGTGGTACGCCTTTTCTCGCCACTCTTAAAGTTCGAGATTTGTCTCGACGGTTCTTTCCGGCGAGTTTGACATCCATGTTCCACTTCTTGATGGCCCGATGAGCTCGATGTTCCAATTCAACTGGTAAGTGGCAAGTTTTGCCATATACCGGTGATAGGGTGACATCCGATGGGGGCTTTGTATGCCGTCCGGTATGCCCAGAGAGCATCGAGCGACTTGTTCTTCCAAATTCCCTTCCCCATCTCATTGACCGCCTTACGGAGTATGTTTTTGATCTGTTTATTTGAGATTTCGGCTTGCTCATTTGGTTTCTGGATGATACGGGGGTAGCAATGTTGTGCCTGGTGCCAAATTCCTTCAGGAATGCTCAATGTTTTGTCCACAAAGTGAGATCCTCCGTCACTTATCACCATGCGTGGTGTTCCGAAACGGGGGAAGATGACTTCGTGAAACATTTTGCATGCATGTTTGGCGTCGGCGGCTACGCATGGTAATGCTTCTACCCATTTTGACACATAGTCCACTGCCACCAGGATGTACTTTCGCGAGTCATGGGACTTAGGAATGGTCCCATGTAGTCAATGCCCCACACATCAAATATTTCTATTTGAAGGTTATAGTGTAGGGGCATTGCATCACGAGCTGTGATGTTTCCGGTTCTTTGGCAGCTTGGGCATCTTTTGATGAACTCTTTTGTGTCTTTGTTGACATTTCTTAACACAATCACCAAAAAGGCAATCATGCTTAGAAATGTCTGTTGGTATTCTCGCAACGTTTACTGTAATAAGTCCCATAAGCGCACGGAAATACCGTTGTAGCATTTCACCCTAAGTATTCGAGGTATCGTTATTTATATTTTTCCAAAGGAAGGCATGGTGTAAAAGTCTCTAATTCAGACATGGTCAAGATAACAAGAATGCATAATAGACCAATGTTCATAATAGGGATAAAACAGGATAAGTAATATGATAACTTGACACACACACTCAAGCCAATCTCAAGGATAAAAGTAAAAGAAAGAATAAAAGAATAAGTCTAACATGGAGCAGGCATATCCTAGATAGTCATGTCAAGAAAGCATATACACACATGTTTTACTGTTAGAGATTCTAAGTCAAGATAGCCAAGGTCTCTGCTGACTTACTTCGGGCACCGGCAATCGCCCAAACTGGGATGGAGACCGGCAATTGCACTGTGCCACACCCGAATGTGGGGGGATTACAAGGGACGGACAAGGCTGTCACGACCCAGCCGCCTACCCCCTCAACCGTAGGATGCGCCACAAAAGATAGGCAACCCCTAGCCTAGACACCATGTCTACACTAGTGATTATTACTCTAGTGTGTTAACAAGGCTTACCCATCCCCGGGGTCCTTCTACTAGAGCACCGCCCCGAAGGAACGACTATCAATCCCGCAACCCAACATCAACCAAGTCTAACTTTAGGTAGAACTCATCATAACAATCTAGCTCTTGGTCTAAACATGTATGTATGAAAGATTAAGCACAATGTTCTATATGACAAGATCATGATATAGAAACTATATACTAGTTCATCAATCAATATTATATCAAAAGAACTTTGCTCTAATTCAAGAACACAACTATATCGATAAAGTAAGAGTAAGAACAAAATGGAACTCTTGATATTATTCATACCAAAAGACTCAAGATGTCCAAACTCTCCAAGTAAGCTCATGGCCTTCCTCCTTATTATTCTACTACTAACCTATAAAGAAGAAAAGAAGAAGAAGAAGAAAGAGGAAGAGAGGCTCTTGTGTGGTGTGTCTTGAGAGGGGGAGAGGAGAGGCCTATTTATACAAGTGAGAGAGGGGGCTAAGTGCAAAACTACACCAAACCGACCATCCCTCAGGCGTCTAGGTTCACTGAATCGGCCTATCCACCCTCGCACCACCCTCCTGGTCGTTTAATGCACCGCCTCGCCAAGTTTGGGCCGGATCGGCGCCAAAGTGGGTGCGGGCGCACCTTAGGGTGCGGCCGCACCCTTTTGGGCCCCGCTGGGCCTGAGCTTTGGCAGGTGGGCTGTGTCGAGCCCTGAAAAAGTTGTAGGATGGCGTTGGCTCGGCCCATTTCGTGTTTGGTCCGTTTCTCCATTGGGCTTGATGTTCTTCAAGAATGCGCTTTCCCGGATGGCGCCTTTTGGTACATTTTCCACTTGTTCCTTATATAAATCCTGCAAAACATTATTTCTGCACTACAAGTGGAATTATGTCAATAATAAATGTATATGTGTGTAGTAAGGTATAGTTTCAACCCCTTATTGGTAGAATGTTGACGTTAGAAATACGTCGTTAGTGACCGTCAACGGTCTTCGTACATCGTTGGCCAATAGAATCCACACTGCCAAATTTTGGCTTGTGTACGGAATACTCCAGTGTGGCCAGCGTAGGGTGATGCATGACATTTTTCAATGATCTGCATCCCCTCTTCCCCTGGTACGCATCTTCTTAACAAGCCGTCACCACATACTCTGTATAGATACAGTTCATCCCAAAGGTGTCATCTACTTTCCACTTGCAGTTTGCGTTTATTCTCTCCAGGTGGTACATAACCTGCAACCATAAAGTTGACAATGTTTGCATACCATGGATTGGTGTCCGACACCTTTAGTAGCATGTTGTCGCGCATGTAGTCATTGATGGGTGGTTCCTACATGTTAGTGACCTGCATACGCGACAAATGATCTGCAACGGTATTCTCTACTCCCTTTTTATCTTTTATTTCTAGATCGAACTCTTGGAGTAGAAGAATCTAGCGGATCAATCAAGGTTTCGCATCTTTCTTAGTGAGAAGATACTTAAGGGCAGCATGATCGGTGTAAACGATTATCTTTGCACCCTCTTTGCACCCACTAAGTAAGAGCAAAATTTCTCGATAGCAAAGACTACTGCTAGGAGCTCTTTTTCTATGGTGGCATAGATAAGCTGGGCTCCTTGTTGACGGTAACCAACTACAAATTAAACACCATCAACATACATAAAAACAACCTAGAAATAGGGTTTATAATCTCACACATTCCATAGTTTTGGTGTATATTTGGCTTTGCAGGTATAAAGACAGGATATGTGCACTTTGGGCCAAAATACAAAGAAAAGAAGAATAAAAACAATAAATAGAAAAAGGCCCAAAGGAGCCAAATGGCAAGCCAAGCCAACTTACCCCAGTTGGGTCATGAACTCAAGCTTCCAACACCGACACCAAGCCCAACACGACGAAAGAGGACGCCACGCCAAGTTTGGGCGATTTGGGCCCGACAAAGGTGCGCACCAGTCTTCTGGCCGGTGGGGCCAGGCCTTCACGAGGCGGTTCCTTTACTCCGAGGAACGTCGGTGGCGGTGTTGTCTAGGTGTGTTGAACCATGAAACCGCCTCTCCTTGGTCGGTTTGGCCATAATGGAGGGAGGAGGCACATTTCCAAAGACACCCCTCCACTCAAGCTATAAAAGGAGGCCCTCTACTATCTTCCACAACACACAACACACCTCAAGGAGCTACAAGCACAAGAGAAGCAAGAGAGAGAGAGTTTTCTACCTCTATCCCCATTCTAATTCTAGAGAGTGAGAGAGGGAAGGCTAGAAGGAGACTTGGCTCCTTCTACCCGGAGTTGTTAGAGTGCCCCCGGTGTTCCGCGGTTCCTAGGAGGTCGGAGTGCCGGATTTGTCGGTTCCCGCCTTGCTTGTACCTCTACAATCTACATACACTTTGGTAAGACAGGTTGTGTTCCTCTTTCGGTTTATTACTTTCAAGCACATTATCTTAGCCGTTATAATCTTGCGGGATTGATAGTCGTTCCTTCGGGGCGGTACTCTAGTAGAAGGACCCCGGGGACGGGTAAGCCTTGATATCACACTAGAGTAGTAATCATCAGTGCAAACGTGGTGTTTGGACTAGTGGTTTCCTATCTTTTGTGGCGCATCCTATGGTTGAGGGGGTAGGCGGCAAGTCATGACGGCCTTATGCATCCTTTGTAATCCCCCATGTTTGGGTGTGGCGCTTTGCGCAATTGCCGATCTCCATCCCGGTTTGGGCATTGCCGATTCTTAAGTAAGGAAGAGATAACGGACGAGTGATCCCTGCCTGAAAGTGTCAACCCATAAAGATACCTCATTCCTCTTAGAAGCTTAACCTTGCCTAGGGTAGACACGGTCGAAAGCCCTCTACACGGCCGTCCCCTGAGTAAAATACGATACCCCCGAATACCACCGGGTGAAGTGCTACAACGGTCTTTCCCGTGCGCGCTATGGACTTTGTTTGCTTTTAAGCTAAGAAACACCAACAAGCATTTTTGGCGCCGTTGTCGGGGGGCGGTTGTCGTAGTTGTATTTCGGACCTAGTCGACCCGTGTGCCTTGCGGTCTCCATACAAAAATACAAAAACATTTTACGTTTACCCATGGAGCAACCTACCCTACAAACCCTTTCCGCTCCCCTAAGGGCGAGCTCTTAGAACCATGCCAATCCTCAAAGCCAATCATAGCTTCGGACTATGATCTCCGTCCCCGGCTTTATAGCCATGGTTTAGGCCCAAGAGCCTTTTCAGGGCTTAGAATATGAAAGCCCATACCATCACCTAAGGGAGTTTGAGCAGCTCTGTTGCATGCCCGACAATTGCGAGGCATGACACACGATACATTGCGGTGGAAATCAAGCTCGTTCTCTCTCACGAGAGAGCGAAACAATGGTACGCCCAACGTAGGGTTGGTAAAAAGGAGAATGGGAAGAACTGCGGAATAGATTCGTCTCGCGTTCTATCCTTTATCCGTAATCGCGGCCCTCGCGACAAGAGGGTACTCAACTTCCGACAAATAGAGGGTGAAACCATAGGTGCGTGCACACGGGACCCTTTTCCACTTTTACCGGTCCGGCCCGGATCGTCCATGCCAAACCATGTGCTTTTACAAAGATTTCGGCTAGGCTTGGATAGAGCAAGCGCCCTACTACTTGACACAAGCTGCCGGAGGGTCGTTCTCACATAAAACCCCAAAGGAGAAGCTCTCCAAAACCGTATTCTTGAGAATACTCCCCGCTAGAACCCATCCGTATAGAACCTGGTAGCGGATCCTAGAGGAGGTCTCTTCGGCCAAAGCCAAACCCGACACACCTCTAGAGAAACCCTCGCCTAAGCCAAAACCAAATCAAAAAAGAGATCGCATGTTTGGATCTCGTTTTTCGAGGCCGATCTTACGTAAGAATTCGGTAAAGCCTCGAATTACGAATCTTTGGAAGAAACCACCAGCCCACAATGGGTCCTAAGGAACCCCTTGATGAACTTTTTCTCAAGGAGTCCATTAAGGAATTGACGGCCATCATGAGCACACCGAGTGGTTGCAAGAGGGGAAGGAACGTCTGAAGAAATTCGGATAACTTGTCCCACTACACCTCTCTATTGCGCATTTCGAAGGGAAAAGGTGGAGGTCATGTATAACCCCTAACCCCAGGCATAAATATTATGTCCAAATCTTTTGCACAAACATGTGCGGAAGAAACTTACACAACCCACACGGCTCGGACCTTACGCATAGCACCACGAACCACACTAGAGTGCCGAGAAATTATACATGACCAAATTCTTCAGCATAAGGATGTCAAATTTTCTTTGGACTTTCATACTTTTGATGTCCAAGATTTTGACATCCTAATTGGGCATCCCTTGGAAAAGATTCTTGATCTATCAAAATCCGGGGATTTAGATGTCAAGTTGGGGAGAAATTCATATTCGATTCCAGTCACACGAGCTAAAAACTCAGTGACGGACTCTCTCCACTACTATGACACGCCCGAGGAGGTCATGGGAGTCATGCTCTATGATAACCCTAAGACAGACCTAGAACTTGATGCCCAATTCTTCATAGAAGAAGAGGACGACTCAGGGGAAACTATAGAACTTCCTCAAGAGGAAGAGCTGACTCGGCCTCCAGTTGAGCTTAAACCCCTGCCCCCTGGCCTACGCTGTGTCTTCCTAAATGGCGACACCCAAACTCCGGTTATCATTAGTGATAAACTTAGTGACCAAGAGACGTCCCAACTCATCGCCGTATTAGAGAAGCATAGATCGGTCTTTGGGTATTCTTTGCAAGACCTAAAGGGGTAAGCCCAACACTTTGCACACATCGCATACCTATTGACCCTTCCAGTACCCTGTTGACATTTCTTAGCGCAATCAAAGGAAACAGGTATAAAACCCATCCCCAATAACAGCGCCAAAAATGCACCGCTGACATTCCCGAATGAAACCACCATGTCGGTGATCCGAACGGGACTATCAACGGGATAGATCTTGCCATCTTAGATATTTCATCCGCAAGCACGGATCTATCATTGTAGCATTTCACCCTAAGTATTCAGGGTATCGTTATTTATATTTTCCCATAGGAAGGCATGTGTTTAATAAGCTAGCATGGCATCCGAATAGAGGAACTTGTGTTTGCTTAGACCAAATTGTCCATAACAAGGGTAAGCAATAACGGTTTATGGATAGTGTGACACACACTTAAGAATCCACCAAAGAAAAGGATAAAGAAAATAGATAAAGAATAAATGAATAATCTAATGGAGTAATTCTAATGTATCTAGTCATGGCCATACAAATGATTAGTTAGGATCATATGCAAACCGATTTAATCATGGTTAGGTCTAGGATAATAGGGGAGACTCCCGGATACCATACGGCCCGATGGGAAGCATTTACGAACTCCTAAGACATACGAACGTGGGGGAATTCAAGGGGCGGTCAAGGCTTGTCACGCGACCAAGCCGCCTACCCCCTCAACCGTGGCATGCACTCATATTCGCGGTGTCGTAATACCCGAGCACCATGCTCGCATATCGAAACACAACTCTTGTCCCCCAGATCCCCACTGTCGAATGGACGGACTAGAACAAGAGCAAACCCGAAGGAACAACGAACCGATATCCCACCTCTAATCAAGTTAGGCATATGATGATCGATGAAGAACTGAGATGAACATGTCAAGATTATGATATGTAAGCTATATGCTAGTTCATATACCAACACTAGAACATGAACAAGACTATACTCTAGTTCATAAGTTAGGCCAAGAACATAGATATAAGACTTGTAAATAGAAGAATGCTCCATAGAGAAGATGTATTACCAAGGCACTTTCTTCTAGGAGACAAGCCCTCCTTGTAGCTCTTCTACTCCAAGTGCTAACCAAGAACTAAGAAGAAGAAGAAAGAAGTAGAAGAAGAGAGAGAGGTAGAGGTGGTAGAGAGAGGAAGATTGCTGGTTTGCTGGACTCCAAGTGGTGTGTGTTGAGAGAGGAGGAGAGGGGGACTACTTATACACTTGGAGGTGGGGCCTAAATGCTTATTTACACCAAAACCCGACTGGTAAACCTTCCTAATCTGAGCAAACCGACCATCCCACGGCGGGAATCCCCATTTGGCGGTGCACGAACCGCCTCCCCCGAGGTTGGGCGAAACCGCCAGGGGAGGGTGCGGCCGCACCAGTGTGGTGTAGCGCACCCCGGGCTCGGCCCGGCCCCGGGTCTCGGTGGGGTGTCTTCCTTCGTCTTGAAAGTTGTGGGCGGGCTTGGCTAGGCCCAATTTTGATGTTTTGTGTCGATTTGCTCCGGGCTTGTGTTTTGCAATAATGCGCTTTCCCGGATGGCGTACTTTGGTCGATTTTCCACTTGCTTTTATTATAAATCTGCAAAATAAAATACTAGACACTACAAGTGAAATTTTATTAGTGATAAATGCATATGAGTATAAAAGGTATAGTTTTACTCCCTTTATGGTAGTAAGTTGGCGGGAAAAAATATGTCGTTGGTGGCCGTCAACTAACTCCCCAAGCTTACCCTTTGCGCGTTGTTGCATTTCTTAAGCGCAATCACTAGAAACAGGTTTAGAATCCATCTCTAATAACGGCGCCAGAAATGCGCCGTTGACATTCCAAAGTGAAACCACCGTGTCGGTGATAACACTAGGTACATCAATCGGTGATAGACCTTGCCAAACAAGATATTCATCCGCCGCCGCGGATCTATCATTGTAGCATTTCACCCGGAAGTATTCAGGGTATCGTTATTTATATTTTTCCCAAGGGAAGGCATGGTGTAAAAGTCTCTAATTCGGACGTGAACAAGATAACATGATTGTATAATAAACCAATGTTCATAACAAGGATAAAATAGGATAGGTAATTTGATAACTTGACACACACACTCAAGCCAATCTCAAGGATAAAGGGAAAAGAAAGAATAAAAGAATAAGTCTAATATAGAGCAGGGCATATCCTAGATAGTCATGTCTAGATAGCGAGATACACACATGCTTTTCTTTGTTAGAGATTCTAAGTCAAGATAGCCAAGGTCTCTGGCCGACTTACCGGGCACGGATAACACACAGTGCGCGCGGCGTTGCTTGGCCTACGACTCGCCAACCACGGGGCGTGGGGGATTACTAAGGGCCGGACAAGGCTGTCACCTCCTCTCCGCCTACCACCTCAACCGTGCGTAGCCGAGGTAAACGAAGGCAGCCCCTAGCCTAGACACCATGTCTACGCCATTGACTACATACTCTAGCGTGTACAAGGCTTACCCGTAAACGGGGTCCTCTTACCAGAGCAACCGCCACAAGGACGGACGACGAACCCGCAACCCAACATCGACCAAGTCTAACTCTAGGTAGAACTCATCATATCGATCTAGCTCTTGGTCTAAACATGTATGTATGATAAATTAAGCACGATGTTCTATAAGACAAGATCATGATATAGAAACTATAGACTAGTTCATCAATCAAGACTATATCATAAGAACTTTGCTCTAATTCAAGAACATGACTATATTGATAAAATGAGAGCAAGAACAAAATGGAACTCTTGATATTATTCATACTGAAAGACACAAGATGCCCAAGCTCTCCAAGATAGCTCATTGCCTTTCTTCTTTATTCTACTACTACTAACCTACAAAGAAGAAGAAGAAGAAGAAAAAAAAAAAAAAGAAGAAGAAGAAGAAGAAGAAGAAGAAGAAGAAGAAGAAGAAGAAGAAGAAGAAGAAAGAATGGAGAGAGGCTCTCTTGTGTGGTGTGTGTTACAATGGTGGGAGATGGCCTCTATTTATAGGAGAAGGGGAAGAGAGGCCATCCCTATACATGGAAATAATTCCTACGCCTCCGGCCATGCAAAACCGACACAGGGAAGTCGGCACCTAAGTTTCCTAATCACCGTGGCGAAACCGGCGAGAACCAGGCCGGAAGGCCTCGAACCGGAGCTAAACCGACGTTCATTACCACCGTGGCCTGTTTCTAGAAGGTAATTCGCCTCCTCGGGCGGCCGAACCGGCCGAACCGGGCGCCCACTCGCATCCAGCGCAAATCGCGCCACCGTCTTCCCCGCGCCCTATGTCGCGCCACGTGGCCCGTTCGGGCGGGCGAACCGTGCTCCCGACCGTGCTACAGCGCGCCCGCGCTGGAAGCCGTCTTCGCTCTCCGCCGCCCTCCTCGCAGCGCCACGTGTCAAGGAGAGAATGGCCCGCTTTCGAATTCCAGAGCGCTGATGCGCTCCGCCCACCCGCTAGCGGGGAATAGGCGGCCCGCTTCGCCCCGCCGGCCACCGGCCGCTGCCGTCCCGGCATGCGAGCGCGAAAGTGCTGTACCTGCGGTGGAAGTTTGGCCGCCACGTGTTGGACTCGACTCCCTACATGCTACCAAATCACGTATATGTGGGTCCCACTTGCATGGCAACATTCTTTTTGTGTAATATCTTTTTATTCCGGAGTCCAAATATAGCAAATGATATATCTATTTTGATCAGCGCGACGAGCTCTACGCTATGGTGTACCCGTTTCACCGTTTGAGATACTTTATTTTGATGATAAATTGGGATTTCCTTGTAAAATAGCCGGAGACACCAAAACTTCGTGGAACTTCGTTATATAAATAATATTTTATTATGATATGCTATGGAATTTTTGTCATTCTAGTGCATTTTGGCGGTGAAAATATATGCCATGAGGACCATCAAACAAGCCCGGTTCTGCGTGTTTGGTCCATTTCTCCCTTGGGCTTGATGTTCTTCAGAATGCTTTCGAGGGAGGCGCTTTTGGTACATTTTTCACTTGTTTCTTATATAAATCTGCACAATAATAATTTGGACACTACAAGTGAAAATATGTGAGTTATAAATGTATATGTGTGTAGTAAGGTATAGTTTCACTCCCTTATTGGTAGAATGTTGACGTTAAAAATATGTCGTTGGTGACCGTCAACAAACTCCCCAAAAGCTTACCCTTTCGCGTCCCTCGAGCAAAAGATAAGTACTTGGTTGTTGATCAGGGAGTTGCTACTATGCCGATTACATTTTACAAGTGTCATGTTTATAACAAGATTTTCTACTATAGTTTGAATAAAATGGCATGTCTTTACTCACCCTTTATTACCTTTCATCGTTAGCGGGGGCTTTTTTAGGGTCTCCGAGTCTTGGCGGTTGCGGATAGAATGGTTATAATAGAAATACCATTCATTCATTCTTTTGATCAACTTTTTGCATCCGGGATTATTTATTTAGATTATATTTGTTTTTCGAGAAAGTATGGGCTTTATTACTATATAATAATAATTTTTTTTAGAGGTGGGCTCTACTAAGCCTAGACTTTTGTCTTTTATTTCCTCTCTTTTCTCTTTTTTTTTTTTTTTTTTTTTTGAGATGTGGGCTACTTTAAGCCCTCAGAACCGTGTCCATTTTTCATCTCTTCTTTTTTTTTTAAACATAGCCCATACCTTTTCTCTTTTCTTCAAATTAGATTCCCGGATGTCAAGTTTCTCTTTTGAACAAAATCATAGTAAAATCTATTTGTACCATATCATATTTGGCAACAACTTAGACTGGATAGAGCTTATGCAACCCACATGAATCGGGTTTTTCAAGATGAGTTTTAAGACTTAGCCACTAAACCCAAACTTTAGAGAAATTCAAGTTATAAACTAGAGGCAATGTGCAAAACATAAGACAGGCAACTATTCATCATTTCAACAGAGGTAGAACTAAACATTTCTATAACACATATATATGGGAGTGGAATAAATATCCTCTCTCTTCCTCCCCTTCTTTTTTTTTTTTTTTTTTTTTTTTTTTTTTTATTTCTCATATCTCATCATTCATATAAGATAAGAAAATAACTGAATGGAATGTGAGATACTGAAGTTACCTTTGTGGGAGTCCTCCCCAAGCTAGCTTTTGACTTACCTTCTAAGTTAGGAATGTTGCTAGCCCGTGCATGCCATGATTTGATCTTTGATTAATATCTTCTTTTTAGCGTGCGGAGACTCTCCCCAAGCTTGTCTTGTTATGATCTTGAAAGAACGGGACAACCATTCTTGGGGTTTCAAAGGTTTTATTTATTTTTATTTATTTATTATTATTATTATATTTTTTTGTTCACCAAACAACTTCTGATCTCCATTGTCGCCTCTCTTGGACTTACCCTCTTGAAGTTGATAAATTCCTGCAGGGGGTTAGTCCATATGGTCGACCAAATTCTACACTAGCGACTCCGATTCAATAATCAAACTCGACTCCATGTCTAATCTCGATTAGGGTAGACTTTTTTGACCTAAGCACCATGCTTAATTCAAAATGCCTATGGAAGTATGATCATTCGAATAACCAAAACTTCCAAACCAAAACATGCCAACATAGAAAAAGGTCGCATGAAATGAAAACAAGATTCATCCAATGGAGAAAAAGGCATTTCAAAGGCGAACAAAATGATTATAGTTTTTTTATATACTAAAAATTTATTTAGAAAATATGTTTTATTTAGGAAAATATTTTTCTTAGTTTTTTTATAGAAGAATTTATTTTATTTATAAAGACTTTTATTTTAATTTTTTTTGAAAATATCTACTTATAGATTTTTGTGTAGTAAATATTTTTGTTTATTTTGATAATTAAATATTTTATAAAAACACTTTTTTTTTGGAAGGTAATGGGCAGAGGATGAGAGTGTAGGTTTCTCATTACCTTGGTAGGGTCCTCCCCAAGCTAGGTCAATGCTCATCGGATCGGGGGTTTCACCCCGTGCTCTTTTGACTTTTCCTGCATGGTTAGTATATGGTAGATTCACGAAAGTGGACTTACCATCCTCCGTGATTACCAACATTCAAAGCATATGCATGAAGGAGCATTTTGAGCAAGCTAGGTGTTCAAGTTTTTTTTTTGAAATTTATTATAAAAGGCAGGACAAAAAAGCTTCACCAAACTTTTCAAACTCAAACAAGGCTAAGATAAAGATGCAATGTAAGTCTAGCCTTGCTTTATCTCCATCAAAGAATAATTCTACTGTTCATGATGTCAGCCACGGGTTCATTAATCAAATATCGACACCATGTCAAATTTTGATTAAAGAAGACCATTTTAACCCAAGCACCATGCTTGATTTAAAAGATCTATGGATGTACCACATGGATCCATGTAAACACATCCAAACCTAGACCATATTTCATAAACAAACAGAGAAGACATGATTTTTTATATGGAGATAAGTATGAGTAAAAGAATTGGTGAATTATTACCTTTTATGCACGGTGTGTGTGTACCAACCACGCATGAAGGCAAGATGTTGAAACTCCCACGGTGGTAGCTTGATGATCCATCTCGAGGCGGGCCACAAGGCTTAGGTGATACACACAATGTGTAGTGTATATGGACCGTGGGCCTTAGTGGTCACAAAGGTGTAAAGGAGGATGTTCCTCCTTTCCTTTATCCTTTTTTTTTTCTTTACTTTTTTTTTTTTTATTGGACCTTTCGTACACTGAGTTTACTTGACCGGCAGCTTGAGGATAGAGTTCAGAATTGCTGCATCGGTGGCATGATGATCTTGATTTGGTAATGACTTCCTCACACCGAGTAGAGGGAGGGCGACCAAACTCACCCAGTGCAACAAGGATTAGTTACACACAAGGAATGTGTGCGAACCGTAAGCCTTGGTGCTTGCAACACAGGTCTTAGGAGAGAAAGATCCCTTCTTGCTTACATGGAAGCAACGCTGGGTGGAGTCATGTGCCTTCTTTGTTTATTTTGACCATGTGGGCCTAACCTCGCTCCTCTCTTCTTTTATTATATTTTATTTTTTTATTTTTTTTTCAACAACCACTCTTTTTTTTTTTTTTTTTTTTCTCGATAACACTTCTCTCTTTTTTTTTTTCTATATATATATCTCTTTTTTTTTTCAACTCTCTTTTTTTTTTTTTTTTCCTTTATAGCAAGGGAGGCTAATCTCTTATTCATCTCTCTTTATTTTTTTTTTTTTTTTTTTCACTTCTCTTTTTATATGATCCCCCTTGTACGTGGAACTTGATATCATCACCATCCTCCCTCTCACACTTGGACTTTCGTGAAAAGTCGAGTGTGCAAGGTCGTGGTCTCCTTTTGAGTGTGTTCCTCCGCCCCAAGAGTATCAAAGTTTTCTAATTGATTGATGTAGCCCCCCATGTTTTCAAGCGTCAGCGTGCCCTTTTGTTCTTCTTAGTCTCTCCACCTGAAATGGTTAGCGACAAGAATAACCAAGGTGCATACTAACTTGATAACATGTCCTTGCTTTTTATTTATAAGATTTTTTTGATAAACCTAAGATGAACAAAGATCACAACACATGCATATTATCAGGAACATGTCCTATTAGATCATTCCTTTAACCAACGCCTTCCCGACAACGGCGCCGAAAATGCTTGTTGCATTTCTTAAAAGCGCAATCACTAGAAACAGGTTTAGAACCCATCTCTAATAACGGCGCCAGAAATGCGCCGTTGACATTCCTAAGTGAAACCACCATGTCGGTGATAACACTAGGTACATCAACGGTGATAGACCTTGCCAAACAAGATATTCATCCGCAGCGCACGGATCTATCATTGTAGCATTTCACCCGAAGTATTGAGGGGTATCGTTATTTATATTTTTCCCAAGGGAAGGCATGGTGTAAAAGTCTCTAATTCGGACGTGAACAAGATAACATGATTGTATAATAAACCAATGTTCATAACAAGGATAAAATAGGATAGGTAATTTGATAACTTGACACACACACTCAAGCCAATCTCAAGGATAAAGGGAAAAGAAAGAATAAAAGAATAAGTCTAATATGGAGCAGGCATATCCTAGATAGTCATGTCTAGATAGCGGATACACACATGCTTTACTTGTTAGAGATTCTATGTCAAGATAGCCAAGGTCTCTGCTGACTTACTGGGACGCGGGATAACACCTGTCCGCGGGCGTTGCCGACCTACGACTCACGCCAACCACGGGGCGTGGGGATTACTAAGGATGGACAAAAGGCCACCTCCCGCCGCCTACCACCTCAACCGTGCGTAGCCGAGGCAAAACGAAGGCAGCCCCTAGCCTAGACACCATGTCTACGCCATTGACTACATACTCTAAGCGTGTACAAGGCTTGCCCAGAACGGGGTCCTCTTACGAGCAACCAGCCACAAGGGCCGGACGACGAACCCAACCCAACATCGACCAAGTCTAACTCTTGGTAGAACTCATCATATCGATCTAGCTCTTGGTCTAAACATGTATGTATGATAAATTAAGCACGATGTTCTATAAGACAAGATCATGATATAGAAACTATAGATTAGTTCATCAATCAAGACTATATCATAAGAACTTTGCTCTAATTCAAGAACATGACTATATTGATAAAATGAGAGCAAGAACAAAATGGAACTCTTGATATTATTCATACCGAAAGACACAAGATGCCCAAGCTCTCCAAGATAGCTCATTGCCTTTCTCCTTTATTCTACTACTACTAACCTACAAAGAAGAAGAAGAAGAAGAAGAAGAAGAAAAAAGAAGAAGAAGAAGAAGAAGAAGAAGAAGAAGAAGAAGAAGAAGAATGGAGAGAGGCTCTCTTGTGTGGTGTGTGTTACAATGGTGGGAGATGGCCTCTATTTATAGGAGAAGGGGGAGAGAGGCCATCCCTATACATGGAAATAATTCCTACCACCTCCGACCATGCAAAACTGACTGGGAAGTCGGCACCTAAGTTTCCTAATCAGCCGGCGGCGGCGAGAACGAGAACTCGGCCTCGGCCCCAACCGAGCTAAACCCGACGTTACGCCTTTTGTGTACTATTTCGAAGGTAATTCGCCTCGGGTGGCTGAACCGCCAAACCGGCCGCCCACCACATCCGGGCGCAAACCGCGCCACCGCCTTCCCGCCACGCTTCGCTCGCCACACGCGGTCCCGGGCGGCCCGAGGGCGCGCTCCCGACCCGCGCTCGCATGCCCGCGGAAGCCATACCGCCTCCGCTCGGCCTCTCTGCGGCGCCATGTGTCAAGGAGAGAATGGCCCGTTGAATTCGAGCGCGCGCATGCGCCGTCCCACCGTCGTCTTGTGGGAATAGAGGCGGGCCCGCTGGCCCCTGCGCCGCGGCCGGTATTGCCGTCTCATCATGCCTTGAGTGCTTTCCTGCGGTGGAAGTTTGGCCGCCACGTGTCGGACTCGACTCCCCTACATGCTACGATTCACGTATATGTGGGTCCCACTTGCATGGCAACATTCTTTGTGTAATATCTTTTTATTCCGGAGTCCAAATATAGCAAATGATATATCTATTTTGATCAGCGCGACGAGCTCTACGCAATGGTGTACTCCGTTTCACCGTTTGAGATACTTTATTTTGATGATAAATTGGGATTTCTGTAAAATAGTTGGAACACCAAAACTTCGTGGAACTTCGTTGTATAAATAATATTTTATTATGATATGCTATGGAATTTTGTCATTCTAGTGCATTTTGGCGGTCAAAATATATGCCATAAGGACCGTCAACAAGCCCGGTTCTGTGTGTTTGGTCCATTTCTCCCTTGGGCTTGATGTTCTTCGGAATGCGCTTTTCGAGGAGGCGCCTTTTGGTACATTTTTCACTTGTTTCTTATATAAATCTGCACAATAATAATTTGGACACTACAAGTGGAAATATGTGAGTTATAAATGTATATGTGTGTAGTAAGGTATAGTTTCACTCCCTTATTGGTAGAATGTTGATGTTAAAAATATGTCGTTGGTGGCCAGTCAACACGCATCCTCGAGCAAAAGAGATAAGTACTTGGTTGTTGATCGGGGAGTTGCTACTATGCCGATTACGTTTACAAGTGCCAGGGTTATAATAAGATTTTCTACTAGAGTTTGAATAAAATGGCACATCTTTTTCCTACCCTTTATTACCTTTCATCGTTAGCGGGGCTTTCTAGCTTTTCTCAAAGTCTTGAAGGTTTGCGGATAGAGCGGTTATAATTGAGAAATACTTATCATTCATCCTTTTGATCAACTTTCTTATCCGGGATTTATTTAGTTAGATAAGATTTATTTTTCCTTTAGAAAGTATGGGCTTTATTGCTATATATATATATATATATATTTTATTTTTTTTTTGAGGTGGGCTCTACTAAGCCCTAGACTTTTTTGTCTTTTATTTCCTCTCTTTCTTTTTTTTTTTTTTAGAGATGTGGGCTCTACTCACCCTCGGACACTTGTCCATTTTTCATCTCATTTTTTCTTTTTCTTTCTCTTTTTTTTTTTTTTTATAGCATAGCCCATATCATTTCTCTTTTTCAAAGTAGATTCCCGATGTCAAGTCTCTCTTTTGGACGAAATCATAGCAAATCCATTTGTACCATATCATACTTGGCAACAACTTAGACTAGATAGAGCCTATGCAACCCATATGAATCGAGGGTTTTCGGGATGAGTTTTTTAGAATTAGCCACTAAATCCAAACTTTAGAGAAATTTGAATTATAAACTAGGCACAGGCAAAGCATAAGACAGAGCAACTATTCATCATTTCAACAAGGGACTAAGACTAAACGTTTTTATAGCTCATATATATAAACATTAAGGCACAAAGAAGAGCTACTTATTCTATTTTTGGATTTTTTTTTTTTTTTTTAGAATGCAAGGTTGCTGAAATTTAAACATGCTAAAATAAAATAAAATTTTTGATGAAAGTAAATATGCAATGCAATGATACTGCGGGGGTCCTCCCCAAGCTATCTAGAGGCCCATGGGTATCTTTATGTATTTTTGTTCTTTTTACGAGATAGTTGCCGTTTTACCTTCGGTGGAGGGTCCACCCTTTTTGAGTCTCGTGGGGACCCGGACTTTCTCCGGTTTTGTTGTTTGATGGCGCACCAACTCACGGAGATACGGAGGGGCTGCACTTCTTTTAGCTTCCACACCTTTTTTGTGGAGGGTGTATTTTGATTGTTTCTTTGGTTTTGGTTCTTCTTTTGGTGTGGAGCTACCTTAGGTCTTTTGTCCTTTTGTAAAGATGGGGACCTTTTCCTTCTTTGATTTAGGAGTCGTCTTTTTCTTTTGTTCCCACCTTTTATTTTTTCTTTGCCTTGGAAGTGCTACACGTCTTTGGGGGCTGGATTTCTATTTCTTTAATTCCTTGCTCCCCATATTTTATCCCATCATTTTGCACTCTTAGAGACTTCGGGGCCTGAATTCAAATTTTTCTTCATTGCCATTGATATTGAAGCAGATTTCTCCATCCCCAACATCAATCACGTTGCCCGGCGGTGCTCAAGAATGGTCGATCAAGGATGAGTGGTGTATCTTTAGTGAATTCCATGTCTAACACCACAAAGTCAAGCGGGACAAAATACCCCGGTTTTTCACCGGTATGTCCTCTGCAATCCTGCTGGATACCTTATAGATGAGTGCGCATTTGTAGTGTCATAGATGTTGGCTCTAGATTTGTATGTTTGAGTTTGTCAAAGGCAGATTTTTGGCATGACACTAACACTTTGGCGCCAAATCACATAAAGGCGTGGTTGAATGTTTGTGTTCCAATTGAAGCGGGAATTGTAGGGCATCACGGGTCTTTCTTCTTTTCGGTGACGATTCGGGATAGCGGCACTTTGCATTCTTGATTAACTTCACAACTTCCGTTGTTGGCGGTGGCAAACATTGCGGATGATATCTTTTATGTACTTGGCATATGGCGGCACATGGAGCATGTCTAGGAGTGGCACACTTACATGTACTTTACGGATCATCTCCATGAACGAAAGAAGTGTTCATCCGGTTATGCGCTTCCTTGTTCTTGTGGTGAAGGGTAGGTGCGTTGTGTCAATACGTATATTCCAATGGTACCTCCTCCACTTCCGGTTCTTCTACTACGTGGGGGGTTACCTCTTGAGCGACTTCTCTTTACGTTTCCTCACCGTAGAATTGGGATTTGGTGGGTCCGCGGTAGATCTCCCCCTCACGGTAGTTCTTTGCATTTATGCTCTCACGGGGGCTTTAGTTGCCTCGAAGCTTTTCTCCCACCATTCTTGGGAGGCGAGCGAAACATTTGGGCTATCTGTGCTTCAATCTTTTGTTGAAGTTCAAGCGATTTGTCATAGTAGAGTTGAGTCCATCGACTTGCTGTTGACTCCTTCTAAGATGTTATCGGTCACGGCTCATCTTTTTGGTGAGGTTTTTGTTGATCTTGGCTTGGCCCGATGCAGGTCCTTCAATGATGGTGACCCGGGGTTATAGTTGGAGTTGTACCCCCGTTACCTTGGAATGGTGGCACGGGCCCGGTTATTCCATCCTGGCGAGGTTGGCGATACCCATTCTTTGTTGTTGATGAAGGCGGCTTCTTCACGGGTCTCGGGGCAGTTATCCCAGTGGCCGAGGCGCTTCACCACATGTCTCACAAGTCATGTAAGCATCTATGGCGAACCGGGCGGCGTAGCGTGTAGTGGCGTGCGTGTTTTCCGCTCCTCCGGCTTCTTCAGCGGTAGATCCATTTTTGCAGCAAAGCATATCCCCTCCTTCACGGTATGCATGCCTTTTTGTGTTTTTTGGCTAGGGCTACATCTTCGCCCCACTTCGGTTTGCCACCATTTTGTCAATCGGGGTTGTTGCACGTCGATGGTGAGCAATAGAAATGCGCCACCGGCGGCCAGGCGTCGAGGTGCCCCTTTGATATGGCCGTGAGACCATTGTAGAAGTTTTGGAGCACCGGCCAATTTTCCATCCGTGGTGCGCAGGCATGCTAGAATGTATTCAAAGGCCTCTCCCACGCCTCGAAATGGGTTCCATTGCCATCTGGCTGAAATTGGCGATCCTTCCCCTCGGGGGCATTGGTTTTGCCCATGGGGAAGAACTTAGCCCGAGAACGCCGCTTGCACTTGGCCCACATACCACGACTTCCTTGTCCTTGTAGAACCACTATTTTGCCTTCCCCACGAGGGAGAAAGGAAAACAAAGGGAGCCCGATAACGTCGGGTTCGACGTCCTTGATGGCGATGGTGTCGCGCCAGCTCAAGGAAGTGTTGGAGATGAGCGTTGGCATCCTCGCTAGGCAGTCCACGAGAATGGACTGGCTGCACCATGGTGATTGGCCAAAGTCGCGGCGACTCAAAATTTTTTGTCCGCCACATTCACCACAACGGGAGAAAACATAAAAGATTAGCCTTTGTTCCGTAGAAGAAGAAGCGGCAAGAGACCATTCTTCCTTAGGAGTGCCTACGGATCGGAGATGAAGTTTTTCCGCAGTGTGGAAACCTAACATACACTATCCTATTTTCATCCACAACAGGAGAAAACATAAAAGATTAGCCCTGTATGAGCAAATGGTAGCCACGCACGGTTCATATTCATAGCCCGCTAGTTTATTATATTTTTTTTTCATGATGCCTTCCCCGGCAACGGCGCCAGAAATGCTTGTTGACATTTCTTAGCGCAATCAAAGGAAATAGGTATAAAACCCATCCCCAATAACAGTGCCAGAAATGCACCGCTGACATTCCCGAATGAAACCACCATGTCGGTGATCCGAACGGGACTATCAACGGGATAGATCTTGCCATCTTAGATATTTCATCCGCAAGCGCCGCGGATCTATCATTGTAGCATTTCACCCGAAGTATTCGGGGTATCGTTATTTATATTTTCCCAAAGGAAGGCATGTGTTTAATAAGCTAGCATGGCATCTGAATAGCATGTGTTTAATAAGCTAGCATGGCATCTGAATAGAGGAACTTGTGTTTACTTAGACCAAATTGTCCATAACGAGGGGTAAGCAATAACGGTTTTATGGATAGTCGCGACACACACTTAAGAATCCACCAAAAAAAGGATAAAGAAAATAGATAAAGAATAAATGAATAATCTAATGGAGTAATTCTAATGTATCTAGTCATGGCCATACAAATGATTAGTTAGGATCATATGCAAACGATTTAATGCGTGGTTAGGTCTAGGATAACAGGGAGACTCCACGGATACCATACGGCCTGATGGGAAGCATTTACGAACTCCTACAAAGACATACGAGCGTGGGGGGATTTCAAGGGATCTGTCAAGGCTTGTCACGACCAAGCCGCCTACCCCCTCAACCGTGGCATGCACTCATATTAGCGGGTGTCGTAATACGGGACACCATGCCCGCATATCGAGCACTACTCTTGTCCCCGGGATCCCCACTCGTCGAATGGGCCGGACTAGAATAAGAGCAAACCCGAAGGAACAACGAACCGATATCCTACCTCTAATCAAGTTAGGCATATGATGATCGATGAAGAATCGAGATGAACATGTCAAGATTATGATATGTAAACTATATGCTAGTTCATATACCAACACTAGAACATGAACAAGACTATACTCTAGTTCATAAGTTAGGCCAAGAACATAGATATAAGACTTGTAAATAGAAGAATGCTCCATAGAGAAGATGTATTACCAAGGCACTTTCTTCTAGGAGACAAGCCCTCCTTGTAGCTCTTCTACTCCAAGTGCTAACCAAGAACTAAGAAGAAGAAGAAAGAAGAAGTAGAAGAAGAGAGAGAGGTAGAGGTGGTAGAGAGAGAAAGATTGCTTTGGTTTCTTTGGACTCCAAGTGGTGTGTGTTGAGAGAGGAGGAGAGGGGGGACTACTTATACACTTGGAGGAGGGGCCTAAGTGCTAATTTACACCAAACCGACCAGTAAACCTTCCTAATCTGAGCAAACCGACCATCCCACGGCGGGAATCCCCATTTGGCGGTGCACGAATCGCCTCCCCGAGGTTGGGCGAAACCGCCTTAGGGAGGGCGGCCGCGCAGGGTGGTGTGGCGCACCCCCAGGCTCGGCTTTTGGCCCGGTCTCGGTGGGGTGTCTTCTGCGTCTTCAAAGTTGTGGGCGGGGCTTGGCTCGCTCAATTTTTGATGTTTTGGGTCGATTTGCTCCTGGGCTTGTGTTTTTTGCAATAATGCGCTTTCCTGATGGCGTACTTTGGTCGATTTTTCACTTGCTTTTATTATAAATCGCAAAATAAAATACTAGACACTACAAGTGGTATTTTATTAGTGATAAATGCATATGAGTATTAAAAGGTATAGTTTTACTCCCTTTATGGTAGTAAGTTGACGGGAAAAAATATATGTCGTTGGTGGCCGGCAACATACCCCATCACGCGAACCCCGAGAGAAGGCTCAATAACGCTATGCGTGAAGTAACTTCTTCACGCCGGGATAATTTATCCCGCACCACATAGCGATTGGGTTAGCCGGTCCAAGTGGTCCCTAAAAAGGGAGGAATGACGGCGTTGAGAACTCAAAGAATGAGCTCATTCCACAAAGACAAGTCACGGGGTGGAGAATGTGCATCGACTATAGAAAAACTTAACAAGGCAACTAAGAAAGATCACTTCCCGCTTCCATTCATTGATGAAATGTTGGAGCGGTTAGCGAAACATTCTTTCTTTTGTTTCCTTCACGGGTATTCGGCTATCACCAGATCCCGATCCACCCCAATGACCAAAGCAAGACCACATTCACATGCCCATACGAGAACCTATGCATATCGTAGAATGTCATTTGGGGGCGTGTAATGCACTGCTTCTTTCCAATGATTGTATGATGTCTATCTTCTCGGACATGATTGAAGAGATCATGGAAGTCTTCATGGATGATTTCTCCGTCTATGGTAAGACTTTTGACAGATTATGTCCGAAGAATTTAGACGAGGGTCTTTACAACGATGCCAAGAAAAGGACCTGGTGCTTAATTGGGAAAAGTGCCATTTCATGGTCCCGAAGGCATCATTCTTGGACACTTAGTGTCCGAGAGGGGGATTGTGGTAGACAGAGCTAAGATAGATGTTATCGAAAAGCTACCTCCCCGGTGAACGTCAAAGGAATCCCGCGGCTTCCTAGGTCATGCGGGGTTCTATAGGAGGTTCATAAAAGATTTTTCACAAATCTCTAGACCCCTCACGAACCTGCTAGCTAAGGATGCACCTTTCGACTTCAAAGATGAGTGCATGCACGCTTTGAAACCCTTAAGAAAGCACTCATCTCAGCTCGATCATCCAACCCCTGTTAAGTCATTGCCGTTTGAAATCATGTGCGATGCTAGCAACTATGCCGTTGGTGCGGTCTTAGGCCAAACCAAGGATAAGAAGCGGCATGCAATTGCATATGCTAGCAAGACTCTAATAGGAGCCCAAATTTAACTATGCTACCACGAAAAAGAGAGCCCTCGCGGTAGTCTTTGCTATAGAGAAGTTTCGTTCTTACTTAGTGGGTGCAAAGATAATCGTTTACACCGACCACGCTGCCCTTAAGTATCTTCTCACTAAGAAAGACGCGAAACCTTGTTTGATCCATTGGATTCTTACGCTCCAAAAATTCGATCTAGAAATAAAAGATAAAAAGGGAGTAGAGAATCTTTCAGTGGATCATTTGTCGTATGCAGGTAACTAACATGCGGAACTACCAATCAATGATTACCTACACGCGGCGACATGCTACTAAAGGTGACGGACACCAACCCATGGTACACAAACATTGTCAACTTCATGGTTACAGGTTATGTACCCCAGAGGACCGACGAAAAGCTCCAAGTAGAGAGCGAGACGTCACCTTTGGGACAACCCGTATCTCAGATGCGGGGTGTGCGCAGATGGCTTGCTAAGAAGATGCGTACCAAGGGGCAAAAGGGATGCAAATCATAGAAAAATGCCATGCATCACCTTATGCCGGCCACCTCGGAGTATTCCGCACTCAAGCCAAAACCCGGCGGTCGCGGGTTCTTCCTGCCAACAATGTACGCCGACATGAAGGAGTTCATCAAAAGATGCTATAGTTGCGAATCTTTGGAGGTATAACAGCTCGCGACGCAATGCCCCTACACTACAACCTTCAAATAGAAATATTTGATTTGTGGGGCATTGACTACATGGGACCATTCCCAAAGTCCGGCGATTGCGAGTATATCTTGGTGGCGATGGATTACATGTCGGTGGATAGAAGCATTACCATGCGAAGCTGCCGGCGCCAAACATGCTCGGAAGATGTTCCATGAAGTGATTTTCCCCGTTTTGGAATGCCTCGCATGGTAATAAGTAATGAGGAGGATCACACTTCAAGGACAAGGCATTCAGAACATTCTTGAAAGAACTTGGCGCCGAGCACAACATAGCTACCCCTATCATCCGCAAACCACGGGCAAGCCGAAACGTCAAATAAGCAAATAAAGAACATCCCTGCGGACGGTCAACGAGATGGGAAGGGTGGAAAAATAAGCTACCCGATGCTCTTTGGGCTTATCGGACAAAGATACAAAGCCCCCATCGGCATGTCACCCTATCGGTGGTATACGGCAAAACCCTGCCACTTACCGTTGAGTTGGAACATCGAGCTCACTTTGGGCCATCAAGAGATGGAATATGGATGTCAAACTTCGCCCGAAAAGAATGCGACAAAAGCAAATTTCTGAACTTGAAGAATGGCGAAAAGGCGTACCATAGTTCAAAGCTCTACAAAGAGCGCATGAAGAGATGGCATGATCGGCGCATAAAGATGAAAGAATTCACTAGGGGTGATAAGGTACTCTTATTCAACTCCCGGGTGAAACTATTTGGTGAAGGAAAGTTGAGAAGCAAGTGGAAAGGACCATACACGGTCATCAATACCTCGTCACCTGCAATCACAATCCAAGACGGCGCAGTAAAATACACAAGGTAAATGGTCAACGCCTCAAACTTTTCTTTGAGCCATCACCTGATCTTAACCAAGAGCTCGATAGAATAGACTTTTATTTCAAAAGAATTTATGATTTACCGGTATAAAAAAGAGTGTTTCTCTTTTGTTTTTAATTATTTATAAAAATTCAATAAAATTTGTCTTTGGAAAATTGTGTATGTTTCCACTTGTTTTTGTCCTTGTGCAAAAAGAAAATGAAATAGGTACAAAAAAACAAGTGTGGGGGAGGCACTCATCTCTCACAAGTCAAGGTGCGCAATGTATAAACTCAAATTTCGACTTGTGACATACTTTCTCCTCCTCCTATGGTTAAATATGATGCTAAAAACCTGAACCAAAGTTGGCAAAACTCCATCTCTAGTCTACCAATTGATTCATGGCATGCATACACTTTATTCCTCGCCAAAAACCATACTTTGATGAGCAACTACATTTAGGGACCCCATGTTCATCTAAACAATTGAGCTTTGAGATATGGTAGAATGACTTGACACTTGCTCTATTATGCAATGAGACTTGGTTTTATTTCAAAAATTCAAATAAAGCATGCTCCCGGTTCGATTTAGACAAATTCCTACCAAAGCCTGAATAATGACATGAATATCTACTATAGCTACTTCTGCTATATTGAGTTTTGTCGCCTCACGGATCTAGCGTTGAGAGAGGTTCATACTCCCAAGATCGAAAAACACGTACACCCACATATACATGCCGATTCTCACAATGAGAATTGCACACCACATGCACCCTTACCATCCACAAAAATAAATACTCCATCCACGTTATACCATGATCATCTCCTGTTATCGAAAAAGTATCATGCGAAAGAGGAACAGGCTAAAAAAGTATGAGAAAAAGAAAAGATGGACAAAATGTCCGAATAAACGACGAGGAAGTCAGTACTCGTCCAAAAAAGAGATAGAAGAGAAAGTAGCCTGTATTTCTCCAAAAGCATACAAAAAGAAAAGAGAGATCATGAGTCAAGGAGTAACCACAAAAAATACCACAAATAGTTTTCACACACTTTTGCACATTTCGATCTAGGAGTATGGCACCTCCCTCCAATGATCCGTAGCTTGACCCGACAATACATACAGAGGTGCGTATGCAACACTCCACTCAAAAGATCCACAAAAACCCTGCAAAAAGATAGGATGAGTAAGAGCGAAGAGTGCTTTGGCAAGGAAACAAAAAATGAGTGACCATGTGAGAGTCAACCATGGAGCATTGCTATTTTATCTTCAAAATTCAAAAATCAACCAAGTCTTTGCACATGAGTAGTAGCAAGGAGATAGGAATTCAGGCTGTTCCATTGCTCAATTGTTCTAAGATAACTTGGTAGCCACTTTTGAATGCTCACAAAGCAGGTGAGGCCCGGAATAACTTGTATGCAGGTCTATATCTTGGAGATTGAACCACTTTAGTCCCTGTGCCTTCACTCGAGGACAAGTAAAGGGCTAAGTGTGGGGGAGTTTGTTGACGGTAACCAACTACAAATTAAACACCATCAACATACACCAAAACAACCTAGAAATAGGGTTTATAATCTCACACATTCCATAGTTTTTGGTGTATATTTGGCTTTGCAGGTACAAAGACGGGATATGTGCACTTTGGGCCAAAATACAAAGAAAGGAAGAATAAAAACAATAAGTAGAAAAAGGCCCAGAGGAGCCAAATGGCAAGCCAAGCCAACTTACCCCGGTTGGGTCACGAACTCAAGCTTTCAACACCGACACCAAGCCCAACACGACGAAAGAGGACGCCACGCCCAAGTTTGGGCCGATTTGGGCCCAACAAAGGGTGCGGTCGCACCGTCTTCGGCCGGTGGGGCGGGCCTTACGAGGCGGTTCCTTTACTCCGAGGAATGTCGGTGGCGGTGTTGTCCAGGTGCGTTGAACCGTGAAACCACCTCTCCTTGGTCGGTTTGGCCATAATGGAGGGAGGAGGCACATTTCCAAAGACACCCCTCCACTCAAGCTATAAAAGGAGGCCCTCTACTCTCTTCCACAACACACAACACACCTCAAGGAGCTACAAGCACAAGAGAAGCAAGAGAGAGAGAGAGTTTTCTACCTCTATCCCCATTCTAATTCTAGAGAGTGTGAGAGGGAAGGCTAGAAGGAGACTTGGCTCCTTCTACCCGGAAGTTGCTCGGAGTGCCCCTGTTCCAGCAGTTCCTAGGAGGTCGGAGTGCCGCATTTGCCGGTACCATCGCCTCGCTTGTACCTCTACAATCTACTTACGCTTTGGTAAGACAGGGTTGTGTTCCTCTTTCGGCTATTACTTTCAAGCATATTATCTTAGCCGTTATAATCTTGCGGGATTGATAGTCGTTCCTTCGGGGCGGTACTCTAGTAGAAGGACCTCGGGGACGGGTAAGCCTTGATATCACACTAGAGTAGTAATCATCAGTGCAAACGTGGTGTTTGGACTAGTGGTTTCCTATCTTTTGTGGTGCATCCTACGGTTGAGGGGGTAGGCGGCTGGGTCATGACAGCCTTGTCCGTCCTTTGTAATCCCCCCATGTTCGGGTGTGGCGCTTGGCGCAATTGCCGGTCTCCATCCTAGTTTGGGCGATTGCCGATGCTCGAAGTAAGGAGATAACGGACGAGTGATCCCTGCCTGAAAGTGTCAACCCATAAAGATACCTCATTCCTCTTAGAAGCTTAACCTTGCCTAGGGTAGACACAGATCAGAAAGCCCTCTACACAGCCGTCCCTAAGTAAAATACGATACCCGAATACCACCGGGTGAAGTGCTACAACGGTCTTTCCCCGAAGCGCTTGCGACTTTGTTTGCTTTAAGCTAAGAAACACCAACACTCCTGCCCGGTCTTGCTAGCATATGCGATTGCATGCAGCTTCTTATCCTTGGTTTGGCCTAAGACCGCACCAACGGCATAGTCGCTAGCATCACACATGATCTCAAACGGCATCGACCAATCCGGGGGTTGGATGATCGGAGCCGAGATGAGTGCTTTCTTAAGGGTTTCGAAAGCGTGCATGCACTCATCTGTGAAGTCGAAAGGTGCATCCTTAGCTAACAGGTTCATGAGGGGTCTAGAGATTTGTGAAAAATCTTTATGAACTCCTATAGAACCCTGCATGACCTAGGAAGCTGCGTATCCCTTTGACATTCACTGGGGGTGGTAGCTTTTCGATAACGTCTATCTTAGCTCTGTCTACCTCAATCCCCCTCTCGGACACTAGGTGTCCAAGAACGATGCCTTCTCAGACTATAAAATGGCACTTTTCCCAATTAAGCACCAGGTCCTTTTCTTGGCACCACTGCAAGACCTTGTCTAGGTTCTTCAAACAGTTATCGAAAGTCTTACCATAGACGGAAAAGTCGTCCATGAAGACCTCCATGATCTCTTCAATCATGTCTGAGAAGGTAGATATCATACACCGCTGAAACGAAGTAGGTGCATTACATAGCCCAAATGACATTCTACGGTAGGCATAAGTTCCGTATGGGCATGTGAAGGTGGTCTTGCTTTGGTCATCAGGGTGGATCGGGATCTGGTGGTACCCAGAATACCCATCAAGGAAACAGAAGAAAGAATGTTTCGCTAACCGTTCCAACATTTCATCAATGAATGGAAGCGGGAAGTGATCTTTCTTAGTTTCCTTGTTAAGTTTTCTATAGTCAATGCACATTCTCCACCCTATGACTTGTCTTTGCGGAATGAGCTCATTTTTAGAGTTCTCAACGACCGTCATTCCTCCCTTTTTAGGGACCACTTGGACTAGGCTAACCCAATAACTGTGTGGTATGGGATAAATTATCTCGGCGTGAAGAAGTTTGAGAACTTCCTTCTTCATGACTTCACGCATCGCGTTATTGAGCCTTCTCTGGGGTTCACGTGATGGGGTACTGGAAGGGTCAATAGGTATGCGATGTGTGCAAAGTGCTGGGCTTACCCCTTTTAGGTCTTGTAAGGAATACCCAAAGACCGATCTATGTTTCTCTAAAACGGCTATGAGTTGGGATGTCTCCTGGTCACTTAGTTTATCACTAATGATGACCGGAGTTTGTGTGTCACCATTTAGGAAGACATAGCGTAGGCCAGGGGGTAGGGGTTTAAGCTCAACAGGAGTCCGAGTTAGCTCTTCCTCTTGGGGAAGTTCTATGGTTTCCCCTGAGTCGTCCTCTTCTTCTACGAAGAATTGGGTGTCTTTTTCTAGGTCCGTCTCAGGGTTATCATAGAGCATAACTCCCATGACCTCCTTGGGTGTGTCATACTCATGGAGGGAGTCTGTTACCGAGTTCTTGGCTCGAGTAACTGGAATGGTCAATGTTTTTCCTCCTAGTTTGACATCTAACTCCCCGAATTTTGGTAGATCAAGAATCTTTTCCAAGGGATGCCCGATTAGGATGTCAAAATCTTGGATATCAAAAATATGAAAATCCAAAGAAAGTTTGACATTCCTATGTAGAAGAATTTGGTCATGTATAATCTCACGGCACTTTAGGATGGTTCGGGGTGCTATGCGTAAAGTCCGTGCTGTGTGGGTTCTAGGTGCTCCCTTGTCACATTGCTGTGCAAAGGTTTTGGACATGATGTTTTACACCTACAGCAGATTATACATGACCTCCACTATGTCCCCTTGAAATCTACACTTGAGAGGTGTAGAGGGATGGTTCATTCGAATTTCTTTGAAAGAGGGCCCTTCCTCTTGTAACCACTCTGTGTCATAATAGTGGTCAGCTCCTTAATAGACTCCTGGAGAAAGAGTTCATCCAGGGGTGTTTCGAGGCAGCTGACCGGGTGGCTTCTTCCATTGTTCGTAATTCGAGGTGTTACCAAATTGTTCGCAAATGTCGCCCTCGAAGAACGGGAGATCCGAACATGCGGTCTCCTTTTGTGCTGGTTCTGGTTCAGGCGAGGGTCTCTCTAAAGGTGTAACGGGTTTGGTAGTAGCTGAAGAGACTTCCTCTTGGATCTGCTTGGGTTCTACTCGGATGGGTTCTAGCAGTGGAGTATTCTCAAGAATACGGTTTAGGAGAGCTTCTCCTTCCGCTGGGGTTTTATGTGAAAACGACCCTCCGGCAGTTGTGTCAAGCAGTAGGGTAGTTGCTCTATCCAATCCTAACCAAAAGTGCTGTAAAAGCACCTGGCTCGGGATGGACAGATTTGGGCCGGATCTAGTAAGAGTGGTAAAACGGTCTCAGGCTGCACCTATGGTTTCACCCTCTATTTGTCGGAAGCTGAGTATCTCTTGTCGCAGGGCCGCGATTCTGGATAAAGGATAGAACGCGAGGCAAAACCTATTCTGTAGTTCTTCCCATTCTCCATTTAGCAACCCTACGTTGTGGGCATACCATTGAGTCGCCCTCTCAGTGAGAGAGAACGAAAACAACTTCCACCGTAATGTGTCGTGTGTCATGCCCGCAATTGTCGCATGCACGAGCTGCTCAAACTCCCATAGGTGATGATATGGGTTTTCATATTCCGAACCCGAAAAAGGCTCGGGCCTAAACCATGCCTATGAAGCCAGGGCGGAGCTCATAATCTGAAGCTATGATTGGCTTCACAGATTGACGTGGTTCTATGAGCTCGCCCTTAGGAGCAGATAGGATTTGTAAGGTGGGTTGCTCCATGGGTAACGGAACTGTTTTTGTATTTTTCTTAGGAGACAATCTAGACACACGGGTCGACTAGGTCCGAAATACAACTATGACAACCGTCCCCCCCTTGGGCGCCGTTAAATGCTTGTTGGTGTTTCTTAGCGAAAGCAGTAAAGTCCGCAAGCGCACGGGAAATACTGTTGTAGCACTTCACCCGGTGGTAAGCAAGGTATCATATATTTTGCAAGGACGGTTGTGTAGAGGGCTTTCTAGCCTGTGTCTACCCAAGGCAAGGTTAGGTTCTATGAGTAGTGAGGTATCTCTATGGGCTTAGATTTCAGCGAGGGATTTCTAGGGTTGTTATCTCCTTACTTCGGGCACCGGCCCACGCCCAATACCGACAAGTTGTTCGGCAATTAGCTCTACGCCACACCCGAACGTGGGGGGATTACAAGGGATGGACAAGGCTGTCATGACCCTGCCACCTACCCCCTCGACCGTGGGATGCTCCGCAAAAGGTAGGTGAACGCAAGTCCAAACACCATGTTTGCACTATTGGTCACAGTTCTTGATGTTGGCCAAGGTTCCCTGGTCAAAGAGTCCCTTCACCAAGAACTAATGCTCTTACGAGACAATCTACCGATCCCGCAAGTTTATAACAACTTAAGATAATATGCTTAGAAAGACAATAAGCCGAAAGATAATCACAAGCTTGCTCACCAAAATGTAAGTAGCTTGTAGAGGTAAAGCATCGCGGGTGCCGACAAGTCCGGCACTCCGACCTCCTAGGAACCGCGGGGCACCGAGGGTACTCCGACAACTCCGAGTAGAAGGAGCAAAGTTTCCTTCTAGCTATTCCCTCTCTCACTCTCTAGAATTAGAAGAAGAAGAAGACTACTCTACTCTCTTGCTCAAGTGTGTGATTTCTCCTTTGTAGTGTTGCTTCTCTCTTGAGGTAGAGGTAGGGGGTCTCCTTTTATAGCTTGAGTAGAGGGGGGTCTTTGGAAAAATGTCACCTCCCCCATTATGACCAAACCCACCCAAGAGAGGCGGTTTGGAGGTTCACCGAACCCGCCAACGGTGTCACCGACGTTCTCGATTGATGTGACCGCCACGCTAAAGCTCGGGCCCACTGTCGAAATCATGGTGCGGCCGCACCCTGGTTGGCCCCAAATCGGCCCAACTTTGGCGTGTCACCTTGTTTCGTCGTGTTGGGCCATGTCTTGGTGTTGGTAACCTGAGCTTTTGGCCCAACCGAGGTAAGTTGGCTTGGCTTGCCATTTTTCTCCTTTGGGCCTTTTTCTATTTATTGTTTATTCTTCTTTTCTTTGTATTTTGGCCCAAAGTGCATATGTCATGTGTTTTACCTGCAAGAACCAAATATACACCAAAACTATGGAACATGTTAGTTTATAAACCCTATTTCTAGGTTGTTTTAGTGTATGTTGACGGTATTTGATCTGTCATTGGTTACCGTCAACAAAGGGTGTGGGCATGCGTGAATGTATTCCTGCAGCCTTTCCCACGCCTCCAGAATGGGTTCCATAGTGCTCTGCTGGAAATTGGCGATTCTTCCCCGAAGGGCATTGGTTTTGCCCATGGGGAAGAACTTAGCCAGGAACGCCGTGGAGCACTTAGCCCATGTATTGACAAATTTTCCTTGTCCTTGTAGAACCATCGCTTTCGCCTTCCCCACAAGGGAGAAGGGAAACAAGCGGGAGCTCGATAACGCCGGGCTCGACGCCCTGATAACAATAGTATCGCATAGCTCAAGGAAGTGTTGGAGATGAGCGTTGGCGTCCTCGCCGGCAGTCCACGTAATGGGACTGGCCTGCACCATGGTGATTAGCCCAGTGCGTAGCTCGAAGTTCTTGTTCGCCATATTGACCACCGGCCCAGTGGGCACGTTGGCGACAGCGGGAACAGAGAAATCGCGCAGCGACTTTTGAGCCATGGCTTGCGGTACGGTTGGTGCAGGATGTCGGTTTTAGCCGTGGGGTTCCAACTGAAGAAGAAGAGGTACGGGACCTGTTCTTCCTTAGGAGTGCCTTAGGATCCTCGATGAAGTTTACCGGCAGTTGGAAACCCGACATACACTATCCCGTTTTCATCCACAACAGGAGAAAACATAAAAGATTAGCCTGTATGAGCAAGTGGCTACCACGCATACACATTCCATATTCATAGCCAGCTAGTAATTTCTTATAACAATGTCTTCCCCGGCAACGGCGCCAGAAATGCTTGTTGGCGTTTCTTAGCGCAATCACTAGAAACAGGTTTAGAACCCATCCCTAATGATGGCGCCTCAAAACGTGCCATTGATATCTCTAAGTGGAACCACCATGTCGGTGATAGCACTAGGTCAATCAACGGTGATAGATCTTGCCATAGTTGATATTTCATCCGCAAGTGCACCCAGAAGTATTCAGGGTATCGTTATTTATATTTTTCCAAAGGAAGGCTTGTGTATAAGAGGCTAGCATGGCATCTGAATAATGGAATGTGTGTACGCTAAGTCCGACTTGATCATAACAGGGGTAAGCAATACGGTTTATGGATAGTGTGACACACACATAGGAATCCACCTTAAAGGATAAAGAAAATAGATAAAGAATAAATGAATAGCCTAATGGAGTAGTCTAATGTATCTAGTCATGGTCATACAAATGAATAGTTAGGATCATATGCAACATGATATAAGAATGGTTAGGTCTAGGATAACAGGGAGACCTCCCAGATACCATCCTGCCCAATGGAAGGCATTTACGAACTCCTACATCACATGCGAACAAGGGGGGATTACAAGGGACGGACAAGGCTGTCACGACCCTGCCGCCTACCCCGACGACCGTGGCATGCTCTCATATCCGCAGGTGTCGTAATAGGGCACCATGCCCGCGTATTAGAGCACTACTCTTGTCCCCCCAGGATCCCCACCCTACGGATGGACGGACTAAGACAAGAGCAAACCCGAAGGAACAACGAACCGTTATCCCACCTCTAATCATGTTAAGCATACGATGATCGATGTAGAACGAATATGAACATGTTAAGATCATGATATGCAAACTATATACTAGTTCATATATCAACACTATAACATGAACAAGACTATACTCTATTTCATAAGTTAGACCATGAACAAAGAAATAGAACTTACAAATAGAAGAAAGATCCATCGAGAGTATATATTACCAAGGCACTCTTTCTTCTAGGAGACAAGCCCTCCTTGTAGCTCTTCTACTCCAACTCTAGCCAAAGAAGAAGAAGAAGAAGAAGGTGGTGGTAGAGAGTGAGGTAGTGGTGCTGTAGGTGAACTCCAATTGGTGTGTGTTTGAGAGAGGGAGAGGAGAGAGCTACTTATACAAGTGGGAGAGGGACTTAAGTGCTAAAATACACTAAACCGACCTTGGCAACATGTCTAGGTACAATGGATCGGCCACTCCACCAGCGCACCGCCCTCCTTGACACTTATTGCACCGCCTCCCTGAAGTTGGGCTTGAACCGCCTCAGGGAGGGTGCGGGCGCACCTTTGGGCGCGGGGCCGCACCCCCCTGGGCTCGGCTCGGCCCGAGCTTTGGCGGGATGGTGTTGTTGGGCCTGAAAAGTGTCTTTGGTTCCATCTCCGCATTTTGGTCCATTTTACCCCGGGCTTGTAATCTTCCTCAAGCACGCTTTCCGTGGTTGTGCCTTTTGGTCGTATTTCCACCGTTTTATTATAAATCCTACAAAATAAATTTTGGACACTACAAGTGGAAATATGTAAGTAATAAATGTATATGAGTATGAAAAGGTATAGTTTCACCCCCTTTATGGTAGAATGTTGACGGAAAAATATGTCGTTAGTGACCGTCAACAATCGCCAACAACAAACAAAAACAACAAGGTGGTCGGAATAACCAATCTCGGCCACCATTCCAAGGTAATTTGAACTACAACTCCAATTACAATTCGAATCAACCTTCATTAAAAGATTTGGTTTTAGGCCAAGCGAAAATTAACGAAAATCTCAAAGAAAAAGATGATACATAATGATAAAATCTTAGAAAATGTTAATTCTAAGCTAGAAGGTTTATCTTCTACCGTGAAGAACCAGGTGAGCTTTAACAAAATGATAGAAACCCGCTTAGCTCGGATTGCCGCCCAAATACCAATTAATGAATTGGGTAGAATCCCGGCAACCCGAGATTCCACGCGAAGTCGATTAACAAGATCTCTTTGAGGCCCGGTAAACCTCTAGTGCAAAAAGAGAAAGTCTTCATGGACTCGCTGTTCATCGCCAAGAGGGAGGACCCTAGATGTCCTACGATCAAATGTGCAATTGGCCCCCACGAGTTCGAGAACGCATTTTGTGATCTCGAGGCCAGCATTAACGTGATGTCCAAGGTAACGTTCGACAAAATACAAGGAGGAACCCTTGCACCAGCAAGCTTCCTCCTACAAATGGCGGATCACACGACACGGCGACCCGAAGGTATACTCAAGACGCGTCTTTTGGTAAGAATTCATGACGAGTACTTTCCTGCGCAGACTTTGTCATTCGACACATGGGAAGTAGCGAGGAAGTCTCTCCTTTGGGGAGGCCATTTCTCAATACCGCCCATGCTGTTATCTCTATGTGGGAAAAGGCTTCGTCACCTTCCACGCCAAGGGTAAGGCGATCAAATGCCCGTTTAACGGGTATGAAATGAAAAAGACACACCCTCAAGGCTCAAGATCAACCAAAGTGCGGTGTGGTGTCAAGGGATCTATCTCCTCAATCCCCGTGAGCAAAAATACCTCTCGCCACCGAAAGCGTGGGAAGAGTCATGCGGACCGACTATAAATGTCCTTCCCTTGCCAATAGGATAATTGGTATTTTGAGAAAAATTATAAAATAAAAATAATATATATATAAAACAAAAATATTTTATAACAATAATATATATATTTTAAAACCAAACAAATAGTAATAAATAAATTTTTATAAATAAAAATAATTGCTTTTCTCAAAATAAAGAAAATATTTTCTGAATAAAATAAATCATAGTATGAAAAATATCTTTTCAAAATAATTTTTAGAAATAAAAACATTTGAAAATTTTGGGGAAAATCAAAAGTGGAGAAAACGGCCGAAACCACGGGGGCAACCAACGGTCACATTTTTTCTCGTGGACCGCTGGCCACAACCCGCCAAAGGCCAACGGCTCGAGAGTCATATTTGTCTCGGCCGTGCCCGGTACTGGCACGCCCGCGCGAGGCGAAGAGCGGCTTGGGCCCCGCCTACGCCGGTGGTTCCTAGCCGTTGCAACAAGTCCGCCAGTCGGTTGCGCTGGCTATAAATAGCAGTGTAAGCCGGTGAGAGCTCACCCCTCTCATTCTCACTCTTTCTCACTCTCACACCTTCTTCCACTTATTCATCACTCATTTTTCCCCACAAAAATACATAGCCAAGCAAGATCTCGGGTGTGAAAGTTCATACTTTCCACTAACCCTTGCACACCCGGGGTTTTTGCAAAAGTCATGCTCGTTTTGTAGCCACCATGGACAAGATCGGTAAAAGCTCTTGCAAGTTTGAGGCGATCGTCAAGAAGGAGCTCACGACATAGCAGCTCAAGCTCCCCGACGATCTATGAAGAAGATGCCCCCTACCTCGACATCCGGGAGAGCGGGAGATGCAAGCATATCTCCATCTCGGGGATCGTGTGTTCTTGCACACACCCATGATCGACCCCGACCTCATTGAGAGGACTGGTATGGACGTCTAATTCCCCATTCTTTGGAAAGCAGTTGGTTGGTAGAACGTTCCCCATCTCAAGGAGGAGGGTTCTCGCCTGCTAACAATTCAATTTCTATGCACTTTACTAGAAGATGAGTCAGAATCTCTTTTTGCTTATTTGGAACTTCTTATCATGTTGAATGGAGAAACCTAGCTCATCACTTGAATTTCAGTTACAAATGTGTATTAGATCTTGATCATGCTTTGCCTAATTTTGTGAAAAATCAATTTTGGGAATTAATCACTGGTGCACATGAGCCTAGCACGCTCAAACCCCGTCATACTCGAGATCCAACATCCTTCTTTAAGATTTATGCATCGTTGGATTTCTATGAGTTTGTTCCCCATGCATGAAGTTAGATGGGTGCGTGATGTTCTATTGAAATTGCTCTATGCTATCGTTAAAAAGTTAAAGTAGCTCCCGTGAGAGAAATGTGCAAGTATATGTTTGATGTTATCACGAATACCACTCCTGCCACTTGCACATCTTTTATCACCCGCATCGCTTCTGCGATTGGAGCTCTTGATGAGGCACAAATAGAGTACATCACCATACCATGCACCATTTTTGGAGAAGCAAACTTAGTACAAAGGGCACCATCTGAAGTCTCTGCCATCCGGAGAGCTCGCTTACACTTTTCTTGGCTATGCAACTCAGAATTCGCTTACCTAACCTGGATTTACAGTTGTATAAAAGCCGCTTGCTAACATTTGAGCTCGAGATTTCTGAGAGTATGCGCAGGAAAAGCGTCTCTAGCAGTGCCAGCCAGAGTGCAGAGAGAACAGTGGCAGGCTCAAGCTCGCATGCACCTTACTTCGTGCCACCAAAGACCACCTGCACAGATGTTCCAGGCAGGATGGCCCCCCATACATGGGAGCACCAGGGTACATGCCCAGGTACAACCCTAGGTGGGAGCCACCTCCAAGGACACCTGAACCTACAGGGTGGCCCGAAGCAGATCCATCAGTGTGGGAGCAGCACAGGATGGAGCTCAGCAAAGAGCTCGATGACATGCCCCCACCATTTCTACCACGACACCAAGATCTGGGTTGAGGTCGATACGTACTAACCCGATGTTAGAACAAGGATTGGTCCGATCTTCACGGTAGTAGGTCGACGAACAAGATAACTTGATAATATGGCAGTGGAGATAACTTTGCTGACGAAGGCAGTGGAGATAACTTGCTGTAGAACAGTGAGGAACTAGCTTTATACCTGGCCAAGGTTGGATGCGACCAAGCGACGGGGAGAGAGGCACCGAAACCATGAAGACTTTGACTCGATCTCCAAACGACCACAGAACAACAACCAGAGCTAATCCACACAAGACGGGGCAGCCGTACTGGAACCCGTAGATCACAAATCAGTGGACCTCAGAGAGATCTCTTCACAAGTCCAAGAAGAATAAGGAAGAACAAGGGTTGAGTAAGCACTCGGCAGCTCGGCTACAAAAATCACTTGGATTATCTTAATTCATCAAAATTTGTTGATAGCTTACACATAGGGGAGTATTTATACTAGGAACAACCCTCCTAGGTAGGTGGAAACACAAAAATAAACTGAACACTTCATCAATGTGAAAGGGTCTCCATTGGATGGACTCCAAAGCTGATTCGCGTGGCTGTTTGACTCCAGCGCACCCTTCAGTGTTTTCGTAATAACTTCACCTAGAAAATCGAAATGACATGCAACTAGATGCGTTTGAAAGCTAACTTGATAAGCTTTCACACCATGTGCCTCTTTGCTTCATGAAGTGTTGTGGATTGGTACAGTTTCTCACGGACATTTAGACTTCATGCAAACTGTTGACTCGCAGACTAGCATGCACTAAAACTGGTTGGACACCTTGACGGGAACTGCAAACTGGTCAGGGTTGGAGGCATTGGAAACTAGACTTCAAGAGCTTTCCAACAAGTCCTCTTGGGCCTTCATAGCTTTTGTGAATCAAAAGATACAAATGATTCTTCTTGATAGTTCTGTCATGCAGGACTGGCTCGAACGCGGTCGACGTAGCTCGACTTGAAAGTTGTAACATTTTGCTTAATGGAGTGGTCGCCGATGCTGGCGTGGTCATATCATCCTCCCTCCCTTGAAAAGAAGTCGCCCTTGACTCTACTTCGTTTCATCCAAGGAATTGTGCTTGGCGACTGACTTGTGACAACATCATGATCTTCTTCTTCCATCACAGCAAGGTGTTTGAATCTAAAATCATACAAACCAAGTAGTAGCCTTGTTGCTGGAAATCTAAACAATTTGAAATTAAGTATAGCTTTCACCTTGCATTGATTCTTATAACTATTGGTGAATGTTGATTGCCATGGCATGGTCACATCATCCTCCCTCCCTTGAAGAAAAGTCGCCCCTGACTTTTGTTTGCCTAAAAAACAGCGTAGACAAAACAGAGGGTGGATGTACATGATAATTACAATAAGCTTTCATTTTGTTTTCTTCATTTGTCCCTTTAGGATTCATATTCACATTATTTCCCTTTTCAACTAAGAAATATTTTCTCAACTTTGGTAATCCCAAGAAATAGCTTTGAAGATGGGAGAACCAAAATTTCTTCTAAGCCAATCATTTGATTCATGTTATCATGTTTCATCTTTGCAATGTCAAACTTTCCCTTAAATCGATGTTGTGCATTCATGGCATTCCAAAAATTATTGGTATATGAAGTATTGCAAGGAACTTTCAAAGCACAAAGACTCTTATCAAAATAAAATTCAGTACTTGTATCAACATGAGATTCAGTCAAATCAGCACAAAGGTTTTGATTATGACCTATTGCTGAAATAGTAATATCATGAGTATTCATTTCCACATTATCAAATTTATTTGTATGCAAAGTATCAGATATATGAGTGTAAAGTATCATGCATATGAGCCATATCAAACCATAGAAAACATCATGTATAACTGAACATTGGTTTTCAACTTGCAAAATTTCAGCAAAGGTATCATCATGTGACACTATCAAATCAACACAAATGTTATGGTCGATCCCATTCAAAGATGTGCTTTTCACAATTTCTCACCACTATATCTTGCAAATAAAGATCTGAATTACCTTCATCACCATTCAGAATTTGTGGTAAAGCAAGTACCATGGATGGCATCTCGGAAAGCTCACCTTTATCCATGTCATGATTCAGGCTTTGGACAGCACACAATTGGCTAAAATGGATAGGTACCTTCTCACTTCCATCAACAAAGTGGCGTCAGAGCAACCATCTCTTCCTTATGCTCGTTGTAAACCTGCACATTTGGAAAGACACCACTAGAAGTAGAGATGAGAGTGTTAGTTTCATAAGTATCCTCACATGACTTGCAATCTAACTCTCTTTTATGTTGTGGTGTATCGCTCATACTCAATATTATTACTCTCATTGTCATAGTGGGTGGAATCAGACAACTCTCTTTTGCATTCACTCTCTATCGGTTTGGCTATGTGGCCCTCATTCTCACATAGGTTTTGATGCACGACTACTTCAATGTCTTGTGTAGCAACATATGCATACGTGTCGTATTTCACCATGTTGTCCAATGAAATTGGAGCAGCAATTGTTGCAAAGGAACCAAGAACTGAAACTTCCCCAAATGCTACTGAACTTGAATCACTTAAAGTGGAAGCATTTGTGTTGGTATTGCCTTCAATCAGAAATTTAGGCTGCATGCTACACAATGGAATTTCAGCATCAATGTCCATGTCCATCAATTGATCTTCCTCATCGAATATAGGGGTTGGTCATAATTAACCACATCTTTTTCATCATAAACCTGCGTCACACAATGAAAAAGACTAGGAGGCGTTATCATGTTAGCAATAAATAATTCCTCACATGAGCCCTCTTTTTTTTACTCATTTTAGCATTGGGTTCACTCAATTCTTTTGAATCCCCCTTCATATCCATCAAAACTAATCCCTCTTTTCCCGGTGTCTTGGTTGTTTGAGGCTGTGGGGTTTTATTTGGCTTTGGAAACACTCCGGCCACAATTTTTGTGGGTCACTTGAAAGTGTTTCTCACTCTCTCGCTGTCTTCGTTTTTAGATCATCCTTCAAAACGTTATGAGAACCTTCCCGATGTTGTCCACTATGTCCAAGTAGACCACCATAAGATTTGGTTGGGCTTCGTCATTGTGGAGCACGATGGCGCCGTGTAGATAGACGTTTATCAAACATCCTCTCCATGATGTGCAGCAATGAGTTCTCAAATTGACGTAAACTCAGCTCGTGAGAATGGTGGTTCTTTTTCTCTATGTCCACCATCACGAACACTTGAATTTTTTGTCCTGCGATGTTAGGATTTGTGCAAGAAAAAAGTGGATAGGAAAAATTTATGGAATCACTTTCGATCTCACCTCTTACTTACCCAAGCTCTTTCCTGATCTCAAGGACTATGATGGTGCTGGTGTGGCAGCCTCAACGGAGGTGGTAGAGAGGTCGTAAGGATTACGAATCGAAAGTTCCGGTTCAGGTTTTAGTGGAGCTATAGGTGGCTGAACAAGGGAGGCTACGGTACTGAAAACCAAGGGGCTTGATGTGCTCAAAAGATGAAAAGTTGCAGCTATAAAGATTACCACCACTTGAAATATGTAAACTGAAACACTTGAAATATGTAAACTGAAAATTTTCAGCAACAAATGGCAACACACTTCCTCCTTCAAATTCCTTTCTTTTTCTTTTTCTTCTTTCTTTATCTTTATTTTTTTTTTTGAATCTATTCTTTCTCTATTTTTCTTCTCTTTTTTTTATCTCTTTTCTTTATAACACTAACAACAGATAACAAATCATATATATAAAACTGTGGTGACTAGCAACTTGAAGAACACAAAACACAAGATAACAGTACCGACAAAAGGGCCATAGGCATTTTTTTTGTGGCATGCTCAGTGGACTATAGGATATAACCAATCAAAATATGTAGCAGATCAAATAAGGATAAATATATGGGTGACGGTAAGACCTACCGTGTCAACGAAAGCTTTGGTACCAGATGATACGTACTAACCCGATGTTAGAATGAGGATTGGCCCGATCTTCACGGCAGTAGGTCGACGAACAAGATAACTTGATAATATGGCAGCGGAGATAACTTTGCCGACGAAGGCAAAGGAGATAACTTCCTCGTAGAACAGCGGGTAACTAGCTTTATACCTGGCCAAGGTTGGATGCGACCAAGCCGACGGGGAGAGAGGCACCGAAACCACGAAGACTTCGACTCGATCTCCAAACGACCTCGAACCACAACTGGAGCTAATCCACACAAGACGGGGCAGCCATACCGAACCCGTAGAGCACCTAATCGCTGGACCTCGAGAGATCTCTTCACAAGTCCAAGAAGAACAAGGAAGAACAAGGGTTGAGTAAGCACTGGCAGCTCTCGGCTGCAAAAATCACTTGGATTATCTTAATTCATCAAAAGTTGTTGATAGCTTACGATAGGGAGTATTTATACTAGGAACAACCCTCCTAGGAAGCTGGAAACACAAAAAATAAATTGAACACTTCGTCAATGTGAAAGGGTCTCCACAGGATGGACTCCAAAGCTGATTCGCGTGGCTGTTTGACTCCTGTGCACCCTTCAGTGTTTTCGCAATAACTTCACCTAGAAAACTCAAAATGACATGCAACTAGATGCGTTTGAAAGCTAACTTGATAAGCTTTCACACCATGTGCCTCTTGCTTCACGAAGTGTTGTGTATTGGTACAGTTTTGCATGGACATTTAGACTTCATGCAAACTATTGACTCACGTACTAGCATGCACTAAAACTGGTCGGACGCCTTGATGGAAACTGTAAACTGGTCAGGGTTGGAGGCATTGGAAACTAGACTTCAAGAGCTTTCCAACAAGTCCTCTTGAGCCTTCATAGCTGTTGGCGGTCGTTATCGACCATTTTATACCACCAACTTATGTCTTTTTCTAGGGAATTTGCAAACCAATGGCACATAAATCGTTACTTCTAACCTAGTTCCACTTGTATTCCAAGAAATATGTTTTGCAGGGACTTATACATGGAATCAAGTGAGAACGTGCCAAACTTCATGGAAAGTGCACTTTGGAAAACATGTTTATCAAATAAGTGCAACACAAGAGGCCCAAGTCGAGAACGAGATGGACCAAAGCACCCCTAAACTACGGGTCCAGGTCGGCCCAGAGCCCGCCCCAAAGGCGGTGGCGAGAGGGGCCACCCCGGTCCGCCGTGACTGAATTGGGTCCGGCCGGACCCACAAGCCACCTCTCGAGCCGACCTTTCACAAGCGGTTGCATGCCGCCATGCATAGGCGGTGCCAGGGGTGCTTCCATTTTTACCTGCACCAAACCGACCATAATTAGTATAAATAGAGGGTAGGAGCCTCACCTCAAAGCACACACCACACAAGAGCCTCTCCCTCCACACTTGTATCTCTTTTACTTTTATTGGTTAGAGCTAGAAGCTTGGCAAGATGTAATAGAAGATCAAGAATCAACATGGAGATACTTGGTATGAGCAATTCATTGTTCTTCATGTTCTTCGTCATTGTTCTTGTTCTTACTTATCATTATAGTTGTGCTATAGAACTAGAGTATAGTTCCTCATGATATAATCATTGCATATGAACTAGGCTATAGTTTCTATGTTATGATTCCATCATATAGAACTTGTGCTTAATCATTCATACATTTATAACATGGAGTTTAGATGGTGGTCTGTCGTACCTTCGGGTTTGCCCATATTCTAGCTCATTGATCCGTAGGGTCAGAGTCCATGGGGGTTATGGGTAGTTCCTTAGTGCACGCGGGCATGGAGCCCAGGTGCATGGGAGCCTTCGGGATATGTCGGTGCCCTACGGTAGTGAGGTAGGCGGCAGGTGGTGACAGCCCTGTCTGGCCCTTGTACTCCTCCACGTCCGGGTATTGAGTAGGAGTTCTGAAAGTGTCTATCGGCCGGGCGCACCAGCCGTGGGCATCTCCCCCGCCCATCTACCTCTGTCCTTATATCTTGTATGATCATTAACTTGTTCTTTGCACAACTATATAGGATACGCCTTGCTCCAGCCTAGGGTTTTCTTTATCCTTGAGATTGCTCGAGTGTGTGTGTCAAGTTATCCTTTACCTATCATGTCCATCCCTGTTATGAACCTTGGTCTATTATACAATCATGTTATCTTGTCCATCTTTCTATTAGAGACCTTGCACCATGCCTTCCCCTGTGGAAATACGATACCCTAAATACTTCGAAAGTGAAAGCTACAATGGCATTTTCGTGCGCTTGCGAAACTCTTTCTGTTTGCATTAAGAAACGCCAACAAGCTTTCTGGCACCATTGCCGGGGAAGGTGTTGGTTAAAGGAATGATCTATTAGAACATGTTCATGATAATATGCATGTGTAGTAATCATTGCTCATAATAGGTTTATCTAAAACAAAAAAGAAAATCTTTATAAATAAAAGCAAGGACATGTTTTCAAGTTAGTATGCACCTTCGGGTATTCTTGTCGCTGACCATTTCAGGTGAAGGATAAGAAGAACAAAGGGGCGTATGATGCTCGAAAACATGGGGCGACATCAACTAGAAAATTTGATGGTCTTTGGCGGAGGAACGCACTCAAAAGGGAGACCACGACCTTGCACACTTGACGTTTTCACAAAAGTCCAAGTGTGGGAGGGAGTAAGGTGATTGTACCAAGTTCCACGCACGGGAGGGATCATTCAAAAAAAAAAAAAAAAAGAGAGGAATAAAAGATGATGTTAGCCCTACCTTGCTCAAAAAAAAAAGAGAGAGAGATTGAAATATATATATATAAAAAAAAGTTGATAAAAAAAATATATAGAAGAAAAAAATGATGAGATAGAGATGGAAAGGAGGAGCCACCTCCTTTTACACCTTTGCTACCATTAAGGCCCAAGGTCCATATACACTACCCGTGTGTATGACCTAAGCCTAGTGGCCCGCCCCGAGATGGATCAACAAGCAACCACCGCAGAAGTCTCAACGCCCTCACCCTCATATATGGTCGGGTACGCATACACACTCGGGTATGCAAAGGTAATAATTCACCAATTCTTTTTACTCATACTTATCTTCAGATAAAGAAATCATGTTTTTATTGTTTATGAAATATGGTCTGGGTTTGGGTGTGTTTACATGGATCCATGTGATGCATCCATAGGTCTTTTAAATCGAAAGCACGCTGCTTGGGTTAAAATGACCTTCAGAATCAAATTTTGACATGGCGTTGAAGTTTGATTAATGAACCTGTGGCTGACTTCATAAATAATAGAGCTATTTTATGATGGAGATAAATCAAGGCTAGACCCGCTTTGCATATTTATCTTAGCCTTGTTTGAGTATGAAAAGTTTGGTGAAGTTTTATTGTCCTCCCTTGGTAATAATAAAAATTTCAAAATAAAAATAAAAAAAACAACAAGCTTGCTCAATTGCTCCTTCCTCGCATAATGTTTTGAAATGAGGTAATCACGAAGGATGGTAAGTCCACTCGTGAATCTACCATACACTAACCATGCGGAAAGGCCAAGAAAGCATGGGGGTATAACCCGATCCATCGAGTTTGAGCTAGCTTGGGGGAGGACCATAACAAGGTAATGAGAAACCTACACTCTCATCCGTTGTCCTTTACCTCGCCAAAAAATAAAATTAAAAAATAATTAAAATAATAATAATAAAAAAAAATCCCTTGTTCACCTTTGAATGTCTTTCCTTCCATTGGATGAATCTTGTTATCATTGCATGCTTCCTTTTTCTATATTGGTATGTTTTGGTTTGGAAGTTTTGGTCATACAATTGGTGATCGACATCCATAGGCTCTTTGAATTAAGCGTGGTGCTTAGGTCAAAAAGTCTACCTTAATCAGATTAGACATGGAGTCGAGTCCGATTATTGAATCAAAACTGCTAGTTTAAGAATTGGGTCGATCATATGGACTAACCCCTCAGAGGAATTTGTCACCATCACAAGGGTAAGTCCTAGAGATGACAATAGAGATTAGAACTTGTTTGGTAAACACAAAAAAATATAAAATAATAAAATAAAAATAATAAACCTTTCAAACCCCAAGTATGGTTGTCCCGTTCTTTCACTTCCATCACAAGACAAGCTTTGGGGAGTCTCCAACCACGCCAACAATCATGACATCAATTCATGGCGTGCACAAGCTAGCAATGTTCTTAATCGAAGGTAAGTCGGTTAGCTTGGGGAGGACTCCCACAAAGGTAACTCATATCTCACATTCCATTTAGTTATCTTCTTACCTTATAAGAATGATGAGATACAAGATAAAAAAAATGGTGATAAAAAAAAACAACAAAAAAATACGATTCCACTCCTATATGTGACTTTTGGTATTTTCAAGTTTCCCTAAAGTTGAAATGATGAATAGTTGCTCTGTCTATGATTCATCTTGTGCCTAGTTTATAACTTTGTATTCCCCAATATTTAAGTTTGTTGGCTAATAATATCTCACCTTGAAATACTTAAACAAAATGTGGGTTTGCAAAAGACATGATCCTTTTTCTAAGTTGTTGCGGTTATGATATGTTTGCAAAAAGAATCAAGTATAATTTCATTCTAAAGAGAAACTTGACATCCGGCAATTTTAATTTTTTGAAGATAGAAAAATAAGAGAAAGAGATATGGGCTATGAAAAAAATATATAAGAGATGAAAAATGGACACGTGTCCAAGGGCGAGTAGAGCCCACATCTTGAAAAAAAAGAGAGAAGAATAAAATAGAGGGAATAAAGGACACAAGTCCAAGGGTGAGTAGAACCCACCTCTCCAAAAAAAAAAAAAAAAAAAAAGGAGATAGCCCATACTTTCTCAAATGCATATATATATATATATATATATATATATATATATATATATATATTCCCGAATAAAAGTTGATCAAAAGAATGAATGATTAGTGTTTCTATGGCAACCATTCTTTCTTGCAACTACCTAAGAACTTGGAGAAGGTTATAAGCCCCACATATGTTGAGTAATAAAGGGTGGATAAAAGTGCCAACTTATTTAAATTGCGGGAGAATGCTTTGTTATAACCATGATACTTTTTGAATTATATCATCATTGTAGCAACTCCTGATCAACAACCAAGCACTTAGCTATTTGCTCGGGACGAGCAAAGGTTAAGCTTGGGGACTTGTTGGCGGTCGTTATCGACCATTTTATACCGCCAACTTATGTCTTTTTTCCAAGGGAATTTGCAAACCAATGGCACATAAATCGTTACTTCTAACCTAGTTCCACTTGTATTCCAAGAAATATGTTTTGCAGGACTAATACATGGAATCAAGTGAGAACGTGCCAAACTTCATGGAAAGTGCACTTTGGAAAACATGTTTATCAAATAAGTGTAACACAAGAGGCCCAAGTCGAACGAGATGGACCAAAGCACCCCTAAACTACGGGTCCAGGCCGGCCCAGAGCCCACCACCGCAAAAGGCGGTGGTGAGAGGGGCCACCCCCGGTCCGGCCGGGATTGGAATTGGGTCCCGCCGGACCCACAAAGCCGCCTCTCGTGCCGACCTTTCACAGGCGGTTGCTTGCCGCCATGCATAGGCGGTGCCGGGGGGTGCTTCCATTTTTACCTGCACCAAACCGACCATAATTAGTATAAATAGAGGGTAGGAGCCTCACCTCAAAGCACACTCCACACAAGAGCCTCTCCCTCCACACTTGTATCTCTTTTACTTTTATTGGTTAGAGCTAGGAGCTTGGCAAGATGTAATAGAAGATCAAGAATCAACATGGAGATACTTGGTATGAGCAATTCATTGTTCTTCATGTTCTTCATCATTGTTCTTGTTCTTACTTATCATTATAGTTGTGCTATAGAACTAGAGTATAGTTCCTCATGATATAATCATTGCATATGAACTAGGCTATAGTTTCTATGTTATGATTCCATCATATAGAACTTGTGCTTAATCATTCATACATTTATAACATGGAGTTTAGATGGCGGTCTATCGTACCTTCGGGTTTGCCCATATTCTAGCTCGTTGATCCGTAGGGTCAGAGTCCATGGGGGGTATGGGTAGTTCCTTAGTGCACGCGGGCATGGAGCCCGGGTGCACGGGAGCCTTCGATATGTCATTGCCCTACGGTAGTGAGGTAGGCGGCAGGTGGTGACAGCCCTGTCCGTCCCTTGTACTCCTCGACGTCCGGGTATTGAGTAGGAGTTCTGAAAGTGTCTTTCTACTGGTAGACCAGCTGCGGGCATCTCCCCGCCCATCTACCTCTGTCCTTATATCTTGTATGATCATTAACTTGTTCTTTGCACAACTATGTAGGATACGCCTTGCTCCAGTCTAGGGTTTTCTTTATCCTTGAGATTGCTCGAGTGTGTGTGTCAAGTTATCCTTTACCTATCATGTCCATCCCTGTTATGAACCTTGGTCTATTATACAGTCATGTTATCTTGTCCATCTTTCTATTAGAGACCTTGCACCATGCCTTCCCTGTGGAAATACGATACCCTGAATACTTCTGGGTGAAAGCTACAATGGCATTTCCGTGTGCTTGCGGAACCCTTTCTGTTTGCGTTAAGAAACGCCAACAATAGCTTTTGTGAATCAAAAGATACGAATGATTCTTCTTGATAGTTTTGTCATGCAGGACTGGCTCGAACGCGGTCGACGTAGCTCGACTTGAAAGTTGTAACATTTTGCTTAATGGAGTGGTCTCGAGAGGTCGCCGATGCCGGGCGTGGTCATATCGAGGTTGTCAACATGCAACAGATACCTAGATGTTCGCGACAGAGAGATCCAACAGACACTCAACACCCATGTGCGTAACACCCAAAGAGTGGGCGGCCAGAAATCGGCAGCTCCAGAGCCAGCAAATTTGGGATCAGATCCAAGCCAACATGGAGCTGCAAAACGCACGACAGAGGCATATACGGAAGTTCCGTGGATTCAACCCCGATCCATAGGACTCTAGATAGCTTGGGGAGGACCCCCACCGTATTTGCATTGCATATTTACTTTTAATAAATCATTATTTTATTTTGGCATGTTTAAATTCAAGCATCTTTGCATCTAAAATAATAATAATAATAATAATAATAAGTAGCACTAATAAAGAATTCCACTCCTATATGTGCTGTAAAAAAATGTTTTAGTTGATCCCTTGTTGAAAATGATGAATAGTTGTTGTCTTATATTTCATTTGTGCCTAGTTTAGAACTTAAATTTTTCTAAGATTTGAGTTTAGTGGCTAATATTATCTCACCTTGAAAAAGCCTTAATCATGTGGGCTGCATATGCTTATCTCGATCTAAGTAGTTGCGAGATATGATGTAGTGATCGTTGACGTTTCTTAACGTATACGTAAGAATCTGCAAGCGTACGGAATTGTCATTGTAGCATTTCGCCCTAAGTATTCGTAGTATCGTATTTCCACGAGAAATGGTTGTGTGACTACTCTCGAACGTAATCACCCTAGGATAACTATGGGTGGTGAGGTATCTTTATGGGCTCAAACTCTCAACCAGGGATCACTTGGCTGTTATGTCCTTACTTCGGGCACCGGCAGTCGCCCAAATTGGGATGGAGACTACCCTGCGCCACACCCGTACGTGGGGGGATTACAAGGGACGGACAAGGCTGTCATGACCTAGCCGCCTACCCCCTGAACCGTGGGATGCGCCACAAAAGATAGACAACCACTAGCCTAGACACCACATCTACACTAGTGATTATTACTCTAGCGTGTTAACAAGGCTTACCCGTCCCCGGGGTCCTTCTACTAGAGCAACGCCCCGAAGGATGACTATCAATCCTGCAAGTCTATAACAGCTAGATAATGTACTTAAGAGTAATAAGCCGAAAGAGGGACACAACCATTCTTACCCAAAATGATTAGAAGGTTGTAGAGGTACAAGCGTGGCGGGCACCGACAAGTCCGGTACTCCGGCCACCCGAGAACCATGATGCACCGGGGGGTACATCGGGACTCCATGGAGAAGAGGCCAAGCCCTCTTCTAGCTTTCCCTCTCTCACTCCCCATTAGAAAGAAGAAGAGGAAGAAGAAGAATAAGAGTGGGAGCTTCTTCCTCTCTACTACATTGTGGCTCTTCCTTATGTTGTGTATGAAATTGGTGTCTTGAGAGAGGGAGAGAGGGGTCCTATTTATACAAGTGAGAGAGGGGGCTAAGTGCTAAACTACCACCAAACCGACCTCCTCCTGGCGTCTAGGTACACTGAACCGGGCTACGCCGCACCGCACCGCCCTCCTCTGCGTTGAATGAACCGCCACGCCAAACCTGGGCCTGAACCGCCTCAGGGATGGGTGCGGCCGTGTAACACCCTAGGTGTTAACCCTTGCATAAGCATGTGCATTTGCATGACATAATTATCATTTGCATGCATGCATGGCAAATAGCATCATTTTCATGTTAAATTATTTAATATGCCTTGTTATGTCACCTTATGCATAGGATGCTTGCATAATTATGTGGTTAATATTTATTTGTTCTGCTTAGTTATACCTAGAGGATGTTTTTTTAGAGCAAGGTTGATGTTGGTCATGGCTTTGGTTAATGTTTTATTAAAAGGTTTGACCTAGATTGACCCTTTGAATGATTTGTTTTGAATTGCTTAAAAGCCATAGCTAGGGTTTTTGCATGTGGATGCACCTTTAATGAAAAGTGTAGCTAATTTTATATAGAGCAAAAGTTGTTTAATACTCACCTCATGAAAAAGTCCGAGCTTGTTCAAAAGTCACCACAAGTGTGTTTTGTTTGGTTTTTCAAATTAATTATGTCAATTTGAATGATAGTCCTTTGGTTACTTGCGCTTTCTCGAAATAAGCCAAACCAGGAAAAAAACTTGCTATATATGAGTTGTTCAGAATTTCATAAGGAACATTTTCTTCAATATGAGTTTTTGCTAATTCAAAGACGAATCATGAGATAGAGAGTAAAACAGTTTGTATTAGGGTTTTTGGCAATGACTTTTTCGTGACGACTTGTTCTCGCCGTCCGTGGAAATCCGGGCCGGCACGCCACGGCATTCTGCCACGCGCGCCACGTATCGCGGCGCCGCCCGCCACCACCGCTTCCTCTACCGTGCTCGTGTTTGTCCTAAAGTGGCAAGAGCACCGCGCACTCTCCCTCACTCGCTCGTCTCTCTCTCTCCCCCGCCCCAAGCCGCAGCCAAAGAGCCGCCGCCCTTGCACGCCGCCGCGGTCATTGCCGACGCCGCCGTCATCAAACACCACCACCGCCATGCAAAACCTTGCCAGCCGCCCCTATTGCCTCGCCTTTCGTTGCTCACGCCACCGGCCACCGGAAAGGTAAACGAAGCCGTGGTAAGGATGTGGTTCGCGTTTTTACGGCTCGGAGTTCGGCCGCCATGGTCGCCGGATCTTTGAGCTCACCGTCGAGCTCGGTCATTTGTTTTCTTGCCATCCAACCCATGCTCCCACATCGTCTCATCGTCCCCTAGCCCGTGTTAGGGCGAATCGAGCCGCGATGCTTTCTTCTCTTCGACCAACCACTCGCCCAAGCACCATGTCGAATTGAGCCGCGATGCTTTCTTCTCTTCGACCAAGCACTCGCCGGCACCATGCCGCAGCCGTCGATGCCGGTTCTCCGCGCCATGCTCGCCGAGCCCCGCCTTCTTCTTTGTCATCACGCACTAGGACCACTTCATCTTGTAGATGCTCGAACACCTCTCAATCGAATCCTTCGCATCCCAACTCGCCGGAACGGGTCCGCCGCCGACGAGCCTCGTGTCGCCATCGCGTGCACGCGGGGTCGACCTAGCTCCAGCCTCGGTTTCTTTCAATTAGCTTAAGGGTTTGGGTCGCCATGGTCGGCCTCGTCGCCTTTCAAGTCGTTTCTAGGTCAAGAAAAGGGCATGGGTGTGTAGATCTCGTCCATGCGCATCCATGGATGTGCTTGCTTTTCGCCGGAGGGGCAACGCCCGGTGAAGATCCACCGCGACCGCCGCTGCCCCTGTTTCTGTCTCACCGACATGTGGGTCCCGCTTTGTCGGCCCGTCTTTTTTCTTTTTTCTTTTCTTTTCCGAAACCCCAGTAAATGCTTGTAAAATTCATAACTCCTTCGTTTTTAGCTTAGTTTTGCATGGGACAAATTTTGTTGTGATCCTTGTAAGTAAATCTACAGTATAAAAATATTGCATGCCATTTTTGTGATAATTTTCTGTAGAGTTTTATTTATGGCTTTAAATAACATGAAATTAGAGAAATGCATAAGTAATTCTGGGTGCATGATAAAATAGTGGTCACTGTACAAAATGTTCTTGTTTTTGTGAGTAGAGTCCAGGAAAAATAGCATGCATGGTATGTTCTGTGGAGGAAATGTGATTTTCTATTTATGTGCTAATTAATGCTTTATATTTGGAAAATCATAGAAAAAGATTTACTAAGGTTTTTGATGTGAGAATTTTTGTCGCTTGTTGTGATGTGGTAAAGTAGCCTTTCATACTTAGAAATCTATTGTTTGACACTTTTCATAATACAAAGTATTTTCATGCCATGTTTTAGTATCTTCTAGTGAATTTTGTGTAGGGCAATGTGAGCATGAGTTTACTGTGAAAAAATTTTATGGTAGGCTATGCATGCTAGTAAGATGCTCCTATAATTTTTGTAGATTTTTCTAAGGTGTTCGCATATTTATGGAAATTGTGTTGCATAGAAAATGCCCAGAAAAATGCATGATAAATTTAGGTTATAATTTTTTGGGTGTTTTACTTTCTGTTCTTAGGATGTTTAGGAGCTGTTAGGATGATTTGCTTGCTGGTCATGTGTCTTTTGACATGTCATCATCTTTTAAATAATTGTTTATCCTTTCTAAATATCCCTTTTAAAATGTCTTGTATGGTAGTTAACATTTCATGTGTGTTAAATTATCTTTTTGGGTTGGTCAGTAGGTTATTTTGTTCAGTTATAACCTTGTTTATATGCTGGTGAAGTTTGGTAATGAGTGCATGGGTAGTTTGTAAATTATAAACATTCTATGCTTGCTTGTTACTTGAAACAGAGTCTTTGTTTTTGTTAATTTCGAGGCTGTAGATGTCAGATTTTGCCTGTGAGTGTTTTATATGATTTGTAGGAAATTTTGTAAGCTTTCCAACGAATATTTGTTTGCCGGATTTGGAGTTGTAGAACTTTTTCGTGTGACTATTTGACCGATAGCATGTCTAGCTGCCATTTTCGTGGTTAGAGGAATAAAGTGTTGCTTGGTGTAGGTCATTAGAGTTTCTTATGTGTTTATAATTATGTCTCTACGGAAGAGATATCCACTTACTCAGATCTTATATCATAATGCATTTCATTCATCATCCCATCTTTATTTATAAACAAGTTTACTTCTGTGCATCTGTAATTTTTATTCTCGCATGTGCATCATGTCAGGATCGGGGGAGTTGCTCGAGGAATTGATCGAGGAATAGGAAGGGGATCTCCACCACCTCGGGGTGTAACCCGAAGAGCTCATTGGCAGAGGAGAGTCGACCACAGACCTTCCTGAGTGTCCGAACCACGCTCCCGCAACTTTCCTGAAAGGCAAGCCCTGGTGCATGCTGATCTTTCCTATGCTTTCTAACTAAACTAATTGTGTCCTTTTGATATGTTGATGCATTAAGTTTAGGAAATGATTGAAACCGTTGATGCACAGATATCCTTGTTGAATGTTGAATCCTATCCTATTTAGAGGTCTAGGTTATAATTGCTCAGGAGTGATTCCGGTCACTTGTGAGGATGTTGTGGTTAATCACATGGGTGATTAACAATGCTGCTGCTGGAAACCTGATTAAAAAAACATGCTTAGATTGGATGGATATTTTGGTCTTCCATCCGATCGATTAAGGACTTATACTTTGTCGGAAGGCATTCGGAAGTTGAAAGTACTGTTCATATAGTAGGCTCCGCTGGTCGTGAGCCACGAAGCTCAATGGGAATAGTCGCAGTTTCGGCACTTGTTCGCTTTATCACTCCTCCTTGGCATGGTAGGTTGAGATTGTTTGGGCACAGGCAATTCCGGACGATGAGTGTTGCTTCGGGTCGAAACCCTGGGTGGCCCAAGAAGGAGGGGGTAGCCGACAGGCCCGTGATACTTGGACATTCTTGGGGGTGATTAGGGCTGCTCTTGCAAAGTAGTCCTAGTGTGTGATAGGGTTGTCGCCAGCTGGTCAGAAATTCAATTCGAATCGCCATCTCTCTTGGTTAATGAGAACCCGGATGTTTCTGCGGCAATGTAGTAATACAACATTCATGGTTACTTACTTTATGCTGCTGTTATTAAAATATTGATCAAGTTACTTTATGTTGTTATTTATACTACTAAGCATATGATTAATCTTGACTATACAGGACCTATGGTTTATTTATATTAATCAATCTTTTAACTTGGAAGAATTTAAGTAGCATGTGTAGGCTCACTAATCCACTTTATTTATGAAAATAAATGTGAGTCAGCCAACCACAGATAAAGCCTGGCATGATCCTTGGAGTCTTTATTTTGGTTTTGTCGGGTAAGTCTAGCTGAGTATTTGTATACTCAGGGTTTTACTCCCATTGTTGCAGGTGATCATCTCTATCATGGTTCTTTGTAAGACTTGTTTGTACCACTGTGGATGAGAAGTAAAGGCCGGGCAAGGCATTCCATAACCCCTGTCTTATCTTTGTTGTAGGGTTGACAATATATTGGCACTATGTTACTTCTATTTCCGCTGAACAACTTATTTGGTTTTCGAAAACTACTCGCTTTCGTACTCTGAACTTGGTTTGTAATAAATGATTACAACGCACTCGATAATATATTTGAATTTGGTTTGAGACACTTGCGGATTTGTAATACTAAGCTCAATGATCTTGGTTGTTTGTTGATGAGTTTGAAATCACTTTCGGAGATTTTCGGAATACCGGGTTTATATGGACTCAAGTGTAGACAGTGATTGCTTCGGTAATTGTGAATTGTACTTGATTTCTTATAAATTGGCTCGGCTCTGTCATAGCCGGCATCGGAGCTTAGTTTAGTACTTACAATCCAATCTGGTGTTTAAGTTAAAATGAACCACTTATCTTTTGCGAAAAGTTTGTGAAATAAAATCTTTTTAGTGGTGTGAGTAAAAGATTGCAAAATTAATAACTGCCATGGTCATACCCTTTATGCCCAATTAAGGGACAGTCAGGTGGCTTTGCTAACTTGGGATGGGCTATTGCATCATATTTTGTTGTTTATCTTTGGGTTGCCGTGGGCCGAATGTACAGGCAAACTTCCAATACGACTAAGGTAAAGTTTGTTCATTGCCTCTACGCGCAGGTAAATGATGTGAGTTGTGAGAGCATGATCGGATAACCACCGGTCTAGGGGAATAAAAACAAAATCTTTTGAGAGCTCCATGTTGGGTATGCCCCCTGTGAACTTGTGTATGGGTACATGAGTGTGCGGGGTGCAATGTTTGTGCCACCGAGTGTGATGCCATTTGGGGGCGAAGCGTGTAAATGCAATTTAAATTCATACATTGCATAATTATTGTGGGGCTGAAATGAAAATTACAGGTACACTAACTCGTGCAAAACGTGTAGACCGATTAGATACGTTTTATTTTTTGTTGAGAGATCGTTGGTTATGCCACCGTTTATACGAGTAGAAACTTATCTTTCCTAAATCTGTGAGATAATGTAAGAAGCGTTCATGCATCATGTTTAAATTTTTCCATCATGTCATTCATGCATCTTTCCATCTTTCTCCCTAATTAGTAATTGCCCTTTCCTTTGGTTAGAACTGAACTATCATTCCTCAATCTCACATAATCTCCTAAATCTTGCTACAGATGGATGCTTCTTTTGTGCCCTTTGAGCTCCCAGCCATCTGGGGAACACCCGCATTGCTGTGGGAGACACTACTGCACCCCTCGGGGTATATGATAGAGCCAACCTACCTGATGAGGAGAGACCATGGACGAGGAGCAGTACCATGGTTTTCAGTTGAGGTGTCTGTGCCACCGCATCCCACTGATCCTCAGTGGCCAGCGTGGCAGCACATAGGCCAAGGACCTGATGCTTGGACAGCTGCTTAGGTGGCAGCATTGGGAGTGATAGACAAGCTTGCAGAAGACCACAGGGATGCGCTTGCTGGCGGCCCTGCCGCCGTGTTCCCGCGGGATGTGTCACCTGCGGAGGGTATGTGCATTGGTGCACCTGGCATGGCTGCTATGAGAGCCATGTTCGCCGTGATGAAGCTGAACGGAACACTACTAGAGGCTACAGTGGACGCCACTGAAGAGGCCACCCGTGCTAGAGGGGAGGCACGTGAGGCAAAGACTAGTCTCTAGAGATTGAAGAGGCACAGTGACCATATTCAGGAACGCGTCTCTCTCACCATTGGGGAACGCAATGTAGCAAAGGGATGACTTCACCGCAACGCGTCGTCGCATCCGCCAGCTCCTGGGAGACAACAACGAGGAGTGAGTCAGTAGGCGCAGCGCCAGATGAAGAGGACCACCCCGACGACTATTGACGTTTCTTAACGCACACGATAAATCCGCAGCGCACGGAATTGTCGTTGTAGCTTTCACCCTAAAATATTCGGGTATCGTATTTTCCACGAGGAACGGTTGCGCTTATAATCTTTGAGCAGGGGCCACCCTAGGATAACTATGGATAGTGAGGTATCTTTATGGGCTTAGGTTTCAAAGCGTGGGATTTCTAGGGCTTGTTATCTCCTTGCTTTCGCACCGACCCGCCCAAACCCGTGCAGTCCGGCCATTAGCTCTACGACACAGCCGAACGTGGGGGGATTTCGAGGGACGGACAAGGCTTGTCACGACCAAGCCGCCTACCCCTCAACCGTGGATGCACCGCAAAAAGATAGGTGAACGCTAGCCCGAACACCACGTTTGCACTACCATCCACAACTCTTGGGTCGATCAAGGTTCCCTGGTCAAAGAGTTCCTTCTCCAAGAGTTACGACCGAAGGTACGACTATCGATCCCGCAAGTTTATAACAGCTAAGATAATATACTTGAAGAACAATAAGCCGAAAGATAATCACAAGCTTTCTCACCAAAGTGTAAGTAGCTTGTAGAGGTACAAGCGAAGCGGGTACCGACAACTCCCACTCCGACTTCCTAGGAACCGCGGCACACCCGAGGGGGACCGACAACTCCTGTGTAGAAGGAACCAAACTTCCTTCTAGCCTTTCCTCTCTCACTCTCCATTAGAATTAAGAGGAGGAAGAAGAAGAATGGAACTCTCTCCTCTCTATTACATTGTGGCTCTTCCTTGTGTTGTAATGGAATTGGTGTGTGTTGAGGGAAGAGGGAGAGGGCCTCCTTTTATAGGTAGAGGAGAGGGGGCTTGTTGGAAAATGTCCCTCCCCAAATGGAAGGAACCAAACCGACCTTTGGTACACCTTCCTAATCAGCCCAAACCGACCAACCAACGTTGGCAACACACTTTTTGGAAGGTAACGCACCGCCTCGAGAAAGCTGGGCTCCGTTGGCAGCCGCCAGGGTGCGCGCACACCACTTGGTGCGGGCGCACCAAGATGTGGGCTGTTTGGCCTGAATTTTTGCAGGAGTGCATGGGCCTCGGAGTAAGCTTCGTTTTTGACCGGTGGATCACTGAAATCCGATTTCGTATGAGAAAGTTATGCCCAAAAACATTGAACCCATGTCCTGCGGCCCTGTATGATTTCATGTTGGATTTGGGCCTCGACTTCTTGGGCTTATGTATAGATGTTAATATTCATATTTATGGGCATTTCTCCTCTCTTCTCCTTGCTTTGCTCATGTCCATTTAGGGCCTTGTTATTCTTTATACGTTTTCCTTTGCTTTTGGCCCAATATATATATGTTTTCAACATTGCCCTGCAAAACAAGTGAAGTACCAAAACCTGTGGAAAAGGTTAGCTCAAAGCCCTATTACTATTGTGTTTTGGTAGTTTTATACTAATGTTGACGGTATAAAATATGTAGTTAACGACCGTCAACAAACTCCCCCACACTTAGTCCTTTGCTCGTCCTCGAGTGAAGGCTTAGGGACTAAAGTGGTTCAATCTCCAAGATGAAGACCTGCATACAAGTTATTCTAGGCCTCACCGCTTTGTGAGCATTCAAAAAGTGGCTACCAAGTTATCTTGAACAATTGAGCAATGGAACGGTCATGAAATCGTATCTCCTTGCTACTACTCATGTGCAAAGACTTGGTTGGTTTTTTTTTTTGAATTTTTAAAGATAAAATAGCAATGCTCCATGGTTGATTCTCACATAGTCACTCATTTTGTGTTTCCTTACCAAAGCACTCTCGCTCACACTCATCCTATCTTTCTGTAGGGTTTTGTGGATCTTTGAGTGGAGTGATGCATACGTACCTTTGTATGTTTTGTCGGGTCAAGCTCTGGATCGTTGGAAAGAGGTGCCATACTCCTAGATTGAAATGTGCAAAAGTGTGTAGAAAATATTTATGGTATTATTATTGTGGTTACTCCTTGACTCATGATCCTCTTCCCTTCTTTTGTATGCTTCTAGAGAGATACAGGCTACATTTCTTTTTTTCTTCTTTTTTCTTTTTTTTTTTTTTTTTTTTTTTGGAGATGTAGGCTCTACTCGCCCTCGGACACGTGTCCATTTTTCATCTCTTATTCTTTTTTTCTTTTTTTCTACAGCCTGTATCTTTCTCTCTGCATTTTTCTTGATAACAGGAGATGATCATGGTATAACTTGGATGGAGTATTTATTTTGTGGATGGTAGGGGTGCATGTTGTGCGCAATTCTCATTGTGAGAATCGGCGTGTATATGTGGGTGTACGTGTTTTTCGATCTTGGGAGTATGTGCCTCTCTCAACGCAGATCACGGAGCCTGACAAAACTCAATACAGCAGGAAGTAGCTATAGTAGATATTTATGTCATTATTCAGGCTTTGGTAGGATTTGTCTAAGTCGCACCAGGGAGCATGCTTTATTTGAATTTTTGAAAAAAACCAAGTCTCATTGCATAAGAGAGCAAGCATCAAGTCATTCTATCATATCTCAAAGCTCAATTGTTTAGATGAACATGGGGTCTCTAACGTGTAGTTGCCCATTAAAGTATGGTTTTTGGCGAGGAATAAAGTGTATGCATGCTATGAATCAATTGGTAGACCGGAGATGGAGTTTTTTTCAAGAAGTTTTGTCTTTTTGATTTGTTCAATTTCGGACCTCAAAACTTTATGGAGGATGTGAGAGAGGGAGTAGCACAAACCACCGTTTGAAGAGGAAGGAGTTAATGGTAGTTGTTCGTCTTGTCCTTCTCCATCGTGAATTGCTCGGTGTTCGTGCATTTGTCTTTGGGAGATCTCGAATGGGTGTAATTGAATGCTTGAGAGACCTCCCCCACACTTATTTCTTGTACTGTTTTATTTAGACAAAGAAAACAAAACAAAAAACAAACACATGGCTCCATCGACAAGAATACCGTGGAGCCTTTATTATGATTATTATTTAGTTTATTTTATTTTATTTTTATTTGTTCACCTCATCATGACTCAAGCAAGGCTCATAAAAGAGGCAAAGTAAGCATAGCCTTGATTCATCTCCAACATAAGATACTCCCAAAGATCATGATAGCAAAGCTCTAAGTTCATTAACCTAGCTCTGACACCAAGTCAAAGTTCGATTAAAGGAGATCTTTTTAACCTAAGCACCACGCTCAATTTAAAAAGACCTATGAATGTATTACATGGGCCCATGTAGGTACACCCAAACTCAAAGCATGTGTCATGGCATGGGAAGCATAAAGTTTTATTTTCATGGAGACAAGAAATGAGTGAGGAGATGGTGAACATTACCTTTGCATACCTGAGTGTAAATACCGCCGGCATTTATGGATGAAGCATCGAGGTTGTTGCGGCGGTTTGCTTGATAGCTTAGCCTGTGTCCATCTCAAGGCTAGGCCACACACACATTTATTACGTGTGTGCGGGCCATGGGCCTTGATGACAAGAACAAAGAATGAGAGGCCCGCCCTTCTTGCTTGTTAAAGCAAGGACGGGTGGAGTCGTAGCACATTAATATGTTTCTTAACCATGTGGGGCCGACCTGCTCCTCTCCTCTCTTATTATTACTTTTCTTCTTCTCTCTTTTTTTTTGACATCATTTTTTTTTCTTTTTCTCTCACTTTTTTTTTCACTTTCTCTCTTCTACTTTTTTTTCTCTCTCTTTTTTTTTCTTTCTTTTCTCTCCATCTCTATTTCTTTTTTTTTTTTTTTTTTTTTTAGCAAGGCAGGGCTGACATCATCTTTTATTCACCCTCATTTTTTTTTGTATGATCCCTTGGTGGATGGAACTTGGGATTGTCACCATCTTCCCCCACACTTAGACTTTTGTGTAAAAGTCAAGTGTGCAAGGTCCGGGTCTCCTCTTGAGCATGTTCCGTCACCCATGAACATCATAATAATATTTTTTTTTGGTGATGTAGCCCTCATGTTCTCGAGCGTCGCATGCCTCTTTGTTCTTCTTAATCGATCTCCACCTGAAATGGTTAGCGACAAGAATACCCGAAGGTGCATACTAACTTGATAACATGTTCTTGCTTTTTATTAATAAGAAGAGAGAAAGACTTTTTGTGCTCTTTTTTTTTTTTTAGATAGTCCGGTATATCTCCGGCGGTGCTTTCCTTGACCGTGGGAAAACATCCTGCGGTGGGGTGGTGGTGAATTTCCCGGTTTCACCACTAAGAATTTAGCATTACGCTCAAGCTGCAAGGTTAGCGTCATCATGCTAATACGAGGCTTGCAACCATTCTTAAAAAGGTTTACAAAGGGAACCAAGAGGTGGTTGTAATTTTCGTCGAAGCACTTTCGGCTAGAAGCAAGACAAACTCAAGAAGACCCAAAGGTGAGCATGTGAGAAGTCTCAAGTGACAACTTGTTATGCTCAAAAACAAATTTACGCTTGGTCTCAAGAGTTGTCGCCCGTGCATGTCCATGGCACATGAGGTTTTCCCCTCACAAGATGTGTCATGAAGGGCCGGACGTTGAATCTTGACCATTGTCAAGAACAACGTTTTGCTGGCCCGAGGGACATGACTTGTGTTCGTGTGAGGGCTTACAGTGTTTTGTTTTACTAAGATGTGTTAACAACTTGGGTGAAGCGAATAGAGTTATAAACTTAAGCCTCCTCCTCGAACGGATTTTGGTTAGGAAGATGCTTCGCCTTTGGGATGTCTAGGTGTGAGAGGCGGAAACATTCTTTTCCCAACTTCTCATCATGGCTCCCCTATAGGTCTTTCATAATTTTTTTTTTTTTCTAGAGGGGTAGCCTATGAGAAGATTGAAGTCAAGGATGAGAGAGATATGGAAGTCTAAGTGCACCTCGGTTTACGAGGTTCTGCCATCATCCTTGAATTCAATCGCGAACTTCGAAGGACGAAACATTCCTTCCTTCGGTGTTCGTGGTTCGGGAGAGGGCTCAACAGTCGGTTCCAATGGCGGCACGAGGAATGGCTCGACTGATGAGGGCTCCTCAATGCTTGACATGCCCTTAATATGGAGGGAATTGGTTCTACAAACGGGAGAAGCAAGCTTCTCTAGGATGTGTTCAAGGGTTTTTCCTATGTTCCGTTGTAGGTTTACGTGCAAACAACCCTCCAACGGTTATGTCAAGGCATAGGGCAGCATCTATGTCAAGACCCAAAAAACATATGCAAAGGCACACTATCGGGTAATGACAAGTCTAGGCCAACATGTATAAACATTATAAATCTGGCCTAGGCTGCACCTATGGACTCCTTCTCATCCTACTTGGTAGGCATTGATGGGGAAGAATGCTAGACAAAAATTGTCTTTGAGTTCTTCTCTCGAGTCCCCTTTCAAATTTCCTACGACAATAGTGTACTATTGTTTTGCTTTCCCTATGAGGGAGAGCGTAAACAAATTCCACATGTGAATTTCTTGGATCATGCTAGGAATGCTTGAGGCATGATCATAATTCCTCAAAATCTCGTAGGTAGCAACATAGATTTTCAAAATGGTCACCAGAGATGGAGTGCCCGAACCAAAAGTTTTTTTTTTTTTTTTAATTAGGGTGAGTTCATAGCCGATAAAAATTTTGGTTTTGAAAAAGATTTTGGCCCCGTGAACTCCCCTTTGGAGAAGCGAGGAAGATTTTGAATTTGGTACTTGCTTCATTTTGGAAAAAAAGGTAAAATAAATAACTATTTATGATTTTTTTGATACAACACACGGGTGCTCTAGGCTCGAGAGAGAATTACGACAACCATTCCCGCAACGGCGCCCGTAAAAGCTTGTTGATGTTTCTTAACGCACATAGATAAATCCGCAAGCGCACGGAATTGTCGTTGTAGCTTTCACCCGAAATATTCGAGGGTATCGTATTTTCCACGAGGAACGGTTGCGCTCTAATCTTTGAGCAGGGCCACCCTAGGATAACTATGGATAGTGAGGTATCTTTATGGGCTTAGGTTTCGTGCAGGGGGATTTCTAGGGCTTGTTATCTCCTTGCTTCGGGCACCGACCCGCTCGCCCAAACCGGCAGTCCGCCATTAGCTCTACGACACGTGTGCGAACGTGGGGGGGATTTCGAGGGACGGACAAGGCTTGTCACGACCAAGCCGCCTACCCCCTCAACCGTGGGATGCACCGCAAAAGATAGGTGAACGCTAGCCCGAACACCACGTTTGCACTACCATCCACAACTCTTGGGTCGATCAAGGTTCCCCAGGTCAAAGAGTTCCTTCTCCAAGAGTTACGACCGAAGGTACGACTATCCATCCCGCAAGTTTATAACAGCTAAGATAATATACTTGAAGAACAATAAGCGAAAAGATAATCATAAGCTTTCTCACCAAAGTGTAAGTAGCTTGTAGAGGTACAAAACAAAGCGGGTACCGACAACTCCGGCACTCGACTTCCTAGGAACCGCGACACACCGAGGGCGGACCGACAACTCCTGTGTAGAAGGAACCAAACTTCCTTCTAGCCTTTCCTCTCTCACTCTCCATTAGAATTAAGAGGAGGAAGAAGAAGAATGGAACTCTCTCCTCTCTATTACATTGTGGCTCTTCCTTGTGTTGTATGAAATTGGTGTGCGTTGAGGAAGAGGGAGAGGGCCTCCTTTTATAGGTAGAGGAGAGGGGGGCTTGTTGGAAAATGTCCCTCCCCATATGGAAGGAACCAAACCGACCTTGGTACACCTTCCTAATCAGCCCAAACCGACCAACCAACGTCGGCAACACACTTTTTGGAAAGTAACACACCGCCTCGAGAAAGCCGGGCCCGGTTGGCGGCCGCCGGTGGTGCGCCACCACTTGGTGCGGGCGCACCAAGATGTGGGCCGTTTGGCCTGAATTTTTGCAGGAGTGCGTGGGCCTCGAAGTAAGCTTCGTTTTTGACCGGTGGATCACTGAAATCCGATTTCAGTATGAGAAAGTTATGCCCAAAACATTGAACCCATGTCCTGCGGCCCGGTATGATTTCATGTTGGATTTGGGCCTCGACTTCTTAGGCTTATGTATAGATGTTAATATTCATATTTATGGGCATTTCTCCTCTCTTCTCCTTGCTTTGCTCATGTCCATTTACGGCCTTGTTATTCTTTTTACGTTTTCCTTTGCTTTTGGCCCAATATATATATATGTTTTCAACATTGCCCCGCAAAACAAGTGAAGTACCAAAACTTGTGGAAAAGGTTAGCTCAAAGCCCTATTACTATTGTGTTTTGGTAGTTTTATACTAATGTTGATGGTATAAAATATGTAGTTAACGACCGTCAGCAACGACTATGTTCCTACTTCTTAGGTGTATGCTAGATGCTAGCTAGTATGCTTGACTCTAGAGGACGCATCCTTGTAGCCCGGTGACGCTAGTGTTGCCTTTATTTATGTAGTTCCCATTCTCATGAGATGTTGGCTTGTAAGACTTGGATCCGCTATCTTTATCATAACCACTATGTTATCGTTGAGACCTTGAACCATTGTGCAACATATTCATGTCATGTTTTATGATATTGGTGCAATTGCTCGATATTTGGATGAAACTGACCGTATTGATGTGGGCAATGTTTTGTTGCTTTTATTATGGAGATATTCTATTTGAATACACAATTTGCATCGGCGTTAACTCTTATGATGATGAGGAATTGTATTGAGTTTATGGTTACCTCTTATTTGTTGATGAATTTATTCTCTCAATAAATTCCATGTAACTTAAATTGATACATCTTTACTCGAACAAGCATCATCGATAGTTATTGTTGGTTCAAAATGTGTAGATGACGCAAACTTCGATCAGTCTTTGGGGACAACAGCCACCACCACCACCTCCTATGAACCAGGAACAGTTTTCAACCAGTTTTACGGGTGAGTTGCGCAACATCTCGTGCAACACGGAATAGGGAGGTGGAGGAAGAGGCCGTTATGATGGTGCAGATGACAGGTTCCACTCTTACAAGGAATTTAAGGCCACCGAACCGCCCAAGTTCACTGAGGCAACTGAACCAATGGAAGGCGAGGAGTGGCTCGCCCGGTTGAGGAGAAGTTTAGTTTGGTGAACCTGACTGAGGTGCGAGAAGGCAGAATATCTTTGCTCACTTGCTAGAGGGACCGGCAGGGAATATGGTGGAAGAATCACCGCGCCACCTTTCCGGCAAATGTTCCTATCACTTGGTTCCAGTTCATGGCTGCTTTCCATGACACTTACATTCCTGCGGGTGCTTTGGCGAAGAAGATGGGGGAGTTCATCAAGCTTTCCCAGGATAACAAGACTGTGAGTGAGTACCTGCAGGGCTTTTAATAGCTTGTCGGTATGCTCCTGGACATGGTTGATACCGAGGCCAAGAAGTTGGCTAGCTTCATGTTGACATTTCTTAAGCGCAATCAAAGGAAAACAACAGTATAAAACCCATCCCCAATAACGGCGCCCGAAAATGCCCGTGACATTCCCAAGTAAAACCACCATGTCGGTGATCCGCAAGGGATTGTCGGTGGGATAGATCTTACCATCTTAGATATTTCATCCGCAAGCGCCGCGGATCTATCATTGTAGCATTTCACCCTGAAGTATTCGAGGTATCGTTATTTATATTTTCCCAAAGGAAGGCATGTGATTAATAAGCTAGCATGGCATCTGAATAGAGGAACTTGTGTTTGCTTAGACCAAATTGTCCATAACAGGGGGTAAGCAATAACGGTTTATGGATAGTGTGACACACACTTAAGAATCCACCGGCAAAAAGGATAAAGAAAATAGATAAAGAATAAATGAATAATCTAATGGAGTAATTCTAATGTATCTAGTCATGGCCATACAGGATGATTAGTTAGGATCATATGCAAACCGATTTAATCATGGTTAGGTCTAGGATAACGAGGGAGACTCCCTGATACCATACGGCCCGATGGGAAGCATTTACGAACTCCTACAAACATACGAACGTGGGGGATTTCAAGGGGCGGTCAAGGCTTGTCACGACCAAGCCGCCTACCCCCTCAACCATGGCATGCACTCATATTCGCAGGTGTCATAATACCGGGCACCATGCCCGCATATCGAAAGCACTACTCTTGTCCCCCAGGGATCCCCACTTTCGTCGAATGGACCGGACTAGAACAAGAGCAAACCCGAAGGAACAACGAACCGATATCCCACCTCTAATCAAGTTAGGCATATGATGATCGATGAAGAACTGAGATGAACATGTCAAGATTATGATATATAAACTATATGCTAGTTCTTTGTTGGCATTTCTTAACGCAATCAAAGGAAAACAAAAAACCCATCCCCAATAAAAGCGTCAATCGCGCGTGACATTCCCAAGTGAACCACCATGTCGGTGATCCGAAATGAGACCGCCAACGGATAGATCTTGTCATTGTAGATATTCATCCGCAAAGCGCACGGATCTATCGTTGTAGCATTTCACCCGGAAGTATTCGGGTATCGTTATTTATATTTTTCCCAAAGGAAGGCATGTGATTAATAAATTAGCATGGCATCCGAATAGAGGAACATGTGTTTGCTTAGACCAAAATGTTCATAACGGGGGTAAGTAATAATGGTTCATGGATAGTGTGACACACACTTAAGAATCCACCAAAGAAAAGGATAAAGAAAATAGATAAAGAATAAATGAATAAATGAATAACCTAATGGAGTAGTTCTAATGTATCTAGTCATGGCCATACAAATGAATAGTTAGGATCATATGCAAACCGATCTAAAAGCGTGGTTAGGTCTAGGATAACAGGAGACTCCCGGGTGCCATACGGCCCAATAGAAGCATTTACGAACTCCTACAAAGACAGAGGGCGACGTGGGGGGGATTTCAAAGGACGGTCAAGGCTTGTCACGACCAAGCCGCCTACCCCCTCAACCGTGGCATGCACTCATATTCGCGGTGTCGTAATACCCGAGCACCATGCCCGCATATTAGAGCACTACTCTTGTCCCCCAGATCCCCACTCATCGAATGGACGGACTAGAACAAGAGCAAACCCGAAGGAACAACGAACCGTTATCCCACCTCTAATCAAGTTAGGCATATGATGATCGATGAAGAAATGTAATGAACATGTCAAGATTATGATATGTAAACTATATGCTAGTTCATATACCAACACAAGAACATGAACAAGACTATACTCTAGTTCATAAGTTAGGCCTAGAACATAGATATAGGACTTGCAAATAGAAGAATGCTCCATAGAGTGGATGTATTACCAAAGCACTTTCTTCTAGGAGACAAGCCCTCCTTGTAGCTCTTCTACTCCAAGTGTTAACTAAGAAAGAATAAAGAAGAAGAAAGAAGAAGAAGGAAGAAGTAGAAGAAGAGAGAGAGGTAGAGGTGGTAGAGAGAGAGATTGCTGGTTTGCTGGACTCCAAGTGGTGTGTTGAGAGAGGGAGAGAGGGGGCCTACTTATACACTTGGAGGAGGGGCCTAAGTGCTAAATTACACCAAAACCAACCTGGTAAACCTTCCTTGTATGCGCAAACCGACCTTCGCAGGGCGGGAATCCCAGTTTGGAAGGTGCACGAACCGCCTCCCGAGGCTGGGCCTGAACCGCCTCGGTGGGGTGCGGCCGCGCACCGGTGGTGCGCGCGCACACCCCAGGCTCGGCTGGCCCGGGCCTCGGTGGGGTGCCGTATTTCGCCCGGAAAAGTTGTGGGCCGGGCTGTGCTCGCCCCGGTTTGATGTTTTGGGTCGATTTGCTCTTTGGGCTTGGATTTTGCAATAATGCGCTTTCCCCTAAGGCGTACTTTGACCGATTTTCCACTTGCTTTTATTTTAAATCTGCAAAATAAAATACAAGGCACTACAAGTGGAATTTATTAGTGGTAAATGCATATGAGTATAAAAAGGTTTAATTTTACTCCCTTTTTGGTAGTAAGTTGACGGAAAAAATATAGCGTTGGTTACCGTCAACAAACTCCCCCAAGCTTACCCTTTTCGCGTTCTCGAGCAAAAGAGATAAGTACTTGGTTGTTGATCAGGAGTTGCTACTATGCCGATTACGTTTTACAAGTGCCGGGGGTTATAATAAGATTTTCTACTATAGTTTGAATAAAATGGCACATCTTTTTCCCACCCTTTATTACCTTTCATCGTAGCGGGGCTTTTCAGCTTTTCTCAAAGCCTTGGGCGGTTGCCAGATAGAATGGTTATAACGAGAGGTGCTTATCATTCATCCTTTTGATCAACCTTTTATCCGGGATTTTATTTAGATAATATTTTTTTCTTTTTTTTCGCGTGGGCTTTATTGCTATATATATATTTTTTTTTTTTTTTGAGAGGTGGGCTCTGCTCGCCCTAGACTTTTTGTCTTTTATTTCCTCTCGTTTTTTTCTTTTTTTTTTTTTTTTAGAGATGTGGGCTCTACTGCCCCTCGGACACTTGTCCATTTTTCATCTCATTTTCATTTTTTTAGCATAGCCCAAAATCATTTCTCTTTTTTTTTTTCAAAGCATAGATTCCCGGATGTCAAGTTTCTCTTTTGGATGAAGTCATAGCAAATCCATTTGTACCATATCATATTTGGCAACAACTTAGACTAGATAGAGCATATGCAACCCACATGAATCTGGTTTTTCAGGGATAAGTTTTAGAATTAGCCACTAAACCCAAACTCTAGAGAACTTGAATTATAAACTAGGCACGAGGCAAAGCATAAGGCAAGCAACTATTCATCATTTCAACAAGGGACTAAGACTAAATATTTTTATAGCTCATATATATAAGCATTAAGGCACAAAGAAGAGCTACTTATTCTATTTTTGGATTTTTTTTTTTTAGTTTTAGTTTTTTTTTCGATGCAATGTTGCTGAAATGTAAACATGCTAAAATAAAATAAAATTTGATCAAATTAAATATGCAATGCAAGGATACACAAAGGGTCCTCCCCAAGCTATCTGGGAGGCCTACGGTCGGGATCGAAGCCTTGGTACCTCGAGAATGCTTCCTCGCGTGCATGGTGAGTAGCCATGTTGGACTCCAATTGGGTCCATCTCTGGCGACTCTGCCGCTCCCGCCCTTTGCCAGCATGCGGTATTTTGCACATGGGAGTTGAGCGTATGCTCAATATTCCTAGTGCGGACGTCGAGTAGGTGCCGCAGCTTGGATCCCGATAGCCTCCACCCCTTGTGGTGGCCGTCTTTGGGCTGGTGGGGGCATATCATCGGAGCTGTCATCAAAGTCATACCTATGGGCCCTCCAGGCTGCTTTGTATCTCCTTCGGGCCACTCGATGGTGCCGGTGTGAGGCGCGGCTCCCACCTAGGATCATACCCGGGTATTACCCCCCGAGTCCCCATAGGGTGAGGCCATCTTTGCTGGAACACCGGTGTAGGCTGTGGGCGATCTTTGAAGTGGCGTGAAGTGGGGCCCGTGGGAGGAGGATCCGACCTCACGGTCTCCTAACACCGCATGAAGAACTGATGGGGGTATCTTTCTGCGCAAGCTTTCAGCAGCTCGAGCTCAAATGTTAGTGCACGGCTTTTATACAAATTGTAAGTCCGGGTTAGGTAACCGAACTATAGTTGCATAGCCAGGAAAAGATGAGCAAGCTCGCCGGATGGTAAAACCTTAATTAAATGCCCCCGCACTAGCTGGCAATGATCCAATAATCTCTGGGTGTGGAAATGTACTCTATCTGTTGATTTTCCAAAGCCCCAATCGCGAGAAGCGGCGTGTGATAAGAGATGTGCGGTGACAGAACATCAACTTTTGTGATAATATGTATCATATTCACGCACATTTCTACCACTGGAGCTACCTTAACCTTGTGAACAACAGCATAGAGTAATTTTAATTCAACCTCATTCACCCATCTAACCCCATGTCTAGGAAGTAAAGTCAATGAGATCTAGCGGTGGATAAATCTAAGTGATGGGTGCTGGATCTGTGAGTGGCGAGGTTTGAAAGCACCGGCCTCATGTACACCGGATATCTCCTCCCAAAAGTGGTTTCTGACAAAGCCAGGGAGAGCAGCATCTAAGTTTAATGCACATCTACAATGAAAACCCCAGTAACGAGCTAGGTCCGCCCATGTAACGTGATAAAGTGTACCAAAGAGGCGGAAAGAAATTCCTAGCTGGTCCTCAACTAGTGTGCATAGAAACTGAATTGTTAGGAGGCGAGAACCTTCCTCCTCGAGAGGGGGAATGTCCTGCCACCCACATGCTCTCCAAAGGATAAGAAGTTCATCGTCCATACCTGTCTGCTCGAGGAGGTCGGGGTCGATTCCGGGCGTGTGTTGGAACACACGATCCTTGAGTAGGAGATATGCTTGCATCTCCCGTCCTTCCCGAAGGTCGAGGTACGGTGCGTCGGCTTCGTCGATTGTCGGGGGAGCTTGAGCTTCTTCCTCCCCGACGGGTGCAGCAGCATCTTCTTGCATCGGGGAGTCTTCGAGGTTGTCGAAGTTGAGGGCGGAGCTTGTGCTTGAATGTCGTGAACTTTGCCTTGACGACCGCCTCAACCCGCTGAAGATTCTCCCGGCTTTCTTCATGGCTACTGCAAAAACAATTGAGCGAGACTTCGGGTGTGCAAGGGTTAGTTGAAAGTATGAACTTTCACACCCGTAATCTTGCTCGGCACAATATTTTTGGTGGAGAAAATGGAGCGTAGAACAAGCGGGAGAGAGTGTGAGAGCGAGAGAGAGTGAAAATGAGGGGTGGGAGCTCTCACACCGGTGCTCGGGCTATTTATAGCCGAGCGCACGGCCGTGGGGTGCCTCACCCAACGGCTAGGAGCCGTTGGCGAAGGCGGGACCCGAGCAGCGCCGGCCAGGGTGCGGCCGCACCTAGGGTCTTGTGCGCACCCGCCCGAGGTGGCTGCCGCCCGGCTTTGGTCTGCTTTTGCCTCCAACGGTCACGAAAAGTTCGTGGGCGTTGTGTGCTAAATCTTTGGTTCGGCCGTTTTCTCCCCTTTTGAATTTCTCCAAAATTTTCAAATATAAATTTATTTTAAAGTAAAAAAATTATTTAAAAATATTTTTTATATATACTTTTTATGTATAAAATATTTTTCTTTATTTTTCATAAAAGAATTTATTTTATTTATGAAAATTTTTATTTTAGTTTTCAAAATATTTTGTTAATAAAAATATTTTATGAAACACATAAATATATAAATATATATATATAGATTTTTTTTTTCGAATATACCCCATTTTTTTTTCTTTTTGGATATACCCCATTTTTTTTTTTTTTTTTTTTTCTTTTTTTTGGGCCCCATTTTTTTTTAGTTTTGATATACCCATTTTTCTTTTGGATCTCCCCTATTCAATTTTTTTTTGGATAAGGTACCGTCGGCTGTCGACTTTCCCTGCTCACTGGCGGAGGGGTTTCAGTGCAGGGGTTTCCTTCAACATTCCACACACCGGCCTTGATGATGTTGATTGCCGGGTGTGTTGTTGCTTGTACCCTATGAATGGGCACTTTACCGCCTTGTCTTTGATGTGGAAGACGATGAAACCCTTCCCCAGACTGATGTCAGCCTTGGCAGTATAAAGAAATGGTCTCCCCAGGAGGAGAGACACATCCTCCTTTGGGCCCATGTCCGGGACCACAAAGTCTGTAGGGATGTATTCATCTTGAATTTTAATTAGCATGTCCTCCAAGTATTCCCTCCGCCGCCTTGTTGATTGATCCGCCATTTGGAGGACGAAGTTGGCGGGAGTAAGTGTCCCTCCATGGATTTTGTTGAAGGTGATCTTGGACATCACATTGATACGGCCCCAGTGTCACAAAATGCATTAGCAAAATTATGGGGGCCAATGGCACGGTGATGATCGGACGTCCCGGGATCTCCCTTCTTGGCAATGAATGGTGAGTCCACGGGGGATTTTCTTCAGCTCTGGGTTGGTGAGCCTCGAGAGATATCATGTTAACCGACTCGTGTGGGACCTCGGGTTGCCCCGGATCCTTCCCCGAGTCGTTGATTGGGCACTTGGGCTGCAATGCGGGCTAGGCGTGTCTCTATCATCTTGTTGAAGCCGAGTTGGTTCTTCACGGGCCGGCGTCAACCCTTCAAGCTTGTTATTCATACCTTCCAAGATCTTGTCTTGGTGGCTTATCTTTTGGTGAGATTTTTTCGTTAATTTTTCGCTGGCCCGATGCAGGTCCTTGGTGGCGGTGACCCGGGGTTGTAGTTGGAGTTGTATCCCCGGTTGCCTTGGAATGGCGGCTGGGCTGGTTTGTTCCGGCCTGCTGCGGTTGGCGATACCCGTTCTTTGTTGTTGATGAAGGTAGCTTCTTCCGCGGGTCTCGAGGCGATTATCCCCCGAGTGGCCAACCTCACCACACGTCTCACGGGTCATGTGAGCGTCGTAGCGTAGGCGGGGCGCGGTGGGTGGTAGAATACGTCTTTGCGCTCCTCCGGCCTCTCTTTAGTAGCGGTCCATTTTTGCGGCAAGCATATCCGCCTCCTTCACGGTATGCATGCCTTTTTGTGTTTTTGGCGGGGCTGTCTTCGCCCCTGCTCGATTTGCCACCATTTTATCAATCGGGGCTGTTGCACGATCGATGGTGAGTGATAGAAATGCGCCACCGGCAGCGGCGTCGAGGTGCCCCCTTCGATATGGCCGTGAGACCATTGTAAAAGTTAAGAGCACCAGCCGGTTCTCCATCCCGTGGTGCGGGCATGCCTGAATGTATTCCTGCAGCCTCTCCCACGCCTCCGGAATGGGTTCCATAGAGTTTTTCTTTGAATTGGCGATTCTTCCCCTCGGGGCATTGGTTTTGCCCATGGGGAAGAACTTGGCGAGGAATGCCCACGAGCACTTGGCCCACGTCTTGGCGACTTCCTTGTCCTTGTAGAACCACTTGTTTCGCCTTCCCCACAAGGGAGAAGGGAACAAAGTGAGCCCCTGATGACGTCTGCCGCGACATCTTTGATGATTATTATCGCGCGGCTCAAGGAAGTCTTTGGAGATGAGCATTTGCGTCCTCGCTCGGCAGTCCACGAGAATGGGCTGGCACCCGCACCATGGTGATCAGCCCGATCTGGCTTCGAAGTTTTTATCCGCCATGTTCACCCGTCGGCCCGGTGGGCACGTTGGTGACAACGGGAGTTGAGAAATCGCGCGGCGGCGACCCGGGCCATGGCTTGAGTTGCGGTTGGTGCGGGGATGTCGGTCTCGACCGTCGGTGTTCCGGCTGAAGAAGAAGCGATGCGAGACCGGTTCTTCCTTAGGAGTGCCTACGGATCGGAGATGAAGTTTTCGGCAGGAGGAAACCTGACATACACTATCCTGTTTTCATCCACAACAGGAGAAAACATAAAAGATTAGCCCCAGATGAGCAAATGGTATCCACGCACACGAGTTCATATTCATAGCCAGCTATTTATTATATTTTTTTCACAATGCCTTCCCGACAGCGGCGCCGAAAATGCTTGTTGGCATTTCTTAACGCAATCAAAGGAAACAGTAAAAACCCATCCCCAATAAAAGCGTCGAAATGCGCGTGACATTCCCAAGTGAACCACCATGTCGGTGATCCGAAATGAGACTGTCAATGGGATAGATCTTGTCATTGTAGATATTCATCCGCATAGCGCACGGATCTATCGTTGTAGCATTTCACCCTAAGTATTCAGGTATCGTTATTTATATTTTCCCAAAGGAAGGCATGTGATTAATAAATTAGCATGGCATCCGAATAGAGGAACATGTGTTTGCTTAGACCAAAATGTTCATAACGAGGGGTAAGTAATAATGGTTCATGGATAGTGTGACACACACTTAAGAATCCACCAAAGAAAAGGATAAAGAAAATAGATAAAGAATAAATGAATAAATGAATAACCTAATGGAGTAGTTCTAATGTATCTAGTCATGGCCATACAAATGAATAGTTAGGATCATATGCAAACCGATCTAAGCGTGGTTAGGTCTAGGATAACGAGGGAGACTCGGGTGCCATACGGCCCAATAGAAGCATTTACGAACTCCTACAAAGATAGGCGAACGTGGGGGGGATTTCAAGGGGCGGTCAAGGCTTGTCACGACCAAGCCGCCTACCCCCTCAACCGTGGCATGCACTCATATTCGCAGGTGTCGTAATACCCGAGCACCATGCCCGCATATTAGAGCACTACTCTTGTCCCCCCAGGATCCCCACTCGTCGAATGGACGGACTAGAACAAGAGCAAACCCGAAGGAACAACGAACCGTTATCCCACCTCTAATCAAGTTAGGCATATGATGATCGATGAAGAAATATAATGAACATGTCAAGATTATGATATGTAAACTATATGCTAGTTCATATACCAACACAAGAACATGAACAAGACTATACTCTAGTTCATAAGTTAGGCCAAGAACATAGATATAGGACTTGCAAATAGAAGAATGCTCCATAGAGTGGATGTATTACCAAAGCACTTTCTTCTAGGAGACAAGCCCTCCTTGTAGCTCTTCTACTCCAAGTGTTAACTAAGAAAGAATAAAGAAGAAGAAAGAAGAAGAAGGAAGAAGTAGAAGAAGAGAGAGAGGTAGAGGTGGTAGAGAGAGAGATTGCTTTGGTTTCTTTGGACTCCAAGTGGTGTGTTGAGAGAGGGGAGAGAGGGGCCTACTTATACACTTGGAGGAGGGGCCTAAGTGCTAAATTACACCAAAACCAACACAGTAAACCTTCCTTGTATGCGCAAACCGACCTTCGCCGGGGCGGGAATCCTAGTTTGGAAGGTGCACGAACCGCCTCCCCGGGGGGCTGAACCGCCTCGGGGGGTGCGGCCACACCAGTGGTCTTGTGCGCACCCCCAGGCTCGGCCTGGCCGGGCCTCGGTGGGGTGCCGTGTTTTAACTAAAAAGTTGTGGGTCGGGCTGTGCTCGGCCCAGATTTGATGTTTTGGGTCGATTTGCTCTTTGGGCTTGGATTTTGCAATAATGCGCTTTCCCGGAAGGCGTACTTTGACCGATTTTCCACTTGCTTTTATTTTAAATCTGCAAAATAAAATACAAGGCACTACAAGTGGAATTTATTAGTGGTAAATACATATGAGTATAAAAAGGTTTAATTTTACTCCCTTTTTGGTAGTAAGTTGACGGGAAAAATATAGCGTTGGTTACCGTCAACATTCATATACCAACACTAGAACATGAACAAGACTATACTCTAGTTCATAAGTTAGGCCAAGAACATAGATATAAGACTTGTAAATAGAAGAATGCTCCATAGAGAAGATGTATTACCAAGGCACTTTCTTCTAGGAGACAAGCCCTCCTTGTGGCTCTTCTACTCCAAGTGCTAACCAAGAACTTAAAAAGAAGAAGAAAGAAGAAGTAGAAGAAGAGAGAGAGGTAGAGGTGGTAGAGAGAGGAAGATTGCTGGTTTGCTGGACTCCAAGTGGTATGTGTTGAGAGAGGAGGAGAGGGGGACTACTTATACACATGGAGGAGGGGCCTAAGTGCTAATTTACACCAAAACCGACCTGGTAAACCTTCCTAATCCGAGCAAACCGACCATCCCACGGCGGGAATCCCCATTTGGCGAGTGCACGAACCGCCTCCCCGAGGTTGGGCGAAACCACCTCGGGGAGATGCGGCCGCATGCGTGGTGCGCTAGCGCACCCCCAGGCTCGGCCCGCCCGGGTCTCGGTGGGGTGTCTTCCTTCGTCTTGAAAAGTTGTGGGCGGGCTTGGCTCGGCCCAATTTTGATGTTTTGGGTCGATTTGCTCCCCTGGCTTGTGTTTTGCAATAATGCGCTTTCCATTATGGCGTACTTTGGTCGATTTTCCACTTGCTTTTATTATAAATCTGCAAAATAAAATACTAGACACTACAAGTGGAATTTTATTAGTGATAAATGCATATGAGTATAAAAGGTATAGTTTTACTCCCTTTATGGTAGTAAGTTGACGGGAAAAAATATGTCGTTGGTGACCGTCAACACTTCAAGAGGGGACTGAACCTGAAGATGCAGAAAACTATGGGAAACTCCACCAGGGAGTCTTTCCAGGCCTTCGTGACTGATTGCCTTCATCAGGAGTCTAGCAATGTCCTGTATCTTTGCTTCTAAAGGCAAAGAAGAGGTTGTTTGAGGAAATTCGGACGAGAACAATGCTCCGTTTGCACGCCGAGGGATTTGCACACACAACACCGCCACACGGTATGCTCCACCGCAGAGGAAGTTCGGTGGGGAATCCATGCTTCAAGAAAGCGTATGTGACACCTATGCGAAGGGGAAGGCGCCACAGGGGAATGCCTATCGCTCACCTCCGGCCAATCATAACAATTGTTTCAATTGTGGGAAGCCGGGGCATTTCTCCAAGTTTTGCCCGCAGCCCAGGAAGAGCTACAAGCAACATGTGGGACAGGCGCACTTCACCAATGTTGAGGAGGTACCAGAAGGAGAGACCGTGACAGCTGGTACGTGCTTAGTTAACAATCATAGTGCTGTTATTTTCTTTGATTCTGGATCATCGCATTCATTCATGAGCCAAGCATTTGCAAAAAGGAATAATGAAAAGATAACTAATTTGGGATATGGGTACCGTATTAGTTCGGCAGGGGCTGATCAACTGACTAGACAGAGGGTCGGTGATGTGCGAGATTAAGATTGGAGATTTAGAGATAGTAACTTGATTGATAGTTTTACTCGGTTTGTGTTTGGATGTCATCCTAGGGATGAATTGGATGAAGAGTTAGGGAGAAATTATAGATACCTCAAATCGAGTGGTGCATCTAAAACACCCTCGTGATGGGTGAGAACATCGGATACTACTTCCCAAGGCTGTTGACCTTAACCGTGTTTCAGTTGCTTTACAAGTTACTAGCATCTCTGACATACCAGTAGTTTGTGATTTCCCGGATGTTTTTCCAGAGGACTTGCCTGGATTGCCGCCCGATAGGGATGCTGAGTTTGCTATTGAGCTAATCCCAGGAACTGCCCCTATATCTAGGAGACCCTACAGGATGCCGCCCAATGAATTAGCAGAGTTGAAGGTACAGATTCAGGAGTTGCTGAATAAAGGTTTGATTAGACCTAGTTCTTCACCATGGGGATGTCCAGCTTTGTTTGTAAAGAAGAAAGACCAGTCGTTGAGAATGTGTGTGGATTATAGACCACTCAATGCAGTAACCATTAAGAATAAATATCCTTTACCCCGCATTGACATTCTTTTTGACCAACTATCCCGAGCCAAAGTTTTCTCCAAGATAGACCTTCGTTCTGGGTACCATCAAATTAAAATCAGACCATAGGATATACCTAAGACAACCTTCTTGACAAGATATGGGTTGTATGAGTATCTCGTCATGTCCTTTGGCTTGACGAATGCTCCAGCTCATTTTATGTATTTGATGAATTCGGTGTTCATGCCCGAATTAGATAAATTCATGGTTGTGTTCATCGATGATATCTTGGTGTATTCGGAGAATGAGGAAGATCATGCTGAGCATTTGAGAGTGGTATTGCAATGACTTAGGGATCACAAATTGTATGCGAAGTTTAGCAAATGTGAGTTTTAGGCTGAAACAAGTACATTTTAAGGGACACGTGCTATCAGAGGATGGAATATCGGTAGACCCCAAAGAAGGTACGAGAAGTCATGGATTGGAAAGCACCGACCTCTGTTTCAAAGATTTAGAGTTTTCTTGGTTTAGTAGGATATTATCGTCGATTTATCCCTGACTTTTCCAAGATAGCCAAACCCATGACCAGGTTACTGCAGAAGGAAGAGAAATTTGTGTGGACACCGGAGTGTGAAGCATCTTTTCGTACATTACGAGAATTGCTAACCACCGCTCCTGTGCTTGCACAACCAGACATAGAGAAACCTTTTGATGTGTATTGCGACGCATGTGGTACGGGATTAGGATGTGTACTCATGCAGGAAGGCAAAGTCATTGCGTTTGCCTCCCGACAGCTACGGAAGCATGAGGTTAACTATCCGACCCATGACTTAGAGTTAGCTGCCGTAGTACACGCTTTGAAGATATGGCGTCATTACTTACTTGGAAATATATGCCATGTCTACACTGATCACAAGAGCCTGAAATACATCTTCACTCAAGAGGAATTGAACATGAGACAAAGGAGATGGTTAGAGCTGATAAAGGATTATAACTTGGAATTACATTATCACCCGGGCAAAGCGAATGTCGTTGCAGACGCTTTGAGTTGGAAGCTGCACTGCATGCTAGGACAGGTTGGGGCAAAGGAGGTTTTTCCTCCTATGCACCCGCTATACTATGCAATGTGCAATTGAGAAGTGACCTTGAGAGCAGAATAATTGAGGGCGAAGCGGATAAAGGAATCTCGTTTATCAAGAAGAGGCTTGAGAAGGAGCCTAGTGATCATTTCAGGATTGATGAGGATGGTATTCTTTGGTATGACAATCATTTAGTTGTGCCTAAAGATCGTGAATTGAGGGACCAAATCCTAACGGAAGCACACTCATCTACTTTATCTATCCATCCAGGCAGTAACAAGATGTATAGGGACCTAAGAAACAGATATTGGTGGACCAAAATGAGAAAGGAAATTGCAGCGCATGTAGCCAAGTGTGATAATTGTTGCAGAGTCAAGGCTATTCACATGAAACCTGCAGGATTGTTATAGCCATTGCCAATTCCTGATTGGAAATGGGACGATATCACTATGGACCTTATTGTTGGACTACCACGGACCCCGAAGGGATTTGATTCACTTTGGGTGATCGTGGATCGTTTGACTAAGGTTGCTCATTTCATTCCTATCAACATTACTTATGAGTCTCATCAATATGCAGAGCTCTACATTTCTCAAGTAGTTCATCTGCATGGAGTGCCTAAGACTATAGTGTAATACATCGTGGGTCAACTTGGACCAATCGGTTTTGGGAGAGTTTGCAAGAAGCTCTGAACACGTAGTTAGTTCGCACTTCAGCTATCATCCTCAAACCACAGGACAGACCGAGCGTGTAAATCAAATCCTAGAAGACATGTTGAGAGCATGTGTGTTGTCGACAAAAGGCTTATGGGACAAGTGGTTGCTACTCTTGGCGAGTTTTTCCTACAACAACGGTTATCAAGCTAGTATCAAGATGGCACCGTTTGAAGCAATGTATGGCGGAAGGTGTAGAACACCCTTAAATTGGGTGGAAACAGGAGATCGTACCTTTTATGGTATTGATCCGATTGATGAAGCCGATCGAAAAGTGAGAATAATAAAACAACATATGGCAGCGGCTCAAGCTCGTCGAGAAAAGTTATGCAGATAAGCGAAGGAAACCCATAGAGTTTAATGTTGGTGATTTTGTCTATCTCCGGGTATCACCAATGAGGAGAGTGCAACATTTCAGAGTCAAACGAAAGTTGGCACCTAGATTTGTAGGCCCTTATCGTATCATTGCTAGAAAAGGGAAAGTAGCTTATCAACTACGATTTGCCACATGAGATGAGAACAATTTTCGGTGTTTTTCATGTGTCTCAATTGAAGAAATGCCTAAGAGTTCGGAAGAACAAGTACCAATCGAAATGCTTTGAGCTTGACCAGGATTTGACCTATTATCGAGAACCCTATAAAAGTGTTAGACACCAAAGAAAGAGTCACCGGGAACAAAGTGATTAAGCAATACAATATATTATGGAGTAATCTTGGGGAAAATGATGCGACATGGGAGACCGATGAGTATCTTCAAAGGAATTATCCACGCTTTTATAACAAATGGTTAGTCTTACCAAATCTCGGGACAAGATTCTTTTTAGGGGGAAGATTTGTAACACCCTAGGTGTTAAGCCTTGCATAAGCATGTGCATTTGCATGACATAATTATCATTTGCATGCATGCATGGCAAATAGCATCATTTTCATGTTAAATTATTTAATATGCCTTGTTATGTCACCTTATGCATAGGATGCTTGCATAATTATGTGGTTAATATTTATTTGTTCTTAGTTATACCTAGAGGATGTTTTTAGAGCAAGGTTGATGTTGGTCATGGCTTTGGTTAATGTTTTATTAAAAGGTTTGACCTAGATTGACCCTTTGAATGATTTGTTTTGAATTGCTTAAAAGCCATAGCCATAGGGTTTTTGCATGTGGATGCACCTTTAATGAAAAGTGTAGCTAATTTTATATAGAGCAAAAGTTGTTTAATACTCACCTCATGAAAAAGTCCGAGCTTGTTCAAAAGTCACCACAAGTGTGTTTTGTTTGGTTTTTCAAATTAATTATGTCAATTTGAATGAGAGTCCTTTAGTTACTTGCGGTTTCTAAAATAAGCCAAACCAGGAAAAACTTGCTATATATGAGTTGTTCAGAATTTCATAAGGAACATTTTCTTCAATATGAGTTTTTGCTAATTTGGCACGAATCACGAGATAGAGAGTAAAATAGTTTGTATTAGGGTTTTTGGCAACGGCTTTTTTCGTGACGACTTGTTCTCGGGCCGTCGGGAATCCGGCCGCACGCCACGGCGTTCGCGTCGCGTCTTGCATGTCGTCTACCGCCCGCCGCCGCCTGCTCCCTCGCCACACCTCGTGTTTGTCCTAAAGTGGCAAGAGTGCCGCGCTCTCCACTCTCCCTCACTCGCTCGTCTCTCTCTCTCCCCCTGCCCTCGGCGGCCAGCCAGCCGCCCCTTGCATGCCGCCGCGGCCATTGCCGATGCCGCCCGTCGTCAAACACCACCACTTTGCCATCCAAAACCTCGCCAGCTCACCCCTATCGCCTCACCTTTCGTTGCTCTCACGCCACCGAAAACCCTTTGCAAAAAGGTAAACGAAGCTACGGTAAGGATGTGGTTCGCGTTTTTCTCGCCGGAGTTCGCCGCCATGGTCGCGGATCTTCAAGCTCGCCATCGAGCTCGTCATTTGTTTTCTTGCCGTCCAACCCATGTTCCCGCATCGTCTCATCGTCCTCTAGCCCGTGTTAGGGCGAATCGAGCGCGATGCTTTCTTCTCTTCGGACCAAGCACTTTCGGCGGGCATCATGCCGTGCCGTCGGCGCGGGTTCTCGGCGTCCATGCTCGCGAGCCCCGCCTTCTTCTTTGTCACTGCGTGCTCGGACCACTTCATCTTGTAGATGCTCGAACACCTCTCAATCGAATCATACGCATCCCAACTTCGCCGGAACGAGTCGTCCGCCGCCCGACGAGCCTCGTGTCACCGCCCGTGGCGCTAGCGCGGTCGACCTTGCTCGACCTCGGTTTCTTTCGATTAGCTTAAGGGTTTGGGTCGCCTGGGGGTGCTAAAGCTAGTGCTCGTGTTAGTTTGGCCCGAGATGGTCGGCAGCGGCGAACTTCGCCGACCACCGCCGCTTCCAGTGCGCCATGGCGGCGTCGTCGCCTTTCAAGTCGTTTCTAGGTCAAGAAAAAGGGCATGGGTGTGTAGATCTCATCAATGTGCATCCGTGGATGTGATTGCTTTTCGCCGGGAGGGGCAACGCCGGCATAGATCCGCCACGACCGCCGCCGCCCCTGTTTACGTCTCAATGACATGCGGGTCCCTCCCCGGCCCGTCTTTTTTCTTTTTCTTTTCTTTTCGAAACCACCGTAAATGCTTGTGAAATTCATAACTCCTTCGTTTTAGCTTAGTTTTGCATGGGACAAATTTTGTTGTGATCCTTGTAAGTAAATCTACAGTATACAAATATTGCACGCCATTTTTGTGATACTTTTCTGTAGAGTTTTTATTTATGGCTTTAAATAACATGAAAATAGAGAAATGCATAAGTAATTCTGGTGCATGATAAAATAGTGGTCACTGTACAAGATGTTCTTGTTTTTGTGATTAGAGTCTAGGAAAAATAGCATGCATGGTATGTTCTATGGAGGAAATGTGATTTTCTATTTATGTGCTAATTAATGCTTTGTCTTTTTCGAAAATCATAGAAAAAAGATTTACTAAGGTTTTTGATGTGAGAATTTTTGTAGCCTGTTGTGATGTGGTAAAGTAGCCTTTCATACTCAGAAATCTGTTGTTTGACACTTTTCATAATACAAAGTATTTTCATGCCATGTTTTAGTATCTTCCGGTGAATTTTGTGTAGGGCAATGTGAGCATGAGTTTCTTGTGAAAAATTTTATGGTAGGCTATGCATGCTAGTAAGATGCTCCTGTAATTTTTTGTAGATTTTTTTCTAAGATGTTGGCATATTTATGGAAATTGTGTTGCATAGAAAATGCCTTGGAAAATGCATGATAAAGTTAGGTTATAATTTTTTTGGGTGTTTTACTTTCTGTTCTTAGGATGTTTAGGAGCTGTTAGGATGATTTGCTTGCTGGTCATGTGTCTTTTGACATGTCATCATCTTTTAAATAATTGTTTATCCTTTCTAAATATCCCTTTTAAAATGTCTTGTATGGTAGTTAACATTTCATGTGTGTTAAATTATCTTTTGGGTTGGTCAGTAGGTTATTTTGTTCAGTTATAACCTTGTTTATATGCTGGTGAAGTTTGGTAATGAGTGCATGGGTAGTTTGTAAATTATAAACATTCTATGCTTGCTTGTTACTTGAAAGCAGTCTCTGTTTTTGTAAATTTCGAGGCTGTAGATGTCGATTTTTTGCCTGTGAGTGTTTTATATGATTTGTAGGAAATTTTGTAAGCTTTCCAATGAATATTTGTTTGCTGGATTTGGAGTTGTAGAACTTTCGTGTGACTATTTGACCGACAAGATGTCTAGCTGCCATTTTCGGGGTTAGAGGAATAAAGTGTTGCTTGGTGTAGGTCATTAGAGTTTCTTATGTGTTTATAATTATGTCTCTATGGAGGAGATATCCACTTACTCAGATCTTATATCATAATGCATTTCATTCATCATCCCATCTTTATTTATAAACAAGTTTACTTACATTGCATCGTAATTTTTATTCTCGCATGTGCATCATGTCGGGATCGGGAGTTGCTCGAGGAATTGATTGAGGAACAGGAAGGGGATCTCCACCACCTCGGGGTGCAACCCAAGAGCTCATCGGCGGAGGAGAGTCGACCACGGACCTTCCCCGAGTGTCCGAACCACGCTCCCGCATAACTTTCCCGAAAAGGCAAGCCCCGGTGCATCTTGATCTTTCCTATGCTTTCTAACTAAACTAATTGTGTCCTTTTGATATGTTGATGCATTAAGTTTAGGAAATGATTGAAACCATTGATGCAATGATATCCTCATTGAAAGTTGAATCCTATCCTATTCAGAGGTCTATGTTATAATTGCTCAGTATGGTGATTGTAGTAGGCAAAGATTCCGGTCACTTGTGAGGATGTTGTGGTTAATCACATGGGTGATTAACAATGCCGCCTTTGAAACCCGATTAAATAAACATGCTTAGATTGGATGGATATTTTGGTCTTCCATCCGATCGATTAAGGACTTATACTTTGTCGGAAGGCGGTCGGAAGTTGAAAGTACCTGTTCATATAGTAGGCTCCGTTGGTCGTGAGCCACGAAGCTCAATGGGAATAGTCGCAAGCCGGCACTTGTTCGCTTTATCGCTCCTCCTTGGCGTGGTAGGTTGAGATTGTTTGGGCACAGGCAATTCCGGATGATGAGTGTTGCTTCGGGTTGGAACCCTGGGTTGCCCGAGAAGGAGGGGGTAGCCGATAGGCCCGCGATACTTGGACATTCTTGGGGGTGATTAGGGCTGCTCTTGCAAAGTAGTCCTAGTGTGTGACAGGGTTGTCGCCAGCTGGTCAGAAATTCGATTTGAATCGCCATCTCTCTTGGTTAATGAGAACCGGATGTTTCCACGGCAATGTAGTAATACAACATTCATGGTTACTTACTTTATCTTCTTTGTTATTAAAATAATGATCAAGTTACTTTATCTGTTATTTATACTACGGAGCATATGATTAATCTTGACTATACAGAACCTATGGTTAAGTAGCATGTGCAGGCTCACTAATCCACTTTATTTATGAAAATAAATGTGAGTCAGCCAACCACAGATAAAGCCTGGCATAATTCTTGGAGTCTTTATTTTGGTTTTGTCGGGTAAGTCTAGCTGAGTATTTGTATACTTAGGGTTTTACTCCCATTGTTGCAGGTGATCATCTCTATCATGGTTACTGTAAGACTTGTTTGTACCCTGCGGATGAGGAGTAAAGGCCAGGGCAAGGCATTCCATAACCCTGTCTTATGCTGTTGCAGGGTTGACAATATATTGGCACTATGTTACTTCTATTTCCGCTGAACAACTTATTTGGTTTTCGAAAACTACTCGCTTCCATACTCTAAACTTGGCTTGTAATAAATGATTACAATGCACTCTGATAATATATTTGAATTTGGTTTGAGACACTTGCGGATTTGTAATACTAAGCTCAACGATCTTGGTTGTTTGTTGAAGAGTTTGAAATCACTCGGAGATTTTCGGAATACCGGGTTTATATGGACTCAAGTGTAGACAAAGTGATTGCTTCGGTAATTGCGAATTATACTTGATTTCTTATAAATTGGTTGGCTCTGTCACAGGCCGCACCTTTGGGTGCGTGCGCACCCTCCTGGGCTCAACTCGAGCCGGGCCTTGGCGAGATGGCGTGTGTGGGCCTGAAAAGTTGTGGGCTGGTGTGTGCTCGGTCCGGATGTGTCGTTTTGGTCCATTTCTCCCTTGGGCTTGTTATCTTCAGGAATGCGCTTTCTAGGGAGGCGCCTTTTGATGTATTTTCTCCTTGTTTATGTATAATTCCTGCAAAGCATCTTAAAGTAACCAAACTCATGGAAAGTGTTAGCTTTGAGCCCTACCACTAAGTTTGATGGTCAAAAGAAAGCTTTTTATGCAGGTGTTGACGGTATAAAATATGTAGTTAACGACCGTCAACAAACTCCCCACACTTAGTCCTTTGCTCATCCTCGGTAATGGCTAAGGACTAAGATGCGTCCATGTCAAGTCCCGAACAAAAGATATGCAAAAGCACACTATCGGTAATGACAAGTCTAGGCCAACATGTATAAACATTATAGACCTGGCCTAGGCTGCACCTATGGACTCCTTCTCATCCTATTTGAAATCGAGGATTGTCCTTGGTAGGGAGTTGATGGGGAAGAATGCTAGACAAAAATTTGTCTTTGAGTTTTACCCAATCCCCGTTCAAACTTCCTATGACAATAGTGTGCTATTGTTTTGCTTTCCCTATGAGGGAGAACAAAAACAACTTCCACATGAGAATTTGAGTCATGCCGGGAATCTTTGAGGCATGATCATAACTTCTCAAAATCTAAATAGGTGGTTACATAGGTTTTCAAAATTATCACCAAAGACGGAGTGTGCCCGAACCAAAGTTTTAAAATTAGGGTGGAGTTCATGGCGGATGAAGTTTTTGATTTTGAAAAAGATTTTGGCCCCGTGAACTCCCCCTTTGGAGAAGCAGAAATATTTTAAAATTTGGAGAAGGCTTCATTTTATAAAAAAGGTAAAATAAATAACTATTTATATTTTTTTTTGGATACAATACACGGGTGCTCTAGGCTCAGAGAGAATTACAACAACCGTTCCCCGACAACGGCACCAGAAATGCTTGTTGACATTTCTTAACATTATGCGAGAAGAATCCGCAAGCGTACGAATTGTCATTATAGCATTTCACTCGGAAGTATTCAGGGTATCTTTCCACGAGGAACGGTTGTGTGACTACTCTCTGAACGTAATCACCCTAGGATAACTATGGGTGGTGTGGTATCTTTATGGGCTCAAACTCTCAAGCAGGGATCACTTGGCTGTTATGTCCTTACTTTGGGCACCGGCAGTCGCCCAAACTGGGATGGAGACCGGCAATTTGCACTACGCCACACCTGAACGTGGGGGGGATTACAAGGGACGGACAAGGCTGTCACGACCCAGCCGCCTGCCCCCTCAACCGTGGGATGCGCCACAAAAGATAGACAACCACTAGCCTAGACACCACGTCTACACTAGTGATTATTACTCTAGCGTGTTAACAAGGCTTACCCATCCCCGGGGTCCTTCTACTAGAGCAACGCCCCGAAGGATGACTATCAATCCCACAAGTCTATAACAGACTAGATAATGTACTTAAGAGTAATAAGCCGAAAGGGGACACAACCATTCTTACCCAAAATGATTAGAAGGTTGTAGAGGTACAAGCGTGGCGGGCACCGACAAGTCCGGTACTCCGGCCACCCGAGAACCGCGATGCACAGGGGGTACACTAGGACTCCATGGAGAAGAGGCCAAGCCCTCATCTAGCTTTCCCTCTCTCACTCCCCATTAGAAAGAAGAAGAGGAAGAAGAAGAATAAGAGTGGGAGCTTCTTCCTCTCTACTACATTGTGGCTCTTCCTTGTGTTGTGTATGAAATTGGTGTCTTGAGAGAGGGAGAGAGGGGTCCTATTTATACAAGTGAGAGAGGGGGCTAAGTGCTAAACTACCACCAAACCGACCTCCTCCTGGCATCTAGGTACACTGAACCAGGGTACGCCACACCGCACCGCCCTCCTCTGTGTTGAATGAACCGCCATGCCAAACCTGGGCCTGAACCGCCTCGGGATGGGTGCGGCCGCACCTTTGGGTGTCGCGGCGCACCCTCCCGGGCTCGGCTTCGGGCCGGCCTTGGCCGGGATGGCGTGTGTGGGCCTGAAAAAGTTGTGGGATGGTGTGTGCTCGGTCCGGATGTGTCATTTTGGTCCATTTCTCCCTTGGGCTTGTTATCTTTAGGAATGCGCTTTCTAGGGAGGTGCCTTTTGGTGCATTTTCTCCTTATTTATGTATAATTCCCTGCAAAGCATCTTAAAGTACCAAAACTCATGGAAAGTGTTAGCTTTGAGCCCTACCACTAAGTTTGATGGTCAAAAGAAAGCTTTTTATGCAGGTGTTGACGGTATAAAATATGTAATTAACGACCGAACAACGGTGACATGGACTTTGCTATGACATTATTCTGAGAATGACCTGATATCCAGAGTTTTATTTTTCAAAATCAAAATTCAAAAGTTCCTCAATGAATTGAAATTCCTACCAAAGCCATATGACATGATATGATCATACGCTTGCAAAACCTTAGTCATATGCTTTGCTTGTATTCATGGTGAGCCTATGTCAAATTGTTTGTGACCTATGTCGAGATTCTTTTCATATGCCCATGATCAAGATTCACGTACACTCAAAAATAAATCGCCAACTCTTACACTAAGAGTTGCACAAAATGCACCCTTCCATCCACCAAAACTATACTCCATTCATTTGTATCATGACCTCTCACCAAAAATCTTGTTACCAAAAGGAGAAGTATGGGCTATGCTAAAAAAATGAGAAAAGAAAGATGGACATGTGTCCCAATAAAAAGAAAAGAAATCAATACTCATCTAAAAAAAGATGAGAAAGAAAGAAAAAGTTAGCCCATACCTCCTCCAAAATTCCACAAAAAGAGAGTCATGATACCCGGAGTACACAAATACAAAAATTCCACACAGTTGCACATCTTGATCTAAGCTTATGACGAGTCTCTCCATGTGGTTCGGTTTTTTACTAGGCAGCATAACATGATGCAAGTATGCCATCTTTTACCTACCCAAAACTCCACAAAGGCCTTATGTAGTTGGTAGGAAAAGAAAGGCAAACCTAAGCCTTTGGTGAGGAACAACCACTTACATATTTGAGTGATCGAGTGATCATTTGAGCAAGTCATTTCTTTACAAAACTTTCAAAACCTCTGGATTGATAGTCATTCAAAAGAGTAAAAGATAAGCATGTTCGTGAATCATTTCTATCTTGCAACCACCCAAGACTTCGGAGATGGCTCAAAAAGCCCACAACGATCAAAGGTAATAATGGGTGAATAAAAATGCCATTTCATTCAAATTCTAGCTGAAAATTTTTTGTTATAAAGCATGGCACCTATGAAATGTAATCGGCATAGAAGCAACTCCCGATCAACAACCGAAGTCCTTATCGTTGCTTTCGAGAACGAGCAAAGGGTAAGCTTGGGGGAGTTTGTTGACGGTCACGAACGACACATTTATACCGTCAACATTCTACCAAAAAGGGATGAAACTATGCATTTTTACACTCATATAAATTTACTATTGACATGATTCCACTTGTATTAGAGAATTATTTGTTTGCAGGAATTTAAAATCAATCAAGTGGAAAAATAATCAAAAGGCACCATCCGGGAAAGCACACTCTAGCACATTCTTCATCCCAATGCAAACAAGCCCACCATGAAGCGAGGGCGGGCCGGCGCCAAGGTAGGAAGACATTTCACCGCACCAGAGGCCCACCTGCCAAAGCCGGGGCCCGGCCTCGGCAAAGGCGGTCGCGTTTAATGCTCGGGGAGGGCGGTGCGGGAGGTCGGCACGCCGGTTCGAGCACCTGGGCGCCTGTAGGGAGGTCGGTTTGGTGCACTTTTGCACTTTACCCTCGCTCCTCCTTGTATAAGTAGCTCCCCTCTCCTCTCACTCAAACACACACCACACTTGGAGCATCACACCTCACTCTCTACCTCACTCTCTACCTCCTCTCTCATTCTTTTTAGCTAGACACTAGTCTTGGAATAGTAGAGCCACAAAGGAGGGCTTGTCTCCTAAGAAGAAGTGCTACTTGGTAATATATTCTCAATGGAGAATTCTTCCTTATTCAAGTCCCTACTCTCTTATCATAGCCTTATATTTGAATTAGAGTATAGTCTTGTTCATGATATGATCTTGATATATGAATTAGAGTATAGTTTGTGTGTCATGCTCATAACATGTTCATACTTGTTCTTCATTGTTCATATGCTTTACATGATTAGAGGTGGGATAACGGTTCGTTGTTCTTTTAGGTTTGCTCATGTTCTAGCTCGTCCATCCTGTAGGGTGGGGAGTCACGGGGGGACATGAGTAGTTTCCTTGTATGCGGGCGTGGTGTCCGGATACCTGGGAGCCTTCGAATATGATGGCATGCCACGGTTGTGGGGATGGCGGCAGGTGGTGATAGCCCTGTCCGTCCTTAGCATTCCCCCACATTCGTATGTTGTGTAGGAGTTCGTAAATGCCTCAATGGCTGGCAGACCAGCTAGGGGGGTCTCCCTGTTATCGTAGACCTAACCTTGATTATATCATGTATTCATGTGACTCTAACTATATTCATTTGTATTGGCTATGACTAGAAATGATCTACTCCACTTAGGAATATTCTTTTATTCTTTCTCTATTTATTTTATCCTTTGAGGTTGCTCTGTGTGTGTCCACAATCTGCAAATCACCGTTTACCCTTGTATGATCAAGTTGGTCCATTGTGTACGTGTATTCTTGTATTCATACTACATACTAGATTCTTATATATCATGCCTTCCTTTGGGAAAATATAAATAACGATACCCTGATAATACTTCCAAGTGAAATGCTGCAATGATAGATCTGTGCGCTTGCAGATAATATCTTTTATGGCCAAGATCTATCAATCGCCGTCCAACAGGGTCATTATTAGGATTCACGATCCTAGTAATGATGTTGAGGGATGACGATACGGTGCTCTATCTCTATGGCTAGGAATGGAATCACATTCCACTCCTAGGTGTAGGGATATGGAATACTAGCCGGCTATCATAGTGACTTTGCTAGGAATGGTATTTTAGCCTATTCCTAGTGATGCTGCTATGATATGCCACCCTGGCATTTCCAGCGTGATCGCCTAATTTGTGGTTACGCTCAGGAATGCCAACAAGGAGTACCGGGCCTTTTTCGAAAGCTTACTCGGAGGCCTACATGCTCACCAAATTTAAGCCCAAACGGCCCGCATCTTGGCGTGCCCCGCCGTAATATGCCTGCCAACCGGGCCCATCTTTCAAAGAACGACTCCTTTATTGTATGAGAAAGGCGGTGCCCTGGGCGGCTAGGTTCATTGCACCTGTAAACTGACGTATTGAGGCCGGTTTGGGGGAGTAAAGGGGGGAATATTCCTTGGACATCCTCTCTCCCCTTCTCCTATAAATAGAGAGCTCCACCTCCACACTACAACACAAGACACAACACACAACAAGAGCCATTCTCCTTCCTCCTCCACTTTTATCCTTTGTAGATCAGTAGTAGTAGTATTTGGAGCTAGGCAAAGATATCAAGGAGGGATTGGCTCCTTGGAAGAAAGGATTCTCTATATGAATACATATATGGATTCGTCCAAAGTCTTGCTCTTATCTTATTATAGTTGTGCTATAGAACTAGAGTATAGTTTTCATGTCATAGTCTTGACATATGAACTAGCATATGGTTTGTGTGTTATGATCTTAACATGTTGTTCTCTTAACATAATCATGACATATGAACTAGACTATAGTTTCTATGTTATGGTTTCATCATATAGAACTTTGCGCTTAATCTTTCATACAATATATATGGTGGAGTTGAGGTGGCGGTTCGTCGTGCCTTCGGGTTGCCCATGTTCTAGCTCGTTGATCCATAGGGTCAGAGTCTGCAGGGGGCATGGGTTGTTTCCTTGTACGCGAGCATGGTGCTCGGGTGCACGGGAACCTTCGGATATGACGGTATGCCATGGATGAGGGGATGGCGGCAGGTGGTGACAGCCCTGTCTGTCCTTAGTATTCCCCCATGTTTGTATATCGTGTAGGAGTTCGTAAATGTCTCAATGGTCAAGCGCACCAGGTGGGGGGATCTCCCTATCATCTCATGCTTAACTCTCGATCCTAGTCATATAGTTTGTATGATCATTAACTTGTTCTTTGCACAACTATGATAGAACATGCATGCTCCATTTAGAAACATTCTTTCATTCCTTATTCTTTTCGTTTATCCAAATCCTCATCCATTATACCCCGATATAAGCATTGGTCTATTATGCGGTTATGCTATCTTGTCCGGGTGAATTGCTACAATGGTATTTCTGTACGCTTGTGGACTTGTTCTGTAAACGTTGTAGAATACTCACCGGCATTTCCTGACAGTGTTGCTAGGATATACCAATTCTAGTGATGTCGTTGTGAAACATCAACAAGCATTTACGGCGCCGTTCTTGCGTGAAGGCATTGGTTAAAAGAATCTATTAGAACATGTTCATGATAATATGCATGTGTAGTAGTCATTGTTCATAATAGGATTATCTTAAAAAAGAAAAAAATATGTTCTCCTCCATAGGACGAGCTCTTATAGCCATCACACTCGAAGCCAATCATAGCTTCTGGCTATAAACTATGTTCTAGCTTTGGCGGTCAAGCTTATGACCATAAAGTAAGCACTGCCGGAGATACCCCGATTATCTTTAAAAAAACACATCTTACCTTATCAATAAAAGCAAGTATATGTCTTGAGTTCATATGTACCTTCGAGTATTCTTGGTCACTAACCATTTCAGTCAAAGACTGAGAGAAACAAAAGTACATACAACACCCATGGACATAAGAGTTGCATCATATAAATGTCTTGATGCTCTTTGTGATGAGACATACTCTCGAGCTCAATCAGACTCTACACACTTGACTTTCACACAAAAGTCCAAGTGTGGGGAGGATGGTGAGAAGCTCACCACAAGGCCATCTTGATTAAAAGAAAAAAAGAGATGCTAGCTCTACCTTGCTAAAAAGAAATAGATAAAAGAAATGAAAAAGGGAGATAAAGAAAAAAAGAGAGAGTGATTTAAAAAAAAAGAGAGAAGAAATAAATGATGATAAAAAGATAGAGAGAATGTGGAGGAGTGTTGACTGATTAGTTAACTACATAAAAAACACCGTCAACACCTGCATAAAACATTCATCTTTGACTTAAACAAACTTAGTGATAGGGCTTGAAGATAACACTTTCCACGAGTTTTGGTATTTTAAGATGCTTTGCAGGAATTATACATAAACAAGGAGAAAATACACCAAAAAGACGCCTCCCGGGAAAGCGCATTCCCCGAAGAAGACAAGCCCAAGGGAGAAATGGACCAAAACATAAGAATCGAGCCGAGCCCACACCGCACCACGACTTTTCAAGACGAACCACGCCACCCCCCCCAAGGCCCAGCCCGAGCCGAGCCTGGTGAGTGCGGCAGCGCGCCCAAAGGTGTGCCCACACCCGTCCCGAGGCGTTCAGGCCCAGCCTCGGTATGGCGGTTCAATCAATACCCTGGAGGGCGGTGCGGTGGTGGATGGCCCGGTTCACTGTACCTAGACGCCGGTTCATGGTCGGTTTAGGGTAGAATTAGCACTTAGGTACCTCTCCTCCATGTATAAGTACCCCCACTCTCTCCCTCTCTCAACACACACCATTCCAAGGCAAGAGCTCTCCCTCTTCTTAGTAGAGCTCTTCCCTCTACTCCTCTTCTTCACTCCAATGGGCTTAGGCCCTCACTAGTAGTAGAGAGATTGGCGGAGGAGAGATGTGAGGGGGGCGGGAGCGGGAAGTGCGGACTTGTCGGTGGCTCCCCGGACTTGTACCTTGGTGGATTCGTGCTTAGCTCCTTCATGGGATCTTGGCTATGTAAGTTTCACGATTCCAATAACCTTTATTGTCTTATGTTTATCCAAGCATTATCTACTTATTTAAGGGGATTGATAGTCGTACCTTCGGTCATAACTCTTGGTGAAGGAACCTCTTGATCGGGGAACCTTGATCGACACCAAGAGTTGTGGGCGGTAGTGCAAATGTGGTGTTTGGGCTAATGTTCACCTATCTTTTTGTGGTGCATCCCACGGTTGAGGGGGTAGGCGGTCGGGTCGTGGACAACCTTGTCGTCCTTTGTAATCCCCCACGTTCGGATGTGGCGCAAAGGCAAATTGCCGGTCTCCATCCCGTTTGGGGACCGGGTGCCCAAAGCGGACAAGTAGCTCTAGAGCCCGGCTAACCATAGACCCTAAAGGTATAGGAATCCTTCTCTATAATTCTCCCATCTTTGGCCTTGTGTGTCCTTGGGCGAACTAGCTAGAAGAGAATACCTCCGTTCCTCGTGAAAAAATACGATACCCTGAATATTTCCTGGGTGAAAGCTACAATGACAATTGCGTACGCTTGCGGATTCTTCTGCATACGTTAAGAAATGTCAACAAGCTTTTACGGTGCCGTGCTTGCTTGAACGGTTGCTATTATCTTCGAACCTAGTTTGTCCTCGTATCTATCTATTTAAAAAAATCAAAATAGTTATTTATTTTCTTTTTTCAAAATGAATCCAGCCAATCATTTTCAAAATCCTGCTGCTTCAACAGAGGAGTTCACAAAGCCACAAACTTTTTCAAAACCAAAACTTTCATCTGGCTATGAACTCCTCCCATATTTAAAAAACATCATTCGGGCAGACCCCTTCTCTGGCTACTACATCGAAAACCTGTGTAACCACCTATGAGATTTTTGAGGAGTTATGTGCATGCCTAAGCATTCCTAGCATGACACGAAAAAATTCTCATGTGGAAGTTGTTTGCTCTCCCTCATAGGGAAAGCAAAGCAATAGTACACCAATGTCATAGGAAGTTTGAACGGGGATTGAGAAGAATTCCAAGACAATTTTTGTCTAGCATTATTCCCCATCAAACTCCCTACCAAGGACAGTCCTTGACTTCAAGTAGGATGAGAAGGAGTCCATAGGTGCGGCCCGGGCCAGGTTCACAACGTTAATACATGCCTACACGATTTGTCATTACCCGATAGTGTGCTTTTGCAACTCTTTTAGTTCAGTCTTAACATAAACGCTGCCCTATGCCTTGACATGACCGCCGGAGGGTCGTTTGAATGTAAACCTACAACGGAACAGAGGAAAAACCTTCATCACCTCCTAGAGAAGCATGCTTCTCCCGTTGTAGAACCTATTCCCTCCACAACAAGGGCATGTCAAGTTTGAGAAGCCCTCATCGATCAAACCATTCCCGCACCATCATTAGGATAGATTGTTGAGCCCTCTCCCGAACCACGAACACCGAAGGAAGGAATGCTTCATCCTTTGGAGTTCGCGATTGAATCCAAGGATGATGACAAAACCTCAAAAGCCGAGGTGCACTTAGACCTTCATACCTATCTCATCCTTGACTTCGATCCTTTCATAGGCTACCCTCTCGAAATGCTTTTTCATGAAAAACCTATAGAGGGGAGCCATGATAAGAAGTTGGGAAAGATTGCTTCCGCTCCTCACCCAGAAAACCCAAAAGTGAAGCATCTTCCCAACCAAAATGCGTTCGAGGAGGCAAAGTTCATAATTCCATTAAACTTCACCCAAGTTGCTTCTACATCTTAGTGAAATGAATTACTTGTCGCCCTCACTTTCGAACACAAGTCATGTCCCTCTAGCCAACAAAATGTTGTTATTGACAATGGTTGAGATTCAACATTGGTCCTTCATGACACATCTTTTGAGGATAAACCCTCATGTGCCATGGACATGCACGAAGCAACAACTCTTGAGACCAAGCATAAACCTGCTATTGAGCATGTCAAGTTTTTATTCAAAACTTCTCATGATACATGCTCACCTTTGGGTTCTCTAGAGTTTGTTTTGCTTCTAGCCGAGTGCTTCTACGAGGATCGCAACCATCTCTTGATCATCGTTACCAAACTTTTAAGAGGATGGTTGTGGATGCTTATGTTTATCTTAAACATTGCAAATCTTGTAGTAGCACAATGACGCTAACCTTGCGGCTTGAGCGTAACGCTAAATTCTTAGTGGAGAAGCCGAACTTCACCACATTTGATAGTTGGAAGATAAAGTCCCGCAATCAAGCTTACGACCATAAAGAAAGCACTATCGGGAGATACCCCGGACTATCAAAAAAACTCTCTTGTCATAAAAAAAACTTATTAATAAAAGCAAGAACATGTTATCGACTAGTATGCACCTTTGGGTATTTTTGTCGCTAACCATTTCAGGTGGAGATTGATTAAGAAGAACAAAGAGGCATGCGATGCTTGAAAACATGCGGGCGACATCAACAAGAAACTTTGATGCTCATGGGTGATGGAACACACTCACAAGGAGACCCGGACCTTGCACACTTGACTTTTACATAAAAGTCTATGTATGGGGGAAGATGGTGAGAATATCAAGTTCCATCCACCAAGGGGTCATATAAAAAAATGATGGAAAATAAAAGATGATGTTAGCCCTACCTTGTTAAACAAAAAAAAAGAAGAAGAAAAAAAAAAGAAGAAAAAAAGATAGAAAGGGAAATGAAAAAAAAATGTGTGTTGTCGAAATAAAAGAGAGAAAAAAAAAATATTTGTTATCAAAAAAAAAAAGAGAAGAGAGATGTAAACAAAAAAAATAATAATAAGAGAAGAGAGGAGCAGGCTGGCCCCATACGGTCAAGAAACATTTTAATATGTCGCCTCGACTCCACCCATCATTGCTTTCACAAGCAAGAAGGGCTCGTCTCTTATCCTTTGCGGCTATCATCAAGACCCATACACACTAAGTAGTGTGTGTGACCTGGCCTTGAGAAGCACCTGAACAAGAGCCATCATGCAAAACCGTAGCAACAACATCGATGCTTCATCCATAAATGCCGCCAAGATTTATACTCGTGTATGCAAAGGTAATGCTCGCCACCTTTTCACTCATTTTGTTTTTTGTCTCCATGAAAATAAAACTTTATGCTTCCCATGCTATGTCATATGCTTTGAGTTTGGGTGTACCTACATGGGCCCATGTAATACATCCATAGGTCTTTTTAAATTGAGCATGGTGCTTAGGTTAAAAGATCTCCTTTAATCAAAATTCGACATGGTGTTGGATTTTGATTAATGAACTTAGAGCTTTGTTGTCATGATCCTTGGGAGTATCTTATGTTGGAGATAAATCAAGGCTCGCTTACTCTGCTTTTTATGTTAGCCTTGCTTGAGTGATGTTAAGGTGAACAAATAAAATAAAATAAAAATAAAATTAGTTTTCTCAATAAAAGGCTCTACGGTGTTCATGCCAATAGAGCCATGTGTTTGTTTTCTTTTGTTTTGTTTTCTTTGTTTTGAATAAAAAAACCAGGTACAAGAATAAGTGTGGGGAGATCTCTCAAGCATACAATCACACCCATCCGAGATCTCTCCAACACAAATGCACGAACACCGAGCAATTCACGATAGAGAAGGACGGGCGAATGACCACCATTAACTCCTTCCTCTTTCAAACGGTGGTTTGTGCAGCTCTCTCTCTCACTTCTCCCAAAAGTTTTGAAGTTTAAATTTAAACTTTTCAAAAATACAAAACTTTTGAAACTCCATATCCATGCTATCCTTTGATAAAAATTTGCATACTCTTTATTCCTCGCTAATATTCCTATGCCTTGTGAACTATCTATCATAGGGACCCCATGTTATCTAAGTAATTGGAATATGTGATATAGCCGGATGATTCAAACCTTGCTCTCTTATATGAACTTGGGATTTGTTTTCAAAAATTCAAAATTCAAATATCATGCTCCTCAATGATATGCAAAATTCCTACCAGAGCCATATGAAGTTTATCAAGTGCAAAAACTCTTACACATATGCTACTTATCTTTGCATTGAGCTTGTGTCAAGTCTTGTTGACCCTTGTTGAGATAGTTGTTATGCCCCCCAAGATCAAGATCACATACACTCCACATATATCAGCTATTCCTACACTAGGAATACGCTAAAACATGCTTCTGTCCACCATACAAAAAGCTCTGCTCCTACACTGGGAGTAGACAAAAAAAAAGAGAGATATCTTAGGAATAAAATACTCCATGCTCTACCAGATAGTGATCTCTCTTTATTTATGGTTTAAGAGACATGGCTATAAAAAAAATATATAGGGACACATGAAGGTCCCATGAAAAAAAAGTTGGACACATGAAGGTCCAAGAGTTAAAAAAGAAGAGAAAAAAAATGATGAGCACATAAAGGCTCATGCAAAAAAAAAACAATATAGCCATGTTCTCGAGAATAAAGTTTTCATAAGAGGGATCACTCATATCAAGGAGTATAGTATAGGTTCCACTTTATTATATCCACACACATGCACTTCTTGATCTAGGGGTATGCCATCCTTCTCCTTGATCCAAGCTTTGACCAAGCAATATATGTAGAGTAAGTATGCCTTCATATCTTTCCCTATCCAAAGATCCGCATAAGCTTTTTAGAAGTAGGAAAGAAAGAAGGCAAAACTCTAGTATGCCTTGGTGAGGAACCAAACACAAAACTGAGTGATCTGAGTGAATCATTTGAGGAGCTAAGCTATATTTACATTTTCAAAACCAAATGAAAACCCAAGTTCCTACACTTATTTGAAGCAAGGGGATTTGAATCTATGTTGTTCCATAATCCAATTACCCAAGATTAATATGGTAGACACATCAAAAGTTCATAAGTGCAGTGAAGCTTGGAATAACTTGTATGCAGGTTACATATCAAGGAGATGACCCATCTTAGTCCTTAACCTTTACTCGAGAATGAGCAAAGGACTAAGTGTGGGGGAGTTTGTTGATGGTCGTTAACTACATAAAAAACACCGTCAACACCTGCATAAAACATTCATCTTTGACTACCAAACTTAGTGATAGGGCTTGAAGATAACACTTTCCACGAGTTTTGGTATTTTAAGATGCTTTGCAGGAATTATACATAAACAACGAGAAAATACACCAAAAGGCGCCTCCCCGAAAGCGCATTCCCGAAGATGACAAGCCCAAGGGAGAAATGGACCAAAACATCGAACCGAGCCGAGCGCACACCGCACCACGACTTTTCAAGAGGAACCACGCCACCCGCCAAGGCCCGGCCCAAGCCGAGCCAGGGTGCCCGCACCCGTCCCGAGGCGGTTGTTGATATATCTTATAGCATAAAAATCACTAGCCAACTAAACATGAAATAAGGGTTTAAAATGAATATCAACATAGTATAGGGATCTCACTAATAGAATTCCACCAGTTTTGGTATTTTATATCTTTACAGGGACTTAACAGATAAAAGCAGGTAAAAGCCCGTAGTTTGCATCCCATATGATGAGGAGACTTGACCGTGAAGCAACTCAACCCAAAACCCCGACCTAAAACATTCTAGAAGACACTAGAAGGCAACACCAGAAGCCTCGGCCCACTGGCATAGGGTCCCGGCGGCCGCCAGGTTCATGGTGACCGCCAGGTGGGTCCCACCTGTCGGGTCTCTCCTCCTTTCTAGGTCGGTTTCATACCGCCATTGAGGTTAAATCTACACCGCTGCCAAGGTCGGTTTGATCCAAGGGCTACCATGCACGCCCGGGGCTATATAAGGAGACCCCCTGACCCCTGGGTGAAACCCAAAATTCATACCTATTCATTCTACTTCGAGTCCCCTCATCAAGACCCCAAGTCAAGATCCCAAGCCCTAGTTTCACCATATTAGAGCATTAGCTATCTAGGCTAGATTAGAGGAAGTCAAGCTTGCCTTGGATTCCTCGATTGTCAAGAAGTAGCGGGAGCCAAGCTTCTCGTGGCTTCTCTCTTGTATCCAATTTGTAAGTATTTGGTTGGAATACAATTGCTATGACATTGCTCTATTTAATGATTATATTCTTAGTTATATGTTTCTATGCTTATTATGATTATATACTTAGTATAGCTAGATTGCATTTATATTCAAGCATGGAGTTGTATAGCACTCACTTAATGATATTTTGGGTGAGTGGTCAACAATGTGTAAACGTGGTGTTTATACAACGTTTGCCTGCGACTGCACCCTACATTCCGGGTTGTGTGGTAGATCGTGGATGTGATATTGCCATTGAGTCCTTTGTAATCCACCCTCCGAATGTAGGCCTAGTTGAACCTTATTACTATGGTAGACATGCTTTGTTCTTGATCTTCCTTAGTAATGTTCACCATGCGTAGACATATTGCTTTCTTGCCATGATTACTAGGTGTACTGCACTAATCTAAGTATGCATTGACATATGATTATGAGTAACATAGGAATATTCTCGACTATTCTACCTATACCATGTTATCATTGCCTTTTATGACACATTCTAGTGGCACACCATGATCTTAGACTTGGGCAGCTTATCATTATCATTTATCATTTATCTTTATTATGTGACTCGTCCCCGCTTTGAGTAATGTTAGATGCATATGGTTTACTCTACATTATTACACTCGCAAGTGATTCAATCTCTCTAAACCATAAGCCTACCCCTTCCCTGTGGTAAAATATAAATACGATAACCTGATAGACTCAAAGAAGTTCTACAATTGGTATTTCTATCTCGTGGCGCTGTGCGATATAATGCTCATATTATTATATAGATTTCAAGTGGCATATTAAGAATACCATACACGCATTTCTTAGAGCATTGCTGCTAGGGTGACGTAGATTAGTACGTGGGTGATGCCTAGAGATGTGTGGTACACCTCTTGTGCATATCCCGGTGAGATTATCTCCACTATGGATAATGTTGCGAGCATACACACCATGACTAATTCCGCCTAACTCTCTCACATTGACCACAACTAACTTTTTTGCTGGAATGTGAGATTAACTCCACATCCAAAGCTAACTCATTAGATAGATACCATTATACATTTTTTTGGCGCTGTTGTTGGCGGTCATTATCGAGTATATTATACCACTAACTTATATCCAATTCATGAGAAAGGGGCAAACTTATGATGCATATACCTTTACTTCTAACCTAGTTCCACTTGTATTCGTAGAAATTATGTCTTGCGGTATAAAAGTGGAAACAGTACAAAGTCGCCAAATAAATTAGAAAGCGCATTGAATAAAAGACGCCAAGGAGTGGATTGAGCAAGAGATCCAAACCCCTCAAGACACATTTTGGCCCATGCACCACCATAGGCCCAACATATGAATGACAAAACGCGACAGATAGAAGGGCGGGGTCGGAGGCTCCCAGCCTGGCCCGGCCGGCTCCACCGCGGCGGCCGACGCATTATTTCGGCCAAAGTTCCCCCCCTTTCTCCTCGGGCGGTTTGGAGCGATCTTCAAGCGGCGGTTGCATGCGGTGCAAAGTTTCGTTCCCGCCAAGAATAGCTCAAGCAAGGAGAGCCCTCCATTCCCTCCCTCCTCTCCACTATATAAAGAGAGGCACTCCTCACTTGTACACAACACAACACACTACACATTGTTACATCCTCACCTTGAGCACCACTCTCTCCTCTTCATTAGTTTAGTGTTAGTATTTGAGTTAAGCGGAGCTTCAAGGAGGGCTTGTCTCCTTGGAAGGATCTTTTGGTAATTTACTATGAAGTTCTTTCTTTTATTCAAGTCTCATTATTTATATCGCAATGCATATGAACTAGAGTATAGTTACCCTCATGTTATATTCATATTGTGCCAACTAGAGTATAGTTAGTATAATGTGATAATTAACATGACTAACTTTTAGGCTAATTGAATCATATTTTATTCTTGGAACGTAGTAGAACTAAGTTCGAAAGATGGTCCGTGTACCTTCGGGTTTACCTTTACTCTTTCCCTCGTCGATCCGTAGGGTCGGGGTACCGCTGGGAGTTTAGGTAGTTCTCTATAAAATGTAAGCATGGTGCTTAGGTCTATAGGGAATCATTTGGGAAATGCCGGCATCCCACTGTAGTGAGGTAGGCGGCAGAGGTGTGACAACTCTGTCCGTCCTTTGCACTCCTCCACGTCCGGTGTTGGGTTGGAGTCTTATCATGCAACCGGGTCGGGCGGATACCAGCCGCGGGCATCTCCTCATCACTTTAGCCCATCTCTATTGTGAACCATGAATGACGTATGTAGACTATAGTCTAACGCATTGGCGATATTAGAATAGCCAACTCAACATAGATTTTCCCTTTAATGTTATTTTCTATTTATTCCTTCTAGTGCTCAAGAAGTGTGTGTGTCACCACTATCTCCTATATTATCGTCACTTACCCCCTGTATATGATTAGTGGCTATCCATACATACATTGTGGGCTATCATCATCATATTAAATCTAAACCTGCTCTTCCCATGGGAAAATATAAATGAACGATACCCGAATACTCACCGGTGAAATGCTACGATGATAGATCTGCGGCGCTTGCGGGTTGACCCTTGCAATATTTAATTCTTCTATCACCGACGTTCTCTTGACGTTATCATTAAGGATAATATTTATTCTTAGTGATTGCGCCAAGAAACGCCAACAAGCATTTCTCGGGCGCCATTGCCTGGGAAGGCAAGGTTAAAAAATAAAGATGATCATAGCCACATGTATGGATGATAGCACTTGGAGTAAATGCTCCACCGCATTCCTCGCAAAGGTTCTTCCCAATGGGCAAAACCAATGCCCCCGCGCAAGAATTTCCAACTTTCGCCAGACAAAGAATGGAACCCATACCGCAGGCGTGGGAGAGGCCGCAAGAGTACATCCTCACCGCCCGCACCATGGCATGGAGAAGTGGCTCGTCGCTTCGTAACTTCTACAATGGTCTTACGACCATGTCGAAGGGGCCACATAGATGCCGCTGCCGAGGGGCGTTCTTATCCCTCACCGTTGAGAAAGGTAAGCGCCATCGAGAAGATGATCGAGAACCAAGGTCGGGAGAAGAACGGGCCCCTCGAAAAACACAAAAAGGTATGCACACAAAAAGGAGACGTGACCGCTTGCCGCAAAGATCGATCTCCCGATGAAAAGACTAGACGACCAAGCTCCGCCAGCGAGGTTACACTCCCCCATGGACTCACATATGACATGTGAAGTCTCGTGGAGAGGTTGGACATTCGGGAGGTTCTTGTCCCGGAACTCGAGAGGAAGTAGCCTACGCCAACAACGGATTTCGTCCTGTAATAACAATGGGTGGAACAATCGAATCGCCCACAAGGAGGTAACATTTACAATTCGAATTACAATTCCAATTTCAATTCCAATCAACCCTCCTTGAAAGATTTAGTTTACAGCCAAGCTAAGATTAATGAAAGTCTAAACAAGAAATTATCTTTCAATGACAAAATGCTTAAAAATGTAAACACAAAATTAGAAACCCTATCTTCTCGCAAAGAAAGAATCGCTTGAGCTTTAATAAAATGATAGAAACCCAAATAGCTCAATTAATCGCCGCAGCTTGCACCCAACATGGGAAAGGACTCACCGAAGCCGAGGGCCCCATTGAACTCCTAACATGGTAACAATAAACAACCACACCTATAAACGGGTTATACCGATGTCGTTGTGGACTCACCTTTTGCAAAAAGGAGGAGGATCCAGGGAGCCCAACAATCACCGCTCAATAGGCCCATACACGTTCGGCAACGCCATCGTGGATCTAGGGGCAAGTGTCAACATCATGTCAAAGAAGGCCAATGACACACTCCTACACTTCCCATTATCCCGCACCAAGACCAAACTCAGAATGGCGAGATCAAACAAGAATAAAGCCGTAAGGGATTCTTCGAGACATTCGTAAGGGTGAAGGATAGCTACGCCCCACACGCACTTCATCGCCGTCGACATGGGAGAAGAAGATCACGTAGCATTGTTATTGGGGAGACCGTTCTTCAACACAACAAACGCTACTATCCATGTTGGCAAGGGAAGGGTCGACTTCGAATTCAGGACGTATGGTCCAATGCCTATTCAATGGATACAACCGAAGAAATCCCAGAAAAAGAAAAAGGTTGAACCCCAAGCAAAGACAACAAATAAAGGCAAAAGGACCCCTGTGAATGCATACAAATGACAAAAACCAAAGAGGAAGCTGTACCCCCTCGCCAAGAAGGAGGAGGAACGTAACCCCGCAACCCCGAAAAGATTCAAGAAGAAATAAAGTCGCCATCACCTACCACGCCACCATCCAAAAATACGAAGAAGGCATGGCGTGTGTGAAGCAAGCCTAAAGGTAAGTTTCACTAAAGGTAAGAAATAAATATTTTCCTTCTATAAATTTATTTTCCTCATATTAAATTATTCTTAATATTTGAATTCAAAACCTCTTTTAATTAATTCATTTCCTTTTATTCTTTAATATTAAAAGAATTCCTTTTTATATTTTAATCCCATTGCCATATTTCCCATGTCAATTAAAAATATAATAATATAAATAAAATAAATAGATTGATAAGATTTCATACTCGAATAAAACTTTATTCAAAAAAAAAATTTTTAAATATTTATAAAATGAGAGAAAATGAAAAACAAAGTTTCAGGTCGAACCCGACCGTTGCACCATCGCACAAATCCTGGCCGGATTCGACCGTTTGAACACACCGCCCGAGCGGGCGCGAGAGGGGTCCAAATGGGGCCGACCGCCGACCGGGCCGGCCGCCCCGCGCGCCTCCCCGTCACGGGGCCAAACGGTCATGAGCACTAGCCGTTGCCCCCATCCGAAAGTGTCTGGGGTGCATCGTGCTATAAATTCGCGAGGTGGCCGGAGAGCTCTCCACCCCCTCTCATTCTCACTCCTCACTCTCATTTTGCTACTTGCTCACTTCTTTGCACTCCACAAAGCATTCCCAAGCTCTAGTGCAAGAACACCAAAGACACTCTCTCACAAGCTCTCTCTCTCCCAAGATCTCTCCAAGAGTAAGCACTTGTTTCCATTCCGTCGCTTTTGTTCGCTAACATGTTCCTCAGAAAGTGGCAAGCGCGATCAAGAAGGGCGTGAGAAGAAGCGCGAGGCTCTCCCAAGGAAGTTCGGGTACACATTTCAAACGCCGAAGCATACGAAGAAGACGTACCCCGCAAGAGCAAGAGCAAGAACAAGCACCATCGGGGATGACGATCGAGGAAGCCGATGCACCGCACCCTCGACCTGGAAGGAGAACGAGATGCAAGCCTACAACATCCTCAAGAATCGAGACTTCGCTCCCCCTCCTCGCTTCCCCAACGACGTCCTCGAAAAACTAGGTATGGATAACGAATTCCCCATCATTTGGAAAGTCATTCGGATGGTCCGGATTGCTCCCCCGATGAGCCGGGCTCTCGCCTCCTCACCATCCAATTTCTAGGATCTTTGGAAGTTCATGATCGGGGTGTTAGTTTCGCACTTTTAGTAAATACTACTATTACACTTGGCAAGAACTGGCTAGGCACATAGGCTTTGATGCTAAGAAATGTTGTACAAACTTAGTCGTTGCTTTACCGCATTTTAATCGTGTCGCCTTTTTTCACTGAAATCTCCACCATAGTTCCTACAGATCCTAGGTTTCGTCCTTCTAATGCCAACATACATCATCCAACATTGAAATTCATGCAAAAATGGATTGCCATAACTTTGTTTCCTAGGCATGAATTTCACCGTCTTTTAGATATTGAGATGCAATGCCTCTATGCCATAGTTCACAAGAGAAAGATTGCTCCTGTAAAAGAAATCATAAAATGCATGCTTAGCAATTTTAAACAATCCACACCTGTTTATTGTACCTCTCTCGTGACAAGGATTGCTAGTAGCATTGGTGCACTGGAAGGCGAGAATGTCACATACCTAGATACTCCACCTCTGGAAATTTCAATATCACACCCGATACAAGGGCACATAATAAAATTTGATGAGAATGACCATGAGAAGATTATTTATTATTTTTTAGATATACAAATGAGATACCGCTCCCTAACCCTAACTCTCATTATATAAATCCCCATCACTCACCTTCGCACTAGTTGAGCTAGACGAAGCACGCAGGAGTTCTGTTTCTCGCAGTCATCATGAAGGAGAGCTACGGGCAAGGCTAGTGGTTCACGAGATGCCACAGCCTACACCCGTATCAGTGCTGCCACGCCCGGGTTCTTTACACCAACGCTAAACCCCTGCTCACACCGACCTTCCAAAGATGAGGGGATGTTCACACCTCATCCGGACCAAGCAGGGAGGGTCAACATGGCATGAGACATACACAAAGTCCTCCGACTCGAAGGGATGCCACCAAAGACGCGTCACTCTACATGGGACCCCAGAGCGCCCAAGAGATCAACACCGACTTCGGGAATGTGGAACTCCGCACGGTGAGATTACCGTACTCCACTCACCGGTTTTGTGCGGGTTTCCGGATCAACGCCATCGGCAGCATTCGCAACACCAAGCGCAGGAGGCGAATCGGAGACGGCGGAGCCTGCGAGGCACGATGATGGCGTTACGCGCCACATGGGGTACTACCCCCGTAACCCATAGGCCATCGCCTAGCTTGGGGAGGACCCCCATGGAGGTAAGTACCTACCTCCCTATCATTTTATTTTATCTCTTAGATTTTCATTTCCTCTACTATAAAAAATGAAAAGAACAAAAAAAATATATAATTCCACTCCAATATGTAGTATAAGGATGCTTAATTTCTCCGAAGTTGAAATGATGAATAGTTGCTCGCCTTATAGTCCAATTTGCACCTAGTTCATAAAATTGTATTCCCCAAAGTGTTTAAGTTTATTGGCTTAACTTGTCTTGTCCTAAAACTTAATGATTTGTGGGTATGCAAACACATGATTCTTCTCTAAGCTATTGCCGGATATGATATGGTAAAAATAGAATCTACTATGATTTTGTTCTAAGAGAGATTCATCATTCGAGAATAATTTCCAAAATTCCCTAATTATCAAAATTCTCATGATAGCCTATGTGAGACACCTGTCATATGCTTTTGATCAAGATTCACATTCACATTGCCAAAAATAGGTTATGGGCTAAGCTAGAAAAAAATGGACGCGTGTCCGAAAAAATAAAACAATGGGTACTGATACCCGCCTCTAAAAAAAAAAAAGAGAAGAAAGAGAAGAATAATGGACAAGTGTCCGAGGGCTTAGTAGAGCCCACTTCTCTAAAAAAAAGAAATAAGAGCTAGCCCATACCTTATCAAAAAGAAATAAAATTTCACTTGCACATCTTGATCAAGGCTTATGACTTGTTTCTCCTTATGGTTTGCACACCCGAGATGATTTAAGGAATCATTCCCAAAAAAAAAAAACTCCACATGAATGATCAATCAAAGAACAAATGATTGGTGTTTCTATAAAAACCGTTCTATCTTGCAATAACCCAAGAGTTTGAAAATGTTATAAGCCCCATATGATTTAAGTATACAAGGATAGATAGAAATGCCGCTTATTTAAACAACGGAAGAATACTTTGTTATGAGCATGGTACATTTTGAAATGTATCGGCATTGTAGCAACTTCTGATCAACAACCAAACACTTAGCTATTTGCTCGGGACGAGCAAAGGTTAAGCTTAGGGGACTTGTTGGCGGTCATTATCGAGTATATTATACCACCAACTTATATCCAATTCATGAGAAAGGGCAAACTTATGATGCATATACCTTTACTTCTAACCTAGTTCCACTTGTATTCGTAGAAATTATGTCTTGCGTGGTATAAAAGTGGAAACAAGTACAAAGTCGCCAAATAAATTAGAAAGCGCATTGAATAAAAGACGCCAAGGAGTGGATTGAGCAAGAGATCCAAACCCCAAGACACATTTTGGCCCATGCACCACCATAGGCCCAACATATGAATGACAAAACGCGACAGAGGAGAAGGCGGGGCGGAGGCCCAACCGGGCCGGGCGGCCCACTGCGGCGGCCGGCGCATTATTTCGACCAAAGTTCCCGCCCTTTCCCTCGGGCGGTTTGGAGCGATCTTCAAGTGGCGGTTGCATGCGGTTGCAAAGTTTCGTTCCCTCCAAGAATAGCTCGAAGCAAGGAGAGCCCTCCATTCCCTCCTCCTCTCCACTATATAAAGAGAGGCACTCCTCACTTGTACACAACACAACACACTACACATTGTTACATCCTCACCTTGAGCACCACTCTCTCCTCTTCATTAGTTTAGTGTTAGTATTTGAGTTAGCAAGCTTCAAGGAGGGCTTGTCTCCTTGGAAGGATCTTTTGGTAATTTACTATGAAGTTCTTTCCTTTATTCAAGTCTCATTATTTATATCGCAATGCATATGAACTAGAGTATAGTTACCCTCATGTTATATTCATATTGTGCCAACTAGAGTATAGTTAGTATAATGTGATAATTAACATGACTAACTTTAGGCTAATTGAATCATATTTTATTCTTGGAATGTAGTAGAACTAAGTTCGAGTGATGGTCCGTGTACCTTCGGGTTTACCTTTACTCTTTCCCCGTCGATCCGTAGGGTCGGGGTACCGCGGGAGTTTAGGTAGTTCTCTATAAATGTAAGCATGGTGCTTAGGTCTATAGGGAATCATCCGGGAAATGCCGGCATCCCACGGTAGTGAGGTAGGCGGCAGAGGTGTGACAACTCGTCCGTCCTTTGCACTCCTCCACGTCCGGTGTTGGGTTGAGTCTTATCAGTGCAACCGGGTCACATACCAGCCGCGGCATCTCCTCATCACTTTAGCCCATCTCTACTGTGAACCATGAATGACGTATGTAGACTATAGTCTAACGCATTGGTGATATTAGAATAGCCAACTCAACATAGATTTTCCCTTTAATGTTATTTTCTATTTATTCCTTCTAGTGCTCAAGAAGTGTGTGTGTCACCACTATCTCCTATATTATCGTCACTTACCCCTCGTATATGATTAGTGGCTATCCATACATACATTGTGGGCTATCATCATCATATTAAATCTAAACCTGTCTTCCCATGGGAAAATATAAATGAACGATACCCGAATACTCACGGGTGAAATGCTACGATGAAAGATCCGTGCGCTTGCGGGTTGACCCTTGCAATATTTAATTCTTCTATCACCCGACGTTCTCTTGACGTTATCATTAAGGATAATATTTATTCTTAGTGATTGTGCTAAGAAACGCCAATAGCTGTCCTAAGGTTGGATCCTAGATCTAACCTTTTGTGATTAATGTTAAGAAATGCCAACAAGCATTTCTGGCGCCGTTGCCGGGGAAGGGTGCTAGCCAAACCTAAACACACATATATGGATAGAGAGATATCACTTGCATCACATAATGTATTGAGGACCCATTATCACATACTCAAACAGGCTTACCCTTGTTTGTCTACTTGTTTTTGATCTTATGCAGGGTAAATGTATGAATTGGAGTAACCGTCCGGATAATTATATTGACAATCCGTAAGCATTAATCGAAAAGGCGAAAGCAAAACTCAGAAAACAACCAAGACCTTCTGATTCGAACGTTGATCAAATCAGGCGAAGCCTATCACCAGCTTTTGAGGCCATGGCTGACAAGACACTCCGAGAGTTCTCAGCTCCAACCACGGCCAATGTTCGCGACCGGGTCCGAGAGGTTGCAATTGGGGACCATAGCTTTGAGCTCAAGCCCGGGCTCATCAACATGGTGCAAGCCAGCGGTTCTACGGAAAGGCACATGAAGATGCTAGTGCTCATCTCCAACACTTCCCCGGAGATTTGCAAAGCACTTTCACCATGAAGGATGTACCAAGAGACGCCATCCTGCTACGCCTCTTCCCATTCTCACTCTTGGGAAAGGCGAAGCAATGGTTCTACGCTACAAAAAGAAAAGAACACCACCGGTCACTTTTGCTCGACTGTCTTTCGCCAAGTTCTTCCCTATAGGCAAGACGAATGCCTTAAGAGGGAAGATAACAAATTTTCAACAAAGAACACGATGAATCCATCCGGGAAGCATGGGAGCGCTTCCAAGAATATATTTTAGAATGTCCACATCACGGGATGGAGAAGTGGCTGCTCATGCACTTTCTACCATGGGCTCGCTACTAGTGCTCGTGAGACAATGGATGCTACAGCTGGAGGTGCTTTCCTATCACTTACACTCGCCAAAGACACAGAGCTTGTGGAGAAGATGGCTTCCAACCAGAGTTGGAACGAAGATCGTCAACCCCGCAAGAGAGGAATGCACCAGCTCAAGGAGGTAGACATGCTTTGCGCCAAGATAGACTTAATAATGAAGAAGCTAGAGGATAGAGATCCTCAACCCAAGGAGGTCATGCAAATTCTAGATTCCCGCATGACATGTGAAGAATGTGGTAACACAGGCCACACCGCAATAATTGCCTGCAGATCGTGGAGGACGTCAACTTCATCAACAATAACAGCAACTACCGTCCTCAGCAGAATCAAGATTGGAACCAATAGAGGCCCAATTACCAAGGTAATTACCAAGGTAACTATCAAGGTAATAATTTCAATAATAGTTATAATCAGCCTTCCTTAAGAGACCTTGTTCTAAGTTAAGGTAAGACCATGGAGAATCTGTCCTGGAAGATAGCTTCCTCGTTGACGGTCACTAATGACATATTTTTCCGTCAACATTGTACCATAAAGGGGTAAAACTATACCTTTACATACTCATATACATTTATTACTTACATATTTCCACTTGTAGTGTTCCCAAACATTGTTTTACAAAAAAATATATAAATACGGTGGAAATACGACCAAAAAGGCGCAACCTTGGAAAGTGTAAACTTGAAGATGACAAGCCCAAGGTGGAAATGGACCAAAATGCCAAAGATGGGCCGAGCAAACACCACCAACAGACTTTTCAAAGCCCAACAATGCCACCCCACCGGCTCAGGGCGGGCCGAAGCCGGGGGTGCGGCCGCACCCTAAGGTGCACCCTCCCTCCCCGAGGCGGCTTCGAGCCCAAACTCGGGAGGCGGTTCATTTAGTGCCAAGGAGGGTGGTGCGCCGGGTGGGTTGGCAGTTCATCGCACCTAGACATGTTCCTTAGGTCGGTTTAGGGTCTTTTAGCATTTAGCCTCCTCTCCCTTGTGTATAAGTAGCTCTCTCCTCTCCCCCTCTCAAACACACACCACTTGAGTTCACCTACAAAGACTACCACCTCACTCCCTACCACCTTCTTCTTCTTCTTCTTCTTCTTTGGTTAGAGTTGGAGTAGAAGAGCTACAAGGAGGGCTTGTCTCCTAGAAGGAAGAGAGCTTTGGTAATATATAGTCTCAATGGAGCTTTCTTCTATTTGCAAGTTCTACTTCTTTGTTCATGGTCTAACTTATGAACTAGTCTTGATCATGTTATAGTGTTGATATATGAACTAGCATATAGTTTGCATATCATAATCTTGACATGTTCATATATGTTCTTCATCGATCATCATATGCCTAACATGATTAGAGGTGGGATAACGGTTCGTCGTTCTTTCGGGTTTGCTCTTGTCTTAGTCCGTCCATCCGTAGGGTGGGGATCCTGGGGGGACAAGAGTAGTGCTCTAATACACGGGCATGGTGCCCGGGTATTACGACACCTTCGATTATGACAGCATGCCACGGTCGAGGGGGTAGGTGGCTGGGTTGTGACAGCCTAGTCTGTCTCTTGTAATCCCCCACATTCGCATAGCCGTGTAGGAGTTCGTAAATGCCTTCCATTGGGCCGGATGGTATCCGGGAGGTCTCCCTGTTATCCTAGACCTAACCATTCCTATATTATGTTTGCATATGAATCCTAACTATTCATTTGTATGACCATGACTAGATACATTAGAGTACTCCATTAGGATATTCATTCATTCTTTATCTTTTCTCTTTATCCTTTGAAGGTGGATTCCTATGTGTGTGTCACACTATTTATAAACCATATTGCTTACCCCTGTTATGATTAAGTTGGACTTAGCATACATACATTTCACTATTCAGATGCCATGCTAGCTTCTTATACACAAGCCTTCCTTTGGGAAAATATAAATAACGATACCTTGAATACTTCCGGGTGAAATGTTACAATGATAGATCCGTGCGCTTGTGGATGAAATATCAACTATGGCAAGATCTGTCACCGTTAATTGACCTAGTGCTATCACCGACATGGTGGTTCCACTCAGGGATATTAACGGAATGTTTCGAGGTGTTCTCATTAGAGATGGGTTCTAAACTGTTTCTAGTGATTGCGTTAAGAAACGCCAACACTTCTAATGATAAAATACTAGAAACTATAAATAATAGAATGGATAGCTTCTCTTCCGCCATTAAAAACCAACACAGCTTTAATAAAATGATAGAGTCTCAGATTTCTCAGCTGGCTACTTCTGTTCCACTAACCTCACTAGGTAAGATTCCGGGCCAGCCGGAAGAATTAGAATCTGCAAATCTTGTCGATATCTTTAATGCAGGTCACTACTACAGAGAGTCCTCAGGAAGCAACTGGTTGGATGACTCCCTACCACCCAAGAAAGGAGATCCAGGGAGACCAGTTATCACCATCCAGATAGGACCACACACCTTTGATAATGTGCTATGTGACTTCAGCTCAAGCATCAACATCATGCCTAAGGTAATATATGAGAAAATTCATGATGATCCATTATTGTACACAACCATGTGCTTTTGCAAAATTTTGCGCATATCACTATGCTACCCCAAGGGAATACTTGAAGATGTACATGTATGGGTTGGACACTCATGTGTGTCAGCAGACTTCGTAGTCGTAGAAATAGGAGGAAGCGAAAGGTCACCAATCATCCTTGGTCGCCCATTCCTGAGCATAGCCAAAGCTATCATTTATGCCGACTGCGCGAAGATTTGTTTCAACATCAAGGGGAGAAAGGAGATATTCACCTTCAAGAATAAGACACTCACATCTCCTGCTCACCCACAATGCCTGTACCCTTATGAGTTGACACCAGAACCTAAGATCAAGACCATCAACAAGAATAGAAAGAAGAACCATGATAAGAACAGAAAGGCTCACCTACAAAGATAATGATGATTAACTAGGTGCGCTCCAAAATCCACCATCTACTCGGATCTCCAATGCTACGCAAACAAGATGATCCAGAACCCCAACCATTCATTGTTCCATCAACCAAATGAATTTCTACAATACATTCTGCGACACGGGTTCCGGCATCAACATAATGGCAAAGGTAACATATGAAACTCTATTTGGTAAAATGCCCTTGCACCCAACATATGTGCAACCGCAGATAGCGTACCAATCGCTCCGATTTCCAGGGGGAATTGCTAAAAGATGTACCGGTGAAAAATCATGGATCACTATGTCCTCACCGACTTCTTAGTCATGGACATAGAGAAGACTTGGATCCACCAATAGTGCTGGGGAGACCTTTCCTCAACACCACACGCTATCATCTACATCCGCATGGGGGAGATCCACTTCCAGTTCCCTACAGAAAAGGTACGAGTGTGCTTTAATAGTTACAATGATTATAAAAAACAAAGGAAGAGCAGGTCAGCTCGCCGCCACCAAAAGAAGCAGTGGGTGATGAACCAAGAAGAAGAAAAAGAAGAGGAGAAAGTGGAAGAGCCATCTACTCTAGAGAAAAGCCCACCGACCAAACAATGGAGGAAGAAAAAGATATCTCCCACTCATCATCGAGAAAACAACAGACCATCAAGTGCCACCAATTGTGACAATTGATGTACCACGGGAGTAATGAAAATAAACTATAGTCCCCGTTCGGAGTACTTTAATCACCGAACCCTCACCGAAAGGTAACTTCGGTAGTTATCCATATTTAATTCCTTACACTTTGCATATCATATTTATCTTTTGCATCCTGCATCAAAGATATCTTCTTTTATATTTGCATTTGAAAACAACAAAAATATTTTGTGCTTTGTTTTGTGAAAACTCTAAAGCCCCATGTGAGTAAACCCGAGGCCTAAACACCCTCGGGGATATTTACTTTGGGTGGCATAAAAATAAAATAAAGATGCATGCATAAGTTCTTGCATAGAAAATATTAAAAATATTTAATGCTCACTGATCTAGAAGAATCTCGGCAATGTGGCTAACCCCTAATGCTTAATTAAATTCCACTAGCTTTGTTGTTGTCTATTTCGGTTCAGCAGATTCGAAGGAAGAGAGACATGATAGGCCAACATCATCGTCACCATCTACCTCAACTTCCTCAACAACCCTACACTTCAATCCAGCTTTGGTGGAGAGCATCCCCAGCTATCCCGATAAGTATCTCTACTATATATTATTAGCTAAATATTTGGTTTGCTTAGAGTTTGCTAAGAGTTTAGTTTTATAAAATCTAGTTGTTCAAAGAGTTTTAGAGTGTGAGAATAAATGATCAAGAGAGAGTGTACGCCAGTTTGCTTTTGCTCAACTAAAATGAATCCTATAGTTGACAACTTGGAGATGATGAATAGTTGCTCCGCCGTAATTCCTTTTCGCCTAGCTTTCAAGCTTAATTTCTCTTAAGCCTTAAATGCAAAACCGCTTTGACTTGAGATTTACTCTCAACCCAAACCTATGGGTTGCAAATGCTTGTTCAAAAGTCTAGGTAATTGACGGATATGATATATGAAAGTCTGAGCTGCTGTTGATCTTACTCCTAGTGATACTAGATTTCTAGAGATTTATTTTGAAAATTAAAAGTGCATATGATAAGTTCCCTCGTGATGACAGAGTGTTGAAACTCCTACCACGCCCATATACATGCTCCATAGATTAGGAAAACCTTTTGATATATATAGGCCGCTTGTCGTGCATTGAGTTTGGTCAATCTTTGTTGACCCTTAGAAACTTGTCATGCTGATCATGTACACTCCACCTCATTCCATTTCGCTATATTTTATCCCACTCCACTCCACTTGACTCTATTCATTCATATGCTACTTCCACCTTGGAACTACGCATCCACCACTACACCACCATATATATCCATCATGCATCCACTATATCCATAAAAATGTTCTACTCTACCCTAGGGAGAGAGCAACCAAAAATATTCCCCTACATATATCCACTCACCAACTTCCTATAAAGCTCCATTACTCGTATCTATCTCTCAAAAGTTATTACCAAGAAGAGATTTGGGTTGTATTTAAAAAAAAAGAGAAGAGAATAAAGGAGAGTTAAAAATGGACAAGTGTCTGCTGAAAACAATGGGTACTTAGATGCTCGCCTCTATAAAAAAAGAGAGAAAAAAAAAGAAAAGAAGAAAAGAGTATGCAACCCAAGTTCTCACAAACATTACATTTGGCGGTCATTATCGAGTATATTATACCACCAACTTATATCCAATTCATGAGAAAGGGGCAAACTTATGATGCATATACCTTTACTTCTAACCTAGTTCCACTTGTATTCGTAGAAATTATGTCTTGCAGGTATAAAAGTGGAAACAGGTACAAAAATCGCCAAATAAATTAGAAAGCGCATTGAATAAAAGACGCCAAAGGAGTGGATTAAGCAAGAGATCCAAACCCACAAGACATTTTGGCCCATGCACCACCATAGGCCCAACATATGAATGACAAAACACGCGACAGGGAGAAGGCCGGGCCGGGAGGCCAGCCTCCAGGCCGGCCTCCACCGCGGCGGCCGGCGCATTATTTCGACCAAAGTTCCCGCCCTTTCTCCGGCAGTTTGGAGCGATCTTCAAGCGGGCGGTTGCATGCGGTGCAAAGTTTCATTCCCACCAAGAATAGCTCGAAGCAAGGAGAGCCCTCCATTCCCCTCCTCCTCTCCACTATATAAAGAGAGGCACTCCTCACTTGTTACAATGCACAACACACTACACATCACATTGTTACATTCTCACCTTGAGCACCACTCTCTCCCCTTCATTAGTTTAGTGTTAGTATTTGAGTTAGGCGGAGCTTCAAGGAGGGCTTGTCTCCTTGGAAGGATCTTTTGGTAAATTTACTATGAAGTTCTTTCCTTTATTCAAGTCCCATTATTTATATCGCAATGCATATGAACTAGAGTATAGTTATCCTCATGTTATATTCATATTGTGCCAACTAGAGTATAGTTAGTACAATGTGACAATTAACATGACTAACTTTAGGCTAATTGAATCATATTTTATTCTTGGAACGTAGTAGAACTAAGTTCGGTGATGGTCCGTGTACCTTCGGGTTTACCTTTACTCTTGCCTTGCCGATCCAGTAGGGTCGGGGTACCATGAGGGGATTTAGGTAGCTCTCTATAAACGTAAGCATGGTGCTTAGGTCTATAGAGAATCATCTCGAAATGCCGGCATCCCACGGTAGTGAGGTAGGCGGCAGGGTGACAACTCTGTTTGTCCTTCTCGCACCCTCCACGTCCGGTGTCGGGTTGGAGTCTTATCAAGTGTCACCGGGCGGGCATATACCAGCGCGGGCATCTCCTCATCACTTTAGCCCATCTCTGCTATGAACCATGAATAACATATGTAGACTATAGTCTGACGCATTGGCGATATTAGAATAGCCAACTCAACATAGATTTTCCCTTTAATGTTATTTTCTATTTATTCCTTCTAGTGCTCGAAAAGTGTGTGTGTCACCACTATCTCCTATATTATCGTCACTTACCCCCTGTATATGATTAGTGGCTATCCATACATACATTGTGGGCTATCATCATCATATTAAATCTAAACCTGTCTTCCCATGGGAAAATATAAATGAACGATACCCGAATACTCACGGGTGAAATGCTACGATGATAGATCCGTGCGCTTTGCGGGTTGACCCTTGCAATATTTAATTCTTCTATCACCGACGTTCTCTTGACGTTATCATTAAGGATAATATTTATTCTTAGTGATTGCGCTAAGAAATGCCAACAAGCATTTAAATCCGTTGCCTTAGGGAAGGCAAGGTTAAAAGAAAGAAAAAATATTAATAAAGATGATCATAACCACATGTATGGATGATAGCCCTAATCTTTGCGGGTTAACTCTTTTTGTTTTCTTCCCCGTTGTGGATGAAAACAGGGGATAGTGTATGACTGGGTCGCAACCTTCCGAATAACTTCATCAACGATCCGGAGAGGCTGCTCGGCCGGGAGTCGGGCTCGAGCCACTCTTCTGTCATCACTCCCCGGAGGTTGCACCCGTCATCCAAGTACCATCTTCATCAACACTCATGGCCACCAAGACACTCCGTGACTACTCTGTCCCCATCGTGGGCAATGTCCCAGTTGGCCCCCGTGTCAACTTGGGCGACAAGAACTTTGAGTTAAGGACTGGCCTCATCACGATGGTACAAGCAAGTCCATTCTATGGACTGCGAGCGAAGGATGCAAATGCTCATCTCGAACTTCTTGGAGCCGCGACTGGTGTCATCAAGGCGTTGAGCCGATGCAATCGGGCTCCGCTTTGTTTCCTTTCTTCCTTGTGGGGAAAGCGAAGCAATGGTTCTACAAGGACAAGGAGGTCACATCGACACTTGGAGTAAATGCTCCACTTTGCATTCCTCGCAAGGTTCTTCCCAATGGGCAAAACCAATGCCCTCGCGGTCAAGAATTTCCAACTTTCGCCAGACGGCAATGGAACCCATACGGAGGCGTGGGAGAGAGGCGCAAGAGTACATCCTCCGCCCATCGCACCATGGCATGGAGAAGTGGCTCATCCTTCGAACTTCTACAATGGTCTTACGACCATGTCGAAGGGCCACATAGATCTTCTTCTTTGGAGGGCGTTCTTATCCCTCACTTTGTTGAGAAGCGGAAGCGCTCATCGAGAAGATGATCGAGAACCAAGGCCGGGGAGAAGAACGGGCCCCTCAAAAACACAAAAGGTATGCACACGAAGAAAAGGAGACAGACCGCTTGCTTGCAAAGATCAATCTCCCGATGAAAAGACCGGGCGACCAAGCTCCGTCAAGCGTTGCTACACTCCCTATGGACTCACATATGACATGTGAAGTCTGTGGAGAGGTTGGACATTCGGGGAGGTTCTTGTCCTGAAACTCGAGAGGAAGTAGCCTACGCCAATAATGGATTTCGGCCCGTAATAACAATGGGTGGAACAATCGAATCGCCCACAAGGAGGTAACATTTACAATTCAAATTACAATTCCAATTTCAATTCCAATCAACCCTCCTTGAAAGATTTAGTTTACGCCAAGCTAAGATTAATGAAAGTCTAAACAAGAAATTATCTTTCAATGACAAAATGCTTGAAAATGTAAAAACAAAATTAGAAACCCTATCTTACCGCAGTAAGAAAGAATCGGTTGAGCTTTAATAAAATGATAGAAACCCAAATAGCTCAATTAACCTTTGCAGCTTGCACCCAACATGGGAAAGGACTCAGCCGAAGCTGAGGGCCCCATTGAATCCGTTAACATGGTAACAATAAACAACCACACCTGTAAACGGGTTATACCGGATGTCGTTGTGGACTCACCTTTTGCGAAAAGAAGGAGGATCCAGGAGCCCAACAATCACCGCTCAATAGGCCCATACACGTTCGGGCAACGCCTCATCGTGATCTAGGGGCAAGTGTCAACATCATGTCAAAGAAGGCCAATGACACACTCCTACACTTCCCATTATCCCGCACCAAGACCAAACTCGGAATGGCGAGATCAAACAGTAATAAAGCCGTAAGGGATTCTTCGAGACATTACGGTAAGGGTGAAGGATAGCTACGTCCCCACGTACTTCATCGCCGTCGACATGGGAGAAGAAGATCACGTAGCATTGTTGTTGGGGAGACCATTCCTCAACACAACAAACGCTACTATCCATGTTGGCAAGGGAAGGGTTGACTTCGAATTCAGGACGAGATGGTCCAATGCCTATTCAATGGATACAACCCTAAGAAATCCCGAAAAAGAAAAAAAAGGTTGAACCCCAAGCAAAGACAAAATCAAGGCAAAAGGACCCCGGAACAAACGATTTACAAAACCAAAGAGGAAGCTTTACTTGTCCCTCGCCAAGAAGGAGGAGGAACGTACCCGCAACCCCCCTAAAGATTCAAGAAGAAATAAAGTCGCCATCGCCTACCACGTCACCACCATCCAAAAATACGAAGAAGGCATGGCGTGTGAAGCAAGCCTAAAGGTAAGCTTCACTAAAGGTAAGAAAATAAATATTTTCCTTCTATAAATTTATTTTCCTCATATTAAATTATTCTTAATATTTGAATTCAAAACCTCTTTAATTAATTCATTTCCTTTTTATTCTTTAATATTAAAAGAATTCCTTTTTATATTTTAATCCCATTACCATATTTCCCATGTCAATTAAAATATAATAATATAAATAAAATAAATAGATTGATAAGATTTCATACAACTTTATTCAAAAAAAATTTTAAACATTTATAAAATGAGAGAAAATGAAAAACAAAGTTTCGGTCGAACCCGAACGTTGCACCACTCCACAACGGTCGGATTCGACCGCTTGAACACACCTGCCAAAGCGGGGCGACAGAGGGCCCAGGGATGGGGCCGGGCCGGCGCCGCATTGGGCCGGCCGCCCCCTCGGCGCCTCCCCGCCCGCGGGCCAAACGGTCCACGAGCACTAGCCGCTGCCCTCGTCCCGAGTGTCGGGGTGCATGGTGCTATAAATATGCGAGGTGGCCGGAGAGCTCTCCACCCCTCTCATTCTCACTCCCCTCACTCTCTCTCATTTTGCTACTTGCTCACTTCTTGCCCTCCACAAAGCATTCCCAAGCTCTAGTGCAAGAACACCAAAGCACACTCTCTCTCACAAGCTCTCTCTCTCCCAAGATCTCTCAAGAGTAAGCACTTGTTTCCATTCCGTTCGCTTTTTGTTCGCTAACATATGTTCGGGAAAGCGGCAAGCGCGATCAAGAAGGGCGTGAGAAGAAGCGCGAGGCTCTCCCAAGGAAGTTCGGTACACACTTTGACAAACGCCAAGCATACGAAGAAGACGTACCCTCGCAAGAGCAAGAGCAAGAACAAGCACCCACGGGGATGACGATCGAGGAAGCCGATGCACCGCACCTCGACCTGGAAGGAGAGAAGGAGATGCAAGCCTACAACATCCTCAAGAATCGAGACTTCGCTCCCACTCCTCGCTTCCCCAACGGCGTCCTCGAAAAACTAGGTATGGATAACGAATTCCCCATCATTTGGAAAGCTGTTGGATGGTCCGGATTGCTCCCTGGATGAGCCAGGCTCTCGCCTCCTCACCATCCAATTTCTAGGATCTTTGGAAGTTCATGATCGGGTGTTAGTTTCGGACTTTTTAGTGAATACTACTATTACACTTGGCAAGAACGGCTAGGCACATAGGCTTTGATGCTAAGAAATGTTGCACAAACTTAGTTTGTTGCTTTTTACCAGATTTTAATCGTGCCACCTTTTTCACTAAAATCTCCACCATAGTTCCTACAGATCCTAGGTTTCGTCCTTCTAATGCCAACATACATCATCCAACATTGAAATTCATGCAAAAATGGATTGCCATAACTTTGTTTCCTAGGCATGAATTTCACCGTCTTTTAGATGTTGAGATGCAATGCCTCTATGCCATAGTTCACAAGAGAAAGATTGCTCCCTAAAAAGAAATCATAAAATGCATGCTTAGCAATTTTAAACAATCCACACACTGTTTATTGTACCTCTCTCTCGTGACAAGGATTGCTAGTAGCATTGGTGCACTTTGGAAGGCGAGAATTTCACATACCTAGATACTCCACCTCTGGAAATTTCAATATCACACCTGATACAAGGGCACATAATAAAAATTTGATGAGAATGACCATGAGAAGATTATTTATTATTTTTTCGGGATATACAAATGAGATTCCGCTCCCTAACCCTGAACTCTCATTATATAAATCCCCATCACTCACCTTCGCTCTAGTTGAGCTAGACGAAAAGCACGCGGGAGTTCTTGTTTCTCGCAGTCATCACGAAGGAGAGCTACGGGCGAGGCTAGTGGTTCCACGGATGCCACAGCCTACACCCGCACCGGTGCCCATGCCCGGGTTCTTTACACCAACGCTGAACCCCGCTCACACCCACCTTCCAAAGATGAGGGGATGTTCACACCTCATCCGGACCAAGCAGGAGGGTCAACATGGCATGAGACATACACGGTGTCCTCCGACTCAAGGGATGCCACCGGCATGTCACTCTACAAAGGGACCCCCGGGCGCTCCAAGAGATCAACACCCGACTCGAATGTGGAACTCCTCGCACGGTGAGATTGCACAGTCACTCACCTGTTTTGTGCAGGTTTCCGATCAACGCCATCAGCAGTACACTGCAACACCAAGCGAGGAGGCGGAACGGAGACGGCGGGAGCACGAGGCAATGCAGATGGCGCTACATGCGCCACATGGGGTACTACCCCCCCTAACCCATAGGCCATCACTAGCTTGGGGAGGACCCCCATGGAGGTAAGTACCTACCTCCCCTATCATTTTATTTTATCTCTTAGATTTTCATTTCCTCTACTATAAAAAAATGAAAAGAACAAAAAAATATATAATTCCACTCCAATATGTAGGATAAGGATGCTTAATTTCTCTCGAAGTTGAAATGATGAATAGTTGCTCTGTCTATAGTCCAATTTGCACCTAGTTCATAAAATTGTATTCCCCAGTGTTTAAGTTTATTGGCTTAACTTGTCTTGTCCTAAAAACTTAATGATTTGTGGGTATGCAAACACATGATTCTTCTCTAAGCTATTGCCGGATATGATATGGTAGAAATAGAATCTACTATGATTTTGTTCTAAGAGAGATTCATCATTCGGAGAATAATTTTCAAAATTCCTTAATTATCAAAATTCTCATGATAGCCTATGTGAGACACCTGTCATACGCTTTTGATCAAGATTCACATTCACATTGCCAAAAATAGGTTATGGGCTAAGCTAGAAAAAAAAAACGGACGCGTGTCCGAAAAATAAAACAATGGGTACTTCGATACCCGCCTCTAAAAAAAAAGAGAAGAAAGAGAAGAATAATGGACAAGTGTCCGGGGCAAGTAGAGCCCACTTCTCTAAAAAGAAATAAGAGCTAGCCCATACCTTTTCAAAAAAGAAATAAAATTTCACTTGCACATATTGATCAAGGCTTATGACTTGTTTCTCCTTATGGTTTGCACACCTGAGATGATTTAAGGAATCATTCCAAAAAAAAAAAAAAAACGCATGAATGATCAATCAAAAAACGAATGATTGGTGTTTCTATAAAAACCATTCTATCTTGCAATAACCCAAGAGTTTGAAAAATGTTATAAGCCCCATATGATTTAAGTATACAAGGATAGATAGAAATGACAATTTATTTAAACAACGGAAGAATACTTTGTTATGAGCATGGTACATTTTGAAATATATCGGCATTGTAGCAGCTCCTCGATCAACAACCAAACACTTAGCTATTTGCTCGGGACGAGCAAAGGTTAAACTTGGGGACTTGCTTTGGCGGTCATTATCGAGTATATTATACCACCAACTTATATCCAATTCATGAGAAAGGGGCAAACTTACGATGCATATACCTTTACTTCTAACCTAGTTCCACTTGTATTCGTAGAAATTATGTCTTGCGGGTATAAAAGTGGAAAACAGTACAAAGTCGCCAAAATAAATTAGAAAGCGCATTGAATAAAAGACGCCAAGGAGTGGATTAAGCAAGAGATCCAAACCCCTCACATATTTTGGCCCATGCACCACCATAGGCCCAACATATGAATGACAAAATGCGTGACGGAGAAGGCCGGGGCCGGGAGGCCCGGCCCAGGCCGGCCGGCCCACTGCGGCGGCCGGCGCATTATTTTGGCCAAAGTTCCCGCCCTTTCTCTGGCGGTTTGGAGCGATCTTCAAGCGGCGGTTGCATGCGGTGCAAAGTTTTGTTCCCACCAAGAATAGCTCGAAGCAAGGAGAGCCCTCCATTCCCTCCTCCTCTCCACTATATAAAGAGAGGCACTCCTCACTTGTACACACACAACAACACAAGACACATTACATTGTTACATTCTCACCTTGAGCACCACTCTCTCCCCTTCATTAGTTTAGTGTTAGTATTTGAGTTAGGCGGAGCTTCAAGGAGGGCTTGTCTCCTTGGAAGGATCTTTTGGTAAATTTACTATGAAGTTCTTTCCTTTATTCAAGTCTCATTATTTATATCGCAATGCATATGAACTAGAGTATAGTTATCCTTATGTTATATTCATATTGTGCCAACTAGAGTATAGTTAGTACAATGTGACAATTAACATGACTAACTTTAGGCTAATTGAATCATATTTTATTCTTGGAACGTAGTAGAACTAAGTTCGAGTGATGGTCTGGTGTACCTTCGGGTTTACCTTTACTCTTGCCTGTTGATCCGTAGGGTCGGGGTACCGCGGGGGGTTTAGGTAGCTCTCTATAAACGTAAGCATGGTGCTTAGGTCTATAGAGAATCATCTGGGAAATGCCGGCATCCCACGGTAGTGAGGTAGGCGGCAGAGGGTGACAACTCTGTTCGTCCTTCGCACTCCTCCACGTCCGGGTGTCGGGTTGGAGTCTTATCAAGTGTCACCGGCTGGCATATACCAGCGCGGGCATCTCCTCATCATTTTAGCCCATCTCCTCGCTATGAACCATGAATAACATATGTAGACTATAGTCTGACGCATTGGCGATATTAGAATAGCCAACTCAACATAGATTTTCCCTTTAATGTTATTTTCTATTTATTCCTTCTAGTGCTCAAGAAGTGTGTGTGTCACCACTATCTCCTATATTATCGTCACTTACCCCTGTATATGATTAGTGGCTATCCATACATACATTGTGGACTATCATCATCATATTAAATCTAAACCTGTCTTCCCATGGGAAAATATAAAATGAACGATACCCGAATACTCACGGGTGAAATGCTACGATGATAGATCCGTGCGCTGGCGGGTTGACCCTTGCAATATTTAATTCTTCTATCACCCGACGTTCTCTTTGACGTTATCATTAAGGATAATATTTATTCTTAGTGATTGCACTAAGAAACGCCAACACATTCCTAGATTCCAAAGAGAGATAATTCCTCAAGGAGCAAAAGTAGAATTAGGTTTTTCTCCTCATCCAGATACACCTCATTGTATTCATTGCATTCACCTCATACACCTACCATCATACCTACCATACCATTTCATCATACACATACATCACTTGATCAGTATTACTTGTGACTTTGGATCCATTGCTTGAACTTACAATATATGCTTAGTAAGTAGATTTAGTTTTCTCCCACCTATGAGATCCAGATATAAGCCTTAGATATAGGGTGAGAGAGAAGAAGGCATAGTGTCCTACTGCCTTTAGCCAAAAATACCACATATTATGAGAGAAAGGCAAAACAACCTTGTTGCCTTAGAGAGGATCCACAAATACCACAAATGAGAGACCGAGAGGGTCATACAAAGGAACTTTGAGTTTTATTTTGAAAACTTGCAAAAACTCGGTAATGACAGTTGAACAAAGAGTTTGAGATATGGTGCTTGACTTGACTGTTCTATCTTTCAATTGCCAAGATTCAAGAAAAGGCTATAAGCTCCAAGGTAAAAGGTAAAATGGGTAAGTTGATGGTTGAAGAAGTTTATTCTTATCTAGAGAGAAATTTTGTTTGAAAGCATGTGTACTTTTGAGGTGTGAAAGCATTGCGGAACTCCTGATCCAAGTATTAATAATATAAAAGTAAGTCTTGCTAGGGACTAGCAAGAGGTAAGCTTTGGGGAGCTTGTTCGTATATCTTATAGCATAAAATCACTAGCCAACTAAACATGAAATAAGGGTTTAAAATGATTATCAACATAGTATAGGGATCTCACTAATGTAATTCCACTAGTTTTGGTATTTTATATCTTTGGCGTGGGACTTAACGGATAAAAGCGGTAAAAGCCCGAGTTTGCATCCCATACGATGAGGAGACTTGACCGTGAAGCAAATCAACCCAAAACCCGAACTAAAACATTCTAGAAGACACCGAAGGCAACACCGGGAAGCCCGGGGCCCACCCGGCATAGGGTCCTGGCGGCCGCCAGTGGGTCCCACCTGTTGGTCTCTCCTTTCTAGGTCGGGTTTCATACCACCATTGAGGTTAAATCTACACCGCTGCCAAGGTCGGTTTGATCCAAGGGCTACCGTGCACGCCCGGGGCTATATAAGGAGACCCCCTAACCCCTAGGTGAAACCCAAAATTCATACCTATTCATTCTACTTCAAGTCCCCTCATCAAGACCCCAAGTCAAGATCCCAAGCCCTAGTTTCACCATATTAGAGCATTAGCTATCTAGGCTAGATTAGAGGAAGTCAAGCTTGCCTTGGATTCCTGATTGTCAAGAAGTAGCGGGAGCCGAGCTTCTCATGGCTTCTCTCTTGTATCCAATTTGTAAGTATTTGGTTGGAATACAATTGCTATGACATTGCTCTATTTAATGATTATATTCTTAGTTATATGTTTCTATGCTTATTATGATTATATACTTAGTATAGCTAGATTGCATTTATATTCAAGCATGGAGTTGTATAGCGCTCACTTAATGATATCTTGGGTGAGTGGTCAACAATGTGTAAACGTGGTGTTTATACAACGTTTGCTCGCGACGCACCCTACATTCGGGTTGTGTGGTAGATCATGGATGTGATATTGCCATTGAGTCCTTTGTAATCCACCCTCCGAATGTAGGCCTAGTTGAACCTTATTACTATGGTAGACATGCTTTGTTCTTGATCTTCCTTAGTAATGTTCACCATGCGTAGACATATTGCTTTCTTGCCATGATTACTAGGTGTACTGCACTAATCTAAGTATGCATTGACATATGATTATGAGTAACATAGGAATATTCTGACTATTCTACCTATACCATGTTATCATTGCCTTTATGACACATTCTAGTGGCACACCATGATCTTAGACTTGGGCAGTTATCATTATCATTTATCTTTATTATGTGACTCGTCCTATTTTGAGTAATGTTAGATGCATATGGTTTACTCTACATTATTACACTGCGAGTGATTCAATCTCTCTAAACCATAAGCCTACCCCTTCCCTGTGGTAAAATATAAATACGATAACCTGGATAGACTCCCGGTGAAGTGCTACAATTGGTATTTCTATCTGTGCGCTTGCAGATATAATGCTCATATTATTATATAGATTTCAAGTGGCATATTAAGAATACCATACACGCATTTCTTAGAGCATTGCTGCTAGGGTGACAGACAAGTACGTAGGTGATGCCTAGAGATGTGTGGTACACCTCTTGTGCATATCCTGGTGAGATTAACTCCACTATGGATAATGTTGCAGAGCATACACACCATGACTAATTCCGCCTAACTCTCTCTCATTGACCACAACTAACTTTTGCTAGAATGTGAGATTAACTCCACATCCAGGCTAACTCATTAGATAGATACCATTATACACGTCTGGCACTGTCCTAAGGTTGGATCCTAGATCTACCCTTTTGTGATTGCGTTAAGAAATGTCAACAGCGGTTCAGGCCCAGCCTCGGCGTGGCGGTTCAATCAATGCCCTGGAGGGCGGTGCGGTGGTGGATGGCCTGGTTCACTGTACCTAGATGCCGGTTCATGGTCGGTTTAGGGTAGAATTAGCACTTAGGTCCCTGTCCTCCATGTATAAGTACCCCCACTCTCTCCCTCTCTCAACACACACCATTCCAAGGCAAGAGCTCTCCCTCTTCTTAGTAGAGATCTTCCCTCTACTCCTCTTCTTCACTCCAATGGGCTTAGTCCCTCACTAGTAGTAGAGATTGGCGGAGGAGAGATGTGAGGGGCGGGAGCGGGGAAGTCTTGGGACTTGTTGGTGGCTCCCCGGACTTGTACCTCGGTGGATTCGTGCTTAGCTCCTTCATGGAATCTTGGCTATGTAAGTTTCCATGATTCTGATAACCTTTATTGTCTTATGTTTTTCCAAGCATTATCTACTTGTTTGCGGGATTGATAGTCGTACCTTCGGTCGTAACTCTTGGTGAAGGAACCTCTTGACCAGGGAACCTTGATCGACACCAAGAGTTGTGGACGGTAGTGCAAACGTGGTGTTTGGGCTAACATTCACCTATCTTTTGTGGCGCATCCCTCGGTTGAGGGGGTAGGTGGCTAGGTCGTGACAGCCTTGTCCATCCTTTGTAATCCCCTCACGTTCGGAAGTGGCGCATTGCAAATTGCCGGTCTCCATCCCGGTTCGAGGCGGCGCCGGTGCCCGGCGGACAAGTAGCTCTAGAGCCCGGCTAACCATAGACCCTAAAGGTGTAGGAATCCTTCTCTATAATTCTCCCCATCTTTGGCCTTGTGTGTCCATGGGCGAACTAGCTAGGAGAGAATACCTCCCCCTATGGAAAATACGATACCTGAATATTTTCAGGTGAAAGCTACAATGATAAGTCCGTGCGGCTTTGCGGATTCTTTTGCATACGTTAAGAAATGTCAACAAGGAGAAAGAGTTGGCTGGCCCCACATAGCCAAACATAAACACCATTGGGCTGTCCAACTCCACCTAGCATTGCTTCCACAAGCAAGAAGGGCTCACCTCCAAGCTATTGCTACGACATCAAGGCCATGTCCCATATACAAGCCATGTGTGTGGCCTATCCTTGTGGTTCACACAGGCGAGCCATCAAGTCACCGCCACAACAGCTTTAAAAGTTTCCATCCACATCTGTGGTTGGTAAGTATACCCGGTATGCAAAGGGCACTCAATGTTCACCAACTCCATGATTCATATCTATCTCCATAAAAATACAACTTCATGCTTTCCTTTGTTTATGATATTTGCTCGGTTTAGGTGTGTTTGTATACGGAACATATACAATACCTCTATAGGCCTTTTAAATTAAGCGTGGTTCTTAGGTTAATATGGCCTTCTTTAATCAAAATTAGACATGGTGTTTAATCTTGATTGAATGAACCTTGAAGTACTATTGTCATAACCAAAGAAAGTAACTCATGATGGAGATAAATCAAGGTTTGTGCTCTCATTGCATCTTTTATCTTAGCCTTGCTTTTGAGTAATTAAAAATAAAAGTTGGGTGAACAGATAAAATAAATAAATAAATACAGTAATAATTGTAAAAAACCTTTTTAATAAAAAAAAAAGCAAGGACATGTTTTTAAGTTAGTATTCACAAAAACCTCATTAGTGTTCTCAAGAATATTAAATAAGAGTATTCACAAAAAATATTATTTGCATTTAGAACTTAGAAAAATTAAGAGTGGTACTTGATTAAATACTACACCTACCTTATTTCTATATCATCAAGTCACCAAGTATGTAGCTACTTCATGTGATCAAGCAAAACAAAGGTCAAATAATTTTTTTATTCTATATGGTAGACTAGCAAATTTCTTATGCAGGCAAGAATTGCCATTTTGATTAGTTATTCTTATATCTAGCAACCATTTTTTCTCTGTAGCTATGCTTTGGGGAATGGAGACTTGTTATTACGCGGTACTTGATCAACCCTACTCCGGTCATGCCCTAAAAAACTAATCCCTGTTGTATGATCTAAGTGGCCCAATTCCATAGCTCATCACTAAGTAGTTGCTAGTAATTATTTTCTATCAAATTGATCCATGAAATTTGATTATAAGTGCTACCGACGGTTGCTTCTGGTTTGGCACCGATGAGCTCACCGCACCTAGTTTGGCACCTTGCACCCAGGTTTGACATGGTCAACATCCATTTCGCCGCCCAAAGAGCTACTTACCGTTTTTTTAATCGATGCTACGCAAAGTAGCTCTTTGGTTAGGTATTGGAGCAACATTACCCATTGATAAATCCTTAACTTTAGGTCTTTTTTAGTTTAGGGATTTTTCGAGTTGATTCATTCCACCACGAAGTCCCTCGCATGGGTATCTAGAAATAGTTACTTCCAAGCGAATCTTCCCTAGATACCTAAAAAATCTATTTTATTATGATCCATTTCGCGAAAATATAGATTTGCCAAAAGATGCAAAATTGCTTTCTTTTTTTCTTTTTATTCTAACTCAAAAAAAGAAGAAGAGGAATTCTTAGGTAAATCAATTGGCGATGAGAATGGGAAAAAAAAAAAATATTTGATTTTAATGAGTTCCCCTTTTTTGCAATTTTCTTATTTTCAATTCCATTCATTTTTTTTATAGAATACTTTTTTTATAGAATATCTATAAATTTATTCTATATCTATAAAAAAAAATAATATTCTATAAAAAATCTTTATTTTGTAAACTAAAAATACAATAGTCAATATTCCTTATAATAGAAAGTATAAAATTAAACCTGAACCCACTTAAACAAAATACAAATTCATGCCATCTTGATTCGGCTTGCCATAGCAACTCACTCACCTCTCGCAAAGGCGAGGGGTAGCCACAAGAATGGATTAAGAAATAGCAAGGACAAATTGGCGAGGGAGGTGGGGGGCAGAGGATGGAGAATCGACAAGCTCCTCATGACAAAGGGTAGGTGAGGGCAACCAAATTCCTAGGGCATGCCGCAGTGGCACATGCGAAGGCCGATAGCCTAGACCCGGGGGCACCCCTACCCGCAACCACATGTGGGCCCCGCTTGCCCATGCCATGCCGGGGGAAGCCCTGTGTCAGGGCCTATTCGTGCCACTGCTACGCACACCGGGGCACCGTCGGCTTGGACGCGCTGTTGGTATTTCTTAGCGAAAGCAGAGAAGTCCACAAGCGCCGGAATGTACCGTTGTAGCACTTCACCCGAAAGTATTTAGGGTATCATATTTTCCTCAGGGAATGGGCGTTAAGTCATTCGAGCTAGCTACCTAGAGAAAGACGAAGAAGGTAGACTTGGGTAGTGAGGTTCTACTAAAGGCTTAGATCCTAAGTCAAGATATCTTCTCCTATACAAGCTTACTTCGGCACCGGGATCTGGCCCAGTGCCGGCCAGTGATGCCGGCCTCCAGCTCTACTCTGTAGCTAGACATGGAGGGGTTCAAAGGACGAACAGGATTGTCACCACCTGCTGTCTACCTAACTACCATGGGCTATACAGCAAACAAAGGTGACTTATAGCTTAAACACCACGTCCACGCTATTTGCCACTACTCTAGCGTTGGCCAGGAACATCCGTCATTATCGAGTCCTCTATTAGAGCATCCATCCAAAGAATGAACAACAAACCCATAAACTTGTAAAGAGAATAATAACTTGAACTTAAAGATAACAACTTAAAGTAGAGCACGAACGTCTTACTCCAATTAGTAGGACGAACAAAGAGGTACAAGTGTAGAGGCGGGAGCCGATAGATCTGGCACTCCATCCACCCATTGTACAAGGTGAACCGTTGTACAAGAAGTGGAGGGGGTCGCTACTCCGCTATTCCTCTAACTCTTTCCCTCTCCCACTCCCTTCTAGATACAAACTACAACTAAGAAATGAGGCCCTTCTTCTTCTTCTCAGGTGTGTATGTTGGAATTGGAATGAATGTTGAATTCTTGAGAGAGAGCTTGGCCCATGCTTAAGTAGTGAGGGGTGAGGTCAGTTTGTGTGTATTTTTGGTAAGCACCGCATGCAACCGCCTCCCTCAGCATTAAAGTTACCACCAGAGAAAGGTAGGCGCGAGCAGGCCCATTGGGCTCTGGTCGGACCAAGGCTCCAGCCAGACCCAGGCTAGGTCTGTTGGCCATCGACTTTCTCTAGTTGGTTGCTGGATGGGCCTGGACCATGGAAGTGGAGGTGTGTTGGCATTTCTTAGCGTCACCACTAAAGATAAATAATATCCTTAGTGACAATGTCAAGACACGCCAATGATAGATGGATTCATATGTTGCAAAAGTCAATCCGCAAGCGCACGGATCTATCATCGTAGCATTTCACCCTGAAGTATTCAGGTATCATTTATTTATATTTTCCCAAAGGAAGGCATGGTGTAAAAAGTCTCTAACATGAACACGGACAAGATAGCATGACTGTATAATAGACCAAAGTTCATAACAGAGATGTAACAGTAAAGGATAACTTGACACACACACTTGAACCAGTCTCAAGGATAAAGAGTAAATCCTAACAAGGAGAAGGCATATCCTAAATAGCTATGTTAGGGGAGCAGATATGCACACATGCTTTACACTGTTAGAGATTCTAGCTTAGGATAACCTCAGTCACTATTGGCTTACTTCGGGCACCGGATCGCACCTGGTCTGCTAGGCGATTGTTGACGGTCATTAACGATATATTTTTTCCGTCAACATTCTACCATAAAGGGGGTGAAACTATACCTTTTCATACTCATATACATATATTACTCACATATTTCCACTTGTAGTGCTCCAAACTTTGTTTTGTAGAAAATACATAAATACAAGTGGAAATATGACCAAAAGGCGTCTCCCTAGAAAGCGTATTCCTGAAGATGACAAGCCCAAGGGAGAAACAGACCAAATAAGTAGAAATGGGCTGAGCCAACACCACCATACCACTTTTCAGGGCGAATCAAGACGGCCTGCCAAAACCTGGGCCGAACCGGGCCCAGAAGGGTGCGGCCGCCATCCTGAGGTGGTTCAGGCCCAGGTTTGGCGAGGCGGTAACATTAATGCTGAGGAGGACGGTGCGGGGGTGGGTCGGCCGGTTCATCGTACCTAGATGCCTTCCTTAGGTCGGTTTAGTGGTAGATTAGCACTTAGGCCCCTCTCCTCCTTGTATAAATAACCCCCCTCTCTCCCTCCTTCAAAGGACACCAATTCATACACAACACAAGGAAGAGCCACAATGTAGTAGAGAGGAAGAAGCTCCCACTCTTATTCTTCTTCTTCCTCTTCTTCTTTCTATTGGGGAGTGAGAGAGGGAAAGCTAGAAGAGGGCTTGGCCACTTCTCCATGGAGTCCCAGTGTACCCCCGTGCATCAGCGGTTCTCGGGTGGCCTAGTACCTGGGACTTGTCTTGCTTGCCACGCTTTGTACCTCTACAACCTTCTAATCATTTTGGGTAAGAATGGTTGTGTCCCTCTTTCGGCTTATTACTCTTAAGTACATTATCTAGCTGTTATAGACTTGCGGGATTGATAGTCATCCTTCGGGGCATTGCTCTAGTAGAAGGACCCCAGGGACGGGTAAGCCTTGTTAACACGCTAGAGTAACAATCACTAGTGTAGACGTGGTGTCTAGGCTAGTGGTTGTCTATCTTTTGTGGCGCATCCCACGGTTGATAGGGTAGGCGGCTGGGTCATGACAGCCTTGTCTGTCCCTTGTAATCCCCCCACGTTCGGGTGTGGCGCGGCGCAATTGCTCTGGGCGCCGTCCTTGGGCGTGGGTGTTGACACCGCTAACGACATCACTAATATAGCTCTCTAGCACTTCAAATACTACGGCGCCAAGAATGTTTGTACTTGAATGAAACTAGGTGAACACACTAGCATAGCAAAAGTAACACGCCGTTGAGAATTACTCCGCTAAAACTAGGCGATGCTTGGCTATAAAAGCAATGACCCCAAACAAGTCTTTGGTATTATAAATGTCATAAAGCCACTTATACACTAGTCAAAGGATAACCTATGCCTCTAGTAAAAGGTTGCTCATTCCTATCTTATGCAACTAGAAAGCATAACATGGCATGAAATGATATGACTAGGGCAGAATAGAATAAGATAAAGAATATAGAACAAGACTCCTAAAGTTTTACGTAATAATCTATACCATTGTAGCATTTTAAAGGGTGAAGGGTTGTCGTACCCCGGGAAAACAAAATATTACTACTTAATGCTGATACTAATATAGTCCTTATATATGGAATGTCTATAACCAATAATGATAATGCTTCTACTCAACAACGAGGGTTAATGTCACATAAAAATAATAATAAGTAAGATAAAGATATGTATGATAAATGCTCAATAAGATAAATGATAAATATAGGGATCAAGCCATCATGAAATGATAAGGATTCAACAGAATATTCTAGTCTAAGGACTCACATGGGGCAATACAAGGAAAACTTATGTGTAATTATCATCACATGTTATTGCTAGACTCTAATAGTGCAAACATCTAGTTATCATAGCTACTACTTATTACTTCATAACAAACTTAAGGATCATCAACTAGGAAGGATTCAATAATGAGATCTTCACCTTCTTAGCGACACCGCCCTCCTACCGTTAACTACATGGAGAGGGAGGATTATTGAAGACTCAATAGAACTGTCACCTCTATGAACTACCCCAAACCACGTCATATAGTGGGCATTTGCGAGATATAACATATATAAGCACCATGCTTACATAAGTTATAACACCTATCTTGCACGTTACAAGATGAGGGCTATACAATCCTAAGCATGCAATCCATAATAAATAAATAACTCTACTAGATATATTAAAGCAAACAATAAACAAAGCAAATGATAATATAATAAAAATAAAGAACAATATCATAGATGATCAATGAGTAATGAATATACCAAAGATATAAATATATCAAAGAGTATAACAATGTACCTATGAACACCTTGACGTAATCCGAAGCTCAAGCCTTCCAATGCTTGAACTCCTTCTAATCTATTGCTAGTAGCTAATCTCTCTAGATCTAGAACTATTCGAGGAACTAGGGTTTATGGATCTAGACTTGATCTCTCGAACTCGGGTTTTCGATCTTCAGTACTGAATTAGGGTTTTGGGGGGTAGCCCCCGCCCTTCTTTTATAGCCCCATAGGATGAATCTCGACCCTTGGATCAAACCGACTTGATTGGATCGGACTAGATCAACTCCATAGGTCGGGTTGTAGGAAGCTTCCTGGAGGCGAGGACACGTGTCTCCACCACCGAAGGGGGTGCCGCGCGGCTTTCCCTTGCCGCCCGGCCCCACCTAGAAGGGTGGGGCCCCGGCCTTGGCGAGGTGTCTTCTCTTCACATATAGACCCCCCGAATTTATACCAATCGCCCGATTTGGTCCTTTTCTTCGATGTCTTGAATTCTCCTCTTTTTCTCCGATTTTCTAGGGTTTTTCCGAGTTCACCACAAAAACCGAGTGTGTACAAAAACTTGTGGAAATCATTAGTATAAACCCTATCTTTTATTTGTTCTTGTCCTCATATGTTCTATTATTTTATAGTAAAAAGTTGACAATAACTACCGTCAACAAGCTCCCCCAAGCTTACCTTTTGCTAGTCCCTTAGCAAAACATATAAACTATAAAACAAACTTGGATCAGGAGTTGCTACGATACTTTTATTCTTACAAAGTACACATGCTTTCAAAAAAAGAGACTCAACTCCGACCGGATAGACTAATCCTGACTTCAAACCTTTTCTTTTACCAACTATGGTGCTTTTACTCTCACTTAGGTACTTGAGCAATTGAAAGATAGAACAATCAAGTTAAGCACTATGTCTCAAGTCTTCGATCACTATTATTCCGGAGTGTTTAATAAATTTTGCAAATAAAACTTCGAGCTCTGAATGAATGGCACTCTCAGTCTCTCAAGTATGTGGTATTTGTGGATCCTCACTAGGCATTAATAACTGCCTTCTCTCTTGTATATATATGGTATTTATGGCACACGGCTAAGTATTAAGCCTTTATAACTCACTCTCTCTCTAAATATGGCTTATGTGGGGTTCATAGGAGTGGCACTCTTAAAATAATATTGCATATCTGCAAAGGATATATCTATAGTTTAAACAATGGATCCATAGAGAGTTCAGCCGGTCAAGACAGGTATAGCATGTGTATGGAATATGGTGGATAGGTGTATATTTGGTGGCTAAAACAAATTCTATGTTTACTCCTTTGATGATAGAACAAATCTCTCTTTTTGAAACTTGGAAACTTTTAAGAGAACTTTGGGCTGCATACTTTTCTTTCTTTTTCTTTTTCGAGAGAGGTGGGCATCTAAGTACCCATTGTTTTCATTTGGACACTTGTCCTCTTTTGCTCTCTTTCTCTTTTTTTTTTTTTCTTAGGGAGGTAGGCTCTACTCGCCCATAGGACACTTGTCCATTTTTCATCTCCCCTTTTATTCTCTTTTTTTTTTTTAGCAAAGAACCCAAATCTCTTTCCAATCGATAAACTTTTTGAGAGATATCAACAAAAATACTTTGGAGTAAATAAACATGGGCTTCCTATGGTTTAATGCGGGGTTTATTCAGTGTAGGAATGAAACAAGTATATGGATATATATGTGGAAAAAGCATGGTATTGCAATCACTCCCATTGTAGGAATAATGCATATGTATGTGGAAGGTGATGTGGACGGAAACTTATCTTTTCATGACTGAACTCCTCACGGGTAACAACAAAAGCTTGAACTACTCAACCCAAAGCAAATAGCATATGTAATCGGAATGTTTTCCTAATCTAATGATAATAAATATGGCTTTGGTAGGAATTTAACACTCGCCAAACAAGAGCTCATCATGAAAGATTTTAAATTTTTTGAAATAAATCTCCGGATATAGTTTCACTAGGACAAGATAAATAGCATGCTCGGACTTTCTCATATCATATCCCCCAATTACCTAGACTTAGATCAAGTGTGTAACACCCCGCCCTCAAAGCCGCACCCCGCACAACCCTTCCGAGGGGCGTGCACGCGTACACATAGCACCCCTACACTTTTCGCCCTCGCCCCGTGTAAAAGGGTTAACCCGAAGGTGATATGGCCGGAAGGCAAAGGCTTATAAGTTGGCTCCACCCTTGCTCAACTAGCAAGGTGGTACTAAACATGTGCACTCCGCACTCATGGGCCCTCTTGGGCCACATCCAAATTGGGCCGGGTGTTACAAAGTGTGTGCAACCACAAGTCGGTATAGAGCAAATTTGAAAACAGGACAAATATATCCAAAACATCATAGGAGTTTCTAGTAAAAAGTAAGGTACTAAAAAGAATTAGAGTAGAGCAACTATTCATCATTTCAAGACTAACTTTATTTATTCTAATTAACTTTTATTAACCACACCTTAAGCAAACATATATATATAAAAAAACTAAGACTCTTTATTTGATTTAAAACTTTATGCATCTTTTTATGGTCTTTTTAAAGTAAAGCAAAAGATAGTATAGGGGTACTTATCTCGATAACCGGGGGTGCTCTCCCCCAAGCTAGATTTTTGTGTAGGTGTTGAGGTGAGGTAGACGAATGGAGATGATGTTGTCCTTCCTTGATGAAGTATGATGACCCATTTGAGATTACGTTGAATGGTTGGACGTCTCCTTCTTCGTCATGGCTTATAATTACTTTAGATCCTGCAAAACTCAAGTAGACAATACATCTCGTGAAATTGATTAGGCGTTAGCGATTGGATATTTTATTCTTGATTATCTTGAGTTTATTTTATGAGAAAAATTAAAGATTAAGCTTGAGCAGAGATCTAAGCAAGAACTAATATTTTTGGTATTTTCTTTTTATTCATGCATGCAATATTTTTTTATTTTTATGCCTCCACAGTAAATAGTTCAGTGGGTGTTTAATCCACGAAATAATTACATGGGGCTTTAGATGAATGAATGCTAAAGAAAATAAATATGCATAAACTAAAAGATAAAAGATACCTTTACGTACTTACCTTGGGCACTTAGGAGTTACTCCCATGGTATGTCGGTTGGTACGTATTGTTAAACGAAGCTTACGGGAAGTTACTTTTGAAGGAGAGCATGGTTCTGGTTCCGAAGGTGAACTTTCCTTCTTCCTCCGTACCTTCTTGGTTGGTTTAGGTACGGTGGAGTTTCCTCTTCTGTACCTTCTCTTCTTCTTCATTGTGTACCTCTTCAAGGTTGTTGGTCCAATCTTCCCATCCAACTTCTATGGTTGATGCCGCGGCCACATACTCTCCCCATTCTTCATTGGACTTTGGGACGTCTTGGTTGTGACGATCATTTTGCCTCCTCCTATTGCGAGGCTCTCATTCTTGGTAGTCGGATAATTTCGGAATAACAATGTACCCATTACGTAGGGGCCCCGGAAGTGGATCTCTCCGGTGTTCATGTAGATGACTGCGCTGGTCGTGTTCAAGAATGGTCTTCCTAGCACAATGGGTGCGTTGATGTCTTCATCTTGCATGTCTAGGACCATAAAGTCTCGCATGTACGAAGTGGTCCCGAATCCGGGCAGTACATCTCTAGCTATGCCTTCGGCCTCCAAAGAAGACCGATCCGCCATCTGCCGGTATAGGTTTCATATAGGGGTTGTTTACCAAATATAAATTCATAGATTACCTTAGGCATGATGTTGACTCTCGAGCCCATATCACGAGATGGTATTTGTGAAGGTTAGGCGATTAATTGAAATGTCTATCTCGGGGTTACTTGGATCTTCCATCTTAGGCGGATACGGTGAAGTAGCAAAGATAGTCCCATTCTCGAGTAGACTGTATCGATCATGTTCATGTTCTGAGACTGCTTCTTCTTATTCTTCCTTCTCTTGTAGCTAGGATCATTCTTTTTGACAAGTTGTTCAATCTTGGGGCTGTACTGAGGATGAGCAGGATACTCATGCATCTTGTTCTTAAAGTGGAAGGTCTCCCTTCTCCTCTTGATGTTGAAACAGATCTTCACTTGAGCAGCGTAGATGATAGTTTTGGCCGTCCGCCAAGAATGGTCAGCCCAATATAATGGTTGATCCGTCATCTCCTCCGGTAATCGAGGATGACGGTCGCCTTTTGCACGAACGAATTGCCAACTTCGTAGGCAAATGTCATCGAGGATGCCCTTGGGGTAAATGATTGATTGATCCGCAAGTCGCAAGCACATGGTTGTGGATAATAAAGGAGCACCATGGATCTTATCATAAATTACCTTTGGCATTATATTAATGCTTTGGATCCGTGGTCACAAAGAGCATTGTTGAATGTGTGCGCCCAATCTGAATAGTGATGGCGGTCTTCCCCGAATCTCCTTTCTTTCTTGGCATGGACTCATGCCTCCATCCTTTCTTCATAGAGTCTTGATGATAGCCCCGCATTAAAAATATCGATAAGGTTTGCGTACTCTAACTCTTCTAGCTGGCCCGGGATCTTGTTAGATTATAATGGGGGAACAAAGAAAGCCAACCGAGCAAGTCTGTGACTCTAGCATCTTATTAAAGCTATGCTAGTTCTTCATGGCGTAGAGAAGGTGTCTAACCTCGGTACGATTGTATCTAAGGTTTTGTCATTGGCTATGACCTTCTTATTGATCTCGCTCAATAAGTCTAGCCGACCCGACAGTAACTCTCTCAAAGGAGGTTGATTAAAATTATTACCTTGGTAATTACCCGAGTAGTTTGGCCTCTCGTTGTTGGTTCCACCCTTGAGGTTGTTGAGGACGAAAGTTGTTGTTGCTGATGTAGTGTACATCCTCCATAAGTTTTGGACAATTCTTCCCGGAATGCCTAAAGCTTCCGCATTCTTCACACGTCATGAGAGCGTCATTGACATGCATGACCTCTCTTCTCATGGTCTTGGTTCTCCGGCTTCTTCATCGGAAATCTAGCTTTGTTTCGGCGGCGATGTCCACCTCCTTAAGCTGATGGACTCCACCTCTCTCCGAGTAGCAGTGCACTCTTCATTCCAACTCTGGTTGGAAGCCATCTTCTAAATGAGTGTCGTAGCATTAGAGGCGTAAGAGCTAAGAATGCTCCTCCAGCAGCCGCGTCCATTGTCTCCGCGGGTGCTAGTAGTGAGCCCGTGATAGAATGTCTGCATCAATAGCCGCCCTCCATCCCATGATGAGGACACTCAAATCAAGTCCTGAAAACGTTCCCAAGCTTCGGGAAATGACTCATCATGTTGTTGCTGAAAGCTTGAAATTTTCCCACGCAAGGCATTTGTCTTGCCGGTAGGAAAGAACTTGGCGAGGAAGTTGGTCGAGCAGCGGTCCCAAGTGTTGTTCTTCTCCTTATTAGCATAGAACCACTTGTTTGGCCTTTCCAAGCAGCGAGAACGGGAAAAGGCAAAGCAGAGTGGCATCACGTGTCACTCCCTTGATCGTGAAGGTGCTGCAGATCTCGAGAAAGTGTTGCAAATGGGCACTTGCATCTTCATGTGCCTTCCCACAGAATTGACTAGCTTGCACCATAGTGATGAGTGCAGGCTTAAGCTCGGCCATTCTCTCCAACATCAACTATAGGTCTAGTGTGGATGTTGTTGGTGGTTGGAGCAGAGAATTCGCGTAGACTTTTGTTAGCCATAGCTTCAAAGTCAGATGCTAAGCTTCTCTTTGAATGTTGGTCTTCCGAAACTTATTTGTGTGCTTTCCAAAGCTTTTCTCTTTGCTGTCTGATTAACTTTTCTGGATCACTGAGAAAATTATCTGGAAGCGTAGTACTTTGCATACATTAACCTGAAATAAAATGATCAAAATAAAAAACAAAACAAAAAGAGTGAAGTCATGAGTAGAAGATTATTGGTTTATCTAATTCCATGCGTGTAAGGCTATACTAGTACTTCTAAGGAATCTACTTGAAAGCCTCCCTTAGAGCTGGAAAGATATGTAGTAAGCAAGCTGAATGTCCTCCATGCATCTAGAAGATATGCACCAAGTAAGCTAAAAGTCTTCAAAGAAATTAAGTTGAATGTCTTAAATGCATCAAGAAATTATGCATTAAGCAAGTTGAATGTCTTTCAAAGATCTAGAAGTTGTGCACTAAGTAGTTTGATGTCTTCCCAAGAACGGCACCAAAAATGCTTGTTGACACTTTATACTTGACATCACTAATATAGCTCTCTAGCACTTTAAATACTACGGCGCCAAGAATGTTTGTACTTGAATGAAACTTGGCGAACACAAGAGCATAGCAAAAGTAACGCCGCCGTTGAGAATTACTCCGCTAAAACTAGGCAACGCTGGCTATAAAAAGCAATGACCCCAAACAAGTCTTTGGTATTATAACTTGATCATAAAGCCACTTATACACTAGTCAAAGGATAACCTATGCCTCTAGTAAGAAGGTTGCTCATTCCTATCTTATGCAACTAGAAAGCATAACATGGCATGAAATGATATGACTAGGCGGGAATAGAATAAGATAAAGAATATAGAACAAGACTCTACAAGCGGACGTAATAATCTATACCATTGTAGCATTTTAAAGGGTGAAGGGTTGTCGTACCCTTTGGGAAAACAGCTATTACTACTTAATGCTGATACTAATATAGTCCTTATATATGGAATGTCTATAACCAATAATGATAATGCTTCTACTCAACAACAGGGTTAATGTCACATAAAATAATAATAAGTAAGATAAAGATATGTATGATAAATGCTCAATAAGATAAATGATAAATACAGGGATCAAGCCATCATGAAATGATAAAGATTCAATAGAATATTCTAGTCTAAGGACTCACATGGGGCAATACCAGGAAAACTTATGTGTAACTATCATCACATTTTATTGCTAGACTCTAATAGTGCAAACATCTAGTTATCATAGCTACTACTTATTACTTCAGAACAAACTTAAGGATCATCAACTAGGAAGGATTCAATAATGAGATCTTCACCTTCTTCGCGACACACGACCTACCCATTAACTACATGGAGAGGGAGGATTATAGAAAACTCAATAGAGCTGTCACCTCTACGAACTACCCCAAACCTCGTCATATAGTGGGCATTTGCATATATAACATATATAAGCACCAAGCTTATATAAATTATAACACCTGTCTTGCACGTTACAAGATGAGGGCTATACAATCCTAAGCATGCAATCCATAATAAATAAATAACTCTACTAGACATATTAAAGCAAACAATAAACAAAGCAAATGATAATATAATAAAGATAAAGAACAATATCATAGATGATCAATGAGTAATGAATATACCAAAGATATAAATATATCAAAGAGTATAACAATGTACCTATGAACACCTTGACAGAATCTGAAGCTCAAGCCTTCCAATGCTTGGAACTCCTTCTAATCTATTGCTAGTAGCTAATCTCTCTAGATCTAGAACTATTTTGAGGAACTAGGGTTTATGGCTCTGGACTTGATCTGGAACTCGGGTTTCGAGATCTTGATCTGAATTAGGGTTTCGGGGGTAGCCCTGCCCTTCTTTTATAGCCCCATAGGATGAATCTCAGCCCTTGGATCAAACCGACTTGATTGGGCGGACTAGATCAACTTCGATAGGGTCGGTTGTAGGAAGCTTCCTCGAAGCAGGACACGTGTCTCCACCGGCGGGTGCCACGCGGCACACCCTCGTGCCGCCCGGCCCCACCGGAAGGGTGTGGGCCCCTACCTTGGCAAGATGTCTTCTCTTCACATATAGACCCCTGGAATTTATACCAATCGCCCGTTTTGGCCCTTTTCTTCGGTGTCTTGAATTCTCCTCTTTTCTCTCTCGATATTTTGGGGTTTTTCGAGTTCACCAGTAAAACCGAGTGCGTACAAAACTTGTGGAAATCATTAGTATAAACCCTATCTTTTATTTGTTCTTGTCCTCATATGTTCTATTATTTCACAGTAAAAAGTTGACAATAACTACCGTCTCTGATGGGCGAGGTGCCCAAAGTAAGGACATAACGACCAAGTGATCCCCGCTAGAGAGTTTGAGCCCATAAAGATACCTCACCACCCATAGTTATCCTAGGGTGATTCTGTTCAGAGAGAAGTCACACAAACCGTTCCTTGTGGAAATACGATACCCTGAATACTTCCGGGTGAAATGCTATAACGACAATTCCGTACGCTTGCGGATTCTTCTGCATACGTTAAGAAACGTCAACAAGCATTTCTTGTGCCGTTGCCGGGGAATGGTTGTCGTAATTCTCTCTCGAGCCTAGAGCTCCCGTGTGTTGTATCTTAAAAAAATCAAAATAGTTATTTATTTTCTTTTTTTCAAAATGAAGCCTTCTCCCGATTTAAAATCTTTTTGCTTCTCAAAGGGGGGAGTTCACGGGGGCCAAAATCTTTTCAAAATCAAAATTTTCATCCAGCCATGAACTCCACCTAATTTGAAAAACTTTGGTTCAGGCACACTCCTTCTTTGGTGACTATTTTGAAAACCTTTGTAACCACCTATAAGATTTCGAGGAGTTATGATCATGCCTCAGCATTCCTGGCATGATTCAAATTCTCATGTGGAATTTGTTTCCGCTCTCCCTCATAGGGGAAAGCAAAACAATAGTACACTATTGTCATAGGAAGTTTGAATGGGGATTGTGTTAAACTCAAAGACAATTTTTGTCTAGTATTTTTCCCCATCAACTCCCTACCAAGGACAATCCTCGATTTCAAATAGGACGAGAAGGAGTCCATAGGTGCGAGCTTAGGCCAGGTTTATAATGTTTATACATGTTGGCCTAGATTTGTCATTAGCCAATAGTGTGCTTTTGCATATCTTTTGTTCGGGTCTTGACATGGACACGCCCTATGCCTTGACATAACCGTTGGAGGGTCATTTGCATGAAAACCTACAATGGAGCATAGGAGAATCCATGATCATATCCTAGAGAAACACGCTTCTCCCATTGTAGAACTTTTCCCCCTCCACAACAAGGGCATGTCAAGCTTTGAGGAGCCCTCATCAGTCGAACCCTTACCCTTACCATCGTTAGAACCGACTGTTGAGCCCTCTCCCGAACCACGAACATTGAAGGAAGGAATGCTTCATCCTTCGAGTTCACGATTGAATTCAAGGATGGTGACAGAACCTTGAAAGCCGAGGTGCGCTTAGACTTCCATATCTACCCCATCCTTGACATCGATCCTCTCATAGGCTACCCTCTCGAAAAGCTTTTTCACAAAAAACCTATAGAGGGGAGCCGTGATGAGAAGTTGGGAAAGATTGCTTCCATCTCTCCTCTGGATATCCCAGTGGCAAAGCATCTTCCCAACCAAAACCCGTTCGAGGAGGCGGTTCATAACTCTGTTCGCTTCACCCAAGTTGCTTCCGCATCTTAGTGAAACGAAACACCTATCGCTCTCACCCGAACACAAGTCATGTCCCTCTGGCCAACAAAACGTTGTTCTTGACAATAGTCAAGATTCAACGTACGTCCTTCATAACACATCTTTTGAGGATAAAACCTCATGTGCCATGGACATGAATGAAGCAACAACTCTTAAGACCAAGCAAGAATCTATTTTTTTGAGCATAACAAGTTGTCAATTGAGACTTCTTACATGCTCACCTTTGGGTCTTCTTGAGTTTGTCTTGCTTCTAGCCGAGTGCTTCCATGAAGACCACCACCATCTCCCGGTTCTCATTGTAAACTTTTTTTTAGAGAATGGTTGGAAGACTCATAGTTGCATGATGACGCTTAACCTTGTAGTTTGATGTGTAATGCTAAATTCTTAGTGGTGAAACGGGAACTTCACCACCACTTGTTGCAAAGATGTTTTTTTCCTACGGTCAAGCTAATGACCATAAAAAAGCACTACCGGGGAGATACCCGGATTATCATAAATAAAATATTTTATCTCTCTTTTCAAAAAAACATTATATTTATATATATATTTTCTCTCTCTTATTATTTTCTCATAAAAAATCCTACTTTTATTTTCAAAAAAATAATCTATATCTATTTTTCTTATTAATAAAAGCAAGAACATGTTATCAAGTTAGTATGCACCTTCGGGTATTCTTCTCGCTAACCATTTTAGGGTGGAGATCGATTAAGAAGAACAAAGAGGCATGCGATGCTCGAGAACATGGGGGCCCACATCAAAAAAAAACTATGATGCTCATGGGTGATGGAGCATGCTCAAAAAGAGACCCGGACCTTGCATACTTGACTTTTACACAAAAGTCCAGGTGTGAGGAGGATGGTGAGAATCTCAAGTTCCATCTACCAAGGGGTCATGCAAAAAAAATGATGGTGAATAAAAGATGATGACAGTCTGTCTTGCTAAAAAAAAAAAAAAAAAAGGGGTTATTGAAAAAAAAGAGATAGAAAAAAAAGGGAGAGAGATAAAGATAAAAAAAAGAGAGAGAATATAGAATAATAAAAAAACAATAAGAAGAGAGGAGAGGATTAGGTTGGCCCCTCATGGTCAATACCAATATGCTGCCTAACTCCACCCTTCATTGCTTCAACAAGCAAGAAGGGCTCTCCTCTCACCTTTGCTGCTACCAACAAAAGCCTTCATGCGCGGTCGGTACACACGTACTCAGGTATGCAAAGGTAATAATTCACCAATTCTTTTTACTCATACTTATCTCCATATAAAGAATTCATGTTTTCTTTGTTTATGAAATATGCTCTGGGTTTGGATGTGTTTACATTCTAGAGTGTGATACATCCATAGGTCTTTTTAAATCAAGCATGGTGCTTGGGTTAAAAATGACCTTCTTTAATAAAAATTTGACAAGGTGTTGAAATTTGATTAACAAACCTAGAGCCGACGTCATAAACAATAGAGTTATTTTATGTTGGAGATAAAACAAGGCTAGACTTGCATTGCATCCTTATCTCAGCCTTGTTTGAGTATAAAAATTTTGGTGAAGTTTATGTCCTCCCTTGAAAATAAGATTTTCAAATAAAAAATTCTAAAAAAAACACCAAACTGCTCTTTTTGCTCCTTCCCGCTTATGTTTCAAAATTTGGTAATCATGAAGGATGGTAAGTCCACTTTCGTGAATCTACCGTATACTAACCATACAGAAAATCCAGAAAGTACGGGGTACAACCCCGATCGATGGGCGTTGAACTAGCTTGGGGGAGGACCATAACAAGGTAATGTGAAACCTACACTCTCATCCTTTGTCCATTACCTTGCCCAAAAAAAAAATAATCATTTTGTTTGCCTTGCAATACCTTTATCTCCATTGGATGAATCTTATTGTTCTTTCATGTTTCCTCATTCTATATTGGCATGTTTTGGTTTGGATGTTTTGGTCATACATGTTGATCATACGTCCATAGACTTTTGAATTGAGCATGGTGCTTAGGTCGAGAAAGTCTACCTTAATCGAATTAGACATGGAGTCGAAGTCCGATTATTGAACCGAGAGTCGCTAGTGTAGATTTTGGTCAAATCTTTGGACTAACCCACGTAGGAAGATGTCAGCATCATAAGGGTAAGTCCTAAAGATGACAATGGAGATCGGTTCTTGCCTGGTGAACCAAAAAATATATATATATAATAATAATAAATAAATAAATAAATAAAACCTTTCAAACCCCAAGAATGGTTGTCCCGTTCTTCCAATACCATCACAAGACAAGCTTGGGGGGACTTCAACCACGCCACTAATCACAAATCATTTCACGGCGTGCACAAGCTAGCAACATTCATAACCGAAGGTAAGTTAGAAGCTAGCTTTGGGGAGGACTCCCACAAAAGGTAACTCATATCTCACATTTCATTTAATTATTTTCTTATCTTATAAGAATGATGGGACATGAGTATATATAAAAAAAAGAAAGAGAGGAGATTTATTCCACTCCATATGTATGAGCTATGGAAATATTTAGTTTTAGTCCCTCGTTGAAATGATGAATAGTTGCTCTGTCTTATGTTTGGCCTGTGCCTAGTTTATAACTTAAATTTCTCTAAAGTTTCAGTTTAGTGGCTAAGTTTTATTTCACCTTGAAAAGCTTGATTCATGTGGGTTGCACAAGCATTATCTGGTCTAAAGTAGTTGCCGGTTATGATATGGTGAAATAGGCTTGCTAAGACATTATTCTTAGAATGACTTGATATCCGAGTTTTCTTTTTGAAAATCAAAATTCAAAGTCTTCCTCAATGATATGCACAATCCTACGAGCCATATGACATGATGATATGATCATTCATGAAAAACCTTAGTCATATGCTACTTGTTTTCATGGTGAGCCTTTTTCAAAAAGCCGTAACCTATGTTGAGATTCTTTTCATATGCCCATGATCAAGATTCACGTACACCTAGAAATAAATTGCCAACTCTTACACCGAGAGTTGTGCACAACATGCACCTTTCCATCCACCAAAAAAAATACTCCATTCATTTTATCATGCTCTCTCACAAAAACTCTTGTTTAAAAAAAGAAAAAAAAAGAAAGATGGACAAATGTCCCAATAAAGACGAGGAAGTCAGTACTCGTCAAAAAAAAAAAAATGGATATGAGAAAAAAGAAAAAAAGAAATAAAAGGTAGCCCATACCTCCTAGCTCTAAAAACAAGAGAGAGTCATGATACTTGGAGTCCACCAAATACAAAAATATTCCACACACTTGCACATCTTGATCAAGGCATATGACTAGTCTCTCTCGGTGGTTTAGCCTTTGACGAGGGCAACATGACATGATACAAAGTAAGCCAATCTTTTACCTACCCAAAACTCCACAAAAAGCCTTTTTAGTTGGTAGGCAAAAGAAAGGCAAACAAGCCTTTGGTGAGGATCAACCACTTACAAAACAAAATTGAGAGATCGAGTGATCATTTGAGGAACTTCTTTATTTGCAAAAAAAAAAAATTCAAAACCTCTGGATTGACAGTCACTCAAAAGAATAAAAGATAAGTGAGCTCATCGAACCGTTCTTTCCTGCAACCACTAAAGACTCGGAGACGGCTCAAAAGCCTCATAAACGATGAAAGGTAATAAGGGGGTTAATAAACGTGCCATTTTATTCGAACTCTAGTAGAACTTTTTGTTATAACCCCGGCACATGTGAGATATAATCGGCATAGTAGCAACTTCTGATCAACAACCAAGTACTTATCTTTTGCTCGAGGACGCGCAAAGGGTAAGCTTGGGGAGTTTGTTGACGGTCATTAACGAAATATTTTTCCGTCAACATTCTACCATAAAGGGGGTGAAACTATACCTTTTCATACTCATATACATATATTACTCACATATTTCCACTTGTAGTGCTCCAAACTTTGTTTTGTAGAAAATACATAAATACAAGTGGAAATACGACCAAAAGGCGCCTCCCTGGAAAGCGTATTCCTGAAGATGACAAGCCCAAGGGAGAAACGGACCAAATAAGCAGAAATGGGCCGAGCCAACACTGCCATACCACTTTTCGAGGCGAATCATGATGGCCTACAAAACCCGGGGCTGAACCGGGCCCATTGAAGCGCCCGCACCCATCCTAAGGCGGTTCAGGCCCAGGTTTGGCGAGGCGGTAACATTAATGCTGAGGAGGATGGTGTGGGGGTGGGTTGGCCGGTTCATCATACCTAGACGCCTTCCTTAGGTCGGTTTAGTGGTAGTTTAGCACTTAGGCCCCTCTCCTCCTTGTATAAATGGCCCCCCTCTCTCCCTCCTTCAAAGGACACCAATTCATACACAACACAAGGAAGAGCCACAATGTAGTAGAGAGGAAGAAGCTCCCACTCTTATTCTTCTTCTTCCTCTTCTTCTTTCTATTGGGGAGTGAGAGAGGGAAAGCTAGAAGAGGGCTTGGCCTCTTCTCCATAGAGTCTCGGTGTACCCCCTGGTGCATCGCGGTTCTCGGGTGGCCGGAGTACCGGACTTGACGGTGCCCGCCACGCTTGTACCTCTACAACCTTCTAATCATTTTGGGTAAGAATGGTTGTGTCCCTCTTTCAGCTTATTACTCTTAAGTACATTATCTAGCTGTTATAGACTTGCGGGACTGATAGTCATCCTTCAGGGCGTTGCTCTAGTAGAAGGACCCCGGGGACGGGTAAGCCTTGTTAACCTGCTAGAGTAACAATCACTAGTGTCGACGTGGTGTCTAGGCTAGTGGTTGTCTATCTTTTGTGGCACATCCCACGGTTGAGGGGGTAGGCGGCTGGGTCGTGATAGCCTTGTCCGTCCCTTGTAATCCCCCCAAGTTCGGGTGTGGCGCAGCGCAATTACCGGGCACTGTCCTTTGGGCGTGGGCCAGTGCCCGAAGTAAGGACATAACAGCCAAGTGATCCCTGCTAGAGAGTTTGAGCCCATAAAGATACCTCACCACCCATAGTTATCCTAGGGTGATTCTATTCAGAGAGAAGTCACACAAACCATTCCTCGTGGAAATACGATACCCTGAATACTTCCGGATGAAATGCTATAACGACAATTCCGTACGCTTGCGGATTCTTCTGCATACGTTAAGAAACGTCAACAGCGATGCCGGCCTCCAGCTCTACTCTCTAGCCGAATGTGGAGGAGGGCTATCACCACCTGCTGCCTACCTCACTACCGGAGGCTAAATAGGAAACGAATGTAGCCTCTAGCCTAGACACCATGTCTATGCTATAAACTACTACTCTAGCGTCGTACAGGGTATCCCGTCTTCATCAGGGACCCTCTACTAGAGCATCCGCCACGGGGACGGACGACAAACCCGCAAACCGACAAGCAACCGAGACTAACTTAGGGAGGAACTCATCATGGTCTAAACATGCATGTATGACAATTTAAGCATAAGGTTCTATATGACAAGATGATAACATGAAAGCTATATACTAGCTCATATGTTGAGATCATATCATAAGAACTATACTCTAGTTTATAGCTATATTGATAAATAAAGAACAAGAACAATATGAAGAGCAAGACATTGATCAACATAAGGAAAATTATATTGATCATACCAAGTATCTCCAAGATGATCTTGATCTTCTACATTTTGCCAAACTCCTAATACTAACCAATAAAGGAGAAAAGAACAAGTGGAGGGACAGAGGCTCTTATGTGTTGTGTGTTCTAAAGAGGGGCTCTACCCATCTATTTATACAGGAGAGAGAAGATCGGTTTCACGTGCAAGATGTGGTTTGCCAAATGTTCCACCACTGCTATTGTCGCGGAGAGCCCACCATTCAAATTTGGGCGCGAACGGTGAAATTTTGGGTCCGCCACCCCCCTTGGCGCCACCACACCCGGTTCGGCTCCATTCGGGACCGCCTTTTGGTGGTGGGCTTGTGGGCCATTGTGGATCACATCCCTGGTGGTGAAATGGTCCGGTTCATCATGGATTTGGCCTTCTTGCTCTCCCTTGGTCAAAGGGCAATCCTGCGGTGCGCTTTCCATCTTTATTTGGCGCACTTTTTACCTATTTCCACATTTATACCGCAAAACATATTTTCTTCGAATACAGGTGGACCTAGGTTAATAGCAAAGGTTTATGCGACATAAGTGTGCTAGTTTCTCGTGTTTTAGACATAAGTTGGTGGTATAAATTGATCGATTTTGGCCGCCAACAACTCCCCCAAGCTTAACCTTTGCTCATCCCGAGCAAATAGCAAGTGTTTTGGTTGTTGATCGGGAGTTACTTCTATGCCGATATAATTCGAGTGTACCTGTTTATAACAAAGTATTCTTCTGTTGTTTAAATAAGTTGGCATTTTCATCCATCCGTACTAACTGAGTTATGCGGGGCTTATAACATTTTCCAAATTCTTGGGTGATTGCAAGATAGAATGGTTTTAATAGAAACACTAGTCATTCATTCTTTGATCAACCATTTATCCGGAGGTTTTGTAAAGTTTTGAAAATAAAACAAGTTGCTCGAATGATTTCACTCGATCACTCAATTTGTATTTGGACTTATCGAGCATATCCTCACTTATGGTGGCCTACCACTACAAGGTTATTTGAGTGGAGTTTTGGGTAGGTAAAAGTGTGGCATACTTGTATCACTTATGTTGCTAAGTCAAAAACCGAACCACATGGAGAAACAAGTCATGAACCTTGATCAAGATGTGCAAGTGTGTGGAATATGAAGTATGAGTGTATAAATATTTTTTTGGTACTCCATTGCATCATGATTCTCCTTTTTTAGGTGGCAATGCCTTTGGAAAGAATATGGGCTATCTTCTCTTTCTCTCTCTCTTTTTTTTTTTTTTGGATGGCTTCACGTCATCTTTTTATTTGATTTGGACACATGTCCATTTTTTCTATCACGCCACTTGGTGTGGATTTTTTTTTGATCATAGCCCATATCTCTCTTTTGGCATATGAAAATGTATGGAGAATAGAGATGTCATAATGATGATGATGTAATTGAGTAATTATTATTGGCGGACGGAAAAAGTGCATATTGTGCGCAGCTCTTAGTGTAAGAGTTGGCTTTATTTGGTGGGTGTACATGTGTCTTGATCATGGGAGTATGACAAGTCTCTCAACATAGGTCACAAACAATTTGACAAAGCTCAAAGTTCAATCAAGTAGCAAATGACTAAGGTTTTGACTATGAAGCATGTCATATGGCTCGGTAGGTATTTATGATCATTGAGGAACTTTTGCATTTCTAATTTTGCAAATAAAATTCTCCGGATGTCAAGTTTCTCTTAGAAAGAATTCATAGTAGGATCGGTTATACCATATCTTATCGGGGCAATAACTTAGAAAAGGATTATGTGTTTGCAAACCCACAACTCATCAAGTTTTTAGGACAAGATAATATGAGCCAACAAACTTAAACATTGGAGAATTCAAAGTTATAAACTAGGTGCAAACTGAATTATAGACGAGCAACTATTCATCATTTCAACTTTAGAGAAACTTAAGCATTCCTAAGTCACATATAGGAGTGGAATAAATATTTTTGTTGTTTTTATCATATTCATTTTTTTAATATATATATATTTTTAAAATAAAGAAAGAAAGGAAATAAATGACCTCGGGAAAATACATACTTACCTTTTGCGGGGTCCTCCCCAAGCTAGCTCATGGCCTATGCATCGGGGGTTGTACCCCATCGCTCTCTAGAAGTTCTTTGCTTGCCTCATGGTTCTCGCGCAGATCGTCTCGCCTAAATTCGTGAACTAGCTGCTGGTACTTGGTGGTGTTGCCGATCTATACCCTACAAAAAAAGTTGTTAAGTGTATTTTGCATCTTACCGTGCAGACCTCTATGCCTCCGATGCATGTGTTGAGGTCCAGGATCGCCTGAGGGTCCACTGTGGAGAAGCATGGTGGAATGGGTGGTGGCATCTATGATCCTCCTGCTTCATCCATTGCCCTCCTCCATGATGACCTGCAAGAAACGTAACTCCCCCGCATGCTTCCTCCGACTCAACCGGAGCGAAGATGAGTGATGGGGATTTATACAAAGAGAATTCCGGGTTAGGAAGCGGAATCTCTTTTGTATATCCCGAGAAATAATAAATGAGTTTCTCATTGACATTTTCATCAAGTTTCAGGTGATGCCCTTGTATCAAGGATTGCATCGTAATCTCAATGCGTGGGGTAGGGATGCATATCACTTCCTGTCCCTCCAACGCATTGAGACTTCAGTGCAATTCGTGTCACAAGAGACGTGCAACGAGATAGCGATAGTGTGTTTGAAGTTGTCCAACATACATTTTACTATTTCTTTATAGGAGCAACTTTTACCTTGTTTACCATGGCATAAAGGCATTGAAGTTCATCACTTAAAATGTAACGAATATCTTTCCTTGAAAACAAAGTCATGGCCATCTATTAATGCATAAATTTCAAAGAAGGGTGATGGATGTTTGCATTAACAGGGGAAAACTTTTTGCTATAGTAGGTATTAAAATAGAAATTTCTCTCTAAAATTCATGACGATTAAAACCTTTAAGAGAATAGTTCAGGTTTGTTAAACATTAAAGCCTATGTATCTAGCAAGTTCTCCCTAGGTGCCATGATGATTTTTCTCAAACAAATGAAAAAGTAACACCTTCATTATGAGTTTTTAGGGAGCATAAAAATTTGATGGTAAGAAGTCGGGACCCTTCATCATTAAGGGGATCGATTTCCGTCAACCCATAGCTTTCCAAATGAGAGGAAATTCGATATCCATACCTAGCTTGGTGAGGGTCTCGGGGTGAAGCGTGGTGCGTGGGCTAACTCCCGATTATTGATGGGGTTGTACGCTTGCATCTCCCAACCTTCTTCCAGGTCAAGGTACGGGGCATTTTCATCAGCGATCATCATCCCCTCTTGTCCTTGTTCTTGTGAAGGTGTGTTTTCTTCATGCATCGAGCCCTCGTCAGGCTTGGTGAAGTGTTTTCTTGAGCTTCCATGGGAGCGACTTGAGCCACCTCCCATGGCTTTCTTGAGCACGCTAGCAACTTTTCCAAACCTGTCTATGTTGAAAACAAGACAAAAGAGAACAAACTCAAGCAAGGGTTACGTTAGCGAGAGAATCCGTGCGAGCTTTGCTTGTGGTTGAGTTGTGATTAAATTTTGGCATAGGTTTCTTACACTAGAGCTTGCAGAAGCTTGGAGAGTGCAAGAATTGGAGTGAGAGGCAAAGCAAGAAAGTGTGAGAGTGAGAGGGATGGAGTGTTCATCCGACCACCTCGCATATCTATAGCGTGTTACCCCGCGACGCTTTCGGGCATGGGTAACGGATATGAGCTGCTGGTGGTGGTAGATAGCGAACGGCTGCCTCATGGGTGCGGCCGCACTGGGGGTCCGGCCGGACCCGCATCGGGGACCGATGCCACCCGGCTTTGGCGGGGCTCGCGCCAATGGTCGAGTTTGACCGCATGACCGGGAGGGCAACGGCCGGTTTCGACCGGGCTGCTCCGATTTTTTATTGTCCCAAGTTTTTTATTTACTTTTTTTTTATATGTATAAGTATTTATATATACATTTTATTTATAGAATATTTTTAGTAATAAAAACAAGAGTTTATTTTATTAGTTAGGGTATTTTATTTATTTCAATTTTTTTAAAGATAGTTTTATTTAATATAGATGGTATATATAGGATGTATATATATAGTTTTTTTATGTAAATATATATTTTACTAGAATGGAATAAATTGAAAATGGTTAAAGATAACTAAATATAAGGAAGGAATAGTTAATATAAAAAAATCATTAAAAGTTATTAGAAATTATTACCGACTTACCTTCCGCAGGGAGTACCGCTAGTTGGTGTACGCCATGGCCTGATTTATGGTTTGTGGCCTCTCTTGAGTGTGTTAGGGAACTCCCCCAAGCTTATCTTATGGTTGTATCAAGATAGCAAGAGAAATATGCTTGGGTTGAACAGGATTATTATTATCATCAGTATTATAGTATCTCTCTTTTTTTTTTTGGTTCACTAAACAAGTTTTCATCTCCATTGTCATCCCAAGGGCTTACCCACATAGAGTTGATAAATTCCTGCAGGGGGGTTAGTCCATATGATCGACCAAAATTTATACTAGCAATTTTTTGGTTTAATAATCAAACTTCGACTCCATGTCTAATTTGATTAAAGGCGGACTTTTTGACCTAAGCACCATGCTTAATTCAAGAAAGCCTATAGAAGTGTGATTGACCTAGTATAACCAACACTCCCAAACTATAATACTAATATAGAGAAAGGAAGCATGAAAGGATATCGAGATTCATTCAATAGGGGTGAAAACAATATAAAGGGAACAAGATGATCATATTTTTTTTTACAAAGTAAACGAAAAGAGATGGGAGTGCAATATATATGTTACCTTGTTGTGGTCCTCCCCAAGCTAGCTCAAAGTCCATTGAATTGGGGTTGTATCCCCGTGCTTTCTCTCGGCTTTTCCCGCATGGTTATGATATGGTGGAACACGAGGGACTTACCATCCCTCGTGGTTACCTCATTGCAAATCATATGCAAGAAGTAGCAATTGATCGAGCTAGTTGTTTTCTTTTTTTTTTAGAACTTTATTGAAGCTTTATTATTTTAGGGAGGACATATAATCGTCATCATTATTCATTCTTTTTTTTATATTCACCAGAATTTTTTATACTCAAGCACGGCTAAGGTAAAGATGCAATATAAGTTTAGCCTTAGATTGTCTCCATCGTAGAATAGTTCTTATGTTTATGACATCAGCCCTGAGTTCATTAATCAAATTTCAGCGCCTTGTGAAATTTTGATTAAAGAAGGTCATTTTAACCCAAGCACCATGCTTAATTTAAAAGACCTATGGACGTACCACACACGTGCACATGTAAATGCATCCAAACACAAACTACATTTCAAAAACAAACGAAGCATGGAAAATTTTTTTATATGGAGACAAATGTGAGTAAAATGAGTTGGTGAAAAATTACCTTTGCATACCCGAGTGTGTATGTACCAAATTAAAAACTTTTGCAGCAATAGCATGATTGTCCAACTTCGAGGCGAGCCACAAGGCTTAGGTCATACGTACAACTAGTGTACATGGACCTTGGGCCTTAGTGGTAGCAAAGGTGTAGAGGTGGAGGCTCCTCCTCTTCTTCTCTTTTTTTTATAGCAAAGCAAAGCTAACATCATTTTTTTTTTTACCTTGGTGTGTGTGGAACTCAAGACTTTTCCTCTTTCTCTGCATACTTGGACTTTTGTGTAAAAATCAAGTGTAGGGTCCTGGTCTCCTTTGAGTGTGTTCCATCACCAAGAGTATTAAAGTTTTTAGTTGATGTTGCTCCATGTTTCAAGCATCATATAACCTTGTGCTCTTCTTGATCTCAACCTTTGAAATGGTTAATGACAAGAATATCCGAAGGTGCATACTAACTTGAAAACATGTCGTTGCTTTTATTAATAATTTTTTTTAAGATAATTCTATTATGAACAATGGCTATTACACATGCATATTATCATCAACATTTTTATAAGAATCTTTTAACCAACGCCTTCCCCGGCAATGGCGCTAAAAAATGCTTGTTGGCATTTCTTAGTGTCACCAATAAAGATAAATAATATCCTTAGTCACAACGTCAAGACACGCCAGTGATAGATGTGTAAATGATAATATAATAAAGATAAAGAACAATATCATAGATGAACTTGAGTAATCAAATATATCAAAAGAGATATAATAATGTACCTATGAACACCTTGACAGAATCCAAGCTCAAGTCTTCCTAGACTTGGATCTCCTTATATTCTACTACTATGCAGCTAATCTCTCTAGATCTAGAACTACTCTGAAGAACTAGGGTTTATGGCTCTGGACTTGATCTCTGGAACTTAGATCAACTGATCTTCAGTACTGAATTAGGGTTTCAGGGGTGAGGTCTGCCCTTGCTTATATAGCCCCATATGATGAATCTCAGCCCTTGGATCAAACTGACTTGATTGGACGGTGTAGATCTACTCCATAGGTTGGTTGTAGGAAGATTCTAGAAGCAGGACATGTGGCGTGCCAGGGGGGTGCCGCCCAGCCCCACCTATCGGCCGGTGGGCCCCAAAGATTCGCGAGCTATCTTCTCTTGTCATTTAGACCTTTGGAATTTACTCCAATCGCCCGGTTTTAGTACTTTTACGTGGTTTCTCTATTTCTCCTCTTTTCTCTCTGATATTCAGGTGTTTTCCGAGTTCACCAGTAAAACTGAGTGTGTACAAAACTTGTGGAAATTATTAGTATAAACCCTATCTTCTATTTGTTATTGTTCTCAAATGATCTATCATTTCATGCTAAAAAGTTGACGATAACTACCGTCAAAACCATACCCCCCTTCAGGCTTTCTAACTCCTATTATGGTGTAGGAGGGGTCCGGCCTAGTGGTCTTTAGGGACGAACTAGAATGTGCGGAATCACCCGAAGGTGTTACAAGTGGACATTTTCTAGGTTTGTTGCTAGCTAACACTTTTCGCTTGGAGCCGGTGGCGTCAGTGGATGGAGGTGATGGTGCCATCTTCTTCTTGGCAGCGGCTTGGGGTGCTCGGGACCTTGCCGTTGACTTGATGCTTGAGCCACCGCTCATGGTTGGCGGAGGCATGATGGCAAGAGGCTTCTCCACCGTGAACCTTGCTTCTTCCCTAACAAAGGAGCTCTCGGGCCCAACATTGATGGGATCTATGTCTAAGCCTAGGAGAGATCCTGAGTTCTTGTACAAAGATAGAGCATAGCTGGACATGATGATCATTGGGTGAGAGCTAGCAATGTTGCAAGAGGGAGAAGAGAATGTTTGAGTTATGAAGAGACGAGAGGCATGGAGGGTGGATTTATAGGTGCTCAGGCCTCTCTCACGATGGAAATGAAGCAAGGACCACCATTGCCACGATACACCGAGGATTAGAGAGATCTTTGGAAAAATTTGGGCGAAACGGGCCAGGCGGGCTCTGCCTCGGACCATGGGTCGGCTAGACCCCTAGGTCCGTATCTCGCGCCCAATTTTCTTCCGGGCCCACATGTCGATCTCAAGTTTTGAGATGTGGCGGTGCTTTGATTCGATTCTACCCAATCATGCGTGTGATAGCATGAATATGCTCATGATCAAGGTGAATCAAGATATGCAACATTGCTCTTTTTCAAGGATTGAACATTAATGACCCAAGCTTGTAATTGATCGGCATAAATCATTCAAAATCGAGAGCGGGGATCATGGCATTTGAGTGAGGGCAAAATGGTCATTTGTTTTTATGTTGCATAAATTGGATAATCAAATAAATAAAAGAATAAGTTAGCATGTTTAAGCATCATTATATTTTTATTTATTATTTATAATGTTTAAAATCTACTAAATTTATTCTATCTATGGCTCTGTTGGCATCATGAGATAGTTCTAGGAAAACTTTTAAACATTGACCGTTAACTTTAGAAATGTTACCGTCATCATCTTGGATGGAGATGTCGCCATGTGTTGCGCGTTGTCGAAACTGCGGCGTACGGTCCTTTCCATTTGCTCCTTAGTTTTCCGTCATCAAAAAGCTTCACCCGGGAGTTGAAGAGTAAAACTTTGTCTCCCTTATTGAATGCCTTGTGGATGATTCGGTGATCATGCCATCTCTTGGTGCGTTCTTTGTAGAGCTTGGCAATATGATAGGCCTTCTCACGCCATTCTTCTAGCTTGGCTATTTGTTTTCGTCGGTTTCGGCCGGCTAGTTTGAGATCCATATTCCAACTCTTGATTGCCCAGTATGCTCAATGCTCAAGCTCAACCGCCGCTGGTAGCTTTTTCCGTAGATGAGTTGGAATGGTGACATGCCAATGGGTGTTTTATAAGCTGTCCTGTATGACCAAAGTGCATCAGGTAGCTTATCTTTCCAGCCTTTTCCCATTGCATTGACTCTTTTCTAAAGGACATTTTTGATCTATTTATTTGAAATCTCAGCTTGATTGCTTGTTTGTGGATGATAGGGTGTAGCGATGTTGTGCCTTGCCCCTAGCTCACACAGGAAGGCTCTGAATCCTTTGTCCATGAAATGTGATCCCCAATCGCTTACCACCATTTGTGGTGTACCAAGCGTGGGAAGATTATCTCATGGAACATCTTCCTGGCGTGCTTGGAGTCGGCCAGCCTCGGCATGGCAAATGAGGATGTACTCGCTATCATGGGGCTTTTGGACGGGTCCCATGAAGTTGATGCCCCAAACGCCGAAGATCTCCACTTGCAAGTTGTAGTGGAGGGGCATGGCATTGAGAGATTAAATGCCACCTAGCGGCTGGCATTTGTGACACCTTCCGATGAATTCTTTGGTGTCATCATACATCATTGGCCAGAAGAACCCGCACTGCCAGAATTTGGCTTGTATGCGGAACACTCCATAGTGGCCTCCGTACAGAGCTACATGGCACTTCTCAATGATTTGTTGCCCTTCCGTTGTGGGTATACATCTTCTTAACAAGCCGTCAGCACATATCCTTTAGAGGTAAGGATTGTTGGTCTTTCTTAGCGAAAGCAGAGAAGTCCGCAAGCGCACAGAAATACCATTATATCACTTCACCCGGTGGTATGCGGGGTATCATATATTTTCACGAGGGACAGTTTTGTAGAGGGTTATCTCGAACGAGAGTCTACCCCAAGCAAGGTGAGATAACTATGGGTGGTTGTTGACGGTCACGAATCGACATATTTTTACCATCAACATTCTACCATAAAAGGGGTGAAACTATACATTCTCATACTCATATACATTTACTATTAACGTATTTCCACTTGTAGTGCACAAATAAATGTTTTGCAGGAATTAGATAAATACAAGTGGAAAATGCACCAAAAGGCGCCTTTTGGGAAAGCGTATTTCAGCACATCCTACACCCCAATGGAAATGAGCCCAACACGACGCAACCGGACCAAGCAACCGACGTGGGATGACTTTTGAGACCCAACAGAGCCCACTGCCGAAGCCGGGCCCAGCCCGAGCCCGGCCACGGCGTCGCGTGCGCCAGCCTTGGCGCGAATCGGCCCAAACTTGGCGAGGCGGTGCATTAAACCATGATGAGGGCGGTGCGGCGTCATCGTGGCGCGTTCACCACACACCGGGCGCCCGAGAGATGGTCGGTTTGGGGGAATTAAGCACTTAGGTCCCTCTCTCACTTGTATAAGTAGCCCGCCTCACCTCCTCTCTCAACACACACACCATTTGGAGCCTCCTCATTCCTCACTTCTCCTCTCTACTCCACCTCTCTCTAGTTCTTTTAGTCTTTAGTAGTATTTAGAGTTAGGCAAAGCTTCATCGAAGAGCTTGTACTTGGGAGAAAGGTACATTCGGTATGAATACATATATGGTTTCTTCTCAAGTCTTGTTCTCATATAGTTGTGCAATAGAGCTAGAGTATTTCTATGTTATAGTCTTGACATATGAACTAGCATATAGTTTATGTGTTATATTCTTGACATGTTGTTCTTGACACTATCATGACATATGAACTAGACTATAGTTTCTATGTTGTGGTTTAGTCATATAGAACTTTAGGCTTAACCATTCATACAATGTATTTGAGTAGAGTTAGGGTTGTGCTGAGGTGGTGGTCCGTTGTGGCTTTCGGTTCTGTCCATGTTCTAGCTCGTCCATCCATTGGATGGGAGTCCTCAGGGGATATGGGATGTTTCTTAACACGCGGGCATGGTGCCCGGGTGAGCGGAGACCTTCAGATATGATGGCATGCCACGGTTGTGGGGGTAGGCGGCTGGGTAGTGACAGCTTTGTCCGTCCTTTGTAATCCCCCACGTGTGTATCGTCGTGTAGGAGTTCGTAAATGCCTCTCTTCAGGTTGGATTACCCAGGAGGTCTCCTTGTCCATCTCACTCTCACCTAGACCCTAGTGATTCATGTTTGTATGATCATTAACTTGTTCTTTGCACAGCTACATTAGGAATGCCTGCTCCACTTGGGAATATTCTTTATTCTTTATTTTCCTTTTATCCTTGAGGTTGGCCCAAGTGTGTGTCACACTATCTTAAACTATCATGACTTACCCCTATATTGAGTATTGGTCAACTATACAGTCATGTTGTCTTGTTCATGCCCCTGCTAGAGTCTTTACACCATGCATTCCCTTGGGAAAAATATGAATAACGATACCCTGAATATCTCCAGGTGAAATGCTACAACGGTATTTCCATAAACTTTGGACTTGTTCTCAGAAACATTGTAGAATGCCACCGGGCGTCCCCGTGTGACGATGTTGCCGGAATGTAACAATTCCGGTGATGTCGTTGTGGGATGTCAACCCGTGGTTTCCAGCGTGATTGCCTTTTTTGGTGGTTGCGCTTAGAAAACGCAACAAGCATTTCTAGCGCCGTTGCCGGGGAAGGCGTTGGTTAAAAGATTCTAGAAAGACATGTTCATGATGATGTGCATGTATAAGTAGCCAATACTCATGCAGGCTAATCTTTCTTGTTTTCTTCTATTGTGGATGAAGACAGGATAGTGTTCGATTGGTTTGTCCCTCGTTGAACAACTACATTACAGATCTGGAGGCACTCCTAAGGAAGAACCAAACTCATACCACTTCTTCTCCTGCTACTCCGCCGACAAACAAACCAATCACCCCTGCATCATCTACTACTTCACTCATGGCCAAGTCGATCCGTGACCACTCCATCCCCTCTGTTGCCAACGTTCCTGTTGGCCCCGCTGTCAACACGGGTACTGAGAACTTCGAGCTCTAACCTGGCCTAATCAAGATGGTGTAGGCAAACCAATTTTATGGTTTGCCAAGTGAGGACGCAAATGCGCATCTACAACACTTCCTCGAGCTCGGTGACACCTTTGTCATCAAAGGTGTCACACCGCATGCCATTAGACTCGTCATTCCCCCCTCTCCATCACGGGAAGGCGAAAATGATGGTTCTACAAAGAGAAGGAAGTTTGTCGGCATGTGGAACAAATGTTCCACGGCGTTCCTCACTAAATTCTTCCCCATGGGTAAAACCAATACCCCGAGGGGAAGGATTGCCAACTTCCAGCAAAATCCCATGGAGTCCATCCCTACGGCATGGGAAAGGCTACAAGAGTATATTCAAGCATGCCCGCACCATGGGATGGAAGACTGGCTCATGTTGCAAAACTTCTATAGTGGGTTAACACCCATGTCAAAAGAGCACATTGATGCCACTACTTTGGAGGTGCCTTCCTCTCCCTCTCCGTTGATAGAGCTACAGCTCTCATTGAGAAAATGGTGTCGAATCAAGCTTGGGGGGAGGAAAGTTTTGGCAAACAAGAAGATAGCATGCATACCATGGAGGAGACGGACATGCCTGCTACAATGGATCTCCTATTGAAAGAGCTTGACAAGTGTGCCACCGAAGAAGAAGCAACATCCGGGCACAGTCAAGGCCATAGACTCACATGCAACATGTGAAGTCTGTGGCAATGTTGGCCATTCGGGGAATGACTGCCCCAAAACCTACGTAAACATCACTCACGTCAACAACGGGTTCCACCAACAAGGAGACCATAACGGGCGGAATAACCAGTCGTGCCCACAAAACCAAGGACGTAATTCAAACTCAAGTTTTGGGGCAACCCGAAACTTCTCTTGAATCTGTTAAAACGGTCTCAATGAGGTCCGATAAACCTCTATGTCGGGGAAGATAGCGAGTCTCCTATAGAGCCACAACTCATTATCAAGAAAAGGATCCCGGCCGCCCGACGGTCACATGCTCAGTTGGCCCTCATGTCTTCAAGGATGCCTTCTGCGACCTTGGATCAAGCATCAACATCATGTCCAAGGTAACATATGATGAAATATTAGGTGGACCTTTGTCCCCTGTACATTTTGAACTGTAGATGGTGGATCTATCACTAAGGAAGCCGGAGGGAGTAGCTCGTAACATTATGGTGAAGATTCAAGATGCATACATCCCCATGGACTTTGTCGTCCTAGACATGGGTCACAACAAGAGAGTTTCCCCAATCCTTGGGAGACCATTTCTTAACACTATAAATGCAGTTTTGCACGTGGGATCAGGGCATGTTAGCTTTCATATGCGGGGACAAACAATGAGATGCCCATTCAATGGGTTTAACAAGCATAAAAATGCTAAAAACAAACAGCCCAAGAAGATAAAGCCACAAGAAAGTGTTAAGGGTATGGCAAAAGAAAGGTTGTCACCCACATCCACTTCTCCTGATACGGTTGTACACCCATCAAGCAAAGAGTGAAAGGAGAAGAGTCCTGCTCAGCGGACTTTAAAAGGTGAGCCCTTGCCAAAGGTAAATCAATAATTATCATTTATTTTGTTACAATAATAACTCCATGAAGCTCATAAAATAATAAATAAAAATAAAATATTTTGTTTATCTCTGCTAGATGAATCTTGTTATCAATTCTCGCTTCCTTTCTCTATATCACCATGTTGTGGTTTGGAAGACATGATCATCATGATGATCATACTTTTACATAGGCTTTTTGAATTAAGCATGGTGCTTAGGTCAAAAAAGTCTACCTTAATCGATCGAGACATGGAGTCGAAGTCTGATTATTAAACCCAAGCTGCTAGTGTAGAGCTTGGATGATCATATGGACTAACCCCTATAGGGAATTATCAAACATCATAAGGGTAAGTCTTGAAGATGACAACAGAGATGATAGTAAAAAAATAGAGAAATACAAAAAAAGAGATGAAAAAAAAGAAAAAAAAAGAAAAAAAAAAGAGAAAAAGGGGAGAGAGAGAAGAGAGAAAGAAAGAGAGTGAGGAAATAAACCTTTCAACCCCAAGTATTTTGTCCTGTTACTTGGATGACATCAAAAGACAAGCTTGGGGGAGCCTCTAACCATGCCGCCAATCACAACTCGGATCATTGCGTGCACAAGCTAGCGTAACCATGAAAGGTAAGTAAGGAGATAGCTTGGGGAGGACTCCGAGAAAGGTAACTTGCATCTCACATTTTGATCATACTCTCTATTTTATAAAATGATGAGACATGCTAAAAAGAAATTCCATTCCTATATATATGAGCTATGAAAATGTTTTAGTTAATCCTTTGTTGAAATGATGAATAGTTGCTCTGTCTTATGTTTCATCTCGTGCCATGTTTATAACTTAAATTTCTCTAAAGTTTGAGTTTAGTGGCTAGCTTTATTTCACCTTGAGAAGTCTTAATCATGTGGGTTGCATAAGCTTATCTGGTCTAGGTTGTTTCGAGATATGATATGGTGACATGGACTTTGCTATGACATCATTCTCGAGAAAGACTTGACATCCGTAGTTTTATTTTCAAAAATCAAAACCCAAAAGTTCCTCAATGATATGCATTTCCCACCGAGCCATATGACATGATGATATGATCATTCATGAAAAACCTTAGTCATATGCTACTTGTTTTCATGGTGAGCCTATGTCAAATTGTTTGTGACCTATGTTGAGATTCTTTTCATATGCCCAAGATCAAGATTCACGTACACCCACAAATAAAATATCGACTCTTACACCGAGAGTTGTGCAAAAATGCACCCTTCCATCCACCAAAAATATACTCCATTCATTTGTATCATGACCTCTCACCAAAATCTCTATTACCAAAGGAGAAGTATGGGCTATGCTTAAAAAAAGAGAAGAAAAGAAAAGAAAGATGGACATGTGTCCCAATAAAAAGACGAGGAAGTCAGTACTGGCCCAAAAAAAAAGAGAAGAGAAAAGAAAAGAAAGAATAAGGTAGCCCATACCTCCTTCAAAAATTCCACCAAAAAAAGAGAGAGTCATGATACCCGAGTACACAAAATTATTCCATACACTTGCACATCTTGATCTAGGTCTATGACTAGTCTCTCCATGTGGTTCGGTTTTTGACAAAGGCAACATGACATGATACAAGTATGCCATTCTGTTTACCTACCCAAAACCCCACAAAAAAAGCCTTATATAGTTGGTAGGCAAAGAAAGGAAAATCTAAAAGCCTTTGGTGAGGAACAAACCACATACATGTTGAGCGATCAAGAGATCATTTGAGGAACTACTTTTTGCAAAAATATTTCAAAACCTCTAGATTAATGGTTGCTCAAAGAATGGAAGATAAGCTAGTCCGTTGATCTGTTCTTTGCAACCACTCAAGATCCGGAGACGGCTTAAAAGCCTCACAACGACCAAGGTAATAAAAGGTGAATAAACAGCCATTTTAGCCAAACTCTAGTAGAAATTTTTTTGTTATACGCATGGCACCTTTAAAACATAATTGTCATAGAAGAAACTCCTGATCAACAACCAAGCCCTTAACTTTTGCTCGAGGACGAGCAAAGGGTAAGCTTTTGGGGAGTTTGTTGACGGTCACGAACGACATATTTTTACCGTCAACATTCTACCATAAAAGGGTGAAACTATACAGTCTCATACTCATATACATTTACTATTAATATATTTCCACTTGTAGTGCACAAATAAATGTTTTGCAGGAATTAGATAAATACAAGTGAAAAATGCACCAAAAGGCGCCTTCTGGGAAAGCGTATTTCAGCACATCCTACACCTCAATGGAAATGAGCCCAACACAACGCAAACCGGACCAAGCAACTATCGTGGGATGACTTTTCGGACCCAACACAGCTCACCGCCAAAGCCCAGCCCAGTAGAGCCCGGCTCGGTCTTGGCCAGCGTCTTGCCCGGCACACGCCGCCCGTTTTGGTGCGGAATCGGCCTAAACTTGGCAAGGCGATGCATTAAACCACGAGGAGGGCGGTGCGCATCGTCATGGCAGGTTCACCGCACCTGGACGCCCGAGAGATGGTCAGTTTGGGGGAATTAAGCACTTAGGCCCCTCTCTCACTTGTATAAGTAGCCCCCTCACCTCCTCTCTCAACACACACACCATTTGGAGCCTCCTCATTCCTCACTTCTCCACTCTACTCCACCTCTCTCTAGTTCTTTTAGTCTTTAGTAGTATTTGGAGTTAGGCAAAGCTTCATCGGAGAGCTTGTACTTAGGAGAAAGGTACATTCGGTATGAATACATATATGGTTTCTTCTCAAGTCTTGTTCTCATATAGTTTTGCAATAGAGCTAGAGTATTTCCATGTTATAGTCTTGACATATGAACTAGCATATAGTTTATGTGTTATATTCTTGACATGTTGTTCTTGACACTATCATGACATATGTTGGTATTTTTAACGCATCACGATAAATCCGCAAAGCGCACGGAAAGTACCGTTGTAGCTTTCACGGGAGTATTCGTGGTATCGATTTCCACGGGGAACGAGAAGTGACTAGAAAGGATCAAGTACGTCCAAGAGATAAGGAAGAATAATATTTTTGTAGGTAGAGAGGGGTTCTCTAAGGTTTTCCCAAGATTACTAAATACCAAGGTTCAGGGCTTACTAAACCCTACTTACTTCGAGCAAATGGAACCTTTCCGATTCTCGTAGAGACTGGAAACGGTAATCGGGTCGCCGCCAAAAGCTCTACGAAAAACACCAACCCGTGCGTGGTGGACTACAAAGGCCTGATCGGAGCTGTCACCCCCGGGGCTACCACAACTATTCCGTAGGTTTGGGCGCAAACTCAGGTAATACACTAGCCTAGACACCACGTCTATGCTAATGATTACTAAACTAGCCCGGATCCTGGACTAGAGCACTTTCGGTCGAGCGGAGTTCCATAAGTAAAATAAAGCAATGCTGAATTAAGTCAAATAATAAACTTGGAAATACCACAAGATAACCCGGACGTTACTCAAATTGAGTCGGCTCCGTAGAGGTACAAAAAGTTGAGGCGAAAACCGACAAACCCGGCTTCTCCTCTTCTCTTCTCCTCTCACTCTCTTCCTCTTTTCTAGGTATACAACTAGGTGAGAGCCACCTAGAGGGACACTACTACTTGATATAAAATGTGGAAGTGATGCTCACAATGTAGAATGGTGTGTTGTACAATGGTGTAGGGGTCTCTTTATATAGGAAAAGAGGGGAGAGAATGGAGGGCCATCATTGTTCGAGGGGCATTTGGCGGAACGAAAGTTTGCACCACATGCAACCGCCGTGAAGTCCGTGTAGCGAACCGCCCGAGAAAGGGCGGGAAAAAGCGCCCGAAATTTTGTGCCGGCCGCCGCAAAGATGGGCCCCATTTTGCCTCTCCTTTCTCTCCTCGGTGGGCTTGTGGGCCTTGGTAGATGGTTTCCCTGCTGGTGCAAAGTCCGGATGAGGCGTGGAATCGGCCTCCTTGCTTCCCTTTGCTCTTTGGCGTATTTCCGACTTTTTTGCGCTTCCCACTTTATTTGGCATACTTTATTTGTATTTCCACAACATTCCCGCAAAAAACAACTTGAAACACCAAAACTCGTGGAACTTGTTAGATAAATAATGTTTGGTTATGTTTTCACATGTAATATTGTATTAGTGGTTCACTTTGGTGGTAGTAAAACATGCATTAATTGAGTGTCAACAAGTTCCCCACACTTGACTCTTTGCTCGTCCCAGTAAAGGTTAGTGATAAAGTAAGTATAAACATAGCAATTCGAAAGTTATGAACCCGACATAAAGATCATCCCGGACATACCTCATTACCGTGGGATATGTGGAGTGTCTAACATATATTCTTGGGTGGTTGAGAAATGGAACGGCTTTGAACAAAGTCATCCTCTTTTCACATCTTAGTAAATTGGAGTTTTTTTTTTTTTTTGAAAATAAAGCATAGTTCACAAGTACTCCTCAAATGGCACTCTCAAATCGCTCAAGTGGTGTATGTTCCCTTTACCAAGGCATTTATAGCATTGCCTTCTTTTTTCTTCCCGCTTCTAAAAGGCTTATGTGGAGCTCAGGTAGGAAAAATTTTTGTGGCATACTTGTATTGCATATTTTGCTAGGTCAAACAATGGATCCATGGAGAAAAATGTCATCATACAATAAAATCAAGATGTGCAAGTGTGTGGATATATATAGTGGCTATCCTATTTCTACTATGCTCCTTGAAATATCTCTCTTTTTATTGAGACTTTGGAGAAAATATTTGTGAGAACATGGGCTATCTTTTTATTCTCATCTTTTGTTTCTTTTCTTCTTTTTTTTTTTTTTTTAGAGGCGGGCATCTAAGTACCCATTGTTTTAAAATCGGACACTTGTCCATTTTTTTCTCTTTTTTTTTGTTTGATGATAACCTCATGTCTCTCTTTTTTTTTTTCAAACTTTTGATAGTGAGATATCAACAAGTGTTTGGAGCAATTATTTTGAAAGGAACCTATCCAATATACTTTTTTTTTTTTTCCTCCTAGTGTAGGAGTAGAACATTTTTAGATGGATCTAATTGGAAGGCATGTTCATGCGCCTACACCCAATGTAGGAGTAGTGCATATATTTGGTGGCGTGTACGTGATCTTGATTTAAGAGCATGATAAATTTCTCAACTAGGGTCAACAAAGTTTGACAGAGCTCAATGCAACAACAAGTAGCAAATGTAGAAGGTTTTCAAATTGTATCGTGGTATTCGGCCCCGTAGGAATTTCTCACCATTGAGGAGTATGTGAGACTATGGTTTTTAACATTTTGATGAAAAAGGAAATTCTCCAAGTACTTTGAATAGAAAAGGTTGGATTTCCATGTCAATGCCATATCTCACTTCACAACAACTTAGGCAATATGTTTTTCCTATGTGTTTTTCCCACAAGCACTAAGGATATGCAAGGAACAAAATTTATGTAGGCCAAACTCAAAGAGCTATATTTATATTTACTTTCGAAGTTTTAATTCTAAGTGTGGAATTTTGGTTCTTTTAAAGTTTGCGAGGTTTAAACAAGTGTAGAACCGGGAACATGCATATGAACAGGTGGGAGAGAAGTGATCAAACCGAAGTTTTGTATACATTCCTCCCGGGTCATGATGTGGTTTGGCGCTTTTCTTTCTTCAATGGAATGTTGCACACCCCCCACACTTCTTTGGAGCTATATCTGTTTTTATTCAAAGACAAAAGACAAGTGAAAATAACAAGGACCCTTACGGTGGAAACACACCCAGAGAGTCAAAGATTTATTTAATTAATGTATTATTCTAGACTCTATATTATTTTTATATATATTTTTATTTTTTTTTATTATTTTTTTTGAAAAGAACAATTTTATTGAAGGTAAATCACATAAGGATGGGTTATCTCCTAAGTGCTTTGTTTAAAGATGAAAGCTCGTCCTTGGGAAACCTTTTAAATTTGAAACCAATGTTGGTGAAGTGGTTTCCCCTCCAACACCAACCTTTGAGTCGCCCCCAGAAACTCATGCCGAGATACCACGAAAAATTTGCAAAATTTATGGTAGACAAAAAGCATCTACAATAACCCTTTCAAAATTTTTATGAACAGAGAGCGAAGGGGTTGTAGGTCATGGTGAAGATGGCTGAGTTATGGATCGACTCGGGAGATTTTTCATATGAGCATGGAATGGATAGGACATTTAGAATGTAACTTCCATGTTCGTTGATGAAATCTCCTATTTGTGGGGAGCACTTTCTTTATCATGACAGATCAAGTTATCCGCAAAATATGGATCGAAATTATTATTGCGGAGACTATCTCACGCCTCTCCCCCGATGATCGTGGAATGAATTTAGATGAGACATCATGTGTGGGCATAGGGAAGAAGGTGTAAAAATGTCTTCTATATGAATTGGTTCACCCTCTATGTGTTGTGAGTGTTCTTGATGTCTCATATAGGAATTCAAGGTATATGATGATTACGATGCGGGGAATTTCTAAAGCATTCCAAAAATCATCATCAAGGAAATGGACATCCTCGAATTCAAAGGGACATGCATAAGGATGGGATTCATCATCCCAAGAAGTGTGATTGCATGTTCCCTTAACGGGAGGTTCCTCGACAACCGAATTATGAGAAGAATTTGAAGGAACTTCAAATTCGGTTGTAAAATGCCTCCTTTTTGTTGGCCGGGGCTTGACACTTTCGGATCTTCCGAAACTCGTCATATATACCAAAGTGTATGGGGTGTTTTCTAAGATCTTCTCTAGAATGGCTTTCCCTCACTAATGGATTTATGCACAAACGAGCCTCTAGAAGAGAGGTCAAGTTGGAGAGCATCCTCCTTGCTAAGACCGAGATAGAAGTGGCAAAGAATGACTTGGTCTCGGCAAAGAAAGGTCTGGGCCTGTATTTATAAGACTTAGTAACCTGGCCCAGGATGCTCCTAGAGTCTCCTTCTCTTTTTTTGTTTAAATCGAGAATTTCTATTCAAGGGCGTGACTCGGGGAATCGGGGAAGAAAGCAAGACAAAATTTGTCTCGAAGTTCAACCCAGCTCGTGAACACCTCCTACGGTATGAGCATACCATTGTTTCGCTCTTCCCAAAAGGGAGAATGGAAACAGATTTCCATTTAATGGTCTCCCCGTGTCATGCCGATAAAATGAGGCAAGAACATAGGTGCTCGAATTCCCAAAGGTGGCTATATGGATTTTCATTATCGTGCCCAGAGAAGGGTTGGTCGAACCATGGCTATGAAAGCGGGCGAATTTCAAAGCCATTTGTAAGAATCGGATGGGATGATGGTGGAGGCTCCAAACGAATGTCGCCCTTTGGAGCCGAATGTTTATAGATAGGCGTTGAGTCCATGTGGTTGTGGTGATGGTGGTGGTAAGGTGCATAAAAATGGTGGTAAAAATAAAAAGATACACCTGACGACTTTGGTTCGATCCTAGAACAGCTACCGTTCCCCAAAGAACGGCGCCGAAAGCTTGTTGGTATTTTTTAACGCATCACGTATAAATCCGCAAGCGCATCGGAAAGTACCGTTGTAGCTTTCACCCGAGTATTCGTGGTATCGATTTCCACGAGGGAACGAGAAGTGACTAGAAAGGATCAAAATGCGTCCCAAGAGATAAGGAAGAATAATATTTTTGTAGGTAGAGAGGGGTTCTCTAAGGTTTTCCCAAGATTACTAAATACCAAGGTTCAAAGCTTACTAAACCCTACTTACTTGAGCGGCGGAACCTTTCCAATTCTCGAAGAGATCGGGAAATGGTAATCGGGGGTCGCCGCCAAAAGCTCTCCGAAAACACCAACCCGTGCGTGGTGGACTACAAAGGCCTGATCGGAGCCGGCCACCCCCGGGGCTACCACAACTATTCCGTAGGTTTGGGCGCAAACTCGGGTAATACACTAGCCTAGACACCACGCCTATGCTAATGATTACTAAACTAGCCCCGGATCCTCGGACTAGAGCACTTTCGGTCGAAAGAGTTCCAAAGTATAAGTAAAATAAAGCAATACTTGAATTAAGTCAAATAATAAACTTGGAAATACCACAAGATAACCTGGACGTTACTCAAATTGAGTCGGCTCCATAGAGGTACAAAAGTTGAGGCGAAACCGACAAACCCGGCTTCTCCTCTTCTCTTCTCCTCTCACTCTCTTCCTCTTTTCTAGGTATACAACTAGGTGAGAGCCACCTAGAGGGACACTACTACTTGATATAAAATGTGGAAGTGATGCTCACAATGTAGAATGGTGTGTTGTACAATGGTGTAGGGGTCTCTTTATATAGGAAAAGAGGGGAGAGAATGGAGGGCCATCATTGTTCCGAGGGGCATTTGGCGGGAACGAAAGTTTGCACCACATGCAACCGCCGCGTGAAGTCCGTAGCGAACCGCTAGAGAAAGGGCGGGGAAAAAAGCGCCGAAATTTTGCGCCGGCCGCCGCAAATGGGGCCCCATTTTGCCTCTCCTTTCTCCGGTGGGCTTGTGGGCCTTGGTAGATGGTTTCCTCGCTGGTGCAAAGTCCGGATGAGGCGTGGAATCGGCCTCCTTGCTTCCCTTTGCTCTTTGGCGTATTTCGACTTTTTTGCGCTTCCCACTTTATTTGGCATACTTTATTTGTATTTCCACAACATTCCTGCAAAACAACTTGAAACACCAAAACTCGTGGAACTTGTTAGATAAATAATGTTTGGTTATGTTTTCACATGTAATATTGTATTAGTGGTTCACTTTGGTGGTAGTAAAACATGCATTAATTGAATGTCAACAACATATGAACTAGACTATAGTTTCTATGTTGTGGTTTAGTCGTATAGAACTTTAGGATTAACCATTCATGCGATATATTTGAGTAGAGTTAGGGTTGTGCTGAGGTGGCGGTCCGTTGTGGCTTTCGGGTCTGTCCATGTTCTAGCTCGTCCATCCGTAGGGTGGGAGTCCGCGGGGATATGGGATGTTTCTTAACACGCGGGCATGGTGCCCGGGTGAGCGGAGACCTTCGGATATGACGGCATGCCACGGTTGTGGGGGTAGGCGGCTAGGTAGTGACAGCTTTGTCCGTCCTTTGTAATCCCCCCATGTGTGTATCGTCATGTAGGAGTTTGTAAATGCCTCTCTTTAGGTTGGATTACCCGAGGTCTCCCCGTCCATCTCACTCTCTCCCTAGACCCTAGTCATTCATGTTTGTATGATCATTAACTTGTTCTTTTCAAAGCTACATTAGGAATGCCTGCTCCACTTAGGAATATTCTTTATTCTTTATTTTCCTTTTATCCTTGAGGTTGGCCCAAGTGTGTGTCACACTATCTTAAACTATCATGACTTACCCCTGTATTGAGTATTGGTCAACTATACAGTCATGTTGTCTTGTTCATGCCCCTGCTAGAGTCTTTACACCATGCCTTCCCTTGGGAAAAATATAAATAATGATACCCTGAATATCTCTGGGTGAAATGCTACAATAGTATTTCCGTGCGCTTGCAGACTTGTTCTATAAACGTTGCGAGAATGCCACCCGACGCGTCCGTGATGATGTTGCCGGAATGTAACAATTCCGGTGATATCGTTGTGGGATGTCAACCTGCGGTTTCCAGCGTGATTGCCTTTTTGGTGGTTGTGCTTAGAAAACACAACAGTGGTGAGGTGTCTTTATGGGCAGATGTTCTTAGGTAGGGATCACTCGGCTATTATAACCTGAGCACTTGGTCCGTCACTGCCACAAATGTCAATTCTTCACTAAGCAGAGACATGTCCCGGCTCACGAGCTCTAGACAATACCTGCCTCTTGGCCTTTCTCATGCTGGGGACTGGACGCAATCAGGCCATTCATGGCAGCCCCAGGGGGTTCAAGTGGGTGTTCGTCATGATCGACAAGTTCTCCAAGTGGATAGAGTACATGCCTCTGGTCGATGCCAACTCATACAAGGTAGCAGAGATGCTCGACTGCATTATTTATCATTTCGGTCTCCCAAACTCCATCATCACGGACTTAGGCAGCACCTTCACGGGCAGTCACTCCTAGGATTTCTGCGATGAGAAAGGTATCCTTGTGAAATATGTGTCGGTGGCTCACCCAAGGGCCAATGGGCAGGCTGAGCGCACCAACGGCATGATCCTAGAAGCGTTGAAGAAGCGGTTGTTCCGATCAGACAGCAAGTTCCCAGGCAGATGGCTAAAGGAGCTACCCGCGGTAGTCTAGGGACTGCACACCTAGCCCAGTTGCAACACGGGTGTCTCCCCATATTTTATGGTGTTTGGGTCAGAAGCTGTTCTACTAGCTAACATCGCGTTTCGGGCACCCAGAGTAGAGAATTATGATGAAGAGAGCTCCAATGCTACTCGGGAAGTTGATGTTGATGCGCTCGAGGAGCGGCAGCTGGATTCGTGTATCAGAACGGCCAACTATCTCGAGGGTGTCCGTCGGTACTACAATCGCAACATGCGAGGATCGAGCCTTTGCGGTTGGTGATCAAGTACTCGGATGAAAGCGTAAGAGCGGGCACAAGCCGCCGCCTAACTGGGTGGGTCCTTACAAAGTCAAGGCGTGCACCCGACCGGGGCTCCTACGATCGACCACGATGGATGATATCGACATCCCTATCTCGTGGAACATCGAGCACCTACGGCGTTTCTACCCCTAAAAAGGGATGACGGATATGTACTTTTTATTGCATCTTTTCAGATACTTCAATAAAAGTGCCTTCAGTTTTGACTAATTTTTCTGTTCAAGTGTTTTTGGTTTGCCAATAAGTGATCGCTAGCCTTTCTCTTTCCCAAGTGCATCTAGAGTTGATTTTGTCACTACTCATACATGCATGTCGGCCCAGATTCCCTGCATCACGAGTGGTCGACAAGGTCTCTCTGCCCGGCTAAGTGTCCGGGTGCGTGCTTGGGTCTCAGCACCTCACCTCGTCGGATAACCGGGTCGGGTCGGGGCTACATTGCTTTACGGAGACACTAAGTCTAATGATCCAAATATTTGCAAATCCCACTACTTCGTTTTCTTCCCGACTTCACTGCTCTGCTTCGGCTACCTCCATGTCGCTAATTCCCCTAGAGCTGGCCCTGTCTCTGACTATTGTCACAAACTTGTGCATGAGGCCTCGCACCCTGTGAAGTTTGGTAGTCGGCAGTGAGCTCCTCTGTGAGGTTGAACAGCCCAAGAGCTTGCCTGAGCATCGTGCCTCCTTGTCGCGGCTATAACAACACACAGGGCTAGGCCCGGAATTCAACCCAAAGTGACAATAACTTAACGATGACCGCGACACATTTACACCGCATAACAAGTATTAAGTGTTTAAGCCGCCTACACCTGAGTGTGGCACGGCAAAAGACTACATGTTTCTAACATAACATCATGCCAAGGGTGCATCATCACCCTAGACTTCTTCTTCTTCTTCAGCAGGGGCCAAGGGGTCCACGTCTTCTACCAGGAGCGCTGCCACCTCATCACTGGTCTGACGCAGGTTGTCGATGGCGGCCGGAGTAGTCCCGTTAGCATACCCGTTGTGGACATGCGTAGGGTCGATGTCGGGATAGTGAGAGTGCACCACGGTGTGAGGGTGTGGCGAGTGGCATCATGCAGGGCATGGCAAGTGAACTCTTGGAAGTTCTCCCACACCCGCTCGCGCTCCGCTCGACCACGTTCTCGGCGCCGTGGGAGCTACCTTCGCTTCTCCCGCCCCTCCAACCATCATGCCATGGATCGCGTCGAGGATAGGGGCAACACCCTCGCAAGAATGCCAGTGGCCCGCTCCCGCCCGGGGGCGTGTTGCCTCCGTAGTGCGAATCGGGCCACCATGCCCACTCTACGCTACAAATGCCGGTCGGGTTATTCACCAACCGGCCTAAGATATGTGATCACGGGTCACTAGATACTCACCCACGCGGTCGACCTCTGCATCCCGGAGTTGCTCATTCAGACTATCCACCTCGCGGTTGGCCAGCTCCAGCTGCTCTTGGAGCACAAACTGCCCGGCCTCGAGGTCTACGATAATAAACACCCATCAGACACAAAATGACTTCTTTAGATGCAATAGATTCATAATATTCGGCGATCATCATACCCGCAATGCACGTGCGTTGGTGGTACGGCGGGTTTCCTCCTTGCTCGTGATGAGCCGGGCACGCTCCTCTTGCAGTGCGTCTACTCTGCGACAAGGAGCTCCCAGTCGGCCTCCAACGCCGTCCTCTCCTGCGCGAGGCTCCTCGGTCCCGGCACACTCCACCGCGGGTCGCTAGCCGGCGCCTCCGCCACTAGATGGTCCCGCTCAGCCAGCCCGGTGCCGCTTCGCTCCTCGGCAAGCTGGTTGCGCTCCCGAGCGAGATCCGCCCGGTCTGGTTGGACGGTGGCTAACGCCCTCTAGGACTTCGGCTAGTTCCTCCCGCTTGGGAGCACCTCGTTGGAGCATAGACACTACATGTTTCATGATCATCAGTGCACAACATGCAATATACCAAAGACTCAAAACTCTTCATTGATAAAGCGTAACACCAACCGGGCAAATAAACACTTGAAGGCATTCGACTCTTGTTGATATTTCTAACACGATCCAAATTAGGAAGGCGAAAAGAAATATATATGGGATATCTATCTAATCATGTTAGCTTGGATATGGAATTAATCTCATGATCCAACAAAGTGAAGTTAGGCGGTGTTAGTAGTGGGATGTATCTTAGCATCATTATCCATAGTGGAGTTAATCTCACCAAGATATGTACTCAAGGTATACCACTCATTTATAGGCATTACCTATACACTAGTCTGTCACCCTAGCAATAATGCTCAAAGAAATGCGGGTATGGTATTCTTGATAGGCCTTGATAAAGAATGAACATGATATCTCGCAAGCGCCTGAGATAGAAATACCATCGTAGCACTTCACCGGGAGTAATCTAGGTATCGTATTTATATTTTACCACAGGGGAAAGGGAGTCTATGGAAAGTAGAGAGAAAAAGGGTATCTAATGATTTAGGAAGTGATTTATTTATGAGATCCACTTGCGGTTGTATAATGCAGAGTAGCCATATGCATCTAACATTACTCAACAGATAAGTCACAAGATAAAGATAATTATATAAATGATAACTACCCAAGTCTAAGATCATCATATGCCACTAGTATCATATGAGCTATTAGCATGTTATAGAAAGAATAGAAAGAATATTCCTAAGATACTCCTAATCATATGTCAATGAATACTACAATTAGTGCAATACATCTAACTATCATGGCAAGGTTGCATTACATCTACACATGGTAAGCATTACCAATGACAACCAAGGACAAAAACTTGATCATCACCGTAATTAAAGCTCAACTAGTCCTACATTCGGAGGGTGGATTCCAAAGAACTCAATAGGACTGTCACTCCTGCGATCTACCACACGGCCCGGAATGTAGGGTGCAATTGCAGATAAACGTTGTATAAACACCACGTTTACACATTGCTTATCACCCACATAGTGATCATCTACGTGGATGCTATACAATTCCATGCATAAGATATAAGACAAACTCACTAAACTAAATATATAACCATAGCATGCATAAACATATATCAATAAGAATATAATCATGATATAGATCAAAGTCATAACAATTGTATTCTGATAATAATAATACTTACAGATCGAATACAAGAGAGAAGTCTCAAGAACGATGCTCTTGCTACTTCTTGACTATCGTGAACTCAAGATGAACTTGATCTTCCTCTAGAACTAGCTAGATAGCTAATTACTTCTAATATGATGAACTAGGGCTTAGGTCTAGACTTGGTTGGACTAGAGTTGAGATGAACTCGGTGATATGAATTGATAATGACTTGGTATGAATTAGGGTTTAACCCCGGGGTCGGGGGGTCTTCTTATATAGCACTTAGCGATGAACAGGGACCCTTGGATCAAACCAACCTCCAATAACGGTGTAGATACAACCTCAAGGTCGGTGGTAAACCGACATAAAAATGTGAGGCTGACAGGAGGACCCCACCTAGCGGCCGGCCTAAAAGGCTCTAGCGGCCGCCAGGGTCCAGAAGCTTCTCGGCTTCCTGTTTCTTCTGGTGTCCTCTGGTACCTTCTAGAGTGTTTTAGTCTACATTTTGGGTTGAGTTACTTCACGGTCAAGTCTTGTCATCATATGTGATGTATATTCCGTAACTTTCTCCATTCTTCTCTACATTTATCTGTTAAGTCCCCTCAGAAAGTCACAGAATACCAAAACTCGTGGAAATATATTAGCTAGACCCCTAGACTTATGTTAGTCTTTAACTTAAGCCCTTATTTCATGTTAATTGATTAATAATATTATGCTATAACAGGTGTCAACAAGCTCCCCAAGCTTACCTCTTGCTAGTCCCTAGCAAGACACATGATATTATAATAAACTACTTACTTGGATCGGAGTTGCTTTTAACGTTATAACACCTTAAGAGTACACATGCTCTCGAACAAAATTTCTCTCGTATAAGGATAAACTCTTCAAAAAAACTTCAACTTACCCATATTACCTTTTACCTTTTTGGGGCTTATAACTTTTTCTTCAATCTTGGGTAATTGAAAGATAGAACAATCAAGTCGAAAGCACTTTGTATCTCAAACTCTTTTGATCAATCGTCCTTCCGAATTTTTTGCTTTGATTTTCAAATAAAACTCAAAATTCCCAAAGTATGACTCTCTCTAATCTCTCATTTGTGGTATTTGTGGATCCTCTCTAAGTCAATAAGATAGTGTTGCCTTTCTCTCATAATATGTAGTATTTTTTTGGCTAAGGCAAGAAGCACACTATGCCTTCTTCTCTCTCACCCTATATCTAAGGCTTATATATCCGGAGCTCATAGGTAGGAGAAAACTAAATTTACTTACTAAGCATATATTGTAAATTCAAGCAATGGATCCAAAGTTACAAGTCACACTAATCAAGTGGTGCATGTGTATGGTGGATAGAATATAGTGGTAGGAAAAATAGTAGAATGTATGGAATGAATGAGGGAAAATCTTACTTGTACTCCTTGAGGAATCTTCTCTCATTTGGAATTTGGAAACTTTATGAGAACTTGGGTCGATCTTTTCTTTCTTTTTATGGAGAGGCGAGCATCTAAGTACTCATTGTTTTCAGCGGACACTTGTCCATTTTTTTTAACTCTCCTTTTATTCTTTATTTTTCTTAGGGAGGTAGGCTCTACTCGCCTCGTAGGACACTTGTCCATTTTTCATCTCCCTTCTTTTTTTTTTAATCTACAACCCAAATCTCTTTTGTAATAACTTTTGAGAGATAAACAAATGTAATGGAGCTTTTGTAAGATATTGGCTAGCAATGAATGAGTGGATGGGTATAGGGAATATTTTTGGTTGCACTCTCCTAGGATAGGAGTAAAACATTTTTTGCTGGCTAGAGTGAAATGGTATATATATAATGGGTGTATATGTGGTGGATGCGTACTTCTAGGATGAAAATAGCATATAAGTGTATGGAGTCGAGTGGAGTGGAATGTAGTGGAGTGGAATGGAGTGGAGTGTACATGATCAAGCATGACAAGTTTCTAAGGGTCGACAAAGATTGAACAAACTCAATGCAAAGCAAGCGACCTATATATATATCAAAAGGTTTTCCTAATCTAGGGAGCATGTATATATGGTCAGTGGTAGGAGGTTCACACTCTTGTCACACAGAACTTATCATGTGCATTTTCAATTTTCAAAATATAAATCTCCGAAATCTAGTGTCACTAGGAGTAAGATCAAATAGTAGCTCGGACTATCATATATCATATCCGTCAATTACCTAGACTTTAGAGCAAGCATTTGCAACCCATAGGTTTCAGGTTTTAGAGTAAATATCAAGTCAAAGTAATTTTGCAAATGGAGCTCAAGAGAAATTAAGCTTGAAAGCTAGGTACTAGAAAAGTATAACAAATGAGCAACTATTCATCATCTCCATGTTGGCGATTTTGGGGTTCATTTTAGTTGAGCAAAGTAAACTTAGTGTGCACTCTCTTGATCCTTTTATTCACACTCTAACAAAAGACTCTTAACAAACAACTAGACTATATACAACTAGACTCTTAACAAACTTTCTAACAAACAAAATATTTAACTAATAATATTAATATAATATATATATTTAGTAAAATACTTATCCGATAATCGGGGTTGCACTCCCCAAGCTAGATTGGAGTGTAGTCTTCAATGATGTAGAAGTTGAGGTAGTTGGCGTCAAGGGTGGCGCCTAACATATCTCTTCTCCTCTTGAAATCTGCGATCTCAAATAGACAACAAAGCTAGTGGATTAAGCATTAGGGGTTAGCCACATTGCTTTAGGTTGCCTGGATATATTTTTGGATTTTTATTTTTCAAATTTTTATTTTTATATGCAAGAAAAGATAAAGTACTTATGCATTTTTATTTTATTTTTTTATGCCACCACAAAGAAATAGCCTAGAGGTGTTTAAGCCTCGGGGATATTAGCATGGGGCTTAAAGGTTTTCACAAAACAAACCACAAAATATTTTTGTTATTTTCAAATGCGATTTAAAATGCTAAAATGATAAACATGATATGGAACGAATAAGTATGCAATGCGGGGATTTACGTATGGATAACTTACCGAAGTTACCTTTACGCGAGGATTCGGCGTTTAGAGTCCTCCGAACAGACTTCTAGTTCTGCTCTTTACTCCCATGGTATATCGCTTGTCACAATCGGTGGCACCGATGATTCTATTGTTTCTTCCGATGATGTTCTCGAGATGTCTTCTTCTTCCTCCATCTTTGTTTAGATGATGAACTTTTCTCCGAGTAGTTGATTCTGTTTTTCTCTGTGGATGTATTAGGTGTGATAGATTTATTTACGTACTTACCTTATCTTCTTCTATAGATTTATTTCTGTACTTACCTTATCTTCTTCTAAGTCTTTAATCCACTGTCTCCTTTGGCGGCGACGAGCTGACCTGCTTTTCCTGGGTTTTGTATAATCATTATAACTATTGAAGTAAATACATACCTTCTCTTTAGGGAATTGGAAATGAATCTCTCCCTGTATGGATGTAGATGATTGCGCGTGTAGTGTTGAGGAATGGTCTCCCAAGCACTAATGGAGGATCTTCTTCCTTCCCCATGTCCATGACTACAAAGTCGGTGAGAACATATTGGTCCATAATCTTGACCGGTGCCTTTAGCAATCCCTTCGTGAATTCTATATGATTGGTTTGCCATCCGTAGCTGCACAAATGTTGGTTGTAATGGCAATTTTCCAAATAATAATTCATATGTTACCTTTGCCATTAAGTTAATACCAGATCCTGTATCGCAAAATGTATTATAGAAAGTTAAACACCGAATAGAGCATGGATGGTAGGAGTACCGGATCGCCTTGTTTAGGAAGCATAGGAGATTGAAGTAAATGATCATTATAAGATTTTTATTTTATTTACCACCATTACCTTTGTAGGTCAGCGCCTTCTTGTTTTACGCTCGATTTCTTCTTCTATTCTTGTTGTAGATTTCTACCTTTGGTTCTGAAAAAATATGAATAGGAATGTTGGGGTTGAGTAAGAGAGGTGTGTACCTTATTCTTGAAGTTGAACTTCTCCTTTTTCCCTTTAATATTGAAACAAATCTTCGCACTGCCTCACAGATGATAGCTTTAGCTGAGCATAAGAATGGTCGATCGAGTATAATTGTTGATCTTTCATTTCTTCCTGTATCTATGATCGCGAAGTCTGGCCGGCACGTAAGAGCCTCTAATTCCCACACACACGTCTTCAAGGATCCCCTTGGGATAACGTAATGACTGATACGCTAGCTGCAAGCACATATTTGTTTTCCAAAGTGGTTCACTATAAATCTTTTCATAAATTATCTTAGGCATTATGTTTGTGACAGAGCCGACCAATTTATAAGAAATCAAGTATAATTCGCAATTACCGAGGCAATCGCAGTCTACACTTGAGTCCATATAAACCCGGTATTCCGAAATCTCGAAAGTGATTTCAAACTCATCAACATTCACAAACAGGATCGTTGAGCTCGGTAGTAAAATCCGCAGTATTTCAAACCAAGTTCAGCATATAATAATTATCGAGTGCGATGTACCATTTATTACAAACTCAGGTACATAGTACGGAAGCGATAGTTTTTGAAAACCAAATAGTCTTTAGCGAAAACAAAGATAAAGTAGTGCTAGATACGTAGTCATCCATGCAACAGCATGAGACAAGGATATAGAATGCCTTGCCCTGGCCTTACTCTTCATCTACAGGAAACAAACAAGTCTTATAGTACCCATGGTACAAATGCTCACCTGCAACAACGGGAATAAAACCCTGAGTACAAAATACTCAGCTAGACTTACCCGACAAAAATAAAATAAAAGACTCCAAGGAGTATGCTAGGCTTTATCTGGGGTTCAGCTAACTCACATTAATTTTCCAAAATAAAGTTGATTAGTGAGCCTACCCATGCTACTTGTATAATCCAAGTTAAAAGGTTATTCATTCATATATAACCATAGATCCTGTAAAAGTCAAGATTAATCATTGCTCAAGAGAATAAATAACAAAGATAAGTAACTTGATCATTAATATAACAGTAGCAACATGATAATAACATATATTGTAATATTAGGACTACTATGTCGTGGGCGCAACCCGGGTTCTCACTAACCAGGAGAGATGGCGATTCAAATCGATTTAGACAAACCAAATGGTGAATACCCCGACATAAACCGGATCTACTTTGCAAAGGCGCGGACCAATCACTCCCGGGGCGTTAGGGGACGTAAAGTCTCTGGTCCCGCCGGGCTACCCCCTCCTTCTCGGGCCACCAAGTGAGCGAGCAACGAAGACGATGCCGTGGCGCATCTTCTTGCGCCCAATCAATCCCAACCAACCACGCCAAAGGAGGAGCGATAAGCGGGCAAAGCCGCCCCCTAACATTCCACGAGCCGCGGCTCACGACCCCCCGCGGAGCCTACAATATGACAGTAATGTTCAACTTCCGACCACAGCCCGACAAAGGATACGTCCTTTAATCGATTAGATGGAAAGACCACATTATCCATCCAATCTAAGCATGTTTTATTTTATCGTTCTCTCGCCAGCTTGACAACCACCCATGTGATTGTTCACAACATTTTCTTAAGTGACCGGAATCACCGTCTTCATCGCAACCATGATACTCGAGCATTAACCTAGACCTCTAAATAGGATAGAGCAAACTTCAGCAAGGATCTCGATTGCATCAACGGTTTCAACCATTTCCTGAACTTAATGCATGAAACATGTAAAAAGACTCAAGTCAAATTAATTGGAAGAAAATAGGAAAGGCGAGAATGCTCGGGGCTTGCCTCGCAGAACGTCGGTGGCTCATGCTCCGGGCACTCGGGCAACTCGACGGTCGACTCTCCTCCTTCGATGACTTCTCCTGGCTGCACCCCCAGGTGGTGAAGTTCCCCGGGCTGCTCCTCGATCAGCTCCTCTATCACTTCTCCCCGATCCTGAGATGATGCATATGATGGAGAAAAGATTATTACGAATGCATAAATAAAGACTCATATAAAATAAGATTTGGATGATGGATGAATGCTTCATGATGCATGCTATTAGTAAGTGGATATCTCTTCTGTAGAAACATAATTAAATCTACACAAGAAACCCTAATAACCTACATCAAGCAAACACCCTATCTCACTAATCATAGGAAATGACAGCTAGTCATGCTGTCAGTAAAAACAGTCCTACGAGAGAGTTCTACAACTCCAAATTCAACAAACAAATACTCTATGGAAAGCTAACGAAATTTCCTACAAAACATTCCATACCACCCTGACCTAGTTCTGTCATCTACAGCCTCGAAAACAGAGAAAACAGAGGTTCTGTTTCTAACCCAAACCATCACATACAACTATTACAACTTGTAAACTACTCATGCAAACCTTATCAAACTTGACCAGCAGGCAAAACAAGTCATTATCTACCAAATAAACCTACTGCATAAGCCAAAAGATAAATTAAAGCACATAAAATGATATGCCCTAACATCAACTACACATACACTCTATAAATCATATAAATGCTAGGAACAATAAATTGACCAAACCCGTGAGGCTATCAAACTAAGCATTCCAACAGGTTCTATTCATGCTAGGAACAACTAATAAAAATAGCCAACCACATCACTCTAATATAAACATGCATTTCTAGGATATTTTCTATGCAACATAAATATGGTAAAAGCATAACTACCTGAAAAAAATCTACAAAAATTACGAGCATCCTACTGGTCTAACATGGCTACCATAAAAATTTCATGGCAAGATCATGATACATACAAAATTACACAAAAATGATAAGCTAGCAACTAAACTAGGCATGAAAAATACTTTGTACTATAAAAAGTGTCGGACAACAGATTTCTCGAGTATGACAAGCTTCTAAAACCTATCAAAACCAAACATACCAAGTCTCACCCTCAAAACCCTAGTAATTATTTTCCTATGATCTTCCCAAGATCACACCGAAAATAGCACTTAAATAGAAAATCACATTTCTTCTAGAGAACATACCCTGTATGATATTTTTCCCCGGACTCTACACACAAAACCAAGAACATTTTGTACAGGAAGCATATTTTTATCTTGCACCAATTAAAAGATATGGATTTTCTTATTTTCCATGCATTTATGGCCATAAATAAAACTATATGTAAAAGTTGTCGAAAAAAATAAGGTTTCATAATTTTATACTGTAGGTTATCATCTAACAAGCATGGAAAAATTTGTCTCACTCAAAAAAGACCTCAAAATGACCAAGTTATGATTTTCCAAAGCTTTTCATTCAAATCGAAAAACGAAAAGATAAAAGAAAAAAGAAAATCGCGCTGGGCCCGCTGCGGTCGGCCGACATTCTGAAGCGTAGCGCCGCGGGGCGGGTGCGGGCGGATCTTCGCCGGCGGTGACCAAAACGCTCGACCCGGCTACTCAATTCGACTCTACTCGACGAGGCGGGCGCGTTGGTGCACTTGGTTCGAGCTAAAACGGTCAAGAGTGACGACGACGGCTCGCGGCGGCTCATGGGCGCGACACGGACGGCGGGCGGTCCGCCGTTCCGATGCTCGATCGAGCAACCCAAACCTCGTTCTCGACTCCATGCTACTTAACTAAGACATGCAAGCTAGTTTCGGGCTCAATGGAGCTACGGCGGCGACAAGACGGACCCATGCATGGCGGCGGTCACGGGCATAGCGTCGGCGGCGGCGGCGTCCGTGCCGAAACGACGGTGGGATCCACTCAACCATCTCGCTCACAAGCTCGAGCACATCTAGGTGAAGCTAGAACACGTAAAAGAAAGGCCCGGACGCGACCTAGGAGCTTGGGCGCCGAGCTTGCCCGGCGGCCATGGCGGACTCGCCGCATGCCGGCGGCGATGCGGATAGAACTCAATACCTCGGCTTTTACCTTGTTTCGATGATGGCTTTAGGTAGAGGCGAGTCATGGCAAAGCTAGGGATTCGATTTGGGGTGGTTTGGTGCGGTGGCGATGGCGGAACGCGGTGGCGGAGCTTCGCGGGTGACGGGCGGCGGCTTGGGCGGCACTTTTCCTCGCTACGGAGCGGGCCGGGCGGCGGCAAAGGGAGTGAGGCTAGGGTTAGGGCAAGGCATTGCCCGCCCTTTATCTGTGGCGCAAGGCATGGACGCGCGATCCGAGCCGCACATCGGCGTTCGTGGCGCCGTACGCCGATGTTGGCGGTCATTATCGAGTATATTATACCACCAACTTATATCAATTCATGAGAAAGGGGCAAACTTATGATGCATATACCTTTACTTCTAACCTAGTTCCACTTGTATTCGTAGAAATTATGTCTTGCGGGTATAAAAGTGGAAACAGTACAAAGTCGCCAAATAAATTAGAAAGCGCATTGAATAAAAAGACGCCAAGGAGTGGATTAAGCAAGAGATCCAAACCCCTCACGCACATTTTGGCCCATGCACCACCATAGGCCCAACATATGAATGAAAAAATGTGCGACAGGGGAAGGCCGGGGCGGGAGGCCGAGCCAGGGGCGGCCGCCCACCGCTTGCGGGCCGGCGCATTATTTTCGCCAAAGTTCCCGCCCTTTCTCACGGCGGTTTGGAGCGATCTTCAAGCGGCGGTTGCATGCGGTGCAAAGTTTCGTTCCCGCCAAGAATAGCTCGAAGCAAGGAGAGCCCTCCATTCCCTCCTCCTCTCCACTATATAAAGAGAGGCACTCCTCACTTGTACACACACAACACACTACACATCACATTGTTACATTCTCACCTTGAGCACCACTCTCTCCCCTTCATTAGTTTAGTGTTAGTATTTGAGTTAGGCGGAGCTTCAAGGAGGGCTTGTCTCCTTAGAAGGATCTTTTGGTAAATTTACTATGAAGTTCTTTCCTTTATTCAAGTCTCATTATTTATATCGCAATGCATATGAACTAGAGTATAGTTATCCTCATGTTATATTCGTATTGTGCCAACTAGAGTATAGTTAGTACAATGTGACAATTAACATGACTAACTTTAGGCTAATTGAATCATATTTTATTCTTGGAACGTAGTAGAACTAAGTTCGAAAGTGATGGTCCGTGTACCTTCGGGTTTACCTTTACTCTTGCCCAATCGATCCGTAGGGTCGGGTACCGCTGGGGGTTTAAGTAGCTCTCTATAAACGTAAGCATGGTGCTTAGGTCTATAGAGAATCATCCGGGAAATGCCGGCATCCCACGGTAGTGAGGTAGGCGCGGCAGGGTGACAACTCGTTCGCCCTTCGCACTCCTCCACGTCCCGGTGTCGGGTTGGAGTCTTATCAAGTGTCACCGGCCGGCATATACCAGCGCGGGCATCTCCTCATCACTTTAGCCCATCTCTCGCTATGAACCATGAATAACATATGTAGACTATAGTCTGACGCATTGGCGATATTAGAATAGCCAACTCAACATAGATTTTCCCTTTAATGTTATTTTCTATTTATTCCTTCTAGTGCTCAAGAAGTGTGTGTGTCACCACTATCTCCTATATTCTCGTCACTTACCCCTCGTATATGATTAGTGGCTATCCATACATACATTGTGGGCTATCATCATCATATTAAATCTAAACCCTGTCTTCCCATGGGAAAATATAAATGAACGATACCCGAATACTCACGGGCGAAATGCTACGATGATAGATCCGTGGCGCTTGCCATGGGTTGACCCTTGCAATATTTAATTCTTCTATCACCCGACGTTCTCTTGACGTTATCATTAAGGATAATATTTATTCTTAGTGATTGCGCTAAGAAACGCCAACAAGCATTTCTCGGCGCCGTTGCTTAAGAGGGCAAGGTTAAAAGAAAAAAAAAATTAATAAAGATGATCATAACCACATGTATGGATGATAGCCCTAATCTTTGCGGGGTAACTCTTTTGTTTTTTCTTCCTATTGTGGATGAAAACGGGGATAGTGTATGACTGGTCGCAACCTGCCGAATAACTTCGTCGGCGATCTAGAGAGGCCGCCGAAGGAGTCGGGCTCGGAGCCACTCTTCCCGTCATCACTCCCGAGGAGGTTGCACTGTCATCCAAGTACCATCTTCATCAACACTCATGGCCACCAAGACACTCCGTGACTACTCTGTCCCCGTCGTGGGCAATGTCCCGATTGGCCCCCCGTGTCAACTTGGGTGACAAGAACTTTGAGATAAGGACCGCCTCATCATGATGGTACAAGCAAGTCCATTACGTGGACCGCCAAGCGAGGGCGCAAATGCTCATCTCCGAACTTCTTGGGTTGTGCGACACAATCGTCATCAAGGGCGTTGAGCCGGATGCAATCGGGCTCGCTTGTTTCCCTTCTCCCTTGTGGGGAAAGCGAAGCAATGGTTCTACAAGGACAAGGAGGCTGTCGGCACTTGGAGTAAATGCTCCAATCGCATTCCTCGCAAGGTTCTTCCCAATGGGCAAAACCAATGCCCCCAGGCAAGAATTTCCAACTTTCGGCCAGACGGAATGGAACCCATACCAGAGGCGGGGGAGAGGCCGCAAGAGTACATCCTCGCCGCCCGCACCATGGCATGGAGAAGTGGCTCGTCCTTTAGTACTTCTACAATGGTCTTACGACCATGTCGAAGGGCCACATAGATCTTCCGCTGCCGGAGGGGCGTTCTTATCCCTCACCGTTGAGAAAGCGAAGCTCATCGAGAAGATGATCGAGAACCAAGGCCGGGAGAAGAACGGGCCCCTCGAAAAACACAAAAAAGGTATGCACACAATAAAGGAGAGGCAGATGTGACCGCTTGCCGCAAAGATCAATCTCCTCGATGAAAAGACTGGGCGACCAAGCTCAGTCAAGCGTGCTACACTCCCCATGGACTCACATATGACATGTGAAGTCTGTGGAGGGGTTGGACATTCGGGAAGTTCTTGTCCCGAAACTCGAGAAGAAGGAGCCTACGTCAACAACGGATTTCGTCCAGGTAATAACAATGGGTGGAACAATCAGAATCACCCACAAGGAGGTAACAATTACAATTCGAATTATAATTCTCCATTTTTCATCTCCCTTTTCCTTTCTCTCTTTTTTTTCAATCTACAACCCAAATCTCTGTTGCAATAACTTTTGAGAGATAGACAAATGTAATGGAGCTTCTGTAAGATATTGGCTAGGAATGAATGAGTGAATGGGTATAGGGAATATTTTTGGTTGCTCTCTTCTAGAATAGGAGTAGAACATTTTTGGTGGTTAGAGTGAAATGGATAGTATGTATATGATGGGTGTATATGGTGGTGTAGTGGTGGATGCGTACTTCGAGGATGGAAATAGCATATGAATGAGTGGAATTGAGTGGAGTGGAATGGAATGAGGTGGAGTGAAGTGGAGTGTACATGATCGGCATGACAAATTTCTAAGGGTCGACAAAGATTGAACAAACTCAATGCAAAGCATGCAGCCTATATATATGTCAAAAGGTTTTCCTAATCTAGGGAGCATGTATATATGGTCGTGGTAGGAGGTTCAACACTTTGTCACACGAGAACTTATCATGTGCACTTTTAAAGTTTCAAAATAAATCTCCGAAATCTAGCATCACTAGGAGTAAGATCAATAGCACTCGGACTTTCATATATCATATCCGTCAATTACCTAGACTTTAGAGCAAGCAATTTGCAACCCACGTGTTTCGAGTTCGAGCAAATCTTAAGTTAAAGCAGTTTTTGCATTTAAGGCTTTAAGAGAAATTAAGCTTGAAAGCTAGGTAATTGAAAAGGAATTACGACGAGCAACTATTCATCATTTCCATGCATGAGATTTAGCTTCAGAGAACATTTTATGTTGGTGGAAAAGAAAGCTCTGTACACTCCTATTTATTTATTTATTCCCACACTCTAAAGATCACACTCTACTAAAGACTCTTTAAACGACTTTGTGAACTAGACTCTTAACAAACTAAGCAAACCAAATATTTTAGCTAATATATATGGATAGTAGTAGAGATACTTATCGGGATAACTGGGGTGCTCTCCCCAAAATTTGGATTGAAGTGTCGGGTTTGTTATGGAAGTTCGTGAGACAAATGACGAGAGTATCGCCCTATCATGTTTCTCTCCCTTGAAATCTGCTGAACTCAAATAGACAACAAAGCTTTGTGGAACTTGATTAAGCGTTAGTGGTTTTGCCACATAGGCTTCATGTGTCTAAAGATTTTCAAAATGGATCATGATTATTCCGGATAGAACTTCAGCAAAGATTTTTTTCTTCTAAATGTTTTTGGAGTTTTATAATTTTATATGCATGCAAAGAACTATAATGCAAATGCAACTAGATGAATGCATAATTATTTTTGTGCCACCACGGTGAATATCCTTATGGGTTGTTATATGCCACAAGATTATTCACATGGGGCTTTTGGATTTTTTTATAGTGCTAATGCATAAATGTAAATATGCTAAAGGAAAAATGATTATGCAATGCAAGGAAATAAATATGCTAATGCAAGATGCAAAAAGTTAAATATGATATGCAATTAGAGATGCAATGCTAATAATTAGATATGGATAACTACCGAGTTACCTTTCGGCGAGGGTTCAATATTTTAAGTCCTTTGAACAAGACTTCTTACCTTACTCACTCCTCAAATATATTATCGATCTTGGTGGCTGCATCTTCGAGATAGTGATCTCTGAGGATGGCATCACCCATGTTGCTTGCTTGTCTCATGGTTTGAAGTAAAGCTTTGACAAAGGGAAGCGAGGCAACATCTTGTTTAGTGTGCGTACTTTATGGGTTCGGGACATTTCCTTATGGAATCTTGGGAGAGTGGCATACTCCTCCACATTGTGCTTAAAGTATGTCCTATTTGCAAAGACAAGGTAGAGATCAAGTGCATGGGCCCTGTTGGTGGAAAAACACCAACAGAACCAAAACTTTATTCATTCTTCTCTAACCTTAGGCACATTAAACAAGGCGAGAGTTGATGTTTATTTGTTTCATTTATGATGAGGGTGATAAGATCATAAGATAGAGCATCAATGGTTTAATTGATTATAACTATCTTGCAAAGCAGGATGAACAACACTTTAATTTATATATTGGGAATTAAGAGATCGAAAGAGTGGTATTTAGGAACAAAGAACTAAACATGCGAAGCTAGGCAGGATGGATAAGGTTAGGTTATAACTCTAACATGTTTGATTCTTTTATTTATGAGCATGCCAAAATTGGGAAGAAGCTTAGTTAATGATAGCTTACCTCAAGATGTTACCTTTTATTAGAGTGTGATGGTACCGTAATACCTTGTGGTTATTATTATCTTTTGTTTGGAGCTTTCCTCATTTAGCTTCTTGTATATCTTGCTCCTAACTTGTCTCCTTTATTACATCATCCTTTCTTTCTTCTCCTTTGAATTGTGCTAGGACCTTTCTGCTCCTCTCATGGTTTTACTCCTGCATCATTGGTGAACAACACATACCCGAAGGAATATACAGGTAGTAACGAGGATAGTATTGTTACAGGGCTAAAGGTCACTTTCTATGCTACAGAAAAGTTTGGCTGAAGATTTTAGCATAGATCATTTATCACATATTTCTGTATTCACCTTGCTTTTCTTAAAGGAATGATTTTATGAAACCTTAAGTTTGATTTTCATGCATCGGAATCATTCGAACTTGTAGAAAAGAGCAATAGTGAATAGGGAAGTTGCAAACCAAAGATGTGGAGTGATGGGGGCATGTGATGAGGAAGAACACTATTGGATTATCCTTGGTGGAGTTGGTCTTCTTCTTCCATGTGCCAATCACTCTTAAGTTCATCCTTGAGCAAGTGCTTTTATTTGTAGACTCTGTTTGTGGCACTCCTCTTCTTTCTCTTGCTTCATCTCTAATGTGAGTTCATCTCAGGACTTCCCCTAAGCTTGTTTGAGATCTTTTCTTTCTGCAGGGGTTAGTTCAACAAAATATACTAATGTCTACACAAGTAATATTTAGTTCAATAACCAAACTAGACTCCATGTCTAATTTAATTAAGGAAGGCATTTCAACCTAAGCACCACGCTTAATTTAAAAGCCTTTGGAAGTGTGTACCAAAACTTCCAAACCAAAGCATACTATGGTAACATGGTAACATGAAAGCATTGTAGAGATTTACTCAAGTGAAGATGAAATAGTGTAGCAACTTGAGCATGTCTTAAAGGTAGCGACAACCAAGATAAGGTAGCAACATGGCAAGAAATATTTCTATGCATATGATTTCATATTGCATGATAATTGGTTAGACATACCTTTATATTGTCATCCTTCATTCTCTTTGTTCTTGACCTGAAATGGTTAGTAACAAAAATACCCGAAGGAATATCCATAATTATATCTCTATGCTCACTACACAAAGGGGGCGTTATAGCAATAGATCTATACTTATATTACTCCCCCACTAGAGTGCTTGTTTTAGGACAAAAAGCTCGTCCTTGGGAAACCTTCAAATATGATTCAAGATGATGAAGAGGTTTTCCCTTATATCACCAATCTCAAATTTCAAGCTAATAAGATCAACAACCACCCTTTCTAAATCCTTATGAACAATTCTCTCAAGGGGGTTTGAGATCTTGTAGGTGGCAAGATTAGAGATGGCAATCAATTTAGGAGTTTGCTCACATGGGCAAGAATTGGATAGAATATTTAGGATGCAACTCCTATGCTCATGGATGTTCTCCTGGCTAATGATAATGCTCTTCTTGGTCTTCCTTAGATCCTTCATGATGTCTATACTTGAGATTTCTAAGATCGTAGGTAGACTCATGAAAAATAACACTAGAGGATTCATTGGGGTCAAGGATGAGGTTGAAAATGTGTTTGGATAAGTTATCTAGTCTGAAATAGAAGGGAAGAAGACATGAATGGATTCTAGATAGCTTCGCTCTTCTTCTATGGCATCAATAGATATGCCATCCTTCGGCTCCTAATGTCCTTTGTAAGAATAAGGATGCTTTCTAAGAAACTCTTCTCTAAGAGGATTTGGTTTATAGGCACTCAAAGGTCTCCTATGAAGCTAGAAGTTTGTCTCCCAAAGTCATCACCATAAAAGATTCAAGGGTAGAATTACTTCTTCCCTTGGAGGAGTTTTAGAGTATTGATGATTTAGGATTGGTAGCTAAATCAAGGGGTTGGAATGATTATGATCTGGCTATCAAAAACTTCTTCTTTGGTCTAGAGGATGCTTCCTTCTCTTCCTTTGGGTGTTAATGAAAAATTCTAAGAAAAAGATCACTGTTGGTGTTTCTTACGCACACAGAGAATTCCGCAAGCGCACGGAAATACCGTTGTAGCACTTCACCCGGTGGTAAGCGGGGTATCGTATTTTTTACGGGGGACGGTCACAGCCGCCGGCTTTTCTGGTCTATGTCAACCTAAGGCAAGGGTTTGTTTTCTAAGAGTAGCAAGGTATCTGTAGGCTAAGTTTTCCAGGCAAGATTCCTAAAGTCATTTGTCTACTCACTTCGGGCACCGGCCCTCGCCCAAAGGACGAGTCCGGCAATTAGCTCTACGACACGATGAACGTGGGGGGGATTTCAAGGGGACCGGACAAGGCTTGTCACGACCAAGCCGCCTACCCCCTCAACCGTGGGATGCACCACAAAAAAGGTAGGTGAACGCTAGTCCAAACACCACGTTTGCACTATTGGTCACAGTTCTTGATGTTGGCCAAGGTTCCCCGGTCAAAGAGTTCCTTCACCAAGAACTAACGCTCTTAACGAGACAATCTACCAATCCCACAAGTCTACAACAGCTAAGAAATATATGAAGGAAATTAAGTAGCTACAAGATAATCACAAGACTCCTTACCAAAGTGTAAGTAGCTTGCGGAGGTACAAGCCGGGCGAGATGCCCGACAAGTCCCAAGACTCAGATCCTCCTAGGAACCGCTGAACACCGAGGGGCGAACCGGCAACTCCGGGTAGAAAGAACAAAGCTTCTTTCCAGCTTTTCCCTCTCTCACTCTCTAGAATTTAGAAGAAGATAGAAGAAGTAGAAGAAGAAGAACTAATTCTACTCTCTTGCACAAGTGGACTTGGTTTCTCCTTGGAATTGTTGTTTGGAGAGGTGAAGGAGGGAGCTATTTATACACAAGGGGAGGGGCCTAAGTGCTAAAATCACCTAAACCGACACTGGGAATACCTTCCTAATCTGCGAAAAACCGACCATCCAACGTCGGTAGTGTCCGTTTTGGAAGGTAACAAACCGCCCCCCAGCCGGGCCCAAACCGCCTCGGCCGAGTGCGGTCCGCACCAGGTGGTGGTGGCGCGCACCACCTTGGGCCCGCTCGGCTCGGCTTCGGCAGTTGGGCTTCCTTCTTGTGAAAAGTTGTGAGGTGGTCTTGGCCCGACCCTAGTTTTGACGTTTTGTCCCGATTCTTGTTTGGGCTTGCCATTTGCTCTTTTGGGCCTTTTTCTATTTGTTGGTTTTATTTCTTTTTCTTTGTCTTTTTGGCCCAAAGCGATCATCCTTGAGTTTGTACCTGCAAGTCAAATAAACACCAAAACTTTGGAATATGTTAGTTGAAATCCCTATTTCTAGGTTGTTTTGGTGTTGTGTTGACCGTGTTTAAATTGCAGTTGGTTACCGTCAACAATCACACCCACTGAATTTGTCACGGACAAACCTAGCTTTAGAAAAGGAAAGAAAAGTTCCTCCAGAAAACTGCATGATGGTCATGCCAACAACTTTTCTAGGATGAACCCCAAATACACTATCCTTTTTAAAGGATAGGAATTGGCCCGAGGTTAACCTCGTAATTCCCTCCTATAATGGGTTGTTTCATGATCATTTAGATCAACCTTAGGCACGACTCATCATAGCCAAGTGATAGGATAGGTTCTAAAGATTCTAGTGGCTTGAAGCTTGTGCTTATGGGTGCAGCATAAGGATAGGTGTGGAATCAGAGGATCCCAAAAAGATATAAAAAAAAAAAGAAAATATGAAAAGAAAGACTACACTAAGATATGATACAAGATTAGTTATACTCAATGTTTTCTTAGCAACCATTCTCCCAAGCAACGGCGCCAGAAATGCTTATTGGTATTTGATAAGTCTACGTAAATATTTATAATAATCCACAAGCGAGCCGGATCTTGGTGAGCATTTCACCCGAGAGAGGGTTTTAATATCGAATCCACGGGGAGGATGGTGTGAGGATAACTGAGGCGTATAACTAATCCCTGAGCAGCAATTAAGGAACTGGAGAGGATAAAGAGGTAAGAAGATTCCTATGGTTGTCTAACTCTTCTTCTTGTAAGTTATGTTGATATTGTCTTAAAGGGACGTACTCAAAGGAAAACAAGGTCGAAACTTGCTATTCCTCCAAAGAACATTGTCCCGCTAGTCCTATCCAACGGGAGATGGATCCAAAGGAATCAATGGTACTTGTCACTACCACGAACTACCACACTCCGGAAGGTAGGGTGCATTCATAAGCACTCACACAGTCTAGGCACCACGCCTACACCTAAGCCACTCCTCTAATCTATAGATTCCCATAGATTAAAGTACTTAAAGAGTTATGAACAATAAGAACAATACTAACACTTAAGATACTAACACGATTACTTACTCAAACAAGAAGTTGATCCACCATAGAAGTCTCAGGATCAAGTGCCACAAGGCCTTTGATCCCGGAGGTACAAGCGTAGACGAGTCACCGACATGTCCGGTGCTTCCCCTTCTTCTCCTCCACCCACTCTTTAGCTCTCAAGACTAGATCTAGTCACTTTCATGGAGGACTATGGATCTAATCTATCAACTTGATATTCGCTCTCAACTCACTCTAATCCTTCTAGTTCTACATGATCTTCTAATATAGATTAGAACTAGAGAGGAGAGGTTGTCCTCACATTGGGACACCTCTGACCAAAAGGTCAAGAGATAATGAGATAGAATGAGTTAGGGTTTAACCCTCGGGTCGTGGGGTCTTCTTATATAGGCCTTGGCGATGAACGATGACCATTGGATCAAACCGACCTTCAATAACGGTGTAGATACAACCTCAAAGGTCGGTTACAAACCGACCTAGGAAGATGAGCCTGATTGGCTACTGTAGCCTGGCGGCCGGCCTAAATCCCTCCGGCGGCCACTAGGGGTTGATCTCCTCTCGGCTTCTCGTTTCTTCTGGTGTCTTCTGGTACCTTCTAGAGTGTTTTAGTCCACATTTTGGGTTGAGTTACTTCACGGTCAAGTCTTGTCATCGTATGAGATGTATATTCCGGAACTTTCTCCATTCTTCTCTGCATTTATCTGTTAAGTCCCTGAAAATATATAAATCACCAAAGCTCGTGGAATTATGTTAGTAAAGCCCCTAGACTTATGTTGATATTTATTTTATGCCCTTATTTCATATTAGTTGACTAGTAATATTATGCTATAACAGGTGTCAACACGTGTGTCAGTTGCGAAGGCATGGTGCGCATGGCTGGTGTGGACCCGGTGTGGTCACACAGCATGGCACATGCGCTGGCACTAGACACACGGACGTGGCCAAGAGGGGACGTTCCTGACCTGGGGTTGACCGACGAGGATGTCGGTCTCCTCGGGGGGTGAGGATGTGACACCCCGCCCCGGGGCTTAATAGGGTTGATAGAATACTCATACTAACAAGTTACAACTTATTTTTTGGAAGCCCATCTCCTAAGTACTTCAAAGTTAAGCGTGCTTGGCTTGGAGCGATGGGTGACCAGGCCAGGAAAGTCCTTCCCGGGTGCGCATGAGTGAGGACAAAGTGCGTAGAAAAGACGGTGTTGGTGCGTGAGGGTAGTCTTAATCTTTAGAGAGCCGTCGGATGTAAAGTGGGCCCGGTCTCGGGAGGCGGACGTTACATGGAGGTACGGGATTAGGTGGTTAGGTACGTGCATATTGTTGATGGTAATTAAAGTCTAAGTTTAACTGTAAAACACCATCAACCAACGATCAATGATACTAAAATAATTTTATTATTAACAAATTCCACGAGTTTTTGTTGTTTCCCCGTTTTTGCGGGACAATCTCCGGAAAGCGCCGAAAAAAACAGAGAAAAGAGAAGAGAAATAGAGAATCGGGAGAAAAGGACTAAACCGAAGTATTTATATAAATTCCAAGGACCTAAAGGACAAAAGAGGACGCCACGCAAAAGGTGGGACCCAATCGGCGGGACCCACGGCCGATTGGCGTGTGGGCCCCGGTCGGCCACCCGGCTCGCGCCACGTCGGCGGCTTCTAGAACCTTCCTCCACCGCCTTTGAGATCCAATCTCGATCATCCATTCAGTCGGTTTGATCCGACGGTCACGATTCATCCCGGGAGGCTATATAAGCAAGGGCGGAGGACCCCCCGAAACCCTAATTCGAATTAATTATTACGTAGATCCATTGTAATTAGAGAGAGTTGATTAGCAACTAGGGTTTCGGAGATTAGAGATTAGAGAGCTCTAGTTCTTCAAGATTATATAGTATTAGACAATCTATTAGATATTCAAGTAAGAGTTCGAGCATTGCTCAAGACTTCAAATCTGTTATTATTGGAGATTCGGTAATACCTCTTATTCGACTTCTCATTATGACTTTGCTCTATTTTATTATATTATTATTTGTTATGTTCTTAGTATATTTGGATTTGATATTGGATATAGTTCTAGTTAATGATTATTATATGCATAAGATCGTGGACAACTTAGCTTTATTCTAGGAGAAGTTAAGTCGTAAGTTATATGTAAGCATGTGCTTAGATATAAGTTATTTCTTGGATGCCCTCTATATGCTTAGGGTCGTAGGGTAGATCATAGGGATGACAGCCCTATTGAGTCCTCTGTATTCCTCCCCGTATATAGAACGGTAGAACGTGGTCACGAAGGAGGTTAAGTGGATGCTTTATAAAAAACCCTCTCTAAGTGATGTTCCTTTTGCTATAAGATATTGATTTTACTGTGCTATGAATGAAGATATTTGATTTGCTATGCTTTGACTTAATGATTAGTAGTTACTTAGATGTCTTTTACTCAAGAGTAGTTATGATGTGATCAGTCCATGGCAATCGACATTCACCATTTGTTCTATGCATCAATGCAAGGTGAAAGCTATGCTTAATTCTACAAGGCTACTACTTGGTTTATATGATTATAGATTAAAACACCATGCTATGATGAAAGAAGAAGATCATGATGTTGTCACAACACTACAAGTCAATGGCCAAGCACAATTCTTTGGTTTACAAGAGTTAGAGTCGAGGACGACTCCTTTTCAAGAGGGGAGGATGATGAGGACATGACAACTCCTAATGTTTTGTCTTATGAAGATCATTCACCATCTAACATAAGTGATCGTGTCGTGGGCCTCTTGCACAAACACATGCCAAGAAGACACACGAGAAGGTGAATTTGCTCCTTGCTAAACTTAACATTGAAATATTTGAGAATATTATACTACCTAAAATGTTGTACATATGTGTTGACAAGGTTTACATAAGAAGGAGCTACTTCTAGACCAAAGGAGAGGAGATGGTTTGCACACAACCCGAACCAACAAACCATCTAGCTGACAGCACGAAGCATCGAAAAGAAATATTCACAACTCTTGATTCTTTGAAGTTTTGGAGGTCCATGAGGACTTGTTGGAAAGCTTATCCAGTTAGCTTTGAATGCAACCAATTTCACATCATTTGGACCATGCATCAAGGAGTTATGATCGTATTAGTGTAGACTGCTCTGAAGCTCAACAGTCTGCATGAAGCTGAAGTTGCGTGCTCAAACTGTACCATTCTTCAATGTTTCATGGTGCATGCTATACATGGTTGGAACCCACGTCAAGTCTAGTTTCACACCCAACAAGTGGATTGTCGTTTCGACTTCCCATGATGAAGTTATGGTCAGTTTAGTGGAAACTGCTCTGGAGGTCAACAGCCACGCGAGACCACTTCGGGAAGCCATCTCGTGGAGACCTTTCACATAGCGTATCTTCAGAAACTCTAACTTGTTTTCACACCTAACTAGGAGGGTTGTTCCTAGTATATATATCCCCTGCCTCTAAGCTATTAAAAACTTTTTGGATGATTTGATAATCAACCTGATATGGTATTGCAGCCGAGCTGCTGAGTGTTCTTACACACACCTTTGTTCTTGCGAGTTCTTCTTGGGCTTGTGAGAGATCTCTCTGAGGTCCCCTACTTCGTGCTCTACGGCTTCCGTTCGGCTGCGCTATATTGTGTGGATTAGTCCCGGTTTGTGGTTCTGCGATCGCTCGGAGATCGAGTCGAAGTCCTTCGCGATTTCGGTGCCTCTCTCCTTGTCCGCTTGGTCACAACCAACCTTTGTCAGGTATAAAGCTAGTTATCCCCGCTGTTTCTATAGCAGGTTATCATGTTCTCAAACCTACTGTCGTGAAGATCGGGCCATCCCCCCTGACATCAAATCAGTACTTATCATTTTGGTAATCAGAGCTATCGTTGTCACGATAGGTTTTAGTTATCATCCACTTAGATATCTATCTTTTTGTTTATCATTTCTTACTGTTTTCATCCATCATATAGTGTGTTTTGTTCATGTCCTACAGTCCACTAAAAAGCCATGAAAATATCCTATTGCCATTTGGTGGTATTGTTACTTTGTGTTCATACCGTTCATCTTGTTGCTAGTCACCATCATTATTCTTCCGCTGTACTCTTGTTGAATTTTATCCGCACCCCCCTTATATGTTATCTTGTGTTTGCTGAAAAAAAAATCTGAAAAAAGGTAAAAGAAAGAGTAAAAAAAAAAAAAAAAAAAAAGAAGAGAATAGAAGTGAAAGGGGCTATGTTGCGGATTGTGTAGCTTCAAATTTTATATCTAAAGTTCAAGTCTGTGGTGTTTCGGACAGCAACATTTACATCTTGTTTGAACGGTTTGTGTCACTTTGTTACAGTACCAATAACCCTCCTTGAACAGCCATCTAAAGCTCCACAAAAACCGAAATCGGACATCTCATCTTGTATCATTTCAATCGCGCAATCATAGCTGCGGTACTGCCACTTCAGCACACTCACAGCCCTTGAGAACAGTAAGAACTTGGGTAAGTAAGAGGTGAGATCGAGTGATTCTACAAATTTTCCATTCCACTTTTCTTGCTGCCGCTAACATGGCAGGACTGAATTCAAGTGTTCGTGGTGGTGGACATAGAGAAAAAGAACCACTAGTCTCACGAGCGGTGTTACGTCAATTTGAAAACTCATTGCTGCATAGCATGGAGAGGATGTTCGATGAACGTCTATCTACACCGCGCCCGTCGTGCTCCACAACAACATAGCCCAACCAATTCTTATGGTGGTCTATTGGTCCATAGTGGACAGCATCGGGAAGGTGCTCACAAGATTTTGAAGGATGATCTAAAAAGAAGACAACGAGAGTGTGAGAAACACTTTCGAGTGACCCACAAAAATAGTGAGGGAGTGTTTCCAAATCCAAATAAAACCCCACAGCCTCAAAGAACCAAGACACCAGGAAAAGAGGGATTAGTTTTGATGGATAGGAAGGGGAATTTAAAAGAATTGAGTGAACCCAATGCCATGTTCTCCCGTGTGAATATTAGTGATGAAGATTATTGTGGTTCCACCAAAAGAAAAATTGAGCAAGAGAGAAGGTCCTATGGACAGCAACACTCATGTGAGAAAGAGTGCCACCAAACAAAATTGAGTGTGAGAGTTCAAAATGAAAAGAGGAGAGATTCCACCATATGCGAGAAAGAGCGCCACCAAACAAAACTGAGCATGAGAGATCAGCATGAAAACAAGAGAGATTCCACCATATGTGTAGAGGAGAGCTACAAAATTCAGTGTGAGAGAGAGACAAAAAAAATTGAGTGAAAAGGAAGAGGAATCATGTGAGGAATTATTTACTACTAACATCATAATACCTTCTTCTAGTTGTTTTTCTTGTGTGATGCAGGTTCATGATGAAAATGATGTGGTGAATTATGATCAGCCCCCAATTTTCGATGAGGAAGATCAAGTGATGGCAATGGATGGTCATGCTGAAATTCCATTGTGTAGCATGCAACCTAAAGTTCAGATTGAAGACATTAATGATGCAAGTGTTTTCCATTCAAGTGATTCAAGCTCATTAGCATTTGAGGAGGCTTAGTCTCTTGGTTCTTTTGCAACAATCGCTGCTCCAATTCCATTGGAGAACATTATGAAATATGACACATATGTATATGTTCCTTCACAAGATGCTGAAGTGATTGTGAATCCAAACCCATATGAGGATGAGGGCTGCATAGCCAAACAAGAGAGTGACAAAAGTGAGTTGTGTCATTCCACCCACTTTGACCATGAAAGTATAAAAATTGAGAGAGTGAGAGATACACCACGAAAAAATAGAGATCTAGAATGCAAGACATGTGAGGATATTTTTAAAACTAACACTCTCATCTCTATTTCTAGTGTGGTCTTTCCAAATGTGCAGGTTTGTAATGAGACTAAGGAAGAGATGGCTGCTCAAGGCAACTCCATACTTGTTGAGAAAAGTAAGAAGGTTGTCGTTCCTCTGAACAAATTGTTTGCTGCCCAAAACATGAACCATGACGAGGAAAGTAGTGAGATTTTAGAGGTGCCATCCATGGTACTTGCTTTGTCACAAAGTCTGAATGGTGATGAAGGTAATTCAAATTTGAATTTGCAAAATATAGAGGTGAGTAATTTTGATAAAGAACATGTTTCATATGGAATTGACCATAATATTTGTGTTGATTTGGTAGTGTCACATGATCATACCTTTGCTGAAATTTTGCAAGTTGATAACGAATGTTCAGTTTTACATGATCTTTTCTATGGTTTGATATGGTTCATATGCATGATACTTTACACTCATATATGTGATACTATGCATGTAAATAAATTTGGCAATATAGAAATGGATACTCATGAGATTACTGTTTCAGGAATAGAACATAATCAAAACCTTTATGCTGAATTGATAAATCTCATATTGATATGAGTACTGAATTTTATTTTGATGAAAAGTTTGATATTGCGAAGATGAAGTATGATAACATGAATCAAATGATTGGTTTGAAAGAAATTCTTGTGCTCCCATCTTTGAAGCTATTTGCGAGTTTGAAAGATATGTTGAGAGAATGTTTCTTACTTTCCAAAGGAAGTAATGTGAACATGAATCATAACGAGCAAAAAGAGAAAAACAATACAAAATATTATTGGAATTATCATATACATCCACCCTCTATTTTTGTCTAGGTTGTTTTTAGGTAAACCAAAGTCGAGGTCGACTTTTCTTCAAGGGAGGGAGGATGATGTGATCATGCCATGGCAATCGACATTCACCATTTGTTCTATGCATCAATGCAAGGTGAAAGCTATGCTTAATTTCAGATTATTTAGATTTCCACCTACAAGGCTACTACTTGGTTTATATGATTATAGATTAAAAACACCATGCTGTGATGGAAGAAGAAGATCATGATGTTGTCACAACACTACAAGTCAATGGCCAAGCACAGTTCTTTGGTTTACAAGAGTTAGAGTCGAGGGGCGACTCCTTTTCAAGAGGGGGAGGATGATGAGGACATGACAACTCCTAATGTTTTGTCTTATGAAGATCATTCACCATCTAACACAAGTGATCGTGTCGTGGGCCTCTTGCACAAACACATTCCAAGAAGATACACGTGAAGGTGAATTTGCTCCTTGCTAAACTTAACATTGAAATATTTGAGAATATTATACTACCTAAAATGTTGTACATATGTGTTGACAAGGTTTACATAAGAAGGAGCTACTTACGGACCCAAGGAGAGGAGATGGTTTGCACACAACCCGAACCAACAAACCATCTAGCTGACAGCACGAAGCATCGAAAAGAAATATTCACAACTCTTGATTCTTTGAAGCTTTGGAGGTCCATGAGGACTTGTTGGAAAGCTTGTCCAGTTAGCTTTCGAATGCAACCAATTTCACATCATTTGGACCATGCATCAAGGAGTTATGATCGTATTAGTGTAGACTGCTCTGAAGCTCAACAGTCTGCATGAAGCTGAAGTTGCATGCTCAAACTGTACCATTCTTCAATGTTTCATGGTGCATGCTATACATGGTTGGAACCCACATCAAGTCTAGTTTCACACCCAACAAGTGGATTGTCGTTTAGACTTCCCATGATGAAGTTATGGTCAGTTTAGTGGAAACTGCTCTGGAGGTCAACAGACACGCGAGACCACTTCGGGAAGCCATCTCGTGGAGACCTTTCACATAGCCTATCTTCAGAAACTCCAACTTGTTTTCACACCTAACTAGGAGGGTTGTTCCTAGTATATATATCCCCTGCCTCTAAGCTACTAAAAACTTTTTTGGATGATTTGATAATCTACTTGATATGGTATTGCAGCCGAGCTGCTGAGTGTTCTTACACACACTTTGTTCTTGCGAGTTCTTCTTGGCCTTGTGAGAGATCTCTCGAGGTCCCCTACTTCGTGCTCTCTGGCTTCCGTTTGGCTGCGCCGTATTATGTGGATTAGTCCCGGTTTGTGGTTCTGCGATCGCTCGGAGATCGAGTCGAAGTCCTTCGCGATTTCGGTGCCTCTCTCCCTGTCCGCTTGGTCACAACCAACCTTTGTCAGGTATAAAGCTTGTTATCCCCGCTGTTTCTACAGCAAGTTATCATGTTCTCAAACCTACTGTCGTGAAGATCGGGCCATCCCCGTGCTGACATCAAATCGGTACTTACCAAGTTATGATTGTCTTTACTACATTAGATGAGTCTCTATATCTGCTGTCTCGGAATACCTTTATCATTTATCATTTATTATTTATCCTTTATTATTAGAAAACTCATAATTATTATTTATTTACTATCATCTTTATTTATCTTTATTATTTACTTACCCTGCTAAAAGTATTGGAATGATTGATTTATTATAAGTAGATTTATTATGAGTCATATGAATGTTGCCTCACGGTCCTTCCTTTGGGAAAATATAAATTACCATGCTTGAAATACTCTAGGTGAAGTGCTACAATGGTATAGAGTTTATTTTTCGAAAACATATCTCGTGCGCTTGCGAGATATATAAAATTTATTTTATATATGTGACTAGTAAGTGTAGATTTATTTTATATCAAGTGTTTGTAGACGCCGTTGCAAGGTTAGGTTTTTTCTTTCTACCTTATAGCGGCGACGTTCAGAAATTCCAACACATATGCATCTATATATACATACAGAGGGTATAGGCTAAGCGTGGGTGAAGGTTAAGATGGCGTAGATTATAGTTAGGTTAGCGACATATACACACATGCATATGTATATGCCTAGGCGAATTGGCTTGTAGTCCAATGGTAGGGCGGTCGGTGGGACGCTACCCACCGGGGTTCAAATCACGGTGCTCGCACCTTTCTTGGGATTTTCCCGGATTTTCCGGCGTTATGCATTAAGTGGTAGCGGCGTTCCGTCGGCGACGACGCGCCGCTTCTGGTGACTTCGAGAATCTCCGGATCTGCGGCCGCCCAGTCCCCCGGAGGTGCTCATAGGGGTAGGGTTTGCGTCGCGTGTGTTCATAGGGGTGAGTGTGCGTGCGTGTTGTGAGTGTCTGCGTTGTACTGTGTCGTTCTAAAAAAAATATGTATATGCCTAGGGTTAGTAAGATGGAGAGCATTATCTAGGGTTAGCCATACATAGGCATACGCCCGAGCATATACGCGGCACATATATACATGGGTGCATCTATGTATATATAAACTAGCATCGCGCGGGGGAGTGGGCCGGGATTTGTTGCTAATGACACATTATTAAATTAAATCATTAACGACCGGTAGAAACCGTAATCAACAGAATGGCACAATATTAGACCATTGTGTGGTCCTATGTGAATATATAGAAGAAAAAAAAGAGAAATATTAAATATGGAAGCATCTAGTAGAATTATGGGCACTGTAGCAAACATTAATTTAACAAAAAGTGGTAAAGAAAAACCCATGAGAGATGTGGCATAGGGAAACCGTACTGGTTGCATTGCGTATAGCTACAATATTTCTTTTACAAAATGGGATGATGAATCTTGGTGAGCATCTTCTATTTCACAGACTAATGCTCAAATTATAATTTCACCAGTAGAGGATGGTCAGAGTAACACTAAGGTATTTTACAACAACACTAAGGTATTTTACATGCAGGCACTAAGTAGTTTCACATATACAGGATGGTCAGACTTCACAGGAACATTGCAAAGATAATTGCTAGTAAAATGCCATTCAGTTTTCAGGAAAGAAAAATCAAGTGCTTTAACTATTTCTGTTCTTCTTCAAACATTGTGTGGATTCGTGGAATGGTACACATGGCAGGTAGCAGAGGGAAGCAAAATAACAAATGGTAAGACAGGAGCAACAGCACCAAGTTAAGAGCTTACGATGGTGTCCACTGCACATCAAGGGCGCCGAATTCTCTGCGGATAATAGATATGTGTTAAGAAATAGTAATTAAAAAGGAGCTATGGAGGAGGTTGCATGGATGGGCTAAAACTTGCGCACATACCATTTCCGTCTCCAGAAGCTGTAGCAGACAAACGTCTTCTGCGACTTTCAGTGGCAATGAACGGCCCTGGCCGTGGCATATCTATTAGTTAGTAAGGAAAAAAAAATGTTCAGTACGGTGGCCTTGGTAGTTTGGACACGTGTAGATGAATGGATCTATTTATAGAAGACTATAGTTTTCGTAGGCCTGAAGATTTCCGTCTCCCCTCACAAAACACTGTTCTGGCAACAGTAAACATTGCACGCAGCCAGTACCGCCCCGGCCCCGGCTCCCTTGGCCACGTCCCTGCCATCCAGAAACGTCTTCGCCCACCGTTGCCTCTTCCACGAAAAAAAAAAACAATCCAACCATCGGTGCCTCCGCCTGCCGCGCGCCGCGGCCCGGCCTCTTCGCTCCCTCTGCCTCGACGTCGCCGTCGTCCCCGCCGCTCCCTCCCTCTGCCTCAACGTCGCCGGCGCGCCGCTCCCGCCGCCGCCGCGCGGCCCCGCACACTGCGTCTGCAACGGCCTCTGCCGCTTCGCCCGCCGCCGTCTGACGGCGCCTCCACCGCCGTTCGCCCCTACGAAACGCCCCACCCGCCAGGTATCTGCATCCACTGACCTTGCGTCCGTTACGTCCATGGCCAACGACTTCTTCGACCGAACCTGCACCACCGCCATGCCTACTTCCGGTGCGGCATCGCACATGCCAACAACCCCGGCTTCTTCGGCGGCCACCTTCGACCGAACCTGCACCACCGCCATGCCTACTTCCGGTGCGGCATCGCACATGCCAACAACCCCGGCTTCTTCGGCGGCCACCTCGAGTCCACACTCATCTGATCTCACGCTCAATCCAATACGCCACTCGGAACTGCCGCTGCGGTAGCAATCCAGGTCCACATCGATGATGCCCACCATGTGTTCACTGAAATACCCTCAGGTAACATATGTTACGAGTTGTGCTTCCTTGAGGATTTGACTGAACTAGCACGCATCCCTCATGATCTGCACCATTGCCACTGCCAAGATATCAGTCAAATTTTCCTTCTTTTTTTGTGCTGATTACATTTTACCAGTGTTAGCAGTTTTGATTGTACGCGTTGAATCTCTATGCTGCTAACTGAAATGATTGCCCATGCAGCAACATGCTCCCCAAGAACTCGGTCTGCTGCAGCACGAAAGTTGGAGCCTCAGAGAAATTGTAGTATTGTTTAGATTTACTGGCCTGATTTAAGAATAATCTGTGTGGTAATACCCTTTTTTTAAAATTAGTCTGCCAATATTAGATATGTACTTCGGATTATATGAGCCTGCGTTCAATTTGCTTTGTTTCCACATCATCAAATGTCGAGTACCACAAAAACTTCTTACATTTGTAGTCATTTTCTCCAAATGCAAAGTATATATCATTATTTTTCATCTGTTTACAATCAGGTTACTTTTTTAGATTTTTTCTTTGATCTTCAAATATTGCTTATTCCATGGCCATAACCTAAATGTTATGTTTCAATCGCAATTGGATGATACATACCGCCTTTTATCACTGCATCTGAATCTGTTATATGTATATTGTCAGCTTGCTATCCGCGCTTTGTGCGGGTTTACCTGCTAGTTTCATTGATAATAGAACGAAGTAGCATACTGGTGATAGAACGAATACGTGAAAGTTCATAGAAAAAGAAGGGGCACAATAGTACTTGGTGTTCGGTGTGAAAAGAAAGTGTAAAATACATGGTAGTAGCCAGCATGGCAGCGGACGCACCTAGCCGTCATCTGACCAGCCGGGGTCGCGAGGCCGACGGTCCTGGATCTGAAGGCGAGCTGCGTGGAGGTTCACCATGTACTCGTCTGCCGCCACGGGGAGCTATGTGGCAAAGGGAAAGGAACGATTAGTTATGTATGTCGTTGTGGAAGGGAAGCAGTGAATGTACACCGAGAACAAAATCAGCGATGTTGTGGCAGCAATTTGAAGGAGGCGGCGACTCGATATGCAAACGTGGACTCACATAGTCGTCGCCGGACCTGCGGGGTTCGCGAAACTGACGTTCCTGAATCTGAAGGCGATATGCATGAAGGTTCACCATGTAGGTGTGCGCTGGTATGGGGAGCTGCGTGGCAAAGGAAAGCGAAGGACTAATTATTTATGTTTGCTATGGAAGGGAAGACCTGAATGAATAAAGTAAATGGAACCAACAACATTGGCAATAATAATACGGCGCAAATGTGGTTCATCTACATGAGCAGGCGTGCGCTTACGTCCTGTATCCATGACAGGAGGGAGCAGCCCGCGGGTAGTGGTAGGGCAAGGAACAGTATAGTAGGTTGGCCGGTATAAACCTGCGCCAAATGGAAGCAGCTGCAATCAGTTAGAAGTGAAGGAAATAACTACAGCATCATGTAGCACACATTGGCAATAACAAATGAAGTCATAAGTGAGAGTATACCCTACTTTTATGTCCCGGATATTGTTATCGCAGAAGGAATACAGGAACTTTTAGTTATCAAGACTAAAAACTTTTTTTTTAGCAGTTCAAAGAAATTAAAAAAATGCACATGCACATGCTTGCTGTCATACTGTCGAGTAAAATTTTTAGTTACCTTTCGTGCGCTGAAAAGGTCAATGCTTTGCAACTCACATCACAAAAAGTAAGCAAAGGCATGACATTTTAACGATCCAGTTTCAAATAAATGGAATCCACCATTCACTTGACCTCTTCTGGTATACCTAAAAAAACCATTTGCAATCAGAGAAGACAAATTTGTCAAAATTACAAAAAAAAAAAAAAAGGAAAAATATCAACTAACTTAAAATAGACAGCATGTATACTGATATTTGTTTAGGGCATACAAATAATAAACCTTACAGGGCCTGTTAGAAAACATGGTATGGCAAGTATTCAGTGAAGAGTTCAACAAACCCTGAGCATCTATATCCACTGGATAGAAAGAATCTGAATGCAACAGTCAGCAGGCTGCAAAACTGACAATACATATCTAATCAAGAAGCCTAAACAGTTTGTCCGATCAGCAGAGACGATGAATCAATCAAAAGCCGCAGTGCGTGTGCACATGGTCTGGGCCAGTTTCAAATTGACAGGTACTGATGTAATCAAAGGTAAGTTATTGAAGATGAGTCATAGGATTAGTGACTGTATCATGACATAGACAGATCATGAATTAGGGAATAATTATTTGGGAAATCCAGATCAAAACTCTTATCATCAGTAAGCTCAGGCATCAATTGTATAAGGATTGAATATATGAATAGAGAATATCAGGCACTTCACATGATCAGAGGAGTTATCGAATAAACAATTCGTTGTTAGAAATAAAAGGTTAGATAAACTATCCTAATTAGTAGGATCAATATTAACTTTATGCTGCCTTGTAACGCTGTTCCCAAATGAGTCATAGGATTAGTGACTGTATCATGATATAGACAGATCATGAATTAGGGAATAATTATTTGGGAAATCCAGATCAAAGAAACACATCAGACACCAAGGGCTCCATGTTCAACGAACACAAACAAAACCAATAGCAGCTTAGGCTGTTATAGATTCATAATCAGGCTCACTTGTTTGGCTGCTGTTGCGGCTAGTGTGGCAAGCGGCAGCGAATTCGTCATTCCACGAGCCTTCCCGATGCGGCAGAAGAGGCAGCCGGGCGTCGTTTGCCGCGGCGCCCGGGTGGCGGGCGTCGCCGCAGCGGAGGTAGTCGCAGCGCGTTATGCCACGCCGAGCCGTCGTGCGGTGTTGAGTTGACGGGCCATTGGGGCTCCGCCCGGCGAGGGACGGGGGGTGGGGGGGGTGGGGAGGCAGGCGGCAGTTGTTGCGGTGTGGATGGGAGGGAGTGCAGCGGCGGCGCAGGGCGGCTGCGGTTGTGGCTACGAAGACGGATGCGAGAGGAGGCGCCGAGTTCTGCGCGGAGTGGTGGAGAGTGGTGGTGGCGCGAGGGGTGTTGCGGTGAAGCGGTCGCGGGCGGCGCGGAGGAGCGGAGGGGAGGCGGACAGGTCGGCCGGATGACGGCGGGTGGAGATAGAAGGGATCAATGGATGATGATGGAGAATTCGAAGTCGACGTGGTGGCCATTGATTCGCATCGGACGGACGGGAATAGTAGGCTACGTGGCGCGGCGTGGAAACAGAAAATGTTGTATAACTTTGGGTAATGGTAGATGGTAGATATCCTACTATTTTAGCTGATTGGGTACCGGTATATTCGGGTACGTGACATGGTGTCTACATATTCTCAACATATAATGCCAAGTTAAGTTAGCGTGCAAGTATAACTACGGGTAACATATATATTTATATAAAAGAAAGGAGTAGCATAAAGGCTAGAATTTAAATGGGCACCAAATGATATGAACAAGGGTCTAGATATGTAGAGCATGAATTTAGAAAAATTTTGGTGGTGGAATCAAGTCATTTGGGGTTAGGATGGAGAAGATATGAATTAACAAGGATTTAATAGGAAGGAACATACGAAATATAACTTGGGAATTATTTCTAAAAATTAGAGTAATAGAAATGAGATGTAAATGCTTGGTAGGATCTGGGGTGTACCTAGTTTATTTAGAATTTTATAGGAATTTTTCTATGCAAGGAAAATGGTTAATCTCCGTGTACGCTTCTCGGGTGCACCTAGCAATTTCCCTGGCTGACAAGTGGGGGTCAGCCTAGTGGACACTGTCTGCTGTACTGGGTTGCGGACCCAGTCCGCACTGTGTCGTGGACCTGCTGCTGCGTTCCTTTGTTCCATGTGAACAAGGTCTATAGAAAGGAGAAGGGAGGGCAGGTGCCACACTGATGTGCGGGACCCACGAGCTAGGTGGCCTGTCCGCATTGGCCAAGGCGATGTGCGGCGCCCTCGGATTGATTCCGTCGCCTGTCCTCATCCTCCCCTCTTGGCGGCGAGACAGACGGAGAGATAGAGAAAGAGCGAGAAGGGGAGAGAGGGAGAAAGTGGGACGGAGGGAGCGGAGGAGGATGCGGCGACGGCAGAGAGGCTCGGCGGAGGGCAAGGCGGAGGTGCACAGCGCCGGCGATGAGGAGGCGTAGGGCGGCGGAAGGAGAGAGAGGGAGTAGAGGAGAGCGGGGGAGAGAAGCCGATGACGGCGGCGGCTCAAGTCAGTGTCGCGGCTAGTCTGCGGCAAATGTCGGCGTTCCCTCGTGTTCGAGCTCGGCTCCATTGATGGTGAGGCCCGGCAAGCTCGGCGTCTTTATAGCCAAGAGTAAGGCGGTGGCGCCCAAAACATCTCCGACGACCACGCTGCGATGCTTACTACTCCGTATGTTCTTGCGAGGCAAAACGACGACCGCACGAGGCGGGTCGTTGGAAATATCTCGGCCGTATATGTTCTTGCGAGCAAAACGACGACGCCCGAGGCGGTTCGTTGGAAATATCTCGGCCATGCTCACGTGCTCGGGCGCGGTGGCAATGAAGGTCAACGCAGTGAGTAAGGCGATTTGCGGCGATATTTCGCGACGCACGAGGCGGTTCATTGGAGGTACATCAAATTTTTCCAAAAAATTTCTCACTTTGACTAGGACAATGTGGGACCCATACTCGTTTCATCTCCTGTTTTTTTTGAGAATTACACAAGACAACGCAGACGCCACAACACGCACGCACACTCACCCCTATGAACACACGCGACGCAAACCCTACCCCTATGCATGAGCACCTCCGAAGGGCGACCGGGCGTGGGCGGATCTGGAGATTCTCGAAGTCACCATAGGCGCCTCGTCGTCGACGGGAACGCCGCTACCACTTAATGCATAACGGTAAATCCTTGGGAAAATCCCAGGAAAGGTGCGAAAGACCGGGATTTGAACCCCTGGTGGGTAGCGTCCCACTGGGACCGCCCTACCATTAGACTACAAGCCAATTAGCCGTTTCATCTCCTGTTAAAGGGATGTGACACCCTGAAGTGCGGACGTGACACCTTCCCGTCCACCCATTCATGTTCGAGCATTCTACCAGAGCAAGATGTGACTTCAGAGTACTACTCCCTCCGTCCGGGAATGTCTGCACGTTTGGGATGGAAGCATGGAGATCAACGCAGGTGTAAAATTACTAAAATACCCCTCCAAAGGATGTCACATCGGTCACTGCAGAGTTGTTCAGAAGCGGAGGAGTGTGGAATCGGAGCATTGGAGAAGGAACTAGAACAGGCCAGTACGCTTAAGTCCCTCCGTGGTTCAGGCGTTGGTGCAGAGGCTCCAAGCTGTACTTTTGTGCATCGAACTGTGTGCAAGTGACTCTTTATTCTCGGAAAATTTTTGAACCACAAACGTGCAGTTAATCGTGGACGGAGGGAGTAGTTCCTTCATTGTTGGCAGCGTACTGTAGGGCTACCAGAGCATTCCAGAAAGTTGTACATAGGGGTATTTACGTAATTTTACTACCTGCATTGGTATGCGTGCTTAGTCCTACAATTGTGTTTTTTCATGGGACGGAGGGAGTATCTCGGCCATGCTCACGTGCTCGGGCGCGGTGGCGATGAAGGTCAACGGAGTGCAGTAGTAAGTCGCACGTGCGCGAGAACGACGACACGGGCGCGGAGCAGACGCGGTGTGCGTCGTGGGAAAGATGACAGACGGGGGGAGAGACTGACCGCCGGGCCCGGTTTGTCGGTAAGAGAAGAAAGGGGAAGGGGCTGGGCTGTGCGCTCGCTGGGAGGGGAGAGGGAAGCAGAGAGAGAGAGGCGCACGCTGGCTGGGCGAACGGGGAGGAGGTGATTTGAGCCTGAATTCCATTTCCTATTTTGGAATTGCTTCTCTATTTTCCCAGAAAATAAAATAAGCACATTAGAGTGGATTTCAAATTAAATTTCAAGGAGATTTGAAAGTAGATGGTTTGGGAAAATGTCAAGGAGATTTACCTGGTGCCAAAATAAATTCTAGGGCAAACAATCATGCAAGCAATCAAACATTCAAGCAATCATTTCAAACAAACATATAAACATTCCAAGCACCAATGCGAAGTGATTTTCTACTTCTAGAAAAATATTCAAAGCGCCACTATTAATCCTACGAGACGCAAAATGCATATGGTGGATTTTTAATGCAAAGTTTTGCAAAATATTTTTTAAAATGGTTTCACGGGAAATAATTTTATTGTTCTACAGAAAATAAATAATACAAATTTTAATTTGTTGTAGAAATTTAGAAAGTTCAAATTTTTATTGTTTTTTAACATGATGCAAAACACAGGGTGTTATATATACTTATCTATGAATAGAATGCGCGGACAAATAAAAAAAGGGTCCCTCTCGAGGTATATATACTTTGCTCTCCTCGGAACTTTTCCTTTATTTCTAATACATGTCATCTTTAGGCTTTTAGGTGGGCGCTTTCCTTTATGCTGCCACAATGGCATCTTTAGGCTTTATTTAACTATTGTCAAATTCCCAAACGAAGAAAAGAATGGACCGAGGCCAAGGGATCAAACAATCACCTCATCAGAAAGGAGAGGAGGGAGCAGTGTCTACGTACTGATGGCATGCAATTAAAGCGTATAGTATACTTGCAGGGGCCGAGTTAGGCACGGTGTGCTTGCTTTAGCTTGGTGATGAACTCTTTTATATTCTGCGGACGCGCCCTTCACGCCTTAGCTTTTCTAAAGATAAAGAAACCGTGTCAAATAACCTTCACGGGAATCACGCCTCCTTTCTACTAATCTAAAGAAAACAAAGCTCGTCAAATAAAGAAGAGAGAATAAATAAAGATCAAGGCAAGGCAAAGCATCTAATTAAAAGTTCATCACGTGCATTGCAAAGATTGATTCAATTCGACATATATACGAGTGCAACACACTTTACCGCCGGCGCATATCGTCTGGTGCTCAGCTCAGCGCCTCATTTGATCCCTCCAGCTAATAATTGGCTGTTAAAAATTGCTTGTATATAGAATCAAACAGCCAGCTAATAAAGCAGCTAAAAATGAGTTTTTTTTTGACAACTAGCTAAAAATGAGTTAAGACCTCAGCTAAAAGTTACCAGTAGTTCACTAATTAAATTGGTCCAACTCAGTTAATTAAAAGCAGTTAATAGTTTGGAAAATTACCGATTTTCCTCCCATCTTGCCATTCCGTCCCATCTCCATAGCTCATTCTGCCGCATGCATATAGCTAGGGCTGGACGGCAAGATCGATCTCGTGTCTCGATAGCTCGCATGGCTCTTGGTCTTGGCTTGTTTCCCCTTTTTAACGAGCCAGTCCACCATTTTAACTTGTAATTATGTTAATGAGCCAAGCACATTTAATAGCCCAACAACCTAATTTAACATCAGCTAGGCTTGACGTTATGCATACCTCCTAAAAATCAAGTGTGCAGGGCCTAGGTGAGCTCTTCCTAAACTGTATAGTATATATGTGAAGGGCCTAGGTGATCTCCTCCTAAAAATAATTTTCAGATTTAAAAAAAATCATTTAGAAGTTGTAAAAATAAGAAAAATAATTAGTGTGGCCAGAAGTCCGGAGGACCAACCAGCACTCATAGCCTTCGGGATTCAAACCCACAACTTCTTGCCTCGTGTGTTCTATTCCCTCCACTGCACCACACAATCACCTGCAACTACTTATATGTTCTATCTATTTGTACTAAGATGTATAAATCTTGTAATTAATATTTTGACTCATAAACAATCTTAAATGGGAAAATTTTCTATTACAAAATTTTAGACCTTGTCAGGCACTATAACTTTTATGTATAGGACATGTCTCCATCCAACATCATTGAAAAATAACAAAGATGGAAAACGATGTAGAAGAGCTGACCTGCATGCTGCAGTTCGCTAGCTGTTTAAGCACACCTGTTCTGTACCCACACGGGTTGTCCAACCCTTTTGGCGCATAGCAAGTGGTCCATTCTCCTTTTACGGCATCTGAGCCAATATGTCCAGTAGCCACAATTTTTTGAAAGACACATGCTGCAAATTAATCTTCTTATAAATCGTTTAGCGCGCACTCTTCTCCGTTTTTATTTCATATATATAAAACTTTTTTCCTGAGCCAATAGAGCCAATGCAACCATGAAGAAGAAAAAGAAAGCAAGACTCGATTCCTAATCTACTCGTTACACAGCACGTGCCTTCTGAATCCAAATAAACCCATACTTTACTAAATATTCTGCAGGTACACGTAATCGTAGCTGAATGAAAAACGGCCATGAGCCCGTGACAAAAATCGGAACATGCCTGTTTATCCAAACACCTGTCCCATGTTTATATTTGGGAAAACTGTGTTTTTGCCCGTCTAGTACTCCAATTGTGATTTCACCGCTGTTTTTTCAACTTTGTAATTTTACCCTTACTATTTTGAAATGAATCATATTCGTTTGCCCCTGTTTTGGATGTCCGTCAAATGGACCGAGAATAAATGAATTTAAAAAACTAAACCAGAAAAACAAAAATGAAATGACCACACTGCCCCTTATCCGTATCTCAAGGCTCTTCCTCATCCTGAATCGAACGCAGGCGCATGGGCTCCTACATCAGCCGCCAGCGCACGGCGCATCCATCAGCGGCGGCTTCTTCATCTACGTAGGGCGCGCAGTGCGGCGGCGCCTCTCGGCCTTGGGGGCTTCTACGTGGTGCGGCGGCTTCTCCGGGGCGCATGTCCGCACACGTGAGGGCGGCCGCAGCACCCATCGTGCACGCCACAGGCGGCGGCGGTGCCCGGCCACGGTTCTCTGGCGACGCCCGCCGCATGTCTCGTCCGGCTCAGGGGTGCCCGCCGCATGTCTCGTTCTTCTGGGCACGGGAGACTAGCAAGCTGCGGTGTGGAGGGAGACAAGACAGCATGGACGACGGATTTGGGGTAGGCAGCTCGTGTTTGGGGACATGGGCTCTCGTGGTGTCCTCGGCGGCCGCCCAGAGGAGCTACTGAAGGCCAGCGACGTCCGCGCGCGTGCCGTTGCTTGTAACCTGTGTGTATTACGTAAAAGAAAATGTAAAAGAAAAGAAAAAAAGAAATTGTAAAAGAAACTATTTGAAATGAAAACAGATTCTATGCAAAGAAACCATAAAAGAAAAGAAAAGAAAAGAAAAAAAAAAAGTGACATTTAGACCCCGGTTGGTAACCAACCGGGTCTGGAGATGCATTACGTGGCAACCTTGGAACCCGGGCTGAAGATCCCTTTAGTCCGGAGTTGGTATAAGAAGTCCCTATTCAGTCCTGATTGGGGTACAGGGGACTAAAGGACGGGCCTTTAGTTTCGGAGTCGCAGTCCCGGTTGGGAGAGGGGATTCCCAGCCGGGATTGATGTTCAGTCATGTACTAGTGGCACAAGACAAAAGTTTAGCCGGTGCAGATTCAGAAATTAATATTCTTCTTCTTCCTATTGCTACCGGTGCTCGAGGCTGCAAAAGATATCAACCCCTGGCAGTTGTTGTCAAAAAAAAAACCCCCTGGCAGTTTCATGATTGACCCGGCGACGTGTAGAGAGCACTATCCGTTGCTCTGCTGCTTGAGCTGATGGAAGGAGGCACAAAGCGGATGACCACTGCTCAGCACATGTCGCCTGATTTTTTTTAAGAAAAACAGGCTCCTGTGAAATAGCAACTCCCTATTTTGGAGTTACAATTTTATACCGCAAAAGATGAAGACATAGATTTTTTCTTGATCTGATCTAGATTTTGCGTGCATACATTTGAATTTTAGAAAACAATATTGTCATTATATTTTGCATGTTGTGGTGCCATATTTTTAGTATTGTAGCAAACATCCCTTTTGCCTTAATTAGATTATAACTGCATAGAGATGTCATGTGAAATATAACATAGTGTTGCAAGGTGGAAATTTTTCTAAATTGCAAGTGGGATCGTGCGGCGGATAGGAGGACTAGGACGCAGGGCATTACCGTAAGGGAGAACATAAATTAAGAGACGAGTTGATCTAAATGTGATGTTCATTCCATGTGCAAGAACGCAAAAATAAAATAAAAAATAAAATTATAAGAGATATCTGGAACAATCACAAGAGAAAACGAAACACAAATAACCAAGAAGATTGAAAATATAAACACACTGACAGAACCGAACTGAAGCACATGTGATTTATTTTCTAGACGCAATGGACGACCGGCGGGAGAGGTGCAGGGGCAGCGGCGCTCTGTTTTGCTCCCTTGGTGCTCTTGGGGTTGCTGGGGACGAAGCTGACCGGCGAGCATGTCACCTTGATATTGTACATGCGCGTCTTGGCGAAGCCGACCCTGAACCTCACCAATGCGGTGACGATCACGGCGAAAGGTTTGCTTGGCGCGTTGGCTGGGAAGTCGGCGTCGTCCCAGACTCCCTGCAGCAAGGCCACCGACGCGACGATGGTCGTCACATTGCGCGCCGGCTGCCGCAGCAGCACGCCCGACGTCGTCGCCATCGTGTTCGTCTTGGCCCTGATCCAGTACATCATCTGGGGCCAGTACATATACTATACGGCCGTACGTGCATATGTGCATTGCTATTGTAGGAAGAGGATCAAAACAACAGTTAGGCCTTGTTTAGTTGGTGTTAGAAAGTTAGAATTTGAACTCCTGTAGCACTCTGTAAGATTTTCGTTTGTATTTGATAAATATTGTCCAATCATAGATTAACCAGGCTCAAAAGATTCGTCTCAAGTGATTTACAACCAAACTGTACAACTAGTTATTTTTTTTTACCTACATTTACTGCCCATACATGTGTCCCTAAATTGATATGATGTGATGTGATGGAGAGAGAGTGAAAAAAACTTGGAAGTTGGAGGAACTAAACAAGGCCTTAGCGACATGTTTTGAACGAAATTGTGGTCTTTTTTATTTTAGCAACAGAGAGGAATCTTGTAGTACACATAGGCACTGTAGCTCCCTCTCAAATATCACTGTTCACTCTCACACATGACACTGTTCATCCCCTCACAAAATCACTATACAGTAACCGTACCGGATTTATATAAACAGGCCCGACCTGTTAGGAACAGTATAGACCCGTTAATAAACAGTAGTCACCCGCCATTAACAGTATCAACTGTTACGAACAGTGTAGACCCGTTATGAACAGTATAGCCTGCTACAAAACCCGTTTATCATAAACAGTATGCTCCATTATCGACATGAACAGTGCCATGACCGTTACTGTTCTGCACAGAAAAACCGACACTGTCCACGAACCGCTTACCTCACCATCTCCTCCGCAAAACCTATTTTCTTGCTTTTAGAAAATTCCAAGAAAAATGTAAAACTAAGTACCACCAGAAACCTATCCATACATTTCCACCTCAGTTGCATTTACCTGAATTCCAAAAATTATTCTCGAAAGTTTATTCGATATCGCTTTAAACTTTGAAAATTCATATATTTTCCACCCAAACTCCGATTAGCATGATTCCACTTCCAAAAATCTTCTAAAATCATATTCAACATTTCCATATCATTGTTCTATTATTTGGTGCCCATAAATAAACATTAGCCTAAAAAAGACTCAAAAATAGCCCATCTTCAAGTAATTATACTACCTTTTTTTTCCCGAGTGTGATCATAGCTGCCCCATGCTTCGCACGGGTTTCCCATCAAGTTAAATATACGGCTGTGCATCATTTGTGTATTGCATAAGGTTTTAAATCTTCGGTTATAGCCGTCACTATCTTGGGCTATAGTTGATTGAGGAGGGTGCAGCTATTTGCGATACGTACAATTATTTAGCCATTATAGATCTATTTAGCTTGCTATATTTGCTGTTTGAGGAGGCTACGTGCTACAAGTTTAAAAGACTTTGCAAGACAAGGATGATAACAACGGTTAGTGACATGTTTTGAACGAAATTGAGCTCTTTTTAACGACAGTTAAGATGCCTTGCGTAACTAACCCTGTGTGGATCAGGGCATCATTGCTGGCAGCTCCAAGGAAAGCATTCATATGGTACTGATTCTGAACAGCTAGCATAGCCCTCTACTTTTTCTTTGGGTTGTTTTTGTCCATTCATATATATGGAAAAAGCAATATCTTCAGATGTGCCCAACAAGGTACATATGGAGAAAACAAGAGCAAAGCAAAAGGACGATGTGATCCAGCATGAGAGCAACTTGCATGCTCATGCTTCTGTCAAGGCGTCGTCTTTATCTCTCTGGCGAGCTAGAGTGCCAATACTGATGGCGCGCGGTGGGGGTGACGACTGAAATTGAAAGAATATGGGACGATGGGGCAGCACGAGGCGGGTGATCGAGGATCTCGTAGCTTACTGGAGTGGATATAGTGTGGTGCCAGTGCAAATGCAGATGATTCTGGGGAGCACCTGCTTCTGCACTATGATTTTGTCAAGCAGTACGTGCTGCTGGGGATTATAATTTTATAAGGATTGAATGTGCTATAAGATGATAGGAGATAGCAATACAATGGAAATCCTCGAGGAGTTCAAAGCTAGATTAGCTGTTCCTTTCTCTTTTTGGCGATCATTGTTTAATTTGGTGTCATTTTTGAGCAACCAAATATCTCAAAAGTTCAAGCAAGTTCAGACATGAATTCACCAAGAGCGAATAAGGCCGGCCTATATTTCCTATTTTCCCGGGAATTACTTAATGGCTAGAAAATTTTGCTTTAGATACCCTTTAGCCTTTTCCTCTTCTTTTTCTTTCCTTTATAATATAGTCTTTCACAGTGATAATAAGAGATAAATAAATCAATAACTAAGTGTTGACGTCGGATGTGGTCCGAATCGCACACTAGCAAGGGCATTGGATGCTCATTGAGGAGGGTGCAGCTATTTGCTATACGTACAATTATTTAGCCATTATAGATCTATTTAGCTTGCTATATTCGCTGTTTGAGGAGGCTACATGCTAATGCCTAAAACACTTTGCAAGACAAGGATGAAAACAACTGTTAGTGACATGTTTTGAACGAAATTGAGCTCTTTTTAACGACAGTTAAGATGCCTTGCGTAACTAACCCTGTGTGGATCAGGGCATCATTGCTGGCAGCTCAAGGAAAGCATTCATAATGTACTGATTCTGAACAGCTAGCATAGCCCTCTACTTTTTTTTGGGTTGCTTTTGTCCATTCATATATATGGAAAAAGCAATATCTTCAGATGTGCCCAACAAGGTACATATGGAGAAAACAAGAGCAAAGCAAAAGGACGATGTGATCCTGCATGAGAGCAACTTGCATGCTCATGCTTCTGTCAAGGCGTCGTCTTTATCTCTCTGGCGAGCTAGAGTGCCAATACTGATGGCGCGCGGTGGGGGTGACGACTGAAATTGAAAGAATATGGGACGATGGGGCAGCACGAGGCGGGTGATCGAGGATCTCGTAGCTTACTGGAGTGGATATAGTGTGGTGCCAGTGCAACTGCAGATGATTCTGGGGAGCACCTGCTTCTGCACTATGATTTTGTCAAGCAGTACGTGCTGCTGGGGATTATAATTTTATAAGGATTGAATGTGCTATAAGATGATAGGAGATAGCAATACAATGGAAATCCTCGAGGAGTTCAAAGCTAGATTAGCTGTTCCTTTCTCTTTATGGCGATCATTGTTTAATTTGGTGTTATTTTTGAGCAACCATACATCTCAAAAGTTCAAGCAAGTTCAGACATGAATTCACCAAGAGCGAATAAGGCCGGCCTATATTTCCTATTTTCCTGGGAATTACTTAATGGCTAGAAAATTTTGCTTTAGATACCCTTTCGCCTTTTCCCCTTCTTTTTCTTTACTTTATAATATAGTCTTTCACAGTGATAATAAGAGATAAATAAATCAATAACTAAGTGTTGACGTCGGATGTGGTCCGAATCGCACACTACAAGGGCATTGGATGCTCATTGAGGAGGGTGCAGCTATTTGCTATACGTACAATTATTTAGCCATTATAGATCTATTTAGCTTGCTATATTCGCTGTTTGAGGAGGCTACGTGCTATTGCCTAAACCCAAGTTTAAAACACTTTGCAAGACAAGGATGAAAACTACTGTTAGTGACATGTTTTGAACGAAATTGAGCTCTTTTTTAACGACAGTTAAGATGCCTTGCGTAACTAACCCTGTGTGGATCAGGGCATCATTGCTGGCAGCTCCAAGGAAAGCATTCATATGGTACTGATTCTGAACAGCTAGCATAGCCCTCTACTTTTTCTTTGGGTTGTTTTTGTCCATCCATATATATGGAAAAAGCAATATCTTCAGATATGCCCAACAGGGTACATATGGATAAAACAAGAGCAAAGCAAAAGGACCATGTGATCCTGCATGAGAGCAGCTTGCATGCTCATGCTTCTGTCAAGGCGTCGTCTTTATCTCTCTGGCGAGCTAGAGTGCCAATACTGACGGCGCGCGGTGGGGTGACGACAGTTGACGGTCACCAACGACATATTTTTTTCCGTCAACTTACTACCATAAAGGGAGTAAAACTATACCTTTTATACTCATATGCATTTATCACTAATAAAATTCCACTTGTAGTGTCTAATATTTTATTTTGCAGATTTATAATAAAAGCAAGTGGAAAATCGACCAAAGTACGCCATCCGGGAAAGCGCATTATTGCAAAACACAAGCCCAGAGCAAATCGACCCAAAACATCAAAATTGGGCAGAGCCAAGCCCGCCCACAACTTTTCAAGACGAAGGAAGACACCCCACCAAGACCCGGCGGCCGAGCCGAGCCCGAGTGCGGCGCACCACACAGTGCGCCGCACCCTCCCCGGCGGTTTCGCCCAACCTCGGGAGGCGGTTCGTGCACACAAAAATGGGGATTCCCGCCGTGGGATGGTCGGTTTGCTCAGATTAGGAAGGATTACCAGTCGGTTTTGGTGTAAATAAGCATTTAGGCCCCTCCTCCAAGTGTATAAGTAGTCCCCCTTCTCCTCCTCTCTCAACACACACCACTTGGAGTCCGGCAAAACCAGCAATCTTCCTCTCTCTACCACCTCTACCTCTCTCTCTTTCTTCTACTTCTTCTTTCTTCTTCTTCTTAGTTCTTGGTTAGCACTTGGAGTAGAAGAGCTACAAGGAGGGCTTGTCTCCTAGAAGAAAGTGCCTTGGTAATACATCTTCTCTATGGAGCATTCTTCTATTTACAAGTCTTATATCTATGTTCTTGGCCTAACTTATGAACTAGAGTATAGTCTTGTTCATGTTCTAGTGTTGGTATATGAACTAGCATATAGTTTACATATCATAATCTTGACATGTTCATCTCGAGTTCTTCATCGATCATCATATGCCTAACTTGATTAGAGGTAGGATATCGGTTCGTTGTTCCTTCGGGTTTGCTCTTGTTCTAGTCCGTCCATTCGACGAGTGGGGATCCTGGGGGGGACAAGAGTAGTGCTTTCGATATGCGGGCATGGTGCCCGGGTATTACGACACCTGAATATATGAGTGCATGTCACGGTTGAGGGGTAGCGGCTTGGTCGCGTGACAAGCCTTGACCGTCCCTTGAAATCCCCCCCACGTTCGTATGTCTTTGTAGGAGTTCGTAAATGCTTCCCATCGGGCCGTATGGTATCCGGGAGTCTCCCCGTTATCCTAGACCTAACCACGGTTAAATCGGTTTGCATATGATCCTAACTAATCATTTGTATGGCCATGACTAGATACATTAGAATTACTCCATTAGATTATTCATTTATTCTTTATCTATTTTCTTTATCCTTTTGCTAGTGAATTCTTAAGTGTGTATCGCACTATCCATAAACCGTTATTGCTTACCCTGTTATGGACAATTTGGTCTAAGCAAACACAAGTTCCTCTATTCGAGATGCCATGCTAGCTTATTAATCACATGCCTTCCTTTGGGAAAATATAAATAACAATACCACGAATACTTCGGGTGAAATGCTACAATGATAGATCCGTGCGCTTGCGGATGAAATATCTAAGATGGCAAGATCTATCCCGTTGACAATCCCTTGCGGATCACCGACATGGTGGTTTTACTTGGGAATGTCGTCACGCATTTCTGGCGCAAGTATTGGGGATAGGTTTTATACCTATTTCTTTTGATTGCGCTAAGAAATGTCAACAAGCATTTCTGGCGCCGTTGCCGGGGAAGGCATTGTGAAAAAAAAAAATAAACTAGCTGGCTATGAATATGAACTGTGTGTGTGGCTACCATTTGCTCATACAGGCTAATCTTTTATGTTTTCTCCTACTTTGCCGGAAAACTTCATCTCCGATCCAGAGGCACTCCTAAGGAAGAACAGGTCTCATGCCGCTTCTTCTTGCCGGAACCCCGACGGTCGAGACCGACATCCCCGCACCAACCGCATCTCAAGCCATGGCCCGAAGTCAACTGCGTGATTTCTCTACTCCCGCCGTCACGAGCGTGCCCACCGGGCGGTGGTGAATGTGGCGGACAAAAACTTTGAGCTGCGCCTTTGGGGCGATCACCATGGTGCGAGGCCGTCCATTCTGTGGATCGCCTAGCGAGGGCGCCAACGCTCATCTCAACACTTCCTTGAGCCATGCGACACCATCGCGTCATCAAGGACGTCAAACCCGACGTTATCGAGCTCCGCTGTTTCCTTTCTCCCTCGTGAGGAAGGCGAAACAATGGTTCTACAAGGACAAGGAAGTCGCCGATCGACGTGGGCCAAGTGCTCCGCGGCGTTCTGGCTAAGTTCTTCCCGTGGGCAAAACCAATGCCCCGAGGGAAGGATCGCCAATTTCTAGCGGACATCAATGGAACCCATTCCGGAGGCGTGGGAGAGGCCGCGGGAATACATTCTAGCATGCCCGCACCACGGGATAGAGAATTGGGCGGTGCTCTAGAACTTCTACAATGGTCGCACGGCCATATCGAAGGGCACCTCGACGCCGCCGCCGGTGGAGCATTTCTATCGCTCACCATCGATCGTGCAACAGCCCCGATTGACAAAATGGTGGCAAACCGTAGCCGGGGCAAAGACAGAGCCCTAGCCAAAACACAAAAAGGCATGCATACCGTGAAGGAGGCGGATATGCTTGCCGCAAAAATGGATCTATGGCTGAAGAAGCCGGAGGAGCGCGGCACGGGCGCTACTACACAGCCGGCGCCCGGTTTTACGCCCGCGGATGCTCACATGACTTGTGAGACATGTGGTGAAGTTGGCCACTCGGGGATAAGCGCCTCGAGACCCGTGAAGAAGCTGCCTTCATCAACAACGAAGAACGGGTATCGCCAACCTCGCCAGGTTGGAATAACCCGATCCAGGGCCACCATTTCAAGGTAACCGGGGTACAACTCCAATTACAACCCCGGTCGGCCATCATTGAAGGACCTCGTGCTTGGGCCAAGCCAAAATTAATGAAAACCTCACCAAAAAGATGAGCCATCAAGACAAGATCCTCGAAGGAATAAACAATAAGCTCGAAGGGTTGACATCGACTGTGAAGAACCAACTCGGCTTCAATAAGATGATAGAAACATAGCCGGCCCGGATTGCGCCCAAGTGCTAGTTAACGACTCGGGAAGGATCCTGGGGCAACCTGAGGTCCCACACAAGTCGATTAACATGATATCTCGAGGCTCGGATCAACCCGGTGAGCTAAAGAAGATCCCCGTGGACTCGCCATTTATTGCCAAGAAGGAGACCACCGGGCGTCCGATCATCACCGTGCCATTGGCCCCACAACTTCGCCAATGCGTTTTGTGACTTGGGGGCGGTATCAACGTGATGTCCAAGGCCACCTTCGACGTAATCCATGGAGGGACACTTGCTCCCGCAAGATTTGTCCTCGAAATGGCGGATCAAACAACACACGCCCAAGGGAATTCTCGAAGACATGTTGATTAAAATCCAAGATGAGTACATCCCCGAGACTTTGTGGTCCTAGACATGGGCCCAAAAGAGGATGTGTCTCTCCTCCCGGGGAGACCATTTCTCTATACGACCAAAGCCGACATCGATGCGGGAAGGGCTTCATTGTCTTCCATGTCGAGACAAGGCGGTAAAGTGCCCATTCATTGGGTACAAAGCAACAACACACCCAAGAATCATCATCATCAAAACCGGTGTGGAGTGTTTGGAGGATCGACTCAAAACCCCCATAGCGGTACTCTCCGCCAAGATGCGGGGAGAGTCGACAGTTTGACTATAAATAACCTGCCCCTTCAAAAAAAGGTATATTTAAAAAAATAAAAAATGTGTTTTATAGAATATTTTTATTATCAACAAAAATATTTATTACATAAAATCTATAAGTAAATATTTTTGAAAACTAAAATAAAAAATCTTCATAAATAAAATAAATTCTTTCATGAAAAATAAAGAAAAATATTTTCTACATAAAAAGTATATACAAAAATATTTTTAAAATAATTTTTCTATTTAAAAATAAATTTATATTTGAAAATTTTTAGAAAAATTTAAAAAGGGAGAAAAACGGTCGAACCGGTAAGAAGAAACAACGACCCACGAACTTTTCGTGGACCGTTGAGCACGCCGCCAAAGCGCAGCGGCCGGCGGCCTCGGGCGGGGTGCGCCGCACCCCAAGGTGCACCCGCACCTGGCCGGCGCCAAGTGGGCCCGCCTTCGCCAACGGCTCCTAGCCATTGTGTGGAGCGTCCCACGGCCGTTGGCTCGGCTATAAATAGCCCGAAAGCACCGGTGTGAGCACCCACCTCTCATTTTCACTCTCTCTCACTCTCACACTCTCTCCCAATTGTTCTACACTCTATTTTCTCCACCAAAAACATTGTGCCGAAGCAAGATCACGGGTGTGAAAGTTTATACTTTCATCTAACCCTTGCACACCCGAGGTCTCGCTCAATTGTTTTTGCAGTAGCCATGAAGAAAGCTGGGAAGATCTTCAGCGGGTTGAGGCGGTCATCAAGACACAGCTCACGGCATACAAGCACAAGCTCTGCCCTCAACTTCGACGAACTTGAAGGCTCCCCCATGCAAGAAGACGCCGCACCCATCGAGGCGTAAGAAGCTCAAGCTCCCCGACAATCGACGGCCGACGCGCCCGTACCGACATCCGTGGAGATCGGGAGATGCAAGCATATCTCCTACTCAAGGACCGTGTGTTCCAAAGACACGCCTGGAATCAACCCCGAGCTCCTCGAACAAACAGGTATGGACAATGAATTTTCTATCCTTTGGAGAGCAGTCGGGTGGCAGGATATTCCCCTCTCGAGGAGGAAGGTTCTCGCCTCCCGACAATACGCTCTTATGCACACTAGTAGAGGACCAGGCTAGGAATTTCTTTTACGCCTTTTTGGTACACTTTATCATGTCACGTGGGCGGACCTAGCTCGCCACGCCAGGGGTTTCAGCTATAGATGTGCACTAAACATAGATGCCGCTCTTCCCGCTTTGTCGAAACCACTTTTGGGAGGAGATATCCGATGCTCATGAGGCCGGTACCTTCAAACCTCGCCACTTACGGATCCAAAGACCCATCACTTAGATATATCCATCATTTGGATCTCGTTGACTTTGTTTCCCGGACACGGGGTTAGATGGGTAAATGAGGTTGAATTAAAATTACTCTATGCTATTGTCCACAAGGAGAAAGTAGCTCCAGTGGTAGAGATGTGCGTGAACTTTTACATATTATCACAAAAGTTGCTGTTCTGTCACCCGCACATCTCTTATCACACGCCTCGCTTCGCGCTTGGAGCTTTGGATAATCGGCAGATAGAGTACATTTCCACCCTGTGGATTTTTTGACTGTTATGCGCGCCTTGTGCGGGGCACTTAGTTAAGATTTTACCATCCGGCGAGCTTGGTCATCTTTTCCTTGGCTATGCAACTATAGTTCGGTTACCTAACCCGGACTTACAGCTTGTATAAAAGCCAGTACTAATATTTGAGCTCGAGATCTGGCGATAGCTTGCACAGAAAGACACCCCCATCAGTTCTTCACGCGGTGTCGGAGACCGGAGGTCGGATCCTCCTCCCATGGGCCCTACTTCACGCCACGCCCCGCGACCCGCGCCCGCGGCCCTACACCGGGTGTTCCAGCGGCATGGCCTCATCCTATGGGGACCCCTGTGGGTAATACCCGGTATGATCCTAGGTGGGAGCCGCCGCCTCCACCCACCGCACCATCGAGTGGCCCGAAGGAGATACTGAAAGATGGAGGGCCAACAGATTTGACTTTGACGATAGCTCGACGATATGCCCCCACCCGATCCGGCATAGGCGGCCACCACAAGGGGTGGAGGCTATCGGTATCCAAACAACACCTCGATGTCCGCACTAGGAACATTGAGCACACGCTCAATACCCATGTGCAAAACACCGCATGCTGGTAGCGCGGCGGGAGCGGCGAGAGTCGGCAGAGATGGGCCCAATTGAGTCCAACATGGCTACTCGCAACGCACGCGAGGAAGCATTCGAGGTACCAAGGCTTCGATCCCGATCGGTAGGCCTCGAGATAGCTTGGGGAGGACCCCCGAGGTATCATTGCATTGCATATTTACTTTCATCAAAATTTTATTTTATTTTAGCATGTTTAAATTTCAGCAACCTTGCATTCTAAAAAAATCCAAAAATAGAATAAGTAGCTCTTCTTTGTGCCTTAATGTTTGTATATATGAGCTATAAAAATGTTTAGTCTTAGTCCCTTGTTGAAATGATGAATAGTTGCTCGTCTTATGCTTTGCACATTGCCTAGTTTATAATTCGAATTTCTCTAAAGTTTGGATTTAGTGGCTAATTCTAAAAACTCATCCCGAAAAACCCGATTCATGTGGGTTGCATAGGCTCTATCTAGTCTAAGTTGTTGCCAAGTATGATATGGTACAAATGGATTTGCTATGATTTCGTCCAAAAAGAGACTTGACATCCGGGAATCTACTTTGAAAAAGAGAAATGATATGAGCTATGCTATAAAAAAAAAAGAAAGAAAAAGAAAAATGAGACGAAAAATGGACAAGTGTCCGAGGGCGAGTAGAGCCCACATCTCTAAAAAAAAAAAAAGAAAGAGAGGAAATAAAAGATAAAAGTCTAGGGCGAGTAGAGCCCACCTCTCCAAATATATATATATATATATATATATATATATATATATATATAGCAATAAAGCCCATACTTTCTCGGAAAAATAAATCTTATCTAACTAAATAAATCCCGAATAAGAAAGTTGATCAAAAGGATGAATGATAAGTATTTCTGTTATAACCGTTCTATCTCGCAACCGCCAAGACTTTGAGAAAAGCTAGAAAGCCCCGCTATGATGAAAAGGTAATAAAGGATAGGAAAAAGATGTGCCGCTTTTTATTCAAACTCTAGTAGAAAATCTTATTATAACCCTGGCACTTGTAAAACGTAATCGGCATAGTAGCAACTCCCGATCAACAACCAAGTACTTATCTCTTTTGCTCGAGGACGCGCAAAGGGTAAGCTTGGGGGAGTTTGGCCGACGGTCACCAACGACATATTTTTTTTTTTTTTTCGTCAACTTACTACCATAAAGGGAGTAAAACTATACCTTTTATACTCATATGCATTTATCACTAATAAAATTCCACTTGTAGTGTCTAGTATTTTATTTTTGCAGATTTATAATAAAAGCAAGTGGAAAATTGACCAAAGTACGCCATCCGGAAAGCGCATTATTGCAAAACACAAGCCCAGGAGCAAATCGACCCAAAACATCAAAATTGGGCCGAGCCAAGCCCGGCCCACAACTTTTCAAGACGAAGAAAGACACCCCACCGGGACCCGGCCAGGCCGAGCCTGGGGGTGCGCAAGACCACTGTGCGGCCGCACCCTCCCCGAGGCGGTTTCGCCCAACCTCGGGAGGCGGTTCGTGCACCTGCCAAATGGGGATTCCCGCCGTGGGATGGTCGGTTTGCTCAGATTAGAAAGGATTACCGTGTCGTTTTTGGTGTAAATAAGCATTTAGGCCCCTCCTCCAAGTGTATAAGTAGTCCCCCTCTCCTCCTCTCTCAACACACACCACTTGGAGTCCAAAGAAACCAAAGAATCTTCCTCTCTCTCTACCACCTCTACCTCTCTCTCTTCTTCTACTTCTTCTTTCTTCTTCTTCTTAGTTCTTGGTTAGCACTTGGAGTAGAAGAGCTACAAGGAGGGCTTGTCTCCTAGAAGAAAGTGCCTTGGTAATACATCTTCTCTATGGAGCATTCTTCTATTTACAAGTCTTATATCTATGTTCTTGGCCTAACTTATGAACTAGAGTATAGTCTTGTTCATGTTCTAGTGTTGGTATATGAACTAGCATATAGTTTACATATCATAATCTTGACATGTTCATCTCAGTTCTTCATCGATCATCATATGCCTAACTTGATTAGAGGTAGGATATCGGTTCGTTGTTCCTTCAAGTTTGCTCTTGTTCTAGTCCGTCCATTCGACGAGTGGGGATCCTGGGGGGACAAGAGTAGTGCTCTGATATGCGGGCATGGTGCCCGGGTATTACGACACCTGCGAATATGAGTGCATGCCACGGTTGAGGGGGTAGGCGGCTTGGTCGTGACAAGCCTTGACCGTCCCTTGAAATCCCCCCACGTTCGTATGTGCTGTAGGAGTTCGTAAATGCTTCCCATCGGGCCGTATGGTATCCGGGGAGTCTCCCTGTTATCCTAGACAACCACGATTAAATCAGTTTGCATATGATCCTAACTAATCATTTGTATGGCCATGACTAGATACATTAGAATTACTCCATTAGATTATTCATTTATTCTTTATCTATTTTCTTTATCCTTTTGCTGGTGGATTCTTAAGTGTGTGTCGCACTATCCATAAACCGTTATTGCTTACCCCTGTTATGGACAATTTGGTCTAAGCAAACACAAGTTCCTCTATTCGGATGCCATGCTAGCTTATTAATCACATGTCTTCCTTTGGAAAAATATAAATAACGATACCCCCGAATACTTCCGGGTGAAATGCTACAATGATAGATCCGTGCGCTTGCGGATGAAATATCTAAGATGGCAAGATCTATCCCGTTGACAATTCCTTGCGGATCACCGACATGGTGGTTTTACTTAGGAATGTCGTGCGGCGCATTTCCGCGCCGTTATTGGGGATGGGTTTTATACCGTTTCCTTTGATTGCGCTAAGAAATGTCAACAACGACTGAAATTGAAAGAATATGGGACGATGGGGCAGCACGAGGCGGGCGTCGAGGATCTCGTAGCTTACTTTGGAGTGGATATAGTGTGGTGCCGGTGCAAATGCGAGATGATTCTCGGGAGCACCTGCTTCGCACTATGATTTTGTCAAGCAGTACGTACTGCTGGGGATTATAATTTTATAAGGATTGAATGTGCTATAAGATGATAGGAGATAGCAATACAATGGAATTCCTCGAGGAGTTCAAAGCTAGATTAGCTGTTCCTTTCTCTTTATGGCGATCATTGTTTAATTTGGTGTCATTTTTGAGCAACCATATATCTCAAAAGTTCAAGCAAGTTCAGACATGAATTCACTAAGAGCGAATAAGGCCGGCCTATATTTCCTATTTTCCCAGGAATTACTTAATGGCTAGAAAATTTTGCTTTAGATACCCTTTCGCTTTTCCTCTTCTTTTTCTTAGCTTTATAATATAGTCTTTCACAGTGATAATAAGAGATAAATAAATCAATAACTAAGTGTTGACGTCGGATGTGGTCCGAATCGCACACTAGCAAGGGCATTGGATGCTCATTGAGGAGGGTGCAGCTATTTGCTATACGTACAATTATTTAGCCATTATAGATCTATTTAGCTTGCTATATTCGCTGTTTGAGGAGGCTACGTGCTAATGCCTAAACCCAAGTTTAAAACACTTTGCAAGACAAGGATGAAAACAACTGTTAGTGACATGTTTTGAACGAAATTGAGCTCTTTTTTAACGACAGTTAAGATGCCTTGCGTAACTAACCCTGTGTGGATCAGGGCATCATTGCTGGCAGCTCCAAGGAAAGCATTCATATGGTACTGATTCTGAACAGCTAGCATAGCCCTCTACTTTTTCTTTGGGTTGTTTTTGTCCATTCATATATATGGAAAAAGCAATATCTTCAGATGTGCCCAACAAGGTACGTATGGATAAAACAAGAGCAAAGCAAAAGGACGATGTGATCCTGCCTGAGAGCAACTTGCATGCTCATGCTTCTGTCAAGGCGTCGTCTTTATCTCTCTGGCGAGCTAGAGTGCCAATACTGATGGCGCGCGGTGGGGGTGACGACTGAAATTGAAAGAATATGGGACGATGGGGCAGCACGAGGCGGGCGATCGAGGATCTCGTAGCTTACTGGAGTGGATATAGTGTGGTGCCAGTGCAAATGCAGATGATTCTGGGGAGCACCTGCTTCTGCACTATGATTTTGTCAAGCTGTACGTACTGCTGGGGATTATAATTTTATAAGGATTGAATGTGCTATAAGATGATAGGAGATAGCAATACAATGGAAATCCTCGAGGAGTTCAAAGCTAGATTAGCTGTTCCTTTCTCTTTATGGCGATCATTGTTTAATTTGGTGTCATTTTTGAGCAACCATATATCTCAAAAGTTCAAGCAAGTTCAGACATGAATTCACCAAGAGCGAATAAGGCCGGCCTATATTTCCTATTTTCCCGGAATTACTTAATGGCTAGAAAATTTTGCTTTAGATACCCTTTCGCCTTTTCCTCTTCTTTTCTTTACTTTATAATATAGTCTTTCACAGTGATAATAAGAGATAAATAAATCAATAACTAAGTGTTGACGTCGGATGTGGTCCGAATCGCACACTACAAGGGCATTGGATGCTCATTGAGGGTGCAGCTATTTGCTATACGTACAATTATTTAGCCATTATAGATCTATTTAGCTTGCTATATTCGCTGTTTGAGGAGGCTACGTGCTAATGCCTAAACCCAAGTTTAAAACACTTTGCAAGACAAGGATGAAAACAACTGTTAGTGTCATGTTTTGAACGAAATTGAGCTCTTTTTTAACAACAGTTAAGATGCCTTGCGTAACTAACCCTGTGTGGATCAGGGCATCATTGCTGGCAGCTCCAAGGAAAGCATTCATATGGTACTGATTCTGAACAGCTAGCATAGCCCTCTACTTTTTCTTTGGGTTGTTTTTGTCCATCCATATATATGGAAAAAGCAATATCTTCAGAAGTGCCCAACAAGGTACATATGGATAAAACAAGAGCAAAGCAAAAGGACGATATGATCCTGCATGAGAGCAACTTGCATGCTCATGCTTCTGTCAAGGCGTCGTCTTTATCTCTCTGGCGAGCTAAAGTGCCAATACTGATGGCGCGCGGTGGGGGGGTGACAACTGAAATTGAAAGAATATGGGATGATGGGGCAGCACGAGGCGGGCGATCGAGGATCTCGTTGCTTACTGGAGTGGATATAGTGTGGTGCCAGTGCAAATGCAGATGATTCTGGGGAGCACCTGCTTCTGCACTATGATTTTGTCAAGCAGTACGTACTGCTGGGGATTATAATTTTATAAGGATCGAATGTGCTATAAGATGATAGGAGATAGCAATACAATGGAATTCCTCGAGGAGTTCAAAGCTAGATTATCTGTTCCTTTCTCTTTATGGCGATCATTGTTTAATTTGGTGTCATTTTTGAGCAACCATATATCTCAAAAGTTCAAGCAAGTTCAGACATGAATTCACTAAGAGCGAATAAGGCCGGCCTATATTTCCTATTTTCCCAGGAATTACTTAATGGCTAGAAAATTTTGCTTTGGATACCCTTTCGCCTTTTCCTCTTCTTTTTCTTTGCTTTATAATATAGTCTTTCACAGTGATAATAAGAGATAAATAAATCAATAACTAAGTGTTGACGTCGGATGTGGTCCGAATCGCACACTAGCAAGGGCATTGGATGCTCGGGCCGCCACGGACTGAAGAACGCAGTGAAGATATCACTCTTACATGGTGAAGCACGGAGTGGTTTACAAGCAAACCAGAAAAAGATAACCAACGTGCTTACGTGATGAAGAACCGGCTTGTTTTCAGGTAAACTAGCAAAGATACCGTCGAATCTCTTGCCCGGGAGGGACCCCCTGAGGGCAAGGGCGCCGCCGGGTTGCCCTAGGTTGGCCGGCAAGCCTAGGGCGTCATCCTTGGTCGTCGGATCAAGGGACAAACATCATGTAGAGGGTTGAGAGGAGAGAATTAGGGTAAAAGGAGTTGATAGATTGGTTTTTTGTGTCGATTGGTGGATGGGATTCAATCGGCCATGATCCTCTCATATATATAGAGGGGGGTGGTCTTATCCCAATAGAAAACATCTCCAATACGTAATCTACAAGTTTCCCACGTCCAAAATTTCCCAAAACGCGATTTGGATGCAAATCGGTTCGGAATCAGGATGCACCGGTATTACCGGTGAAGGACCAGCGGTAGTACCGGTAGAAAAGCAGTAGTATCGGTAGGCAAAATCTCCGCATGATGTAACGCGATTTGGATGTAAATCGGTTCGGATCAGGATGCACCGGTAGTACTAGTGAAGGACCGGTAGTACTGGTAGGCTGTCACTGGTAGTACCACCGGTTGTAGTGGTGACCATCGGTAGTACCAGTAGAAGACCGGTAGTACCGGTAGGCAAAATTTCCACACAACGATGGAGCATCTTCCGGAGGGCATAACTCCTTCATCCGGACTCCGAATTAGGCGAACCATATATGTTTTTCGATCAGCTCGATGAGAGGAACGGAATGGTGAAGTCCATTCTTGATTTTGAGGGCATTGTTTACTGGTAGTACGGTAGAAGTCCGGTAGTACCGGTAGGCTAATCTTCGCACCGCATTACTTCTTGCTCTGTTTGCCATGCCACTTGACCTCCATCATGTCCAAGATGTTCAAAACTTATTAATGATGCCAAAATTCATCTTGGACAATTTTGAGCATCAACATATTCCTCCCTGTGTTTACATGAATGATGCATGAACCTCAAAACATTTCTTAAGACATACCGAGCAGCAATGATATATCAGCCATTTTTGTTCTAAGGGCGATACATGTATCGGCCATTGTTTGAAGGGCACTTAGGCCTCTTGCCAAACATTTGGGAAGCATTTTTTTAAAATACCTTCCGTTGATTGCTCTTGTGAGACATTCACCTTGCAATGTCTCTAGCATATAAGAATTTCTCGAATATCACTTTAATCACTTTATAAGGACCTTCCCAATTTGGTGACCACTTGCCAAATTGATTGCTTTTCGATCCAATTGGTAGTATGGTTTTCCACACTAATTCTCCAACTTGAAATGATTTGCTTTTTAACCTTTTTGTTGTACGCCTTGGCGGCGCGAGCTTTATCCTTTTCAATCTCCTTTAAAGCCTTCAACCTCTTATCAGTCACCTCATCAATGTTGTCCATCATCATATCATGATACATGATAGCAGATAAATCATTTTGCTTAGCAAGTCTATATGCATCCAAATTTACATCAATGGGTAACACGGCCTCTTGACCATATACTAGCTCAAAAGGAGTTACTGTAGTAGCACCATGCCTTGATATGCGATGCACCCACAAGGCTTCAGACAAGACTTCATGCCACCTCCTTGGATTATCCTCAATCTTCTTTTTAATAAGCTTGATCAATGTTTCATTACTAGACTCAGCCTGTCCATTAGCTTGAGCATAGTAGGAAGATGAATCGAGCCTCTTGATCTTATATGATTCAGCAAAATCCTTCACCTCTTTGGACATAAAGGAAGCCCCTTGATTTGTAGTCAATGTTTGAGGAATGCCGAATCTATGAATGATATACTTAGTAGTGAACTCGATCACCTCCTTATGTGTCATATTCTTCAAAGGAACTGTCTCGAGACCATTTAGTGAAGTAATTGATAGGAACTAAGACAAATCGATGCCCCTTTGAAGATGGGGAATGGATTTGGCCAATGAAATCTAGCCCCCAACCATGAAACGGCCATGGTTTGATGATAGGATGAAGCATAACAGCCGGGCACTATCTGAATATTTCCAAACCTTTAGCCATCTTCACATCCTTTGTGGTAGCGAAAACAATCAGCCATCATAATAGGCCAATAGAAACCTGCCATCTATGATAACCACTTCATTTTCGAGGCCGATTGATGCGTACCACAAATACCTTCATGGACTTCTCCCATAGCCACTCTTACTTGATCAAATCCTAAGCATTTTAGTAGCAAACCTTCGATGGCCCTTCGATAGAGCTCATCATTACGCAATGTATATTTGAAAGCACTTCGCTGAACACTTTTGTCAACTTTAGCATTTGGATCTTGCAAATATTTCAACAAGGGAGTCCTCCAATCCTCCAAACCGGCTCTAAAATCACTGAGGCCGATTTGGGATGCTCTCGAGCAAAGTGGCTGCGTTGACCACAAGGGGTCACCGAGCCGGCCGCGGCGCTTGTCCTAGCCGACCTGAGGCCAGCCGGGCTAGCTTGGTGAGTCGGCTTAGCCGACTTCAAGCCGGCTTCAAGCCGGCTTGGTCGACTGGAGTAGTTGGGTGAGCCGGTTTGTCCGTACCTATCTGAGAAAAATTTTATATCTTGCTGCATCGGCTTTTCTTGCATATAAAAATTACGTCCACCAACATCATAGCCGGATGTGTGTTGAACATGTTGGCCTTCAAATCCTCATGCCTTGTCTTGGGATCAAGAAGACATCAATCAATATAGATGATAACACATCGTTTCCTTTTATCTTCTTGAATCAATGCAACACCGATGCACCTTCTTCGTCAAATATATACAATGTGAATGAAGCTCCACTCCTAGATGCACAAAGAACCAATGGTGTTGACTGAGAATCCTTAAAAGCTCGAGTAACTTAATTTATAATCTTCTTCTGAGTTGCATGTGTCGGCCGTAGTTTAATGCCAATTTCATCGCCAACTTGCTCACATAGGTCGGCCGACGCAATCCCTTGTTCAAACTACATGATGACATGGAACCGATTATCAATCAGCTCTAGAGAAATGGAAACAAAGCCCTCTCTAGTCACTCAAAAATTAGCAAGGCTTCTCCTTGACAAGCAAAATCATATCATCATGCCCCTAGGCCTCAAGCCATCAAAGTAAATTCCATAGGGGTCTTTCCAATAGCACGGTGGTTGCAAGCATTCATCGGCTATGTTGCATGCTAAGGGCGATAACAAAGTATCGGCCATATGAATTCATCCACACGAGTATGCATAGCCAAAATAAAATATTTCAGCTCTTGATCATTGATGAGCATAACCCTCCATCATATAAGAATCCACACCAGAGATCAAAATAAGAAGCTGAGGGATAACTATACATACCATGGGATGAATTCGAGATAAGCATAGGCAGAGAATATGGGTGATGCCATGTTTCCTGAATCTTCTTCCCTCCTTCACCTTCGTTGCACCACTTGCTTGAGCACCATCCTTTTGAGCTTCAATACTTCTTTTAGGAATCAATGCTAAGCCCTTTTCTTTCAGCTTCTCTGCCCTAAGCTTCTGTAACTTCTTTTCTTGCCACTTTGGTAAACCGATTGAGCATCTCTGTTTTGTTTCTGTTTTGGACAGCGGCAACTCTTCCTTAATCTTAATCACTCTCATCTTCTTTTATTTAGATTTGGCACCTACAATATCAATAGAAGATTTTCCCACTTCTTTGCCATCAATAGCCGGATTTTTCAGCAATGTAATCGGCTTTTCAATAGTTGCATTCAGATCTGAACTTTTCTTTTTTCGGCCATCATACTTCACATGGTAAACTTGCTTTACCATTTTCTTCTCTGGTTGAGCAACAGACCGATTTTGATTAGAATAGTCATTATAATATGATGATCTCTCTGAATATATAGGAGCTGCATACTCTACATATCGTGGCTCAAAATATGATGGAATGTGTGCCTCTTCATCAAACTAGCCCCAAGATGAATAAGGATGAAAATATGCGGGCTGTGGTTGGGAATTTCTTGCTCAAAAGGATAATATGTTGCTACTGCATGAGATCTATTTCCTTGCCAATTCCACTCTTGAGATTTATACTTTGGAGGCGATCTTGATGATTGGACTTTCTTTAGGCGATTCGTGATATTTGCTTCACTATCTTCTCATATTTAGCAAGAAGCTCCTTGAAGCCAAGCTTCGGCCTTCTACTTCCCCCTTGTCATGGCCTTTGCCTCCATTAGCTTTATGAGCATCCTCCTTATCTCCATCTTGATAGACATGCTCCAAAGAAGGATCCTCGGCCGATTCTCCTTGCTCAATAGGATCAATCGGCCTTTGCTCTAGCTAGAGAGATTTCACCGCCCCCGGTGTCTTCGAAATTAGAGTGACATTGTTGTTCTCTAAAATATCTTCAATTTGCACTTCTTGGACAACAACCTTATCTCCACTTGAGGGCTCCACATCTCTCTCTTAGGCATTGGAGCCTTGAGCTTTGAGTGAATCGGCTAATGCAAGCTGATTCAAAACCTCGCTTGCCATCAAGACCAATTGAATCTAATTGGTCCATTTGTTGAGCCTCTGAAAATCTCAATCGTCCTTTATCAATAGTTGATTGGATCACACGTCGAAACACATGTCAATTACAAGTATTATGATCATAGGAATTGTGTCACTTGCAATATGTAAGCTCTTCTAGGTTTTGAATTGATGGCAAAAGCATTGTGATCAATGATTCTAATAAAATTATTCTTCAGCAAGATATCAAAAACATGATCACTTGGGCCGATTCTTTTGTGGAGTCGACTTTAAAGCTAGGCAAATGAAAGGATTAGATTTGACATCAATCCATTTGGCCACACCTTTGCAACTACTTCTAGGAAGCTTTAGCTTTGATAAACTAACACTATCGGCCTTGCCATATGGCACAATGTGTTGGCCAATAGAATCTGAATTTGTTTTGTCATGAACAAATACAATGCCATTCTCAATCGGTCTTTTACAACTACTTCCAAGAATATCTCTAATAGATGTAGCAATTGAAATAGTATGACTGGATTGGAATTTGAGCAAAATATTTGTATTTTGTACCTTGTTGATCATGTTGGAGAGATGTAAATCCTTGATTTGAATTATGTAGCTTTTCATCTCCAAAGAATGATCAACAACATGTGTCGAATCATGCGAAGATATATCGGCGAAATGCGGGAACCAAAGAAGTCGGCTTAGTCGAATGGAAGTCGGTTGGGCCGACTTGGGCACTAGCAATGAACAAGCTAGCGGTCGACAGCCGACTTAGGATTCGGCCGAGCTGACTCATTGTAGTCAACGAGAGGTGGTCGACTTGGCCGACTAGAAAGTCGGCCTAGCATCTCATGCAAGGCAATAGGGGCAGCCGGCTTGGCCGACATGGAAGTCAGCCTAGCCGACTCGAGGCGAGGCGATAGAGGCGGTCGGCCAAGCCAACTCGGGTAGGTCAGAGAGGCGGTCGGCCCTAGCCGACTTTGAGCAGGCGGGCAGCCCTTCCATTTTGCTTGTAGGGGCTTGATCTCCATCAATGATGTGGTAATCACTAGATAAGCAATATGACCCCTTTAGCTCCTGAAAAATCAAGTCTAGCTGGTTTTTGATGTTTTCCACACTTTTACGTAGCAAGACTTGCATTTTGAGTGCCCACTAGCAATCCACTTTTGGTGATGACTCGATTGTGATCGGCCTTTTTAATTAGTCTTTCCAAAGTATTCATAAAATTGCTCCTTTAAATCGGACCACAAACCAATAGTACATTTGGGCGAGATGTAAACCATGCAAAGGCAATACCGGTTTAGGGATAAAGGAAAAATATCGCATTTTCACATAGTCTACATTACCAAAGAAAACCCAACTGTGAGAGATATACATTAATGAGTTCCACAACAGTTGTACTACCTTCACCACTAAATTTATGAAAATCAGGTACCCACCAACCATTGGGAGCTTCCACGTAATCAAAATATAATGGGTACGGTCCATGATAAGTAGGCACCTTCCATTTAGAGGAGCCACATGGATTTCTAGCATGAGTTAAATCTTTGTCGATTCGGCTTGTTTTGAGAAAATTATGTGAAGCTGAATCATATGCAATAGCTTTCATGCATCTTGCTAAATTCTCATTGATTCGGCTAGAGTTAGTTGTAACATATGATGCCGAATCATGAGTATTCCTACTTACCCACCTTTCATTGATTCGGCTTGAGTTTTGAGCAACACATGAAGCCGAATTGTGAGTATTACCATCAGCACACCTTGCTGAATTTTCATTAATTCGGCTAGAGTTAGTGGTAACATATGAAACCGAATTATGAATAGGAACATTAGCATAAGGTGCTGAATTTTTGAGAGTAATTGGCTACATAATTAACATCATAGCCAATTCTCTCATTCATCGGCATGTCTTGTGGTGGAACCACATATTGTGAACTTATAGCCGATGAATATGGATTTACATGTTGCTTGTTGCTAGAAGAATTAAAACTCGGTGAATTTTCAAGAAACATCGGCTCTTTATCATAATATTCATCAAAAGTATTAGCCGATGCAATATATCTAGTATTATCATAACTAGCAACACCAACATGAGAATTCATATCACTTGCAAAATAATTATTATAATCATGAGATGCATTTGCAAGTTGTACCTCGAGGTAATTGTAGTAGTATTATGATGAATCACCTTGGTACTCCATGGTTTTGCACTTTCTTGCCTTGCTGAATTTTCCAATACCAAACGCAAAGACGTTGCAAAATAGCTAATGAGATCATAAGAGGTCAAAACCGGATATGATCGACCTTTTTGGCTAGGATCCAACGGTAATAACGAGCACAAGAAGATAAATCAGTAAGGATTAGGGCTAGGGCAAAGAGATTCAGCTACAAAGGTCGAGTCGAAGCAATCTTCTTCCCCAGTGAGTCACCAAAAAGTGTGTTGACGTCGGATGTGGTTCGAATCACACACTAGCAAGGGCATTGGACACCCGGGCCACCACGGACCGAAGAATGCAGCGAAGATATCACTCTTACGTGGTGAAGCACAGAGTGGTTTACAAGCAAACCACCAAAGGATAACCAACGTGCTTACGTGATGAAGAAACAGACTAGTTTTTCGGCAAATTAGCAAAGAAACCGAAAGCTCTTGCCCGGAGGGGCCTTGTGAGGGCAAGGGGCACTGCCGGGTTGCCCTAGGTCGGCCGGCAAGCCTAGGACGCCATCCTTGGTCATCGGATCAAGGGATGAACAACATGGAGATGGTCGAAAGGAGAGAATTAGGGTAAAAGGAGTTGATAGATTGGTTTTTTGTGTCGATTGGTGGATGGGATTCAATCAGTCATGATCCTCTTATATATATAGAGGGGTTGGTCTTATCCTAATAGAAAATATCTCCAATATGTAATCTACAAGTTTCACACATACAAAATTATCCAAAATGCGATTTGGATGCAAATCGGTTCAAAATCAGGATGCACCGGTAGTACCGGTAGAAAACCGGTAGTCCCAGAAGGAAAAATCTCCGCACAACGAAACGCGATTTGGATGCAAATCAGTTCGGATTAGGATGCACCGGTAGTACTAGTGAAGGACCGGTAGTACCGGTATGCTGTCACCGGTAGTACTGGTGACCACCAGTAGTACCGGTAGAAGGCTGGTACTACCGGTAGGCAAAATCTCCGCACAATGATGGAGCATCTTTCGGAGGGCATAACTCCTGGCGAACCATATATCTTTTTTGATCAGCTCGATGAGAGGAACGTAATAGTGAAGTCCATTCTTGCATTTGAGGAAATGCATTACCGGTAGTATAGGTAGAAGACTGGTAGTACTGGTAGGCTAATCTCCACAGCGCATTACTTCTTGCTCTATTTGCAATGCCAGTTGACTTCCATCATGTTCAAGATGGTCAAAACTTATTAATGATGCCAAAATTCACCTTGGACAATTTTGAGTGTCAACACTAAGGTTGAACATTGGTGAAAATATAGATGAAATTGGTATCAAAATAATGTAACAAGAAGCACCGACGCAAGTGTGATAGCATGGCGATGGAGCCGCTGTCTTTAATTAGCTCTCTCAAATTTGCTAACTACTTAAGGAATGAACCACACGAGGTCTTCAATAGTCTTGTTTAGGGAAGGAGGAGGCACTGCCCCTATCGGACCCCCCCATTTTGAGGATCCTTAATTACACGTATTTGCACTAGGATCACACACAAATACGTCCAATCAAACACCGAATTGATATCAAGAACCATACTTTTATTACTAATGGGGAAAACATGTTACATAGTTCAGGTTTACATGGCTTGGCCATAGGCCTTACATCTTATATCAGAGTTCTAAATAGTGGTCCTATAATATTGGGCTCCATTCCTACAGGCAACTTGAGGTGCGGACGAATCCCTAGACTTCTTCCTTAAGTGCATTCCTATCTGTCGGGTATAGATACACAAGGTACCCAATCAAAGTCGATAAGTAGCAGTGTGTCCACATCTGTCTCCCAAGACTTAAGGGTAATTTTTGCCTCGCCCGAGCCTCTCCGCAAAACCCTGCCTCGCCTGAGGCCACGCCTAGGTCTCAGGCACAATCGCCTCGCCTGAGGCCACACCAGGGTCTTGGGCGCAATTACGAGTTGCGTGGGCCCCTACCGCGATGCCCATTCCTGGTGATAGAACACGCACGACTGCGCGTTGTCTCTGAGGGACGTGGGAGCCGTGGTATGACCCGTCGTGACCACGGGCATTTCACCACGACGGTGCCCATGCCTCTTGTTGACGGTCACCAACGACATATTTTTTCCCGTCAACTTACTACCATAAAGGGAGTAAAACTATACCTTTTTATACTCATATGCATTTATCACTAATAAAATTCCACTTGTAGTGTCTAGTATTTTATTTTGCAAATTTATAATAAAAGCAAGTGGAAAATCGACCAAAGTACGCCATCCGGGAAAGCGCATTATTGCAAAACACAAGCCCAGGAGCAAATCGACCCAAAACATCAAAATTGGGCCGAGCCAAGCCCGGCCCACAACTTTTCAAGACGAAGGAAGACACCCCACCGAGACCCGGGCCAGGCCGAGCCCAGGGGGGTGCGCGCGCACCACCTGGTGCGGCCGCACCCTCCCCGTGGCGATTCGACCCAACCTCGGGGAGGCGGTTCGTGCACCTGCCAAATGGGGATTCCCGCCGTGGGATGGTCGGTTTGCTCAGATTAGGAAGGTTTACTAGGTCGGTTTTGGTGTAAATAAGCATTTTGGCCCCTCCTCCAAGTGTATAAGTAGTCCCCCTCTCCTCCTCTCTCAACACACACCACTTGGAGTCCAAAGAACCCGACAATCTTCCTCTCTCTACCACCTCTACCTCTCTCTCTTCTTCTACTTCTTCTTTCTTCTTCTTCTTAGTTCTTGGTTAGCACTTGGAGTAGAAGAGCTACAAGGAGGGCTTGTCTCCTAGAAGAAATTGCCTTGGTAATACATCTTCTCTATGGAGCATTCTTCTATTTACAAGTCTTATATTTATATTCTTGGCCTAACTTATGAACTAGAGTATAGTCTTGTTCATGTTCTAGTGTTGGTATATGAACTAGCATATAGTTTACATATCATAATCTTGACATGTTCATCTCAGTTCTTCATCGATCATCATATGCCTAACTTGATTAGAGGTGCGATATCGGTTCGTTGTTCCTTCGGGTTTGCTCTTGTTCTAGTCCGTCCATTCAACGAGTGGGGATCCTGGGGGGACAAGAGTAGTGCTCTAATATGCGGGCTTGGTGCCCGGGTATTACGACACCTGCGAATATGAGTGCATGCCACGGTTGAGGGGGTAGGCGGCTTGGTCGTGACAAGCCTTGACCGTCCCCCTTGAAATCCCCCACGTTCGTATGTGCTTGTAGGAGTTCGTAAATGCTTCCCATCGGGCCGTATGGTATCCTGGGAGTCTCCCCTGTTATCCTAGACCTAACCACGATTAAATCGGTTTGCATATGATCCTAACTAATCATTTGTATGGCCATGACTAGATACATTAGAATTACTCCATTAGATTATTCATTTATTCTTTATCTATTTTCTTTATCCTTTTCTTTGGTGGATTCTTAAGTGTGTGTCGCACTATCCATAAAACGTTATTGCTTACCCCTATTATGGACAATTTGGTCTAAGCAAACACAAGTTCCTCTATTCGGATGCCATGCTAGCTTATTAATCACATGCCTTCCTTTGGGAAAATATAAATAACGATACCGAATACTTCCGGGTGAAATGCTACAATGATAGATCCGCGCGCTGCGGATGAAATATCTAAGTTGCAAGATCTATCCCGTTGACAATCCCTTTCGGATCACCGACATGGTGGTTTTACTTGGGAATGTCGTGCGCATTTCGCGCCGTTATTGGGGATGAGTTTTATACCGCTTTCCTTTGATGGCGCTAAGAAATGTCAACAAGCATTTAAAGGCGTCGTTTCTTGGGAAGGCATTGTGAAAAAAAATAAACTAGCCGGCTATGAATATGAACTGTGTGTGTGGCTACCATTTGCTCATACTGGGGCTAATCTTTTATGTTTTCTCCCCGTTGTGGATGAAAAACGAGGATAGTGTATGTCGGGTTTCCCTACTTTGCCGGAAAACTTCATCTCCGATCCGAGGCACTCCTAAGGAAGAACAGGTCTCGTGCCGCTTCTTCTTCGGCCGAACCCCGACGGTCGAGACCGACATCCCCGCACCAACCGCATCTCAAGCCACGGCCCGGTCGTCAAGCGCGTTTCTCTACTCACCAACGCGTGCCACGGGGCGGTGGTGAATGTGGCGACAAGAACTTTGAACTGCGCCTTTGGGCTGATCACCATGGTGCAGGCCAGTCCATTCTGTGGACTGCCTAGCGAGGACGCCAACGCTCATCTCCAACACTTCCTTGAGCTATGCGACACCATCGTCATCAAGGACGTCGAACCCGACGTTATCAGGCTCCGCCTGTTTCCTTTCTCCCTCGTGGGGAAGGCGAAACAGTGGTTCTACAAGGACAAGGAAGTCGTCAGTACGTGGGCCAAGTGCTCCGCGGCGTTCCTGGCTAAGTTCTTCCCCATGGGCAAAACCAATGCCCTGAGGGGAAGGATCGCCAATTTCCAGCAGACATCAATGGAACCCATTCCGGAGGCGTGGGAGAGGCTGCAGGAATACATTCTAGCATGCCCGCACCACGGGATGGAGAATTGGTCGGTGCTCGAACGTCTACAATGGTCTCACGGCCATATCGAAGGGGCACCTCGACGCCGCCTTGGTGGCGCATTTCTATCGCTCACCATTGATCGGGCAACAGCCCCGATTGACAAAATGGTGGCAACCAGAGCTGGGGCGAAGACAGAGCCCTAGCCAAAACACAAAAAGGCATGCATACCGTGAAGGAGGCGAATATGCTTGCCACAAAAATGGATCTACTGCTGAAGAAGCTGGAAGAGCGCAGCACGACGACTCTACTACCCGGCGCGCCCGGTTTACGCCACGCAGGCGCTCACATGACCCGTGAGACGTGTGGTGGAGTTAACCACTTCGGGGGATAACCGCCCGAGACCCGTGAAGAAGCTGCCTTCATCAACAACGACAACGGGTATCGCCAACCTCGCCAGGGCTGGAATAACCCATCCAGCCACCATTCCAAGGTAACTGGGGTACAACTCCAATTACAACCCCGGTCAGCCATCATTGAAGGACCTGCATCGGGCCAAGCCAAAATTAACGAAAACCTCACCAAAAAGATGAGCCATCAAGACAAGATCCTCGAAGGAGTAAACAATAAGCTCGAAGGGTTGACATCGGCCGTGAAGAACCAACTCGGCTTCAATAAGATGATAGAAACACGGTGGCCCGTTCTGCCCAAGTGCCGCTTAACGACTTCGGGAAGGATCCTGGGGGCAACCCGAGGCCCCACACGAGTCGATTAACATGATATCTCGTGAGGCTCGGTCAACCCAAGTGAGCTAAAGAAGATCCCCGTGGACTCGCCATTTATTGCCAAGAAGGGAGACCCCGGGCGTCCGATCATCAAGCTGTGCCATTGGCCCCACAACTTCGCCAATGCATTTCGTGACTTGGGGGCCGTATCAACGTGATCTCCAAGGCCACCTTCGACGAGAATCCATGGAGGGACACTTGCTCCCGCAAGATTTGTCCTCCAAATGGCGAGATCAAACAACACGACGGCCCGAGGGAATTCTCGAAGACATGTTGATTAAAATCCAAGATGAGTACATCCCCGCAGACTTTGTGGTCCTAGACATGGGCCCAAAAGAGGATGTGTCTCTCCTCCCGGGGAGACCATTTCTCTATCTGACAAAAGCCGACATCGATGCGGGAAGGGCTTCATTGTCTTCCATGTCGAGACAAAGGCGGTAAAGTGCCCATTCGTTGGGTACAAGCAACAACACACCCGGCAATCATCATCATCAAAACCGGTGTGGAGTGTTGGAGGATCTGACTCCGAAACCCCCGAGTAGGTACTCTCCGCCATGATGTGGGGAGAGTCGACAGCCGACTATAAACAACCCGCCCCTTAAAAAAAAAAAAAAAAAGTATATTTAAAAAATGTGTTTTATAAAATATTTTTATTATCAACAAAAATATTTATTACATAAAATCTATAAGTAAATATTTTTGAAAACTAAAATAAAAAAATCTTCATAAATAAAATAAATTCTTTCATGAAAAATAAAGAAAAATATTTTCTACATAAAAGTATATACAAAAATATTTTTAAAATAATTTTTCTATTTAAAAATAAATTCATATTTGAAAATTTTTTCGAGAAATTTAAAAAGGGAGAAAAACGGTCGAACGGCGCAAAAGCAAACAACGACCCGCGAACTTTTAAATTGATCGTTGACCACGCCCGCCAAAGCGCGCCAGCCAGCGGCCTCGGGTAGGGTGCGCCAGCGCACCCCCAAGGTGCGCCCGCACCCCTGCCTGGCGCCAGCGTGGGCCCGCCCGCCAACGGCTCCCTAGTCCGTTAGTGGAGCGGCCCCACGGCCGTTGGCTCGGCTATAAATAGCCCGAGCACCGGTGTGAGAGCACCCACCTCTCATTTTCACTCTCTCTCACTCTCACACTCTCTCCCAATTGTTCTACACTTTTATTTTCTCCACCAAAAACATTGTGCCGAAAGCAAGATCACGGGTGTGAAAGTTTATACTTTCATCTAACCCTTGCACACCCGAGGTCTCGCTCAATTGTTTTTGCGAGCCATGAAGAAAGGCCGGAAGATCTTCGGGCGGGTTGAGGCGGTCATCAAGACACGACTCACGGCATACAAGCACAAGCTCCGCCCTCAACTTCGATGAACTTGAAGGCTCCCCATGCAAGAAGATGCTGCACCGTCGAGGTGGAAGAAGCTCAAGCTCCCCCGACAATCGACGGCTGGCGACGCCACGGACCTCGACATCCGTGGAGATCGGGAGATGCAAGCATTTCTCCTACTCAAGGACCGTGTGTTCCAAAGACATGCACGGAATTGACCCCCGAGCTCCTCGAACAAACGGTATGGACAATGAATTTCCTATCCTTTGGAGAGCAGTCGGGTGGCAGGATATTCCCCCTCTCGAGGAGGAAGGTTCTCGCCTCCTGACAATACAGTTCTTATGCACACTAGTAGAGGACCAGCTAGGAATTTCTTTCCGCCTTTTTGGTACACTTTATCATGTCACGTGGGCGGACCTAGCTCGTCACTGGGGTTTCAGCTATAGATGTGCACTAAACATAGATGCTGCTCTTCCCGGCTTTGTCGAAAACCACTTTTGGGAGGAGATATCCGGTGCTCATGAGGCCGGTACTTTCAAACCTCGCCACTCACAGATCCAGCACCCATCACTTAGATATATCCATCACTGGATCTCGTTGACTTTGTTTCCCAGACACGGGGTTAGATGGGTAAATGAGGTTGAATTAAAATTACTCTATGCTATTGTCCACAAGGAGAAAGTAGCTCCAAGTGGTAGAGATGTGCAGAAAACTTTTTACATATTATCACAAAAGTTGCTTTGTTCTGTCACCGCACATCTCTTATCACACGCCTCGCCTCTCGCTTGGAGCTTTGGATAATCGGCCGAGATAGAGTACATTTCCACACCCAGGATTTTTGGATCTGTTGCGCGGCTTGTGCGGGGGCACTTAGTTAAGATTTTACCATCCGGCGAGCTTGGTCATCTTTTCCCCTGGCTAGGCAACAATAGTTCGGTTACCTAACCCGGACTTACAGTTTGTATAAAAGCCGGTACTAACATTTGAGCTCGAGACTCACCGATAGCTTGCGCGGGAAAGACACCCCCCATCGTTCTTCACGCCAGCGTGTCAGAGACCGAGGTCGGATCCTCCCTCCCATGGGCCCTACTTCACGCCACGCCCACGGCCACAACCTACACCGGTGTTCCGAGGCAAAGATGGCCTCATCCTATGGGGACCCGAGGGGTAATACCCGGGTATGATCCTAGGTGGGAGCCGCCGCCTCGGTTCACCGGCACCATCGAGTGGCCTGAAGGAGATACGGCAGGCATGGAGGGCCAACGGATTTGACTTTGACAACAGCTCGACGATAAGCCCCACCCGGTCCGGATAGGCGGCCACCACAAGGGGTGGAGGCTATCGGTATCCAAATAAGCGACACCTCAACGTCCGCACTAGGAACATTGAGCACACGCTCAATACCCATGTGCAAAACACCGGACAATGGCGCGAACGGGAGCAAAGAGTCGGCGAGAGATGGGCCCAATTGGAGTCCAACATGGCTACTACGCAACGCACGCGAGGAAGCATTCGAGGTACCAAGGCTTCGATCCCGATCGGTAGCCCTCCGGATAGCTTGGGGAGGACCCCCCCAGTATCATTGCATTGCATATTTACTTTCATCAAAATTTTTATTTTATTTTTAGCATGTTTAAATTTCAGCAACCTTGCATTCTAAAAAAAAAATCCAAAAATAGAATAAGTTGCTCTTCTTTGTGCCTTAATGTTTATATATATGAGCTATAAAAAAACGTTTAGTCTTAGTCCCTTGTTGAAATGATAAATAGTTGCTCTGTCTTATGCTTTGCACATGCCTAGTTTATAATTCGAATTTCTCTAAAGTTTGGATTTAGTGGCTAATTCTAAAAAACTCATCCCTAAAACCCGATTCATGTGGGTTGCATAGGCTCTATCTAGTCTAAGTTGTTGCCAAGTATGATATGGTACAAATGGATTTGCTATGATTTTGTCCAAAAAGACTTGACATCCGGGAATCTACTTTGAGAAAGAGAAATGATATGGGCTATGCTATAAAAAAAAAAGAAAAGAAAAAGAAAAATGAGATAAAAAATGGACAAGTGTCCAAGGGCGAGTAGAGCCCACATCTCTAAAAAAAAAAAGAAAGAGAGGAAATAAAAGACAAAAGTCTAGGGCGAGTAGAGCCCACCTCTCCAAATATATATATATATATATATATATATATATAGCAATAAAGCCCATACTTTCTCGAAAAATAAATCTTATCTAACTAAATAAATCCCGGATAAGAAAGTTGATCAAAAGGATGAATGATAAGTATTTACGTTATAACCGTTCTATCCGCAAACCGCCCAAGACTTTGAGAAAAGCTAGAAAGCCCCGCTACGATGAAAGGTAATAAAGGGTAGGAAAAAGATGTGCCATTTTATTCAAACTCTAGTAGAAAATCTTATTATAACCCCGGCACTTGTAAAACGTAATCGGCATAGTAGCAACTCCCGATCAACAACCAAGTACTTATCTCTTTTTGCTCGAGGACGCCAAAAGGGTAAGCTTGGGGGGGAGTTTGTTGACGGTCACCAACGACATATTTTTTTCCCGTCAACTTACTACCATAAAGGGAGTAAAACTATACCTTTTATACTCATATGCATTTATCACTAATAAAATTCCACTTGTAGTGTCTAGTATTTTATTTTGCAGATTTATAATAAAAGCAAGTGGAAAATCAACCAAAGTACGCCATCCGGAAAGCGCATTATTGCAAAAACACAAGCCCGAACCGTCGACCCAAAACATCAAAATTGGGCCGAGCCAAGCCCGCCCACAACTTTTCAAGATGAAGGAAGACACCCCACCGAGACCGGGCCAGGCCGGCCTGGGGTGCGCGCGCACCACCCTGTGCGCGCACCCTCCCCGAGGCGGTTTCGCCCAACCTCGGGAGGCGGTTCGTGCACCCGCCAAATGGGGATTCCCGCCCGTGGGATGGTCGGTTTGCTTTCAGTTAGTAAGGTTTACCGGTGTCGGTTTTGGTGTAAATAAGCATTTAGGCCCCTCCTCCAAGTGTATAAGTAGTCCCCCTCTCCTCCTCTCTCAACACACACCACTTGGAGTCCAGCAAACCAGCAATCTTCCTCTCTCTACCACCTCTACCTCTCTCTCTTCTTCTACTTCTTCTTTCTTCTTCTTCTTAGTTCTTGGTTAGCACTTGGAGTAGAAGAGCTACAAGGAGGGCTTGTCTCCTAGAAGAAAGTGCCTTGGTAATACATCTTCTCTATGGAGCATTCTTCTATTTACAAGTCTTATATCTATGTTCTTGGCCTAACTTATGAACTAGAGTATAGTCTTGTTCATGTTCTAGTGTTGGTATATGAACTAGCATATAGTTTTACATATCATAATCTTGACATGTTCATCTCGGTTCTTCATCGCTCATCATATGCCTAACTTGATTAGAGGTGGGATATCGGTTCGTTGTTCCTTCCGGGTTTGCTCTTGTTCTAGTCCGTCCATTCGGCGAGTGGGGATCCCGGGGGGGGACAAGAGTAGTGCTCGATATGCGGGCATGGTGCCCTCGGTATTACGACACTGCGAATATGAGTGCATGCCACCGTTGAGGGGGTAGGCGGCTTGGTCGTGAGAAGCCTTGACCGTCCCTTGAAATCCCCCACGTTCTATGTGCTTTGTAGGAGTTCGTAAATGCTTCCCATCGGGGCGTATGGTATCCAGGGAGTCTCCCTCGTTATCCTAGACATAACCACGATTAAATCGGTTTGCATATGATCCTAACTAATCATTTGTATGGCCATGACTAGATACATTAGAATTACTCCATTAGATTATTCATTTATTCTTTATCTATTTTCTTTATCCTTTTGCTGGTGGATTCTTAAGTGTGTGTCGCACTATCCATAAAACCGTTATTGCTTACCCCTGTTATGGACAATTTGGTCTAAGCAAACACAAGTTCCTCTATTCAGATGCCATGCTAGCTTATTAATCACATGCCTTCCTTTGGGAAAATATAAATAACGATACCCTCGAATCTATGATGCGCGGGATACTTTAGGCGGGTCGCGTGCTCGCGTATCCGATACTCAGCGGATACGGATCGCCTTGGATACGCTATGGATACGTATCCAAGCCGTATTTAAGAAGATTGGATCGTCTTTGACCGAATCGGTATCCGATACGCAGCGTGGGCGATTTGGATACGCCCATGAAGCTAAATGACCAAAATTCCACTCTTCCACCACGACGTCTTGCCTTCCCCAAAGCGAGGCCGGCGGCCGCGCCGCCGTATTATATGCGGCGTCGCCTCGTATTCTGTCGTTCGCCTCTCGCACTTCCTTCCATTCGACTCGTGATTGGTGGTGGCGAGCCGACAAATCGGCGGACGGCAACCCCGGTGCAAGGGGCTGCAAGCGGATGCCGCCCTCTCCTCGCCCTCAAGTTATCTCCTCTAGCCCTAACAAAAAAGATCGTGTGCTCCAATTGAAGTTGATGACCCGAAAAGAAGAAGAATAGTGTTCTCGTGAACCCGTGAACGTGTCCCGTGATCTTTGGATGACTTTAAATGATATTTTAATTTATGAACTATATTTTATATTAAATCATGTTATTATTATTATTATTAAAAAAATCTTAGTCGTATCCCGTGTCACTTTGCTTTTTGGAGAATAGTGTATCTGCGTATCGAGATACGTATTGTATCAATACACGTATCCGTATCCGTGTAGCGTAGCCACGAATACTTCGGGTGAAATGCTACAATGATAGATCCGTAAACTGCGGATGAAATATCTAAGATGGCAAGATCTATCCCGTTGACAATCCCTTTCGGATCACCGACATGGTGGTTTTACTTGGGAATGTCGGTGGCGCATTTTGGCCGCCGTTTATTGGGGATGGGTTTTATACCTGTTTCCTTTGATTGCGCTAAGAAATGTCAACACCTCTACACAACGAAAGCAATGGCGGCTGTGCTGCCTAACCACCCTATCTGCACAAATCCGGGCATACGCGCCGCCCATCCTCGATGGTATAAAGGCACACAGGTCAATGCATGGCCACAGCACATTGCACCAGTGGACGAAGAGGTCAAGTCTATGACAACCCATTGCGTACTTACGCTTTCTGGGGCATCTTGCTCACACCGGATAAGGAGGAAGATGGCCATGCCTCTTTCTTCTTTCCCCTTTTACCATTTACCACAGCTTGTAACCCAAGTCCTCCCCTTCACAACTATAAAAGGGGAGGTAGGGATCGATCACGGGGGACGGATCATCGAACTCAAGCAACTCAAGCACACCGAAGGCGAGGAAGCACACACGCACCACGAGACTTGGGATCCGTTCCCTCTCTCAAACGCTTGTAACACCTGCTACGAGCACCCTGGTGCAAGGCAACACGGGCAGTAGCATCCACTAGACGTAGGGACATTTAGCTGAAACCATTATATATCCTTATGTCCGCATTTGCACACCATCCGAGCCTAGACGCGTAGATTAACATTTACTCATCATCGTGTGTACAGCGCTACCCTAGGCACCAACACTATCATACTAAACCTAAGCGTAGCTCCTTCATGTAGTCGAATGGCTCCGTCATCGAAAGTGTACTCCTCTTGGTTCTATACTTGCATCATCCTCCCTGGTATCTCTATCCTCGGATATACTCCTCAGCTTTGTTGGTAAAAACATAGAATAGAGGGGGTTGAGTACTTACATACTCAGCAAGTCAAAAGTTGGGTGGAGGTGGTTATAGTTAAGGTAAAGCAATTATAATTGTAGGTTGGGCCTTGGCAGGGTATTATCATCCTCACCAGTTCTTGAGATTAGTTATAATATACTAGTTTAAAATACATACTAGATCATCTTAGTTGTGAATCATCTAATCATAGGTGATCTCATCCCAGCATTTGTCCATTTCAAGGATATGGCTATTCTAATAGATTCAATAAAACTCTACAGAGGTGTATAAATTTTCCCACATGATAGGCACGCAGTCAACACCATCATGATTTCTTTGAAATAGACCTAACGAGATCCTGTATCTGCTTGGGTGCTACCCTAGATTTCCATATAATTTCTACCATGGCTTCTCAAGGGTTGGAAACCAACGTGGAAGATCACATAGCATCCACACACGGAAGATCACATAGCATCCGCTCGCGGAAGATCACATAGCATTCGCACAAATCATACCACATAAGATCACATAGCATCCATTTAGTTTATAAGCTCACATTGCACAACATAGCTTAAGAATAATATCATAACCCAGGGGCTTAACGTGGAAGATCACATAGCAACCACACCAACCGGACCACGAAAGATCACATAGCATCCGGTAATACCTTTGGCCCCTACATCGGCCTCCTAGTAGAAAATCATACTTCAATCTAACGGGGTGTGTGAGATCAAGTCTACCCATTATAGACATGTGGCTGTATGATACATCTCACTAGGCGAGATTGCCTATGAACCGGGTCCTTATGTGACTGAGGCGAGTATATCTCTCTCTGCGAAACCCTTCACAGGCGATTCTGTATCGTAGTATACCTCTCGTATAGTACCACCACTCACCCCCTGTTGGGGTTCAGTCTAGTTCTTACCATAGCTCATTTCATCATATATCTCTCTCTCTCACACACACACACACACACACACACACACACACACACACACACACACACACACACACACACACACATATAGATCTCACAAGTTAATACAATACGATTGACTTGTGGCCTCACAAGATAATCTGATGCGATTAAGTTGTGGTCTCGCATGTTATTACAATATCATTAATTTGGTGGTAAATGGGTGGGGATTAGGACTTGCTATTGACGGTAACCAACTGCAATTTAAACACCATCAACACAACACCAAAACAACCTAGAAATAGGGATTTCAACTAACATATTCCAAAGTTTTGGTGTTTATTTGGACTTGCGGTACAAACTCAAGGATGATGATCTTTGGGCCAAAAAGACAAAGAAAAAGAAATAAAACCAACAAATAGAAAAAAGGCCCAAAAAGAGCAAATGGTAAGCCCAAACAAGAATCGGGACAAAACGTCAAAACCAGGGCGGGCCAAGACCACCTCACAACTTTTCACGGCAAAGGAAGCCTAGCCTGCGGGCGAGAGAGCGGGCCCAGGCCCGAGGGTGTAGCGCACCACCAGTGCGGCCGCACCACGGCCGAGGCGATTCGGGCCCGGCCGGGGGGCGGTTTGTTACCTTCCAAAAGCGGACACTACCGGCGTTGGATGGTCGGTTTCGCAGATTAGGAAGGTATTCCCGTGTCGGTTTAGGTGATTTTAGCACTTATAGGCCCCTCCCCCCTTTGTATAAATAGCTCCCTCCTTCACCTCTCCAAACAACAATTCCAAGGAGAAACCAGGTCCACTTGTGCAAGAGAGTAGAATTAGTTCTTCTTCTTCTACTTCTTCTATCTTCTTCTAAATTCTAGAGAGTGAGAGAGGGAAAAGCTAGAAAGAAGCTTTGTTCTTTCTACCCGGAGTTGCTTGTTCGCCCCTCGGTGTTCAGCGGTTTCTAGGAGGACCAGTCTTAGGACTTGTCGGTACATCTCTTGGAAGCTTGTACCTCTGCAAGCTACTTACACTTTGGTAAGGAGTCTTGTGATTATCTTGCAGCTACTTAATTTCCTTCGTATATTTCTTAGCTGTTGTAGACTTGCGGGGATTGGTAGATTGTCTCGTTAAGAGTGTTAGTTCTTGGTGAAGGAACTCTTTGACCAGGGAACCTTGGCCAACATCAAGAATCGTGACCAATAGTGCAAACGTGGTGTTTGGACTAGCGTTCACCTACCTTTTGCGGTGCATCCCACGGTTGAGGGGGTAGGCGGCTTGGTCGTGACAAGCCTTGTCCGTCCCCTTTGAAATCCCCCCACGCTCGGGTACAGGTAGAGCTAATTGCCTGACTCGTCCCTTTGGGCGAGGGCCGGTGCCGAAGTGAGTAGACAACAGACTTTAGGAATCACACTTTTGGAAAACTTAGCCTCACGGATACCTCGCTACTCTTAGAAAACAAACCCTTGCCTTAGGTTGACATAGACCCGTAAAAGGCCAAGGCGGCCGTCGCCCTTGTGTAAAATACGATACCACGCTACCACCGGGGTGAAGTGCTACAACAAAGATTTCCATGCGCTTGCGGATTTCTCTGTGTGCGTAAGAAACACCAACAAGCATTTGGCGCCGTTCTTGACGCATTGTCGAGTTATATTTCGAGCCTAGTCGACTGTGCGGACCGTAGTATCCTTTTAAACAAAAATACCAAAAAGAGTCCCCTCAAGTACTCATGGAGCAACCTACCCTACAAATCCTCGTCCCGCTCCTAAGGGCGAGCTTGTAGAACCACGCCAATCTGCCGGCCAATCACAGCCGAGTATGAGCTCCGCCGGCTTTATAGCCATGGTTCAGGGCCGAGCCTTTTCGGGGCTCGAATATGAAAACCCCTATCATCACTTACGGGAGTTTGAGCAGCTCTGCGGGTCTGCGACAATTGCGTGCATAACACATGACACGCCGAGGTGGAAGTTGTTTCCGTTCTCTCTCCAGAGAGGGCGACTCAATGGTACGCCCATAACATAGGGTTGGTAAACGGAGAATGGGAAGAATCTGCAAATGCAGTTACGGTAGCGTTCTACCCTATATCCAGAATCGCGCCCTACGACAAGAGATACTCAACTTCCGACAAATAGAGGGTGAGACCTTGGGTGCAGCCTGGGACCGGTTTACCACGCTTACACGATCCGCCCCGGGCCTATCCATACCGGACCACGTGCTTTTACAAAGATTTCGGCCGGGATTGACGAGCAAGCGCCTGGCCGCTTGATTTAGCTCTTGAGGGTCGTTTTCACATAAAACCACAGCGGAAGGAGAAGCTCTCCTAAACCGTATTCTTGAGAATACTCCTCCGCTAGAACCCATCCGAGTAGAACCCAAGCGTAAAACCGGAGGGAAGTCTCTTGCTAACGCCAACCCGTTAAACCTATAGAGAGACCCTTGCTGAACGAACGCAAGGAGACCGTATGCACGGATCTCCGCTCTTCGAGGTTGACTTTTCTTGATCAATTCGGTGACACCTCGAAGTACGAACAATGGAAGAAACCATCTGTCCCCGCTAGCCACTGAACAACCCCCTCGGATAAATCCTTCCTCCGTGAGTCTATTAAGGAGCTAACGCCTATAATGAGCATGGAATGGTTGAGAGGAAGGACCTTCTTTTGAAGAAATTCGGATAAGTGGCCCCTCTACAACAATCCATTGCGGATATCGTGGAAACTTGGTGGAAGTCATGTATAACCTGGCGTGGGGGAGAAACATAATGTCCAAAACCTTTGCACAAGCTTGTGGCGAGGGAGTCATTAGGACCCCCACAAAGACGGACCTTGCGCATAGCACCACGTTACCACCATTGAAAGCCGTGAGGTTATACATGAACAAATCTTCCTACACAAGGATGTCAAGTTGTCTTTGGACTTTCATATTTTTTGATATCCAAGACTTTGACGTTACGATCGGGCATCCCTTAGAGAGAATTCTCGATCTATCAACATCCGGGGGATTTAGATGTCAAACTTCGGGGAAGAAAAAGTTTTCTATCCCATTACTCGAGCTAAAAACTTCGATAACAGAACCCTTCCTTGAGTACGACACGCCCGAGGAGGTCATGGGAGCTATGCTATATGAGAACCCGAAAAACCCTAGAAAAAAGACGCCCAATTCTTCATTGAAGAAGAGGACGATTCGGGGAACTCATAGAACTTCCCAAAGAGGAAGAGCTAACTTCGGCCTCTGTTGAGCTTAAACCCCTACCCCAGGGCCTACGCTATGTCTTCCTAAATGGCGATTCACAAGCCCCTGTCATCATAGCGATAAGCTTAGTGACCAGAAAACCACCCGGCTAATAGCCGTCTTAGAGAAACATAGATCGGTCTTTGGGTATTCCCTTCAAGATCTAAAAGGGGTAAGCCCGACACTTTGCACACATCGCATTCCTATTGACCCCGCCAGGTACCCCATCATGCGAACCCCAGCCAAGAGGCTCAATAACGCGATGCGTGAAGTCGTGAAGAAGGAAGTTCTCAAGCTTCTTCACGCCGGGATTATCTATCCCGTACCACCGCGGTGATTGGGTTAGCCCAGTCAAGTGGTCCCTAAATAGGGAGGAATGACGGTCGTTGAGAACGCTAAAATGAACTCATTCCACAAAGACAAGTCACGAGGGTGGAGAATGTGTATTGATTATAGAAAACTTAACAAGGCAACAAAGAAAGATCACTTCCCACGCCCCTTTATCGATGAAATGTTGGAGCCGGTTAGCGAAACATTCTTTCTTACGCTTCCTTGAAGGGTATTCTCGCTACCACCGATCCCGATCCACCCCGATGACGAGCAAGACCACGTTCACATGCCCATACGTAACCTATGCCTACCGTAGAATGTTATTTGGGGTGTAATGCACCCGCTTCTTTTTCGGTGCATGATGTCTATCTTCTCGCACATGATCAAAGAAATCATGGAGGTCTTCATGGACGATTTCTCCGCCTATGGTAAGACTTTTCGAAAGTTGTCCGAAGAACCTAGACCGGGTCTTGCGGCGATGCCAAGAAAAGGACACGGTCATGAATTGGGAAAAGTGCCACTTTATGGTCCGAGAAGGCATCGTTCTTGGGCACCTCGTGTCCGAGAGGGGATAGAGGTAGACAAAGCCAAAATAGACGTTATTGAAAAACTACCACCCCAGGTGAATGTCAAAGGGATCCGTAGCTTCCTAGGTCACGCGGGGTTTTATAGAAGATTTATAAAAGATTTTTCACAAATCGCTAGACCCCTTACGCCCTCGCTAGCCAAGGGCGTACCCTTTGACTTCACGGATGAGTGCTTACACGCTTTCAAAACCCCTCAAGAAAGCACTCATCTCGGGCTCCGATCATCCAACCCCCGGATTGGTCGTTGCCATTTGAAATCATGTGCGCGATGCTAGCGACTACGCTTGTTGGTGCGGTCTTGGGCCAAACCAAGGACAAAAAGCAGCATGCCATCGCGATATGCTAGCAAAACTCGGCGAGGGAGCCCGCTTAATTACGCTATGACGTAAAAAGAACTCCCGGCAATAGTCTTTGCTATCGAGAAGTTTCGATCCTACTTAGTGGGCGCAAAAATAATCGCCTACCGGATCATGCAGCCCTTAAGTATCTTCTTACCAAAAAGGATCGCGAAAACCTCGCTTGATCTGCTGGATTCTCCTACTCCAAGAATTTGACATGGAGATAAAAGATAAAAAGGGAGTAGAAAATACAGCTTGTGGATCATTTGTCGCTGTATGCGAGGTAACTAACATGCGTGAACTACCAATCAATCGACTACCTACGTGACGACATGCTACTCAAGGTGTCACACTTCAACCCATGGTATGCAAACATTGTGAATTACATGGTTGCGGTATGTACCACACGGGAGAGCAAGCGGAAACTCCAAATGGAGAGCGAGGCGGCACCTATGGGATGACCCATATCCATGCGGGGTGTGTGCGCACGGCTTGCCGAAAGATGCGTACCAAGGGAGGAAGGAATGCGATCATCGAAAAATGTCATGCATCTCCCTACGCCGGACATCTAGGAGTATTCCGCACACAAGCCAAAATTTGGCGGTCGCGGATTCTTTTCCGGCCGGCGTATGCGGCGACGACGAAAAAGTTCATCGAGAAGATGCTACAACCGCCGTAAGATCGGGAACATCACAGCTTCGTGATGCAATGCCCCTACATTACAACCTTCAAATAGAAATATTTGATGTGTGGGGGCATTGACTACATGGGGCTGTTCCGAAGTCCCATGATTGCGAGTACATCCCGGTGGCGATGGACTACATGTCAAAGTGGGTAGAGGCACTACCATGCGAGAGTCAGCCGATGGCAAGCACGCCGCGCCAAGATGTTCCATGAAATCATCTTCCCCGTTTCGAATACCACGCATGGTGATCGGTGACGGGAGGATCGCATTTCAAGGACAAATCATTCAAGACATTCTTGAAAGAGCTCGGCACTCGCACAATATTGCCACCCCCTATCATCCATAAAACCGGCGGGCAAGCCCAAAACCTCCAATAAACAAATCAAGAACATCCTGCGGAGAAGGCGGTCAACGAGATGGGGAAGGGCTGGAAAAACAAGCTACCCGATGCTCTCCGGCATATCGGACGGCTTACAAAGCCCCCATCGGCATGTCACCTTACCGGTGGTCTATGGCAAAACACCTGCCATTTACCGGTTAATTTGGAACATCGAGCTCATTGGGCCATCAAAAAGTGGAATATGGACGTCCGGACTTCGGCGGGAAGAACCGTCGAGACAAATCTACGAACTAGAAGAATGGCGAGAGAAGGCGTACCATAGTGCAAAGCTCTACAAAGAGCGCACAAAAAGATGGCATGATCGGCGCATCAAGATCAAAGAATTCACCACGGGAGACAAAGTACTCCTATTCAACTCCGGGTGAAGCTATTTGGCGAAGGGAAGAGAAGCAAATGGAAAGGACCGTACACCGTCATCAACACATCGCCACATGGCGCGATCACAATCAAGATGACGCAGGGTAAGATACAAAAGGTAAATAGTCAACGCCTTAAGCTTTTTCTTCGAGCGATGATCGATCTTAACCGGGAGCTCGATAGAATAGATTTATGCTTTGAAAATTAATTTGTGTTGATCAGCATATAAAAAAATTTATATATTTTTACAATTAAAATTGTTACAACTAAAAAAAATTTAAAGGTAATAATAAAATATAAAAGTTATCTATATATTTTTACTTTGTTTTTAAATAACGTTTTTACCTTGTTATTTTCTTTTTACTTCACTAAATTCATCTTTGGTCATGTGCTACACAAAAGGGTATCTACTTTCTAAATTAATCAAAGCATAAACTATTTTCAAAATTTGAATTTGAGGATCAATTAGAGATCGGCAAGAAAAAGGAAAGCGTTTCTCGCGCGGCAAACACCGATTCAAAACTTTTCGAAAAAGGAAACGGATGTGGCCGAAAAACCCAACCGGGGGACACACAGGTGTGGTGCTTGTAAGACCACTTGGTGCGCCCAACACCACTCGGCCGCCCCGTTAGGTGCAGGATTTCGCCCATCTCCTTCTCCTTTCTCACAACCCACATAGTAAGGTTTGCTCAGCCCAGATTTCAACTTTCAAAAAACCGGAGAGGAGAATTTGTCCTATAAAATCCACCCTCCTCCTCTCCATTCTTCACACCACTCCTTCTTGCTCTTCTTCTCTCCTCAATACTTCCTCTTCCAAGCTGAACAAGCAAAGAAGGCTCTCTTTCTCCCCCATGGCACTAGTACCCTTCAATAGAGAGGAAGCCATGACTTTCGCCTCAAATATCTAGAGAAGAGGGAGACCCCAAAGAGAGACCTTGCCCTCCTACCTTCTCCGATTGAAATTCCGACACCAAAGAAGAGGAAGGTAGGCGGCAAGGAAAATATCCCCATAAAAAATGAAGAGGAAACAGTAGTATACTCCAATAACCCGACAAAACATCTCTCAGTTTCTTCCAAAGATCCGATTCTTGTTTCCCATATACCTTAGAGCAAATGCCAAATGGGGAATGGAAGAAGCGGGTTCCCAAACCTCGATCCGGGGACAACCAAAAGGATTCTTCGGGGGCGACATTGTGCCCAAAGAGGGTCTTACAGATTGAGAGTGTGCGTGAAGAAGATCAATCGAACTCTCAAGCTTCGTCCGAACCCTTAGAGGCAAAAGCTAGCGAGAAAGGCATAGCCCAATATCCGCCTTAGGAAGAAACTAGCGGAGACTTGCACGTTAGTTTGCATGAGGAGCTTAGACTCGCTTGCTAGGGAGATGGGGGTAGAGCTCGGTGGACCTCATTGACCTTTTGAATAAAAAGAGCTCTACCTCTTTTTCAATAGTTAAGGCGCAAGACTAGTTTTAATTTTTAGTATTTCCCTTCCAATCATTTTGTAGTTCTTTCAAAGTGTGCGCCCCGAATTTGAATTATTAATTCAATAAAGTTTTATTATTATATTATTGTCTATGTCTCCACTTGTTTTTGTCCTTGTGCAAAAAGAAAATTAAAAATAGGTACAAAAACAAGTGTGGGGAGGCTCACAAGTCAAAGGTAATGCGTGATTTATTTAAATGTTGACTTGTGACTTATCTTTATCTAAGTGCTAAAACCTGAACCAATGTTATCAAAACTCCGTCTCTATATCTACCATTTGATACATGGCATGCATACATTTTATTCCTCGCCAAAAACCGGACCTTTGTTGAGCAACTATCCAAAGAGGGACCCCATGCTTATCTAAATAATTGATCTTTGTGATATGGTAGAATAACTTGACGCTTGCTCTCTTACGCAACAAGACTTGGTTTTATCTTCGAAAATTTAAAGCATGCTCATGGTTTGACTTAGCCAAATCCTACCAAAGCCCGAATCTTGCCATGAATATCCACTATAGCTACTTCCCCTCTTTTATTTGAGTTTTGTCGGGCTCCGCTGATCCGCGTTGAGAGAGGCTCATACTCCCGGGATCGAAAAAAAAACACGTACACCCATATATACACACCTGTTCTCACAATGAGAATTGCGCACAACATGCATCTTCACCATCCACCAAATAAATACTCCATTCATACCATGATCACCTCCCCTTATCAAGAAAAAAATGCAGAGAAAGAAACAAAGCTTGAGAAAAAAGAAAAGAATAAGAGATGAATAATGGACATGTGTCCGAGGGCAAGTAGAGCCCACATCTCCAAAAAAAAGAAAAAAAGAAAAGTAGCTTGTATCTCTCCAAAAGCATACAAAAAGAAGGAAAGAGGATCATGAGTCAAGGAGTAACCACAAAAAAAATATATATCATCAATATTTTTTCCACACACGTTTGCACATTTCGATCTAAGGGTATGGCTCTTCCCTCCAACGATCCGAGCTTGACCCGACAAAACATGCAGAGGTACGTATGCATCACTCCATTCAAAGATTCACAAGACCTTGCAAAATAGGATGAGTGAGAGTGAATCAAACAAGAGTGCTTTGCGAGGAAAATTCAAACAAGAGTGATCTTTGTGAGAGTCAATACCATAAAGAGCAATGCTATTTCTTTCAAAAATTCAAAAACTTACCAAGTCTTTTAAGCATGAGTAGTAGCAAGAAGATAGAAGTTCATGCTATTCCATTGCTCAATTGTTCTAAGATAGCTTGGTAGCCACCATGAATGCTCACAAGGCGGTGAGGCCTGGAATAACTTGTATGCGAGGTCTACATCTTGGAGATTGAACCACTTTAGTCCCTCAGTGCCTTCACTCGAGGGGCGAGTAAAGGGCTAAGTGTGGGGGAGTTTGTTGTGGTAACCAACCGCAATCTAAACACCCGTCAACACAACACCAAAACAACCTAGAAATAGGGATTTCAACTAACATATTCTAAAGTTTTGGTGTTTATTTGGACTTGCGGTACAAACTCAAGGATGATAAACTTTGGGCCAAAAAAACAAAGAAAAATAAATAAAACCAACAAATAGAAAAAGGCCCAAAAGAGCAAATGGCAAGCCCAAACAAGAATCGGGACAAAACGTCAAAAACTAGGCCTGGCCAAGACCACCTCACAACTTTTCAAAGCAAGGAAGCCTAGCTGCTGGCGAGCCAAGGGGGCCCCAAAGAGGGTGCGCAGCCACCACCTAGTGCGGTCACACCCCGGCCGGGCGGTTCGGCCCGGCTTGGGGGCGGTTTGTTACCTTCCAAAAGCAGACCCTACCGACGTTGGATGGTCGGTTTCACGTGATTAGGAAGGTATTCCCGTGTCCGTTTAGGTGATTTTAGCACTTAGGCCCCTCCCCTTGTGTATAAATAGCTCCCTCCTTCACCTCTCCAAACAACAATTCCAAGGAGAAACCAGTCCATTTGTGCAAGAGAGTAGAATTTGTTCTTCATCTTCTACTTCTTCTATCTTCTTCTAAATTCTAGAGAGTGAGAGGGAAAAGCTAGAAAGAAGCTTTTGTTCTTTCTACCCGGAGTTGCCGGTTAAGCCCCTCGGTGTTCATGCGGTTCCTAGGAGGGGCCGGAGTCTTAGGACTTGTCGGTACCACGCCCGGCTTGTACCTCTCGCAAGCTACTTACACTTTGGTAAGGAGTCTTGTGATTATCTTGCAGCCTACTTAATTTCCTTCGTATATTTCTTAGCTGTTGTAGACTTGCGGGATTGGTAGATTGTCTCGTTAAGAGCGTTAGTTCTTAGTGAAGGAACTCTTTGACCGGGGAACCTTGGCCAACATCAAGAATCGTGACCAATAGTGCAAACGTGGTGTTTGGACTAGCGTTCACCTACCTTTTGCGGTGCATCCCATGGTTGAGGGGGTAGGCGGCTTGGTCGTGACAAGCCTTGTCCGGCCCTTAAAATCCCCCACGTTAATTTGTGTCGTAGAGCTAATTGCGGACTACGTCCTTTGGGCGAGGGCGGTGCCCGAAGTGAGTAGACAAATGACTTTAGGAATCACTTTGCCTAGAAAACTTAGCCTCTGAGATACCTTGCTACTCTTAGAAAACAAACCCTTGCCTTAGGTTGACATAGACCCGACCGAAAAGCCGGGTTAGCGACCGCCCTTGTGTAAAATACGATACCACTTTACCAATAAGGGTGAAGTGCTACAACGGTATTTCCGTGCGCTTGCGGATTTCTCTATGTGCGTAAGAAACACCAACACTTGCCTCTATTCACCGATGAGTATATCCAAGGCTTCCAATCTGCGTGCTTCTCATTGTTGTAGCGATGCTCCTAGGGTCCATCGGGTTCTCTTCACGACTTCTATCCTCACGCCCCGTCTTGCATCGACAAACAAGAAAGCACAACAAGAAAACATGCATGTAAAAGCGGGCATAAGCATCAAAGCGCATACAATAATCCTACAGCGGGTTGATCCTATTAGTGATGGGTTGTTATCTAAGCCTATCATTACTATGTAAATTTGAAGTAAGAGTCGAATGGAGTGAATCCATTCAACAAGGTGCATCCTACGGGCTAGGTTAGTGTGGTGTGGTTACCGATAGAAAACCAGGCCACATTATTAGAGTTCACTATTATGTGAACTTTGAAGGGAGAACCACGACCAAGTCATCATGAATGACCCGATCACCGTTCTTCATGGCAGCTCTGCTGAAGATGAATCGTCATCATGAAAACCAAGTCATCAAGTCATCATGAATGACTAAGTCATCATGAAAACCACCACACTTTAAGCCTTGATGAATCATTTTCTTCGTGGTGGCTCGTTTGAAGATGATGGCGACACCTACCCGTTAGCATCCTCATTTGGTATGGCGACATGGAGACTTTTATTTCCGGACGGCGACATCAAGGCGAAGATGTGTCGCCACCTTGGAATAATTTTCTCCGGTCTCTTCTCTTTTTTTATTATGGTTAGATCTGGTCACGATGAAGGACTGGGAGAACAAGTTTCATATCGGTCTTCCCCATTCTTCGATTGGCGAAAAAGAAGAAGGAAGACGCCGAAAAAACAAGTTTCTCAACTCCGCCTACATAATGTTGGCCGTCATTCATTGGGTATCTATTCTCGTGTCTTTTTCACCGAGTGTTTGCCTGTGTAGTCATATATACTTTGCAAAGCGTAGTATAGGTTTGGTTTTGAGATCCGGAGCTATTCACGGTGTGGGTACAATTTAGATGAAAATCAATTTTTTGGATATTTGTATAATCTAGAGTGCTTGTAATGTGTTGATGTACCTTGATATTATCTAATATAATTCTTCTTTCATCGCAAAAAAAAATATAAACAAAGATTACCAATGAAGAGAATTAGAGGCTTTTTGCACGTGCGCCATTAAAAAAAGTTGGCAATTACACACAAGCCATTAAAAAAATGAGCTCTCACAATTGCCACTACTCAACTTTATTGCTCTCCATATCACTATCGTCGATTTGCCTCTAACGGTGTCATCTTTGCGGTACATGAAAAAGTCAAAATACCCTTACATCTAAATATGCCATTAATTATTTTTAGCATCTTTTTTTTTTTTTTGTATAAAGACGTGGTGGAGATCCCCACATTGATTAAATTTCAATTAAAATAAAAAGGAGCGTAGTTCTTACATACAAAGGTTTAATTGAATGCATCTAACCAAACACAAAAGGATGTCCTAAGATCATCCTTGAATCTAACACATTGATTAGTACAATCGATTTTTAAATTTGTTAAGCCAAACTCCCGGATTTGGGGTCACGCCTTTGTGGAACACCTTGTCGTTATGAATTTTCCAGAGCTCCCACGCTGCTATAAGAGATGCTTCAATGAAACAAGGGATGCTATGCATTAACCGAGCCTCAGGCTAATCTGTCTAGGAGCCGCAACGAATCATCCCAATTGATACCAATCTTTGGACCCGAGACTCTTTTGCAAAGGGGCATTGTTGACGGTAACCAATCTGCAGATAAAATACCGTCAACATACACCAAAACAACCTAGAAATAGGGTTTATAAACTAACAAATTCTATAGTTTTGGTGTATATTTGGTTTTGCAGTACACAAGACATGTGCACTTTGGGCCAAAATATAAAGAAAAAGAATAATAAAAACAATAAATAGAAAATGGCCCAAAAGGTGACAAATGGCAACCCAAACCAACTTACCTCGGTTGGGCTAGGATCTCGGCCTACAAACACCAAGACCGGGCCCAATACGATGAAAGATGACGCCACGCCAAAGCTAGACCTCATCGGGCTAGATCATGGTGCGCCCGCACCTTTGGGTGCGCCCACACCTTTGGGTGCGCCCGCACCAATATTCTAGCCCGGTGGGGCGGGTCTTCGCGGCGGTACATTAACTCCAAAGAACATCGGTGGCACCGTTGGTCAGGTTCAGTGTACCTCAAAACTGACCATTCTTGGTTGGTTTGGTCATTATGGAGGGAGGACGAAATTTTCCAAAGACCCTCCTACACTCAAGCTATAAAAGGAGACCCCCTACCTCTTCCTCAACAACACACACAAGGAGAAATCAGCACACTTGAGCAAGAGAGTAGATTAGTCTTCTTCTTCTTTTTCTAATTCTAGAGAGTAAGAGAGGGAAGAGCTAGAAGGAAGCTTTGTTCCTTCTACTCGGAGTTGTCTGTCCGCCGCGGTGTCTTTGCGGTTCCTAGGAGGTCAGAGTGTCGGACTTCTGTACTCGCTTTGCTTGTACCTCTACAAGCTACTTACAATTTGGTAAGACGTTTGTGAATATCTTTAAACTTGTTACTTTTCAAGTAAATTATCTTAGCTTTTATAAAACTTACGGGATTGGTGGATCATCTTGTAAGAGTGTTAGTTCTTGGTGAAGGAACTTCTTGACCGGGGAACCTTGGCCAACATCAAGAGATGTGACCGATAGTGCAAACGTTGTGTTTGGGCTAACGTTCACCTACCTTTGCGGTGCATCCCACGGTTGAGGGGTAGGCGGCCGGGTCATGATAGCCTTGTCCATCCCTTTAAAATCCCCCCACGCTGGGTGTGTTGTAGTGCTAATTGCCAGACACTGCCCGGTTTGGGCGTGGGCCGGTACCCAAAGTAAGGAGATAACAGCTCAAGAAATCCCTGCCTGAAAACCTAAGCCCATAGAGATACCTCACCACTCTTAGAGCATAACCTTGCCTTGGGTAGACTCTATCCAGAAAGCCCTCTACATAACCATCCCTCGTGAAATTTACGATACCACCGCATACCACTTGGGTGAAGTGCTACAACGGTATCTCACATGCGCTTGTGGACTTTCTTTGCTTTTCGCTAAGAAACACCAACAAGCATTTAAGCACGATTCTTGGGGCCGGTTGTCGTAGTTGTATTTCGGACCTAGTCGACCCGTGTGCCTAGATTCTCCAAAACTTTTATTTTCTTTTTTATCCTATGGAGCAAACTACCCTTCAAAACCTTTCGGCTCCTAAGGGCAAGCTCTTAGAACCATGCCAATCTTCAAAGCCAATCATAGCTTCGTTTATGAGCTCATACCGCTTTATAGCCATGGTTCAAACCCAAAGCCTTTTCGGGCTTGGAATATGAAATCCCATACCATCACCTAAGGGAGTTTGAGCGGCTCCGTGCGTGTCGACAATTGTAGGCATGACACACAAAAGATTGCGGTGGAAATTGTTCCCGTTCTCTCCCCTGAGAGGCGAGGCATTGGTTCGGCCCAAAACGTAGGGGTGGTAAATGGAGAATGGGAAGAACCGTGAAATAGGTTTTGCCTCGCATTCTACCCCTTATCCTGAATCGCTGCCCTATGACAAGAGATACTCAACTTCTGACAATTAGAGGATGAAACCATAGGTGCAGCCTGGGACCATTTTACCACTCTTACCGGATCCGCCCGGATCCGCCTATTCGAACCATGTGCTTTTACAACATTTTTGGCTAGGTCTTGACAGAGAGTCTGCCCTACTGCTTGACACAACTGTCGGAGGGTCGTTTTCACATAAAACCCCAGCGGAAGGAGAAGCTCTCCTAAACTGTATTCTTGAGAATACTCCCCGCTAGAATCCATCCGAGTAGTACCCAAGCAGATCCAAGAGGAAATCTCTTCGGCTATTGCCAAACCTGATACACTTTTAGAGAGATCCTCGCCTGAACCAGAACCCAAGCAAGAGGAGACCGCATGTTCGGATCTCCTGTTTTTCGAGGTCGACCTTACTGAAGAATTCAGTAATACCTTGAATTACGAACAATGGAAGAAACCACCAGTCCTAGTCAGCCCTAAGGCACCCCTTGATGAACTTTTTCTCAAGGAGTCCATTAAGGAGCTAACCGCTATTATGGGCATGGAATGGTTACAAGAGGGAGGACCTTCTTTCCAAGAAATTCAGATAATTCATCCCTCTACACCCCCTCCCTTGCAAATTTCAAGGGAACATGGTGGAGGTCATGTATAATCCTGCTATGTGTTGACGTTTCTTAACGCCGCGGTAAGAATCATAGCGTACAGAATTGTCGTTGTAGCTTTCACCCGGAAATATTCGAGGTATCATATTTTCCACGAGGAACGGAGGTACTCTCTCCTAACTAGTTAAGCCCAAGGACACACAAGGCCAAAGATGGGGAGGATTATAGAGAAGGATCCTTATAGCTTTAGGGTCTATGGTTAGCCAGTCTCTAGAGCTACTTGTTCACTTCAGGCACCGGCCCACGCCCAAGCCTGGCAGTGTCCGGCAATTAGCTCTACGCCACACCCGATTGTGGGAGGATTACAAGGGACGGACAAGGCAAGTCACGACCTAGCCACCTACCCCTCGACCGTGGGGTGCACCGCAAAAAGATAGACAACCGCTAGCCCAAACACCACGTCTACGCTAGTGATTAACACTCTAGTGTTTGCGGGTTCCCCGGTCAAAGGGTTCCACACCTAGAGTTCCGCCCAAGAAGGTACGACTATCGATCCCAAACAAGTAGATAAATCTTGGATAAATAAAAGACAATAAAGATTATCAAAACCGTGGATGCTTACTTAGCCAAGATCCCATGAAGGAGCTAAGCCCTAATCCACTGAGGTACAAGTCCTGGGGAGACACCACAAGTCCGGTACTTCCCCGCTCCCGCCCCTCACATCTCTCCGCCCATCACTCTACTACCACTAGCTAGGGCCCAAGCCCATAGGAATGTTGCTCAAGAGTAGAGGGAGAGTCCTCTTAGAGGAGAGGGAGAGACTCTTCCTTGGAATTGGTGTGTTTTGAGAGAGGAGGTGAGGGGGCTACTTATACAAGTGGGAGAGGGGCCTAAGTGCTAAATTCCCCAAACCGACCATCTCTTGGGCGTCAGTGCGCAGTGCACCTGCCACCAACACGCACACCGCCCTCCTCATGGTTTAATGCACCGCCTCGTCAAACTGGGCTGAGAACCGCCTCTCGATGGGTGCGGCCGCACCCTTCACGGGCTGGCTCGCCCGAAGTTTTGGCAGGCCGTCGTCATTTGCTTTGAAAAGTTGTGGGCGGTGTTGATTTGGCCCAGGATCTGTCGTTTTGGTCCATTTCTCCCTTGGGCTTGATGTTCTTCGGGAATGCGCTTTCGAGGGGAGGCGCCTTTTGTACTATTTTCCCCTTGTTTATGTATAATTCCTGCAAAGCATCTTAAAATACCAAAACTCGTGGAAAGTGTTAGCTTCAAGCCCTATAACTAAGTTTGGTAGTCAAAGATGAATGTTTTATGCAGGTGTTGACGGTGTTTTTATGTAGTTAACGACCACAACAAACTCCCCACACTTAGTCCTTTGCTCATCCTCGAGTAAAGTTTTAGGGACTAAGATGGGTCATCTCCTTGATATGTAACCTGCATACAAGTTATTCCAATCTTCACCTGCACTTGTGAACTTTTTGATGTGTCTACCACATTAATCTTGGAGTAATTGGATTATGGAACAACATAGATTCAAATCCCCTTGCTTCAACTAAGTGCAAGAACTTGGGTTTTTCATTTGATTTTGAAAATGTAAATATAGCTTAGCTCCTCAAATGATTCACTTAGATCACTCAAATTTGTGTTTTAGTTCCTCACCAAGGCATATCGAGTTTTACCTTCTTTCCTTCCTACTTCTAAAAGCTTATATGGATCTTTGGGTAGGGAAAGAGATGAAGGCATACTTACTCGCATGTTTTGCTAGGTCAAAGCTTGGATCCAAGGAGAAGGTGGCATACCCCTAGATCAAGAAGTGCATGTGTGTGGATAAAGTGGAACCTATACTATACTCCTTGATATGAGTGATCCCTCTTATGAAAACTTTAATCTTGAGAACATGGCTATATTGTTTTTTTTTTGCATGAGCATTCATGTGCTCATCATTTTTTTCTCTTTTTTTTAACTCTTGGACCTTCATGTGTCCAACCTCTTCTTTTTTTTTTATCATGGGACCTTCATGTGTCCCTATATTTTTCATAGCCATGTCTCTTAACCCACAAATATAGAGAGATCACTATCCGGTAGAGCATGGAGTATTTTATTTCTAAGATATATTTTTTTGTCTACTCCTAGTGTAGGAGCGAGCTTTTTGTATGGTGGACGGAAGCATGTTTTAGCGTATTCCCAAAGTGTAGGAATAGCTGATATATGTGGAGTGCATGTGATCTTGATCTTGGGGCATGACAACTATCTCAACAAGGGTCAACAAGACTTGACACAAGCTCAATGCAAAGATAAGTAGCAAATGTGTAAGAGTTTTTTGCACTTGATAAACTTGATATGGCTCGTAGGAATTTTGCATATCATTGAGGAGCATGCTATTTGAATTTTGAATTTTTGAAAACAAATCCCAAGTTCATATAAGAGAGCAAGGTTCGAATCATCTAGCTATATCACATATTTCAATTACTTAGATAACATGGGGTCCCTATGATAGATAGTTCACAAGTTGTGGGAATATTGGCGAGGAATAAAGAGTATGCAAATTTTATCAAAGGATAGCATGGAGATGGAGCACCAAAAGTTTTGTCCTTTTGATATGTTCAAGTTTAAAGTTCAAAACTTTTGTGAGATGCGAGCGAGAGTTTTGCACAAACCACCGTTTGAAGAGGAAGGAGTTAATGGTAGTCGTTCGTCTCATCCTTCTCCATTGTGAATTGCTTTCGGTGTATGTGCATTGTGTTGGGGAGATCTCAAATGGGTGTGATTGTTATGCTTGAGAGATCTCCCCACACTTATTCTTGTACCTGTTTATTTGAAATAAAGAAAACAAAACAAAAGAAAGCAAACACATGGCTCCATCGGCTTGAACACCATGGAGCCTCTTTATTGCATTTATTTTTTTTTTAATTTTATTTGTTCACCACAACATCACTCAAGCAAGGATAACATAAGAAAGCAATGTGAGCATAGCCTTGATTCATCTCAACATAAATTACTTCCATGCATTATGACAGCTACTCTAGTTCATTAACCAAGTTCTGACACCATGTCAAAGTTTTGATTAAAGAAGATCATTTTAACCTAAGCACCACGCTTAAGTTAAAAAGACCTATGGATGCATTACATGTGTACACATGTAGGTGCACCCAAACTCAAGCATATGCCATAATGGGAAGCATACATGTTCATACTATGGGGACAAAAATGAGTAAGAGTGTTGGTGAACATTTATTTCCTTTGCATACACGATCTACTTACCGGCAACATTTATGGATGAAGCGTCGAAGTTGTTGCTATGGTTTGCATGATGGCTCTGTCTAGGTGCATCTCAAGACTAGGCCACACACACAACTTCGTGTATATAGGCCACGGGTCTTGTTGGTAGCCGCAAAGGATAAGAGATGAGCCCATCTTGCTTGTGGACACAATGATGGGTGGAGTCAGCAAAGACATTAGTATATATCTTGACCATGTGAGGCCAACCTCGCTGCTCTCTTCTCTTATTATTTTTTTTTTATATATATTATTTTTTTTTTGAAATATTTTTCTTTTGGACAGCACTCTCTTTTTTGTTTTCTTTTTTTGCAACACGCTCTTTTTTTTTTTTACTTTCTCTATCTTTTTTTTTTTCTTCTTCTTTTTTTTTCAATTCTTTTCTCTCTCATTTTTTCATTTCTTTTTTTTTTAAAGTCTCTCACTTTTTTTTTCATTTTTTATCTCTCTCTCTCTCTCTTTTTTAACATTTTTTTTTTTTTCTATATATATATTTTTTTTTTTTTAGCAAGGCAGGGCTGACATCATCTTTTATTCACCATCATTTTTTTGTATGACCCCCCTAGTGGATGGAACTTGAGATTCTCGCCATCTTCCCCCCCACACTTGGACTTTTGTATAAAAGTCAAGTTTGCAAGGTCCGGGTCTCCTTTTGAGCATGTTCCATCACCCATGAGCATCATTTTTTTTTTTTTTGATGTGGCCCCCATGTTCTCGAGCGTCGCATGCCTCTTTGTTCTTCTTAGTCGATCTCCACCAAATGGTTAGCGACAAGAATACCGAATGTGCATACTAACTTGGCAACATGTTCTTGCTTTTATTAATAAGAGAAAGATTTTATTTATGAAAATAATAAAAGAAAGGTTTTTTTTATTTCTTTTTTTATGATAGTCCGGGTATCTCTCGTGATTGCTTTATTTATGGTCATAAGCTTGACCGGGGAATTCTTCTTGCAACTATGAACAAGTGGTGAAGTTTCCACCTCAACACTAAAAAGTCGGTGTTTAATGCTTAAGTCCGCAAGGTTAGTACCATCGTGCCACTACGAGATCGACAATACTTGTGATATACGAAGACATCGACAACCATCCTCTTAAAAAGTTTGTGAGTGAGGATCAAGAGAAGGTTGGGATCCTCGTAGGGGCACGTGGTTAGAAGCAAGACAACTCTAGAGATCCAAAAAGGTGAGCATGAAAAGTGAGGGATTTCAAAAGAAAATTTTTCACGCTCATTAGCGCTTTCTACCTTGGTCTCTAGATTTGGTGCCTCGGGCATGTCCATGGCACATGAGTTCTTATCCTCACAAAGTATGTCAAGAAGGATGAACGTTGATTTTTGACCATTGTCAAGAATAGCATCGTGTTGGCCAGAGGGACATGCCTTGTGTTCGAAAGTGAGGCCGACGGTGTTTTCGTCTCACTAAGATGCGAAAAGCAACTTAGATGAATCAAATGGAGTTATGAACTTTGCCTCCTCGAACAGGTTTTGGTTGGGAAGATGCTTCGCCTTTGGGATTTCTAGGTGAGAGGCACAAGCATTCTTTCCCAACTTCTCATCATGGCTCTCCTCTATAGGTTTTGCATGAAAAAGCTTTTTCGAGAGGGTAGCCTATGAGAAGATCAAAGTCGAGGATGGGATAGATATAGAAGTCTAAGCACACCTTGGTTTTATGAATTTTTATTGGCACAGCCCTAGCAATCCCACAACACGCAAAGATGAGGCCAAACCGACCCTTGAAGAGTCTCGCTTCGGCCGAGGCTAGCGGCATATTACCCAAAAGGGTTTCCGCAAGATATTTTGAAATGATATTTGCCTCAAGCGTGGGGTTGTGTAGGACATCTAAGGAATTTCCTCGTAACAAACAAGATATAGTCATGGAAGGTGAAAGAATCTGAATTGCTTCAAAAGAACGTTTTCACCTCCATTAACCATTCTTTTGAAGGTTTTGTGTTAGAGGAAGTTTCCTTAGAACGAGATGTTCTCCATTTGCTCAATTAGTGGCATAGAAGGTTCAAGGTTCTCCCATGATCCTTGAATTTGATCGAGAACTCCGAAGGATAAAGCATTCCTTCCTTCGTGTTCGTGGTTCGAGAGAGGCTCGTGATCAGTTCTAATGGTGGTAAAGGGAATGGTTCGACTGATGAGGGCTCTTTAAATCTTGACATGCCCCTCACGGAGGGGGAAAGGTTCTACAACGGGAGAAGGATGCTTCTCTAGGATGTTATCAAGGATTCTTCTTTGTTCCGTAGTAGGTTTTCGTGTAAACGCGACCCTCCAAATGGTCATGTCAAGGCATAGGGCAAAGCGTATATGTCAAGACCCGAACAAAAGATTTGCAAAAGCACACTATCGGGTAATGACAAGTCCGGGTTATGTATTAACATTACAAACCTAGCCCAGGCTGCACCTATGGACTCCTTCTCACCCCGCTCAAAAATCGAGGATTGTCCTTGGTAGGGTGTTGATGGGGAAAAAATTCTAGACAAAAGTTGTCTTTGAGTTTTACCCAATCCCCATTCAAACTTCCTACGACATTAGTGTACCATTGTTTTGCTCTTCGTAAGAGGGAGAACGGAAACAACTTCCACATGAGAGTTTCTTGTGTCATGCCGTAAATGCTTAGGCATGCACATATGTCCTCGAAACCTTGCGGTGAGTACAAGGGTCTTCGGTGTAGTACCCGGAGAAGGGTCTCCTGAACAATGGCTTTTATCGGTAGGGGGAGTTCATAGCCGGATGAAAGTTTTTGTTTTGAAAAAGATTGTGGCTCTCGTGAACTCCTTCGTTGAAGCGTATGAGGATTTTTAAAATATGTGGGCTTCATTTTGGAAAAAGAGAATAAATAACTATTTTGATTTTTTTAATAAATAGATACGAGGACAAACTAGGTTTGAAGATAATAGCAACCGCTCCCGACAATGGTGCCGTAAAGCTTGTTGACGTTTCTTAACGTCGCGAAGAATCCGCAAGCGTCACGTAATTGTCGTTGTAGCTTTCACCCGGAAATATTCAGGGTATCGTATTTTCCACAGGGAACGGAGGTACTCTCTCCTAACTAGTTTTCCCAAGGACACACAAGGACAAAGATGGGGAGGATTATAGAGAAGGATCCTTATAGCTTTAGGGTCTATGGTTAGCCGGTCTCTAGAGCTACTTGTTCACTTCGGGCACCGGCCCACACCCAAGCCGCAAAGGTCCGGCAATTAGCTCTACGCCACACCCGAATGTGGGGGATTACAAGGGACGCACAAAGTCGCACGACCCAGCCACCTACCCCCGACCGTGGGGTGCTCCAAAAAGATAGACAACCGCTAGCCCAAACACCACGTCACGCTAGTGATTAACACTCTAGTGTTTGCCGTGTTCCCTGGTCAAAGGGGTCCACCACTAGAGTTCCGCCCCAAGGTACGACTATCGATCCCGCAAAACAAGTAGATAAATCTTGGATAAACAAAAGACAATAAAGATTATCGGAACCGTGGATGCTTACTTAGCCAAGATCCCTTTGAAGGAGCTAAGCCCGAATCCACAGAGGTACAAGTCCGGGAGACACCGACAAATCCGGTACTTCCCGGCCCCGCCCTCACATCTCTCCTCCGCCGATCACTCTACTACCACTAGCTAGGCCTAAGCCCATAGGAATGTTGCTCAAGAGTAGAGGGGAGAGTCCTCTTAGATGAGAGGGAGAGACTCTTCCTTGGAATTAGTGTGTTTTGAGAGAGGAGGTGAGGGGGCTACTTATACAAGTGGGAGAGGGGCCTAAGTGCTAAATTCCCCAAACCGACCATCTCCTAAGCGCCCGGTAGTGCACTCCGCCACCAACACGCGCACCACCCTCCTCATGGCTTAATGCACCGGCTCGCCAAACCTCGGGCCCTCGAACCGCCTCGATGGGTGCGGCCGCACCCTTTGGGGCCGGCTCGGCCTCGAAGTTTTGGCGTGCCATCGTCATTTGCTTTGAAAAGTTGTGGGGCGGTGTTGATTCGCCCGTTCTATCGTTTTGGTCCATTTCTCCCTTGGGCTTGATGTTCTTCAGGAATGCGCTTTCTAGGGAGGTGCCTTTTGTACTATTTTCCCCTTGTTTATGTATAATTCTTGCAAAGCATCTTAAAATACCAAAACTCATGGAAAGTGTTAGCTTCAAGCCCTATAACTAAGTTTGGTAGTCAAAGATGAATGTTTTATGCAGGTGTCGATGGTGTTTTTTATGTAGTTAACGACCGTCAACACTGTGGGCATAAATATCATGTCCAAATCCTTTGCACAGACATGTGACAAAGAAGCCCTTAGAACCCACACAGCACGGACCTTGCGCATAGCACCCCGAACCATTCTAAAATGCCGTGAGGTTATACGTGACCAAATTCTTCTACACAAGAATGTCAAAATTTCCTTGGGTTTTCATATTTTTGATATCCCAGATTTTGACATTCTAATCGGGCATCCCTTGGAAAAGATTTTTGATCTATCAACATCCGAGGATTTAGATGTCAAAATAGGGAGAAAAACATTTTCCATCCCAGGTCGGTTTTGGTGTAAATAAGCATTTAGGCCCCTCCTCCAAGTGTATAAGTAGTCCCCCTCTCCTCCTCTCTCAACACACACCACTTGGAGTCCAGCAAACCAGCAATCTTCCTCTCTCTACCACCTCTACCTCTCTCTCTTCTTCTACTTCTTCTTTTCTTCTTCTTAGTTCTTGGTTAGCACTTGGAGTAGAAGAGCTACAAGGAGGGCTTGTCTCCTAGAAGAAAGTGCCTTGGTAATACATCTTCTCTATGGAGCATTCTTCTATTTACAAGTCTTATATCTATGTTCTTGGCCTAACTTATGAACTAGAGTATAGTCTTGTTCATGTTCTAGTATTGGTATATGAACTAGCATATAGTTTACATATCATAATCTTGACATGTTCATCTCGCCTTCTTCATCGATCAGCATATGCCTAACTTGATTAGAGGTGGGATATCGGTTCGTTGTTCCTTCGGGGTTGCTCTTGTTCTAGTCCGTCCCATTTGACGAGTGGGGATCCCTGGGGACAAGAGTAGTGCTTTCGATATATGCGGGCATGGTGCCCCGTTTTTACGACACCTACGAATATGAGTGCATGCCACGGTTGAGGGGTAGGCGGCTTGGTCGTGACAAGCCTTGACCGTCCCTTGAAATCCCCCCACGTTCGTATGTGCCGTAGGAGTTAAGTAAATGCTTCCCATCGGGCCGTATGGTATCCGGTGAGTCTCCATGTTATCCTAGACCTAACCACGATTAAATCGGTTGCATATGATCCTAACTAATCATTTGTATGGCCATGACTAGATACATTAGAATTACTCCATTAGATTATTCATTTATTCTTTATCTATTTTCTTTATCCTTTTGCTGGTGATTCTTAAGTGTGTGTCGCACTATCCATAAACCGTTATTGCTTACCCCTCGTTATGGACAATTTGGTCTAAGCAAACACAAGTTCCTCTATTCGGATGCCATGCTAGCTTATTAATCACATGCCTTCCTTTGGGAAAATATAAATAACGATACCCTGAATACTTCGGGTGAAATGCTACAATGATAGATCCGTGCACTTGCGGATGAAATATCTAAGATGGCAAGATCTATCCCGCTGATAGTCCCGCTCGGATCACCGACATGGTGGTTTCATTCGAATGTTAGCGGTGCATTTCAACGGGCGCCAAGTATTGGGGATGGGTTTTATAAAAATAGCGCTAAGAAATGTCCTATTTGGAAATTGGAAAAAAAACATTTCATGAACATATTTTATCTAATAACCTAGTTCCACATGTAGATGTCATTATTTTTATGCAGGCACTCCTATGGAAGAACAGGTCTCGTGCCGCTTCTTCTTCTTCGCCGAACCCCGAGGAAATCCCCGCACCAACCGCATCTCAAGCAATGGCCCAGAAAGTCGAAATAACACGTAGAGTCGTCAAGAACTTTGATCCAGTCGACTGACCCAAGTATGGAAATTTACACAAAAACACCAATCACCATCATGATCACAATGTTCCACATGATGTCATTATTTTTATGCACAAAAGGAAATCTGAATAACACGAGAGTCATTTGGCCACAAGATGAAATTGCAAAATACCATCACCATCATGATCACAATGTCCTATGATGCTTTGCCACATAAAAAATTCAAGTCATTTGGCCATCAAGATGAGCATCGAGACATCCATTTCATCCCGAGACATCCCGACATGGGGGACAGCTTCTAGAAGGGTTGGGGAAGGTCAAGGCCCAATGGACCTGCATCGGCCGACCATAGGCCATTGGCCCAAACCCTCCCCACGTGACTTGCCATGTCACCAATCCATGGGAAACCAAGAGAAGGCACCTGATTGGTCGGTCAAGACGCCCCTTGGATCGTGTGGGTACAAAAAAAGATGTCACGACAAGTTCGACTCAAGACACGAAACGGCAAGGGGGCCAACATGTCCAAAGACTGAGGGTGGCCCATTGGTCATGGACCATGGTCGGCCGACCATGGCCCATTTGACCACCGACGTCCCCCCCCTACCACCACATTGTCCACGTGATTATTTCATCCAGTCCGTTGATCCTAAGGCGGTTTATCCAAGGGTTACGAGGTGGGATCACGCGGATCGATGACATGGCGCCGAGTAGCCCCTACTCCACCTTGGGCTATAAATACCCCCTTCCCCCCCTCTCATTCAGAGGGTGGAGTGGAGTGTGGAGAAGTTGTAAAGGCAAAGCTCCAAGAGAGTGTAGTAGGATAGTCTAGTGTGGGAGTTAGAGTTGAGTCGAGCTGCGCTCGGGATTCCTGAGCTGGTCCTCGTGAGTCCGGGTATAGCTCTAGTTATCTTTTCTCTTGTATTTGGATCTCTACTTTATAATATATAGTCCTTTCTTTACTTTATTCTAGTATTTACTTATTCAGTATTTACTTAGTGCAACTTTGCTCTAGTTGTCTAGACTATAGTTGTAGTGATATAAGTCTCACAAATAGGTGCTTCTACACTTAGTTTGTGGTTTAGTCCGGTTCTTAGTTGAATCCTCGTTTGGATGCGATCATCGCCTGTCATAGGGTGCTCTAGTTGACCTGTGTAGCTACCATCTAGAGTAGTAAGAGGAAGTATAAGCGTGGTGCTTAGACTCGATCTTACCTGTGGTTATCGCTTGTTGCACGGATGGATCGTGGTAGCCAGTGAGGTAGTGACAGCCCTTTCGGTCTCTCGTATAAACCACCACGTGTTTAAACAAGTTACTAAAAGGTAAGGCTCCAAAAATATAGTAGCTGGGGTAGTGGTGATTGAATTCACCATATCTCACCTACTGCCTAGCATTCAGTTCGTGTAAACCACAACTAGTTGTCTCATCTTTTGTGTCTAGATACATATCACTAAAGTAAAGTTAGAGTCATAGGAGTCTTATACTCACTCGTTGTCCTCCCACCTAGCTATACCTTACTAGTTATCTTTAATTGCCTAAATTGTATCACTCCACCAACTTCTATCCAACCCTTCCTATCATATTCGCTTTACCCGACACATTGGTCGGTACTATATTGAGGTGAACTTAAGGATCTATCTCTCCCACATTAACCTTTTCTAGCTATTGCTTCCTTTGGGCTAAATATAAATAACGATACCTTGAATACTCCCCGGTGAAGTGCTACAACGGTATACTACGTAAACTTGCGGAATCACCAACGAGACATAAGATATACCTCACGCATTTCTAGCGGCGTGGTCGGAGATAGGTTCTATATCTATTTCTAGTGACGACGCTAAGTAAATGTCAACAAGCATTTCTCGCGCCATTGCCGGGAAGCATACGCCTAGAAAAAGATTAATTGAGATTGAATCCGAAGTCATCATCAATTTAGTAACCAGCTAGTGTTAGGGCTTACCCTTGCCTGTGTTTCTCTTTATCGTGAAAGACGGGCATTGCATGAGTGGATTCAACCTACCGAGCAACTTTGTTGATAATCCCGAGAGAATTCGAAGGAGCCCTAGAGGACGTTCGCCTCCTCCTCGGCCTTCGATTTCGTGAGTCAAATCCACTCAAGGAAGGAAGACCCGAATCGCTACCATCACCACCAAAGGTTATGGCTCGAAAGGCTATCGCCGACTTTGCTTTTGCCCTCTCGCCGCTAATGTGGCGACGGGACCGCAAGTGAATTTGGGAGATGCCCGCTTGAGCTGAAACCTCGCGTTGATCAACATGGTGCAAGCAAATCCATTCTGTGGGAAGCCCCATGAGGATGCCAATGCACACCTTCAAAGACTTCCTAGAGGTGTGTGGCACCTTCACGATGAAGAATGTGACATTAGATGCTATTCGCCTTCGCCTCTTCCCCGTTCTCACCGCCGAAGGCGGCAAGCAGGGGTTCTATGCCAACCGTGATGTCACCAACACTGAGAATTGCGCCAACGCATTCCTCAAGAAGTTCTTCCCTATGGGCAAAACCAATGCCCTTCGAGGAAAGATCTCAAGCTTCCAACAACAAAAGTAGATGAAACCATTCCCGAAGCCTCGAACGTCTCCAAGAGTACATTCGGCTCTGTCCCTCATCATGGGATTGAAGAGTGGCTCCCCGATTCAAGGTTTCTATCATGGGCTCACACCTATAGCCCGTAGTCACCTTGATGTTTGCCGCAGAGGGAGCCTTCTTTTCACTTAAGGTGAAGGAAGCCAAGGAACTCATTGAGAAGATGGTGACCAACCAAGGCCGGAATGATGAACGCCTCCAAACAAAGAAGAAGGGCATGCACACTATCCATGAAGTGGACATGCTCTCAGCTAAGATGGACCTCCCCGATGAAGAAGATGGATGAGCGTGCTAAGGACAAAGAGGCCACGCAACACTATGTCCCCGTCCATGCCATCGCAAAATGATCCATGGTGCAAAGTATGTGGTAGTGAAGATCACTCAGAAATAATTGCCTCGAAACTACGTAAGACGTGAGCTTCATCAACAATAATAACAACAATGGATATCGCCCTCAAAGAAAATGGATGGAATCCACGCCCCTTCCATCAAGGTAATGGAGGTAATGGTTTGTCTAATAATTTCAATAATAATTATAATAACCAACCATCCATGAAAGATCTTATCTATGGTCAAGCAAAAATCAATGATAGCATTAATAAGAAGCTTTTTGCCAATGATAAGGCCCTTGAAAACCTTAATGCTAAGATGGAAAACTTTAATTCTCGCTATTAAAAATCAGTTGAGCTTTAATAAAATGTCGAAACCCAACTAGCTCGCTTAGCGGCCAAATGTGCCATCTTATGAGCAAGGTAAGATTCCCCGGAAACCGGAGGATCCTACCGAAAATGTTAGTTTGGTAAACACAAGGTTTGGTAAGCCTCCGCTCCGATCCAACTACGGCTATCTCCTTGATCCTCCGCTCGTCGTCAAGAAGGGAGACCCAGTGTCGCCCAACGATCAAGTGCTCTATTGGACCACAAGTCTTTCACAATGCCTTCTCGCGACCTTGGGTCAAGTGTTAACATCATGTCCAAGGTAACTTATGATAACTTATTATGTGGACCCTTGTACCCTACACTTGTTCGATTGCATGGCGTAGACCAAACAATCCGATTCCCGAAGGACTCGCAAGAGACATCTTGGTGAAAATCCAAGATGAATATGTCCCAAATGATTTCATCATTCTAGACATGGGAGCCGACGAGGATGTACCTCTAATTCTGGAAAGACCCTTTCTCAACACGACCAATGCATGCATCTACGTATCGTCTAGGCGATTCACTTCCATGTTGAAGGAAGAAAGGTAAAATTTGCTTTCAATGGTTACACCAAGCAACAAAGTTAAGACAGACCACCCAAAGAGAAGGCCACGAAACAATGGGTGGAGAACTCACAATTCATATGAGTCCACCGAATCACCGTCACCCTCAAGGTCCGAACAAAACCGGGCGACGGAAGAAGGTGCAACCATCCGAGTCCTCATCACCGGATCCAACAAGCACGGATGATCAACTCTCGTGAGAACGGAGTATGACCACTTACTCAAATCACCAATGATCACCAAGAGGGAAGATCCAGAGTACCAACAATAACATGCTCAATCAATCAATTATACTACCAAAAAGCATTCTCATGACACAGGATCCGACGTCAACCTAATGGCAAAGGTGACTTATGACTTCATATTCGATAAACTTCCTTTGCATCCTACATATGTGCAAATGCAGATGGTGGATCAATCGCACCGATTCCCCCCAAGGAATAGCAAAAGATGTACCGGTGAAGATTCATGACCAATACGTCCCCGACCGACTTCTTAGTCCTAGATATGGGGAAGAAGAAGAACAGGACCCACCACTCATACTTGGAAGACCGTTCCTCGAACACCACTCGAAATTTATCATCTACATCCATACGGGAGAAATCCATTTCAACTTCCCCACTGAAAAGGTACGCTGTTACTTCAATAGTTATAATGAATATCCACAATCCAAGAAGAACAGGTCAAGAAGACGTCACGCTGCAAAGAAGAAACAAATCGAGAGCATCGAGGAAGAAGAAACCAAAAGCATAAATGAAGAAGTGGAAGATAAGGAGGAAGAACCAATCCCTCCGTAAAAGTCATCCACCAACCGAAGAACCCGAAGAATGAACACAGAGGAGAAGTCCTCGCTCTACGGACTTAAAACATGGAGCCCTTGCCAAAAGGTAAATTGGTAGTTATCTCATATTTCCCTTTTCCCATTGCATTTAGGATAGTTTGTTTTATATCTTTGCATGTTTCAATCTTCAATCAAAAAAAAAAATATTCACTTTGCATAATAAAAACTTGAGAACAATACTTCACGAACCTTTGTGGCACTATGAGGTTTGTGGCGAGGTCGCCTCGACCTCCCCATCTACCCATATCACACATCCACCACATCTTCTCACCATTATTACACTCGAAACATGTTCATGCAAAAAGATTGCTAAGATCCTAGCTTGGGGAATCGGCCGACCACTCTTTTGGCCATTTCACTCCCAATCATTTCCGGATACATCACCATGACATCCACAAAGATGAATCCGAAAAACCTTCTCCAGGGGGCATCCAACCCTTGGTCGGCCAACCAAGGTTTAGAAGCCTATGCCACCATCTCCTTCACCAAACACTTCTACACAACATATGATGCAATTTGCACTAGCCAACTTTCTTTTGGTGACAACTTTGGTTGGTCGGCCGACCAACCCTTGGTGTCACCTCACATCCATATTTTCCGAATACATGTGCGGGGCATCATGACCAACACCAATGGAATGCCACCATCATTTGGGACACAAGGTAGGTAGGTTGGCCGACCTACCCTTGTGGGACCCAAGGCCGACACACATCACTACTGCTTTTCACCCCTCCATCTTTAGTTCAAAGTTCATGAGAATCCCTCCACAAAATGATGAACTTAGACCTCCTCCTCTCTTCACAAAGGTTCACAAATAAGTTCACCTCAAGTATAAGATAAATAAAATAATAATAATAATAATTAAAATAATAATAATAATAATAATAAAAATAATAATAATAATAATAATAAATAGAATAATAAAAATATATATTATTTAGTATTTAGTAGTCCAAGCTTTGCTTCTTTCTCTTTTTTGTTACGGAGAATCATTTCCATCACCAAAAGCAGAAGCTAAGCTTGGGGAGGCTCCCTCCCCTACCAAGGTAAGTATTCTATCTTTCCTTTTTAATTTTGTTCACTCTATCTCCCTAATAGTATAAATAAATAAATAAATAAATAAATATGCCCAAGATTCCCTTCACATATTTATATGCTTCATGAATGAATACCTTCCTTGGAAATGATGAATAAGTTACTCGCTAAATATTTCTTTAGTACTTAGTATACAACTTGACATTTCTCTAAGTATGGACTACTCAAATTACATGAACACCACCATGAACCTAAAACTTGTGTGGGTTGCAAGTGCTTTCAACTAAGTCTCAAGTCATTTTGAGATATGATCCATCCTAAGATGAGAGTTGCTATATTTTTGTTCCAAACAAAGAAGATTGTTGGAGTCTTTATTTCTTAAAACAATAAAACACTTGATGTTTCCTCTATGGTGAAAATTCCTACCAAAGCCATACTCATTTCATAATATAGACCTTCGACATACGCTACTTGCTTTAGTATTGAGCTTTGTCAAGCCTTTGTTGACCCTTGTAGAGAGACTTATCATGCTCATTAGATCAAGTGCACATCCATGCCACCATACATATGCTTTGCTTCTACATTGAAGTACGCAATAACATGCCATCCATCCTTTTTCACCAAATAAATATACTCCATGCTTTTATATTTATGACCTCTCTCTAGTTATGTTTTTAGCAAAAGAGACATTGGCTATACATAGTAAAAAAAAAAAAATGAGAGATGAAAAATGGACATGTGTCCGAGGGTGAGTAGAACCCACATCTCTAAAAAAAAAAAAAAAAAAAAAAAAATGTCTCACAATGCTAAGTAGGAAGAGAGACAAATCAAATAAAGGAGTATTGTACATCATTTTTTCCACACACATGCACATCTTGATCTTAGAGCATGACACTTCTCTCCTTGGATCCAAGCTTTGACATTGCAACATACACAAGGTAAGTATAGCATACTTTATCCCTACCCAAGCTCCACATAAGCCATTTAGTTAGTAGGAAAAGAAGGCAATATTGCATATGCCTTGGTGAGGAAACCAACCACCACTTGAGTGACCATGAGAGCACCATTTGAGGAACATTAAGTTTTTCTTTTGAAAATATTGCAAAAATACTCCAACATGAAACTTGTGAGGAATGAGAAAACTAGCGCCAAATCTAAAGTGGTCTATCTCTTATTACTAAAGACAAAGAAAGAAGCCATATGCCCCATGAAGGACTAAGGTAATAAGGGTGAGTTTTCAACATTGCTAGAGTTTTCCACTTAAAGGAAATTTTTGTTGTGTACATAGTAATGTGTTTAAATATGAAGCATAGTAGTAACTCCCCGATCCACCGAAACTAAGTTTTTAATTCTTTGTTCGGGACTAACAAAGGTTAAGCTTGGGGGATCTTGTTGACGGTGAAAAACACCCTTAATTTACACCATCAAAACACCGTCAATATCCCTATTTGGAAAGGAAGAACAACATTTCATGAACATATTTTATCTAATAACCTAGTTCCACATGTAGATGTCATTATTTTTATGCGATATGAATTCGAGGAAATCGGCCGAATAACACGTAGAGTCGCCATCCGGTCGGTGACCCAAGTATGGAAAGTGGGCAAAATACCATCACCATCATGATCACAATGTCCTATGATGCTTTTGCCACACAAAATCTCAAGTCATTTGGCCACAAGATGAGCATCGGCCGACCAAGGGCCATTTCATCCCCGAGACATCCCCGACATGTGGGGACAGCTTCTAGAAGGGTCGGGGAAGGTCAAGGCCCAATGGACCTGCATCGGCCGACCATAGGCCATTGGCCCAAACCCTCCCCACGTGACTTGCCACGTCACCAATCCATGGGAAACCAAGAGAAGGCACCCGATTGGTCGGTCAAGACGTCCCTTGGATCGTGTGGGTACAAAAAAGATGTCACGACAAGTTCTAGACTCAAGACACGTAAACCGACAAAGGGGCCAACATGTCCAGACCGAGGGTGGTCCACAGTCATGGACCATGGTCGGGCCGACCATGGCCCATTTGACCACCGACGCCCCCCCACGCCTACCACATTGTCCACGTGATTATTTCATCCAAAGTTGATCCTAAGGCGGTTTATCCAAGGGTTACGAGGTGGGATCACGCGGATCGATGACATGGCGCTCTGGGTAGCCCCTACTCCACCTTGGGCTATAAATACCCCCTTCCCCCTCTCATTTGGGGTGGAGTGGAGTGTGGAGAAGTTGTAAAGGCAAAGCTCCAAGAGAGTGTAGTAGGATAGTCTAGTGTGGGAGTTAGAGTTGAGTCGAAGCCGCTCGGGATTCCTGAGCCGGGTCCTCGTGAGTCCGGTATAGCTCTAGTTATCTTTTCTCTTGTATTTGGATCTCTACTTTATAATATATAGTCCTTTCTTTACTTTATTCTAGTATTTACTTATTCAAGTATTTACTTAGTGCAACTTTGCTCTAGTTGTCTAGACTATAGTTGTAGTGATATAAGTCTCACAAATAGGTGCTTCTACACTTAGTTTGTGGTTTAGTCCGGTTCTTAGTTGAATCCTCGTTTGGATGCGATCATCGCCTGTCATAGGGTGCTCTAGTTGACCTGTAGCTACCATCTAGAGTAGTAAGAGGAAGTATAAGCGTGGTGCTTAGACTCGATCTTACCCGTGGTTATCGCTTGTTGCACGGATGGATCGTGGTAGCCGGTGAGGTAGTGACAGCCCTTCCCTTACGGTCTCTGTATAAACCACCACGTGTTTAAACAAGTTACTAAAAGGTAAGGCTCCAAGAACATAGTAGCCGGGTAGTGGTGATTGAATTCACCATATCTCACCTACTGCCTAGCATTCAGTTCGTGTAAACCACAACTAGTTGTCTCATCTTTTGTGTCTAGATACATATCACTAAAGTAAAGTTAGAGTCATAGGAGTCTTATACTCACTCGTTGTCCTCCCACCTAGCTATACCTTACTAGTTATCTTTAATTGCCTAAATTGTATCACTCCACCAACTTCTATCCAACCCTTCCTATCATATTCGTTTACCCGACACATTGGTCGGGTACTATATTGAGGTGAACTTAAGGATCTATCTCTCCCACATTAACCTTTTCTAGCTATTGCTTCCTTTGGGCTAAATATAAATAACGATACCTTGGAATACTCCCCGGTGAAGTGCTACAACGGTATACTCGTGGCGCGCTATGAATCACCAACAGACATAAGATATACCTCACGCATTTCTAGCGGCGTGGTGGAGATAGGTTCTATATCTATTTCTAGTGACGACGCTAAGTAAATGTCAACAAGCATTTCGGCGCCGTTCTTGGGAAGCATACGCCTAGAAAAGATTAATTGAGATTGAATCCGGAAGTCATCATCAATTTAGTAACCAGCTAGTGTTAGGGCTTACCCTTGCCTGTGTTTCTCTTTATCGTGAAAGACAGGCATTGCATGAGTGGATTCAACCTACCGAGCAACTTTGTTGATAATCCCGAGAGAATTCGAAGGAGCCCTAGAGGACGTTCAGTTCCTCCTCGGCCTTCGATTTCAGAGTCAAATCCACTCAAGGAAGGAAGACCCGAACTGCTACCATCACCACCAAAGGTTATGGCTCAGAAGGCTATCGCTGACTTTGCTGCCCCCTCTGCTGCTAATGTGGCGACGGGACCGCAAGTGAATTTGGGAGATGCCCAGTTTGAGCTGAAACCTGCGTTGATCAACATGGTGCAAGCAAATCCATTCTGTGGGAAGCCCCATGAGGATGCCAATGCACACCTTCAGCACTTCCTAGAGGTGTGTGGCACCTTCACGATGAAGAATGTGACATCGATGCTATTCGCCTTCGCCTCTTCCCGTTCTCACCGCCGGGAGGCGAAAGCAAAGGGTTCTATGCCAACCGTGATGTCACCAACACTGAGAGAATTGCGCCAACGCATTCCTCAAGAAGTTCTTCCCTATGGGCAAAACCAATGCCCTTCGAGGAAAGATCTCAAGCTTCCAACAACAAAAGTAGATGAAACCATTCCCCGAAGCCCGAACGTCTCCAAGAGTACATTCGGCTCTGTCCTCATCATGGGATTGAAGAGTGGCTCCCCGATTCAAGGTTTCTATCATGGGCTCACACCTATAGCCCGTAGTCACCTTGATGTTTGCCAAGCAGAGGAGCCTTCTTTTCACTTAAGGTGAAGGAAGCCAAGGAACTCATTGAGAAGATGGTGACCAACCAAGGCCGGAATGATGAACGCCTCCAAACAAAGAAGAAGGGCATGCACACCGTCCATGAAGTGGACATGCTCTCGCCTAAGATGGACCTCCCTGATGAAGAAGATGGATGAGCGTGCTAAGGACAAAGAGGCCACGCAACACTATGTCCCTGTCCATGCCATCGCAGCCGATCCATGGTGCAAAGTATGTGGTAGTGAAGATCACTTTCGGGGAATAATTGCCTGAAACTACGTAAGACGTGAGCTTCATCAACAATAATAACAACAATGGATATCGCCCTCGGCAAAATGGATGGAATCCACGCCCCTTCCATCAAGGTAATGGAGGTAATGGTTCGCCTAATAATTTCAATAATAATTATAATAACCAACCATCCATGAAAGATCTTATCTATGGTCAAGCAAAATCAATGATAGCATTAATAAGAAGCTTTTTGCCAATGATAAGGCCCTTGAAAACCTTAATGCTAAGATGGAAAACTTTAATTCTCGCTATTAAAAATCAGTTGAGCTTTAATAAAATGCTGAAACCCAACTAGCTCGATTAGCGGCCACCGTACATCTTATGAGCAAGGTAAGATTCCTGGAAACCGGAGGATCCTACCGAAAATGTTAGTTTGGTAAACACAAGGTTTGGTAAGCCTCCGCTCCGATCCAACTACGGCTATCTCCTTGATCCTCCGTTCGTCGTCAAGAAGGGGGAGACCCAGGTCGCCCAACGATCAAGTGCTCTATTGGACCACAAGTCTTTCACAATGCCTTCTCGCGACCTTGGGTCAAGTGTTAACATCATGTCCAAGGTAACTTATGATAACTTATTATGTGGACCCTTGTACCCTACACTTGTTCGATTGCGGATGGCGTATCAAACAATCCGATTCCCCGAAGGACTCATAAGAGACATCTTGGTGAAAATCCAAGATGAATATGTCCCAAACTGATTTCATCATTCTAGACATGGGAGCGACGAGGATGTACCTCTAATTCAGGAAGACCCTTTCTCAACACGCCCAATGCATGCATCTACGTATCGCCCGGGGCGCATTCACTTCCATGTTGAAGGAAGAAAGGTAAAATTTGCTTTCAATGGTTACACCAAGCAACAAAGTTAAGACAGACCACCCAAAGAGAAGGCCACGAAAACAATGGGTGGAGAACTCACAATTCATATGAGTCCACCGAATCACCATCACCCTCAAGGTCCGAACAAAACCGGTGACGGAAGAAGGTGCAACCATCCGAGTCCTCATCACCGGATCCAACGAAGCACGGATGATCAACTCCGTGGAGAACGGAGTATGACCACTTACTCAAATCACCAATGATCACCAAGAGGGAAGATCCAGAGTACCAACAATAACATGCTCAATCAATCAATTATACTACCAAAAAGCATTCTCATGACACGATCCGACGTCAACCTAATGGCAAAGGTGACTTATGACTTCATATTCGATAAACTTCCTTTGCATCCTACATATGTGCAGTTGCAGATGGTGGATCAATCGCACCGATTTCCCGGAAGGAATAGCAAAAAGATGTACCGGTGAAGATTCATGACCAATACGTCCCGACCGACTTCTTAGTCCTAGATATGGGAGAAGAAGAACAGGACCCACCACTCGTACTTGGAAGACCGTTCCTGAACACCACTCGAGCGATCATCTACATCCATACGGGAGAAATCCATTTCAACTTCCCCACTGAAAAGGTACGCTGTTACTTCAATAGTTATAATGAATATCCACAATCCAAGAAGAACAGGTCAAGAAGACGTCGCGCTGCAAAGAAGAAACAAATCGAGAGCATCGAGGAAGAAGAAACCAAAAGCATAAATGAAGAAGTGGAAGATAAGGAGGAAGAACCAATCCCTCCGTGAAAAGTCATCCACCAACCGAAGAACCCAAGAATGAACACAGGAGAGAAGTCCCGCTCTACGGACTTAAAACATGGAGCCCTTGCCAAAAGGTAAATTGGTAGTTATCTCATATTTCCCTTTTCCCATTGCATTTAGGATAGTTTGTTTTATATCTTTGCATGTTTCAATCTTCAAAAAAAAATAATATTCACTTTGCATAATAAAAACTTGAGAACAATACTTCACGAACCTTTGTGGCACTATGAGGTTTGTGGCGGGTCGCCCGACCTCCCCATCTACCCATATCACACATCCACCACATCTTCTCACCATTATTACACTCGAAACATGTTCATGCAAAAAGATTGCTAAGATCCTAGCTTGGGGAATCGGCCGACCACTCTTTTGGCCATTTCACTCCCCAATCATTTCCGGATACATCACCATGACATCCACAAAGATGAATCCGGAAAAACCTTCTCCGGGGCATCCAACCCTTGGTCGGCCAACCAAGGTTTAGAAGCCTATGCCACCATCTCCTTCACCAAACACTTCTACACAACATATGATGCAATTTGCACTAGCCAACTTTCTTTGGTGACAACTTTGGTTGGTCGGCCGACCAACCCTTGGTGTCACCTCACATCCATATTTTCCGTAATACATGTGCAGGGGCATCATGACCAACACCAATGGAATGCCACCATCATTTGGGACACAAGGTAGGTAGGTTGGCCGACCTACCCTTGTGGGACCCAAGGCTAACACATCACTATTTGTTTTCACCCCTCCATCTTTAGTTCAAAGTTCATGAGAATCCCCTCCACAAAATGATGAACTTAGACCTCCTTCTCTTCACAAAGGTTCACAAATAAGTTCACCTCAAGTATAAGATAAATAAAATAATAATAATAATAATTAAAATAATAATAATAATAATAATAATAAATAATAATAATAATAATAATAAATAGAATAATAAAAATATATATTATTTAGTAGTTTCCATCACCAAAGCAAGCTTTGCTTCTTTTCTATCTTTTTTTTAATTTTTTCGCCCAGAATCATTTCCATCACCAAAGACATGAAGCTAAGCTTGGGGAGGCTCCCTCCCCTACCAAGGTAAGTATTCTATCTTTCCTTTTTAATTTTGTTCACTTTGTGGTCCTAGACATGGGCCCAAAAGAGGATGTGTCTCTCCTCCCGGGGAGACCATGTCTCTATACTGACCAAAGCCGACATCGATGCCTGGGAAGGGCTTCATTGTCTTCCATGTCGAGACAAGGCGGTAAAAGTGCCCATTCATTGGGTACAAGCAACAACACACCCAAGCAATCATCGTCATCAAAACCGGTGTGGAGTGTTGGAGGATCGACTCAAAACCCCGAGCGCGTACTCTCCGCCAAGATGCGAGGGGAGAGTCGACAGTGACTATAAATAACCCGCCCCTTCAAAAAGAAAAAAAAAATGGGGTATATTTAAAAAAAAAAGTTTTATAAAATATTTTTTATTATCAACAAAAATATTTATTACATAAAATCTATAAGTAAATATTTTTGAAAACTAAAATAAAAAAAATCTTCATAAATAAAATAAATTCTTTCATGAAAAATAAAGAAAAATATTTTCTACATAAAAAGTATATACAAAAATATTTTTAAAATAATTTTTCTATTTGAAAATAAATTTATATTTGAAAATTGTTGGTGAAATTTAAAAAGGGGGAGAAAACGGTCGAATCCGGTAAGAAGCAAACAACGACCCACGAACTTTTAAGTGGACCGTTGAGCACGCCCGACAAAGCGCGCGGCCTCCTCGGCGGGCGGGCGCTTGTAGCGCACCCCAAGGTGCACCAGCACCTGGCGGCCCCAGGGTCTCGCCCAACGGCTCCTAGCCGTTGTGTGGAGCGTCCCACGGCCGCGATTGGCTCGACTATAAATAGCCCGAGCACCGGTGTGAGAGCACCCACCTCTCATTTTCACTCTCTCGACTCTCACACTCTCTCCCAATTGTTCTACACTCTATTTTCTCCACAAAAACATTGTGCCGAGCAAGATCACGGGTGTGAAAGTTTATACTTTCATCTAACCCTTGCACACCCGAGGTCTCGCTCAATTGTTTTTGCGGAGCCATGAAGAAAGCCGGAAGATCTTCGTCGGGTTGAGGCGGTCATCAAGACCGCGACTCACGGCATACAAGCACAAGCTCCGCCCTCAACTTCGCGAACTTGAAGGCTCCCCATGCAAGAAGATGTTGCACCCTGCCGAGGCGGAAGAAGCTCAAGCTCCCCGACAATCGGCGGAAAGCCGTAGCGCCCGCACCTCGACATCCGTGGAGATCGGGAGATGCAAGCATATCTCCTACTCAAGGACCGTGTGTTCCGGCCTGCACGCCGAATCGACCCCCGAGCTCCTCGATCAAACGGTATGGACAATGAATTTCCTATCCTTTGGAGAGCGGTCGGGTGGCGGATATTCCCCTCTCGAGGAGGAAGGTTCTCGCCTCCCCGACAATACAGATTCTTATGCACACTAGTAGAGGACCAGCTAGGAATTTCTTTACGCCTTTTTGGTACACTTTATCATGTCACGGGGTGGACCTAGCTTGTCTCACGGGGTTTCACTATAGATGTGCACTAAACATAGATCTTTGCTCTTCCCGGCTTTGTTAGAAACCACTTTTGGGAGGAGATATCCGGTGCTCATGAGGCCGGTACTTTCAAACCTCGCCACTCACAGATCCAGCACCCATCACTTAGATATATCCATCGCCGATCTCGTTGACTTTGTTTCCCTAGACACGGGGGTTAGATGGGTAAATGAGGTTGAATTAAAATTACTCTATGCTATTGTCCACAAGGAGAAAGTAGCTCCGATGGTAGAGATGTGCGAACTTTTTACATATTATCACAAAAGTTGCTGTTCTGTCACTCGCATCTCTTATCCCACACGCCTCGCCACCTGCGGCTTGGAGCTTTGGATAATCGGCAAATAGAGTACATTTCCACACCGGGGATTTTTGGACTGTTCTTGCGCAGCTTGTGCGGGGGCACTTAGTTAAGATTTTACCATCCGGCAAGCTTGGTCATCTTTTTCCCGGCTATGCAACTATAGTTCGGTTATCTAACCCGGACTTACGGTTGTATAAAAGCCGTGTACTAACATTTGAGCTCGAGGCTGGCGATAGGCTTACGCGAGAAAGACACCCCCATTAGTTCTTCACGCGGTGTCGGGAGACCGGAGGTCGGATCCTCCTCCCATGGGCCCTACTTCACGCCACGGCCCACGGCCACGGCCTACACCGGTGTTCCGGGCGGCATGGCCTCATCCTATGGGGACCCCCGGGGTAATACCCGGTATGATCCTAGGTGGGAGCCGCCGCCTCGGTACACCGGCACCATCGAGTGGCCCGAAGGAGATCTGGCGGCGGCATGGAGGGCCAAACAGATTTGACTTTGACGATAGCTTCGACGATATGCCCCCACCCGGTCCGGCAGGCGGCCACCACAAGGGGTGGAGGCTATCGGTATCCAAATGCGGCACCTCGGCGTCCGCACTAGGAACATTGAGCACACGCTCAATACCCATGTGCAAAACACCGCATGGCGGCGGCGGGAATCGGAGCAAAGCGAGTCGGCGAGATGGGCCCAATTGGAGTCCAACATGGCTACTCGCAGCGCGCACGCGAGGAAGCATTCCGGAGGTACCAAGGCTTCGATCCCGATCGGTAGGCCTCCGAGATAGCTTGGGGAGGACCCCGCGGTATCATTGCATTGCATATTTACTTTCATCAAAATTTTATTTTATTTTAGCATGTTTAAATTTCAGCAACCTTGCATTCTAAAAAAAAAATCCAAAAATAGAATAAGTAGCTCTTCTTTGTGCCTTAATGTTTATATATATGAGCTATAAAAACATTTAGTCTTAGTCCCTTGTTGAAATGATGAATAGTTGCTCGTCTTATGCTTTGCACATTGCCTAGTTTATAATTCAAATTTCTCTAAAGTTTGGATTTAGTGGCTAATTCTAAAAACTCATCCTGAAAAACCCGATTCATGTGGGTTGCATAGGCTCTATCTAGTCTAAGTTGTTGCCATGTATGATATGGTACAAATGGATTTGCTATGATTTCATCCAAAAAGAGAGACTTGACATCCGGGAATCTACTTTGAAAAAGAGAAATGATATGGGCTATGCTATAAAAAAAAAAGAGAAAGAAAAAAGTAAAATGAGATGAAAAATGGACAAGTGTCCGAGGGCGAGTAGAGCCCACATCTCTAAAAAAAAAAAGAGAGGAAATAAAAGACAAAAGTCTAGGGCGAGTAGAGCCCACCTCTCCAATATATATATATATATATATATATATATATATATATATATATATATATATATATATATATAGCAATAAAGCCCATACTTTCTCGGAAAAATAAATCTTATCTAACTAAATAAATCCGGATAAGAAAGTTGATCAAAAGGATGAATGATAAGTATTTCTGTCATAACTGTTCTATCTAGCAACCGCCCAAGACTTTGAGAAAAGCTAGAAAGCCCCGCTACGATGAAAGGTAATAAAGGGTAGGAAAAAAGATGTGCCATTTTATTCAAACTCTAGTAGAAAATCTTATTATAACCCCGGCACTTGTAAAACGTAATCGGCATAGTAGCAACTCCCGATCAACAACCAAGTACTTATCTCTTTTGCTCGAGGACTCGCAAAAGGGTAAGCTTGGGGGAGTTTGTTGACGGTCACCAACGACATATTTTTTCCGTCAAACTTACTACCATAAAGGGAGTGAAACTATACCTTTTTATACTCATATGCATTTATCACTAATAAAATTCCACTTGTAGTGTCTAGTATTTTATTTTACTGATTTATAATAAAAGCAAGTGGAAAATGTCGACCAAAGTACGCCATCAGGAAAGCGCATTATTGCAAAACACAAGCCCGGGAGCAAATCGACCCAAAACATCAAAATTGGGCCTAGCCAAGCCCGGCCCACAACTTTTCAAGACGAAGGAAGACACCCCACCGAGACTGGGCGGTAGCCGCCCGGGGGGTGCTACACTGACCACACGGTGCGGTCGCACCCCCCCGAGGCGGTTTCGGCCCAACCTCGGGGCGCTTAGTGCACACGCCAAATGGGGATTCCCGTGGGATGGTCGGTTTGCTTTCGGATTAGGAAGGTTTACCAGTCGGTTTTGGTGTAAATAAGCATTTAGGCCCCTCCTCTAAGTGTATAAGTAGTCCCCCTCTCCTCCTCTCTCTCAACACACACCACTTGGAGTCCAAAGAAACCCGGCAATCTTCCTCTCTCTACCACCTCTACCTCTCTCTCTTCTTCTACTTCTTCTTTCTTCTTCTTCTTAGTTCTTGGTTAGCACTTGGAGTAGAAGAGCTACAAGGAGGGTTTGTCTCCTAGAAGAAAGTGCCTTGGTAATACATCTTCTCTATGGAGCATTCTTCTATTTACAAGTCTTGTATCTATGTTCTTGGCCTAACTTATGAACTAGAGTATAGTCTTGTTCATGTTCTAGTGTTGGTATATGAACTAGCATATAGTTTACATATCATAATCTTGACATGTTCATCTCGGTTCTTCATCGATCATCATATGCCTAACTTGATTAGAGGTGGGATATCGGGTCGTTGTTCCTTCGGGTTTGCTCTTGTTCTAGTCCGGTCCATTCGACGAGTGGGGATCCCGGGGGACAAGAGTAGTGCTCGATATGCGGGCATGGTGCCCGGGTATTACGACACCTGCGAATATGAGTGCATGCCACGGTTGAGGGGGTAGGCGGCTTGGTCGTGACAAGCCTTGGCCGCCCCTTGAAATCCCCCGTTCGTATGTCTTTGTAGGAGTTCGTAAATGCTTCCCATAGGGCCGTATGGTATCCGAGGAGTCTCTCTGTTATCCTAGACCTAACCACGATTAAATCAGTTTTGCATATGATCCTAACTAATCATTTGTGTGGCCATGACTAGATACATTAGAATTACTCCATTAGATTATTCATTTATTCTTTATCTATTTTCTTTATCCTTTTCTTTGGTGGATTCTTAAGTGTGTGTCGCACTATCCATAAACCGTTATTGCTTACCCTGTTATGGACAATTTGGTCTAAGCAAACACAAGTTCCTCTATTCGGATGCCATGCTAGCTTATTAATCACATGCCTTCCTTTGGGAAAATATAAATAACGATACCCCTGAATACTTCGGGTAAAATGCTACAATGATAGATCCGTGCGCTTGCGGATGAAATATCTAAGATGGCAAGATCTATCCCGTTGATAGTCCCGTTTGGATCACCGACATGGTGGTTTCATTCGGGAATGTCGGGCATGCATTCTGGCGCCGTTATTGGGGATAGGTTTTATACCTGTTTCCTTTGATTGCACTAAGAAATGTCAACAATCATTATCATCATGTTTATCTTGCTTCATTAGTATCATTATTGCTTTTGTTCATTGCCATAAATACCACATATGTGCATACTAATCTCATACTATCATTTGTCGCATTTTCACCACCGAGATATCCATCCGCCAAGATTCATGCATTGTCTTTTATCCTCTTGATCATGTTTACTTATTTATTATCATCTTTGATCATGAGTTCCTAATCATTTCTCGCATGTCTCTTACTTTCTTTTAGACAATGGTGCTTAGCTTGTTGGTTTGTCAGTAAGAGTCTTGCGTGTTTCCTTGTGACCCGCCCTGTTGAGTTTCCGTTGACTGGCGATGTCGACGACGTCGTGTTCCATCCTACGCAACACCTTGACAATGGGGCCCACTTCTTCATTGGTCCTCCCTTGGGCGCTGAGCAGGTGCAGGTCGCCCTGTAGCAGGCAGGGTATGATATCCATCAGGTGACACCTCAGCAGGTAGGAGGAGGAGGAGGAGGAGATCCTTCTAACAGTGATGACAGTGATGAGGATACGGACAGTGATGAAGAAGGAGGTGAAGCTGGTGCTGGGAATGGTGGACCAGGAAATGGTGGACCACCAGATGCTCCTGAAGGAGAGGGACAGCAGATCTAGGCTCCAGGCGGGTGGACCATCACTTTGACCACCAGGGATGGGGGAGAGTGCTTCGCCCATTATGAGCTCAGGCGCCTACTGACCAGCAGTATGGCTATGGAGTGTACGTAGTGGAGTACCGTGGCCAGCGGTGGACTCATCCTGACTACCCAGAGTTTTGGAGGATGAGTGCCTACGTTGGGAGGTCCTGCGGTGCGCTCCGTGCTCTTCGGGTGGATACAGTACACGCCGCTCCTGCAGACAGGGACACCCAGAGGGCCGCCATTAGTGATGCTGCTCGCATGGCCTTCACGCGCCTACCGTGAGCGCTTCTTCGAGGACATCAGGGATGATGAGCGGCGCTACTATCCACGTCGTCGCCGTGGGGTGTTGGCTTCCCGCATTGCTGCAGTCGAGGAGGAGGATGGCCCAAGGATGTCACCAATCGCGTTTAGCGGCCGTCTTTGGACCTGAGCTCACCGGTGCCTTGGTGGAGATCTGAGGTCGAGGGATCAGCAAAAGGAAGACCGCGGGGAGGATTGCGAGCTACAAGCATAGCTCAATGGCCATGTGGAACCAAATAGCGTCGAGATCCGGCCTTCTCACCGCCCATGAAGTACCCCAGTATGGAGATCAAGCAGGCCGTACCGATATTGAATAGGAGCTGCCCTATCTTAGTCGCTTTAGCTATCTACATATTGCTAGATCGTTAGTATCGTCCTTAGCTTGCGAGTCCGTGGTGTGTCTAGTGGTTAGTTTGGTTTGAGAGTGCTATGTTTGCATGTGTGATAAACTTGGTCTATTATTATGTTATTGGAATGATTTGGCTCTTTGTAATGAGTGTGATAGGACTGTGGGGAGATGTCCACGACTTATCAAGACAAGATTATTATTAAGGTTAATGAATAGCTAGTTCGGGTTTATTGGGTCTCTTTTATATGTGCTTTATCATGCCTTGACTTTATCATATATCGCTTTGCCATATCATATCATCTGTCACATCACTATTCAGTTGTTATACATGTCGGATAAATATCATTGATTCATCAGATTGATTCTTGTCGGATGATATATATTACCATATAGTTCTGCGATTCTGATTTCTCTTTCGAGCGATATTTATTATGTATGATCTTTATGTCCTTATACTATGCTATTTGTATAATCGGATGGCACCGATCTGGGGAATGGAGGTGGTAGCGGTGGAAACAACAACAACAATAATACCAACAACAACAATGCACCACCACCCCCAACCCGGATGGAGCGGCTAATGGCCATGCGGACTCGGCTCTGGGTGTTGGTATTTGTTAGCTTACGAGAGAAATATTTACAGATCCGCAAGCGCACGGATGTCAGTGAGCATTTCACCCGGGGAGGGTTTTAAATATATATCGTATCCACAAGGAAGATATGATAGGTGGTTCAAATGATTAAAGAAACAGGTGATAGAAGACTAATGAGATTTTGGTAGTCGGCATATACTTAAACAAGGTAAGCCAATAATAAATAGCAATAAGGTAAATGAGACAGGCGAGAGGCACACACGTAGTGAGTATAGCATAAAACTAATTCCTAGTGAGATTAGGATTGGATTTAAGACAAAGGGACAGTTCTTATGTAGCATACAAAGACTCTATTAAATGGTTTTAATCGGGCATAGCATAAGATCATATATAAATCAAAACCATAAATAAGAATGTGCACCCCGAAGATTACTTAAGAAAATCGGGAACGAAACAAGATAATCCCAAGAACCATTATCGACTAGTCTTACATACGGGGATGGATTGCAAAGGACTCAATAGTGCTTTGTCACCACTACGATCTACCACACGACCCGGCATATAAGGTGAATCCATAAGTAAATTATATCTAAGCACCATGCTTACATACTCTCTACTACCTAGCACACACGTGTAATATACTAGGAGCTCTACGAATAAAAGCGCGTTGAATTATCATGAATAATGATCATATCAAATATGCTATGACTAGAATAAAGTAAAAATAGAATAATTGTATGCATAGTAATGGAATAGCACGAAGGTGTATGAAAAACAATAATATTGATTCATAGTATAACTTATCGATCTAGAACCGGAGCAGATGCTCTCTCTTCTCTAAACTCCTCGACTTTCTATCTAAACTAGGCTCTAGATCTATATATAGAGCGGCAATTAGCTATCCTATCTCTTGGTGGTGCCTCTTCTTCTCCTGCCTTGGCTTCAACTTGATCTTCTACTTGATGATGACTTGAGGCTTCAGATCCATTATGAAACGGGGGGAGCACGGGGCTGCTTATATATAGTCGGGAGAGGTGCCATGGTTTGACCTAGATACAACTTCGTACTCCCACCGACGCCCTCGGATCAAACCGACATCAAACGGCGGATTAGATTGCGTCTCGGAGGCGGTGGAGGAAGCTTCGGAGACGGGCTGACTTGGCGGGGGGGCAGGCCGCTCGGCCTTTGTTTATTGGGCGGTCGGCCCGGGTGGGTCCCACCACGGGTCCCGTGATGTGTCATGGCTTCGGAGTCTTCTAGATGATGGTTTCTTCGATTGCCAAGTCTCGATCACGTCGATTAGTCCGGAGCCTTCTAGGGTCTTTCTCGGAGTTGGATTGCGTTACGTCGTGGTCGTGCGGCTCGCGAATTCTACGGTGTTTTCTGTTTAGTCCCCGCAATTCACAACTTTACCAAAACTCATGGAAATATGTTAGTGACACCCTATTCTAGGTTGATATTATGATTTATACCCCTTTCTCATGTTTATTTGATTAATAAATTTATACGATAACAAGTGTCAACAAACTCCCCAAGCTTACCCTTTGCTAGTCCCTAGCAAAGCTATATGCCATAGTAGGATCGGGGAGTTGCTACTACACTTTCATACCTCGAAAGCAATCGTGTTTATCGAAATAAATTCTCCTCTTAACCCATTGCTCTCTCATACACATTTTACCATAGGGCGTAGCCTTTTCACGAATCATAAGCAAGATAAAACAATCAAGTTAAGTACCATGTCTCAAGTTCTTTGATCAACTATCATCCTGGGGTTTTGCAATATTTTTCAAAAGAAACTCAGAGATCCTATGTATGACCCTCTTAAGTAGATGGTAGTAGTGGAGTTATACATGTGGTGGAACATACATAGTGGGATGATAGTGGCGAATGGATGAGTATGAAAGGTAGTAATTACCCTTTAGCCTTTTAGTATTTTTCTTCTCAAGCATCTTGGACTATATCTCTCTTTCTAAAAATTGCTAAGACTGGGCTATTCATTCTTGGAGAGGTGGGCTTTGCCGGGACTTTGTCCATTTTTCTCTCTCCTTAGAGATATGGGCCCTACTCACCCTCGGACACGTGTCCATTATTCATCTCTAAATATATTTAGGGAGGTAGGCCCTTCTCGCCTAGTATGACTTTTGTCCGTTACTCTCCCTCTCTCGTCTCACTTTTCTCTCTAAATATTTATTTTTCTTTCTTTTCTTTCTCTTTTTTCTCTTTTTTTTTTTTTTTGAATGTAGCCCAGAATCTAATTAGCATAAACACCGAGAGAGACATATCCAAAAATTGCAAGAGTTTATTTTTATAATTATGGCTAGCGGCTTGATGGAATATGGGGAAGCGTACTTAGGGTTTAGAAGCGGCGTATTTAGTGGAGTGGGATGATCTTGATGCGAAACTCTTAAGGGTCATAGCTAAGGAACTCATCATGTAATTTTTATAATTTTCAAAGATAAAAACCAGGAATCGGGTATCTCTAGGAATATGATAAACAAAGAGCCCAACTTTTCAAGTATCTTTATCCTTCAATGCTAAGACTCGGATTAAGCATGTGCTTCCCACGTGGGTTGGGTTTAGAGCAAATTAAGCTTTTAAAGCTTTGGGAGAATCTAAGTCCAAAGTGTAAGTACTTTTTAAGAGGAATTAAGGCGAGCAACTATTCATCCTTTCCTTAGCATATATCACCAAGGTCACAATTAAAGAAAGAGAGCTAACTCACAAGCATCTAATATTTATTGGACTCTTAACACTAATACTTTTATTTAAGACTCATTAACTCTAAGCAAATATACTAACTAGCTAATATTTAAAATAGATAGGATAATAATACTTATCGTGATAACTGAGGGTGCTCTCCCCAAGCTTTGGATCTTGAAGTAGTCTTTTTATTTGTCCTTGGAACTTGTTCATCTCTCGGGTTTTCCTTAAATGTTCTCCCCGCAAATATTAATTTCGCACATACCCGAAGGAACAAATTCTAGGATTATGTTGTGAGCCTTCATGTGCTCACATATTTTTATATTTTTATTTTTATGCCGCCCGCGGCAAGGGGTGCTTGCATGGGGCTTTTAAGAACTAATGCAAATGCGACAAACATAATTTTTATGATTTTCTAATGCGGGTTTTAGAAAAAGTAAATATGCTTAAAGGAAACATGCTAATTGAAATATGCTATGCAGAAAATTAAATATGCAGATAAATACCGAAGTTACCTCTCGGCGAGAGTTTTAGTACTTACGCTCGTGGCGTCTTTGTCATCTATGGAATCTCGTCGGGATGTCGGTGTGCAGTGCGGTGCCTTCAATGATCTCGATGAGTGGCGTAGATGAGGTAGCCGACGGTGTTTGATCAGTCGATGGCGGGTGGTGGTAGGTCTTCCGAAGGTGTACTCTTGTTGTCTCCTTGGTAGGCGTGTCTTCTTTCTTCCTCCAAGCTTGTTTCTTCGGTGAAGACCTTTCTGGAGTGGCTGGTTCGGCGTGCTTGGTTGGTGGGGGAGCTGGGTGGACTTTTCTTGAATCTTCTTAATGTCTTCCTTGTCCATCGACTCAGTATCCAACTTGTGATCTCTCGCGTCTTGTTCTTCTTAGGCTTGCTTATTGAGTGCTTCGTCGATCTTGAAGTTGCGTCTCTTAGGATTGTGATCCCGAGGATGGCATCACCCATGTTCCTTGCTTATTGTGCATGTTGTAGGCGGGACATTGACTAGTAGAGATTTGGAGAAGTGGCAACTCCTCCACAATTGGCGCAGAGTGTGTCCTCGCTCACAAAAGTCAAGGTAGAGATCAAGTGCATGGGCTCTGGCTGGTGGGGAAAACCACCAACAGAACCAAAATTGTATTCATTCTACTCTAACCTTGAGCACATATAACCATGGTAGCATAATGTGTTTCATTTATTTATGACAAAGGTGATAAGATCAGACGACGGGTATGAATGTGGCATTTATAACATAGCAAACTAAAGGGTAGAGAAAATAAAACTAGAGAGACAGGGGTAAGAACAATTAAGAGCTAACATGTTGAGCTTATTCAGATTAATCTAAGTGAGGTTGTAAGCTAACATATTTAACTCCTTAGTAAGCATGCCATGATTAGAGTAAAGCTTTATCGATTAGGACACTTACCTTAAGATGTTACCTTTATTGTAGAATCATGGCAACATTGTAACACCTCATGGTGGTTCCCTCGTGGCATGTGTGGTAGTTGAGCGTCTTGTCCTCTTTTCCCTCATATCATCTTCCCTTCATTTTTCTGTGTCGGAATGGTGGGAGTCTGAGAGGAGGGAGAGCCTTGTCGGATCATCTTCTAGTGGAATTGGTCTTCCTCCCCAAGCTCAAACTCGTGTGTCACTTTCGGCTTAAAGTCGGGTTTGGTGTTCATCATCTCCTTGAGTGTGTTGTGACTGTCGGTCTTGATGGAATCTTATTGCGTTCGTCCTCTCCCTTGCATCAATCCATTTTCTTTTCTCTTCTTCTTTTTTTTTTAATCGGCCCAAGGGATGAGGATGCCTCATGACCGTTGATCTTCCTTTGTCAATTCTTCTTCATCTTCCTATACTTGGTTGACGAAAGGATGCTCATTTGAGATGTAAACTTGGAGTCCCTCCTTGATTAGCTTTGTCCTCTAACGACGTGGTGTGGAGTGTTCTTCTTGATGGTGTGTAGCACACTAGTCGTCTTGATGATCAAGGGAGAAACCTCATTGGTGATAACCTTGTCCTCCATGGTCTCGAGGGCATTATTGTGATTTCTCTTTGTGTGGCCCGTCATTGATTGGAGTGCGTTCCTACCTGTATTTCTTGTGTAGGTGATGAGAGCAAGCAAGTCTTTGACAAGATGATGTAGGTTGATGTTGATCCCCGCTTCTCATCAGCCTCCTGGCTTGGTACTCCTCTGTTTTGTAGTGGAAGTGGTAGTGAGGTAGGTCTATGAACGTGCCCACCACAGATTCTTTCCTGGCAGATTAGTGGACATATACCCGAAGGATAGCAATGATATTGAAAAAAAAGGGTTATTGTCCATATGATTTATTTGTGCTAACATAATGATGGTTCTTTAAAAACTTAGCATGATTATATATATTTGTTTTTGTTTTTATTATTATTATTTTTTTTTTTTTATGAAGCGGCTACACTAAAAGCGTGGCTAAGGTAAAGGTAACTTGCGACAAAAGACAAATTGAGTATTTAGGCACTTACGGTTCGTCCTTTCATAAGGAGTGAGTTGAGTCTTCTTTTTCGCAAAAGTTGTTGGAGTTAGTCACATACCTTGCGTAAGCTAATTCCTTTCCCCCAAATTGGATTTGATAATTTTCTGCGGGGGTTAGTCTAACAAAGATAACCAGAGAATCTACTAAAGTATACTATCGGTCAAAAATCAACCTAGACATAATGTCCAACTCAATTTAAGAAGGCAATTTAATCTAAACACCACGTTTAATTTAAAAGCCTTTAGAAACGAAATCAACACACCTTGCGGTTTTAGGGAATCAAACTAAACACCATGTTTTAACTTGAGCCATGAAAACAAATTAAACTAAGCGTCATGTCTAAGGTGTATGAAGATACTTCAAAACTTAAGCATACTATAGCAAGCAAGAGGTAGCATAAAAGTATTATAGAGATGAAGGGGTATGATCATGGTGAGACTAATATTTTTAATTTCTTTGTTTTTTTTTAGATGCAATAGGTATATAAAGGCGAGGAATTTAAACATGCAATGGATTCACTATGGGGACAACATGAACAGATGGATTGAATGCATGGATGAAAGTAAACATGCCATGGGAAATTTAAAAAGGATAACTACTCAAAAGTTTAAAGTCCATGAGCAAGACCGTCTCACGTTCGATCATACTTACCTTCACTCACAAATAGAATTTGTGAGTTGTGCGGCTTTTTTTATCCGTCACTTGAAGATGTGATTTGAATTCTTGTGACGACGACTTGGGCAGGGTTCCAATGTTAATGGTTCATGAAGTTCGGGTACCTTTGGATTCTCTTACCGTAGGTCGCTTCGAAAGTTTTTAATCAATTACCCTGCATAAGATAGACTAATAGACAATACATGGGTAAATCTGTTTAAGCAGAGGTGCTAAGTAGCAAAATCCACACTTAATATTCATCTATCAATAATCAAAAGAGTAGCTATCAAAATCTTCCCGAACGGCGCCGAAAATGCTTGTTGGTATTTGTTAGCTTACAGAGAAATATTCTGAGATCCATAGCGCACACGGATGTCAGTGAGCATTTCACCCGGGAGGGTTTTAAATATATATCGTATCCACAAGGAAGATATGATAGGTGGTTCAAATGATTAAAGACGGTGATAGAAGACTAATGAGATTTTGGTAGTCGACATATACTTAAACAAGGTAAGCCAATAATAAATAGCAATAAGGTAAATGAGACAGGCAGAGGCACACACGTAGTGAGTATAGCATAAAACTAATTCCTAGTGAGATTAGGATTGGATTTAAGACAAAGGGACAGTTCTTATGTAGCATACAAAGACTCTATTAAATGGTTTTAAACAGGCATAGCATAAGATCATATATAAATCAAAACCATAAATAAGAATGTGCACCCAAGATTACTTAAGAAAATCGAGGAACGAAACAAGATAATCCCAAGAACCATTATCGACTAGTCTTACATACGGGGGATGGATTGCAAAGGACTCAATAGTCTTTGTCACCACTACGATCTACCACGACCGGCATATAAGGTGAATCCACTAAGTAAATTATATCTAAGCACCATGCTTACATACTCTCTACTACCTAGCACACACGTGTAATGTACTAGGAGCTCTACGAATAAGCGCGTTGAATTATCATGAATAATGATCATATCAAATATGCTATGACTAGAATAAAGTAAAAAATAGAATAATTGTATGCATAGTAATGGAATAGCACGAAGGTGTATGAAAACAATAATATTGATTCATAGTATAACTTACTGATCTAGAACCGGAGCGCGCTCTCTCTTCTCTAAACTCGACTTTCTATCTAAACTAGGCTCTAGATCTATATATAGAGCGGCAATTAGCTATCCTATCTCTTGGTGGCGCCTCTTCTTCTCTGCCTTGGCTTCAACTTGATCTTCTACTTGATGATGACTTGAGGCTTCGGATCCATTATGAAACAAGGGGGAGCCCTGGGGGCTTATATAGTCGGGAGGAGGTGCCGGGGTTTTGACCTAGATACAACTTCGTACTCCCACCGACGCCCTCGGATCAAACCGACATCAAGCGGCGGATTAGATTGCGTCTCGGAGGCGGTGGAGGAAGCTTACGGAGACCGGGCTGACTTGGCGGGGGCCGGGCCGCTCGGCCTTGTTTATTGGGCCGGTCGGCCTAGGGTGGAGTCCCACCCCGGGTCCCGTGATGTGTCGTGGCTTCCGGGTCTTCTAGATGATGGTTTCTTCGGTGCCAAGTCTCGATCACGTCGGGATTAGTCCCGGAGCCTTCTAGGGGTCTTTCTCGGAGTTGGATTGCGTTCGTCGCGTAGTCGTCGGCTCGCAAATTACGGTGTTTTCTGTTTAGTCCCCGCAATTCACAACTTTACCAAAACTGGGTGGAAATATGTTAGTGACACCCTATTCTAGGTTGATATTATGATTTATACCCCTTTCTCATGTTTATTTGATTAATAAATTTATACGATAACAAGTGTCAACGAGGGCCTTACGGCTATGTTGCGAGAACCCGAGAACCAAAACCAAAACCCGGAACTAGAACCGGCACCGGGGGAACCACGGCGCCAACCCCCACCACTTCCACCCCCGTGACAAGCGGGGAATTCTGAAGGGGCGCCCACCCAAGTTCTCCCATGCCTCGACCCTATGGAGGCAGTTGGCCGCTCAAGGAGGTGGAAAAAAGCAAGCGGTTGTCGCTCGGTGCACCGACGGGAGAAGGTGCTCTCGGCTCACGGTCGCTAGTTGGGTCGGCCCAAGCATGGTGGGAGGCTCGTGCCGCTCATCGAGAATCTGAGACAATCACTTGGGATGAATTCAAGAGAGCTTTTGAGAAGGATTATGTGCTGTAGGGTTAGTGAAGTCGAAGAAGGAGTTCAATGAGTTGAAACAAGGCTCCATGTAAATACGTGGAGTACCGTGACAAGTTCAGCGAGTTGTCGCGTTATGCGCCTGAGTTGGTCGGGGAAGATAAGGACAAGCACTACTGTTCTGGAAGGTCTCAATGATGCTCTGTCCTATGTGATGTCCAACGTCACTTATGCTAACTTCCGGGACATGGTTGATAGGGCAATTGTGCTGGAGAGCAAGCGCAAGAAGATGGATGAGCAGAAGAAGAAGAACAAGAGGAAGAGGGACTACTCACGGGACTATGGCAAATGCAGCCGCCCCACTACAATGGCAAACGAGAACTACCGTCGGCCTGCGGGTTATCGGTCGGGCAACGGGGGCTCATCTCAGCGTCGGGGAGGCTACAACCGGATGCAGGCGCTCAACAACCGGGCTCAACCCCGGGCTTCCAATAACTAGATGAAAGGCAACACCGTTTGAAATGTGGTGGCTTGGGGCACTTTTGCTAGCTCATGCCCGGCAAGAAGCGTGTGCGAGAATGGACCTCCACCCCAGGGACGGAAATGGCAACCCCAACCCGGAATGGGAAGGGACAGCTGCATGGGAAGGTGAACCACGTGAAGGTGGAATCTGGGGGGGGGCTGATGTGGTGCTTGGTACGTTTCCCATCAACTCTCATCTGCTCTGATTCTTTTTGATCTTGGTGCATCACATTCATTCATCGTTAGTGAGTTTGTGCTCAAATATAGAATACCCACTGAACTCATGCCTAGATCTATGAAAGTTAAATCACCAGGGGGAGTAATGTATTCCAATGTTTGGTGCCAGTCTACAAGTCTTAATTTAAGGGGGTAGAGTTTCCTGTTAGACCTATTGTGCTTGAATCGAAGGTCTAGATCTTATTTTTGGAATGAGTTGGCTATCTAAGTGGAAGGCAGAGATTAAATGCTCGAGAGAAGACAGTGTCTCTTGTTGCACCTGATGGGGAGAAAGTAGATGTGGTTGTTGCTATGTCATCCACACCTCAGGGCATAGTGAATCAATTAAATGCTAACACAGTAGATGATATCAAGATAGTCAATGAGTTTCCCAGTGTCTTTCCTGATGATTTGCCAGGTATGCCACCTGACCGTGACATTTAGTTTGTTATTGATCTATTACCTGGCATTGCACCTATTTCTAAAAGACCGTATAGAATGGCTGTGAATGAATTAGATGAACTTAAGAAACAACTTAGAGAGTTGCAATCTAAAGGGTTTATTAGACCTAGTTGATCACCTTGGGGAGCCCACGTTATTTTTTGTTGAGAAAAAGGATGGGACTCGAGAGAATGTGTGTAGACTACAGATCATTGAATGAAGTAACCATTAAGAACAAGTATCCACTGCCTAGAATAGAAGATTTGTTTGATCAGTTGAAGGGAGCTTGTGTTTTCTCTAGGATAGATTTGAGATCAGGTTACCATTAGTTAAAGATCAGACCTAGTGATATTCCTAAGGCGCATTCACTACCAGATATGGGCTTTATGAGTACACAGTCATGTCATTTGGGTTAACTAATGCTCCAGCTTACTTTATGTATTTGATGAACAAAGTCTTTATGGAGTACCTAGACAAGTTTGTCGTAGTCTTTATTGAGGACATTACGATCTATTCTAAGAATGAGAAAGAACATGAAGAGCATCGAGGTTAGTATTGCGAAACTGAGGGAACATCGGCTCTATGCCAAGCTTAGTAAGTGTGAGTTACATTTGAAAGAGGTCTCTTTCTGGGTCATGTTATATCTAAGGGTGGAGTTCTTTGTCGGTCAGAAGAATGTGTCGATGTCTTGAAGTGGAGTCCACCTCGGTTTGTGAGTGAGATCGAAGTTTTTTAAAGAATGGCGGGGTTACTACAAAGATTCATTGAGGGATTCTCTTCTATTGCTAAGCCAATGACTGGTCTGCTAGAGAAAGGGAAGCCATTCAAGTGGTGACAAATGTCAAGCAAGCTTTAAAAAATTGAAGAAGAGATTGACAACGGCCTTTGTTTTTAAACTTTGCACGATGTGACAAAGGATTTCTCTATTTCTTGTGATGCTTCCAAGCAAGGATTGGGTTGTGTGTTGATGCGGGAGGGTAAGGTTATTGCTTATGCTTCTAGACAGTCGAAGAAACATGAAGTCAACTATCCAACTCATGATTTGGAATTAGCAGCTATTGTTCATGCATTGAAGATCTGGAGACATTATATTCTAGGTCACAAGTGTGATGTGTATCTTACGACCATAAAAGTGCGAGAAGTACATCTTTACTCGAGAATGAGCTGAACACGAGACAGAGAAGGTGGTTAGAACTTATCAAGGACTATGAGTTAGAGATTCACTATCATCTGGTAAGGCTAATGTTGTGGCGATGCATTGAGTCGTAAGAGCCAAGTGAATTTGCTAGAGGTAATGGAGTTGCCACTGAGTTACTACTTGATTTTGAGAAGCTCGGTTTGGGTAATGTAGCCAATGTTGAGGGAACGTCTATGGATGTTGAACCGACTCTTGAGTAGGAAATCGAGAAAAGGGCAGCGTCTTTGTGCAAAGATTCGGGGAGATCATTGTTGACGGTAACCAACGACATATTTTTCCCGTCAACTTACTACCATAAAGGGAGTAAAATAAACCTTTTTATACTCATATACTTTTATCACTAATAAATTCCACTTGTAGTGTCTTGTATTTTATTTTTGCAGATTTATAATAAAAGCAAGTGGAAAATCGACCAAAGTGCGCCTTCGGGATAGTGCATTATTGCAAAACACAAGCCCAAAGAGTAAATCGACCCAAAACATCAAATCTGGGCCGAGCACGGCCCGGCCCTGGCTTTTCGGGGCGAAAAGGCGACACCCCACGAGACCGGGCGAGGCCGAGCCGAGTCTGGGGTGCGCACCACAGTGCGCGCACCCCCCACGAGGCGGTTTCGGCCCGACCTCGGGGAGGCGGTTCGTGCACTTTCAAGCGGGGTTTCCCGCCCTGCGTTGGTCGGTTTGCGCCTGAAGGAAGGTTTTCAGGTCGGTTTTTGGTGTATTTTAGCATTTAGGCCCCTCCTCCAAGTGTATAAGTAGGCCCCCTCTCTCCCTCTCTCAACACACACCACTTGGAGTCCAGCAAACCAGCAATCTCTCTCTCTACCACCTCTACCTCTCTCTCTTCTTCTACTTCTTCCTTCTTCTTTCTTCTTCTTTATTCTTTCTTAGTTACACTTGGAGTAGAAGAGCTACAAGGAGGGCTTGTCTCCTAGAAGAAAGTGCTTTGGTAATACATCTACTCTATGGAGCATTCTTCTATTTGCAAGTCTTATATCTATGTTCTTGGCCTAACTTATGAACTAGAGTATAGTTTTTGTTCATGTTCTTGTGTTGGTATATGAACTAGCATATAGTTTACATATCATAATCTTGACATGTTCATCACATTTCTTCATCGATCATCATATGTCTAACTTGATTAGAGGTGGGATCACGGTTCATTGTTCCTTCGGGTTTGCTCTTGTTCTAGTCCGTCCATTCGATGAGTGGGGATCACGGGGGGACAAGAGTAGTGCTCTCTGATATGCGGGCATGGTGCGGGTATTACGACACACTGCGAATATGAGTGCATGCCACGGTTGAGGGGGTAGGCGGCTTGGTCGTGACAAGCCTTGACCGTCCCTTGAAATCCCTCCACGTTACTTTGTCTTTGTAGGAGTTAAGTAAATGCTTCTATTGGGCCGTATGGCACCCGGAGTCTCCCTTTGTTATCCTAGACCTAACCACGCTTAGATCGGTTTAGATCGGTTTGCATATGATCCTAACTATTCATTTTATGCGGCCATGACTAGATACATTAGAACTACTCCATTAGGTTATTCATTTATTCATTTATTCTTTATCTATTTTCTTTATCCTTTTCTTTGGTGGATTCTTAAGTGTGTGTCACACTATCCATGAACCATTATTGCTTACCTGTTTATGAACATTTTGGTCTAAGCAAACACATGTTCCTCTATTCGGATGCCATGCTAATTTATTAATCACATGCCTTCCTTTGGGAAAATATAAATAACGATACCACGAATACTTCCGGGTGAAATGCTACAATGATAGATCGTCGCTGCGGATGAATATCTAAGATGGCAAGATCTATCCCATTGGCGGGATTCCATTTCGGATCACCGACATGGTGGTTTACTTAGGGAATGTCGGCGGCGCATTTCTAGCGCTTTTATTGGGGATGGGTTTTATACTGTTTCCTTTGATTACGTTAAGAAATGCCAACAAGCATTTAAAGGCGCCGTCTTAGGGAAGGCATTGTGAAAAAAATAATAATAAATAGGCGGCTATGAATATGAACGTGTGCGTGGATACCATTTGCTCATACGAGGCTAATCTTTATGTTTTCTCACATTTGTGGATGAAAACGGGGATAGTGTATGTCGGGTTTCCTCTGCGCCTAAAACTTCATCTCCGATCTGAGGGCACTCCTAAGGAAGAACCGATCTCGTGCCGCTTCTTCTTCGTCGAACACCGGCGGTCGAGACCCGACATCCCTGCACCAACCGCAACTCAAGCCATGGCCCGGAAGTCATTTGCAGCGATTTCTCAACTCATTGTCACCAAGCGTGCCTGCATCGGGCGGCGGTGAACGTGGCGGACAAAAACTACGAGCTTCGTGCGGGGGCGATCACCATGGTGCGGGCGGTCCATTGTGGACTTTGCGGCGAGGGCGCAAATGCTCATCTCCGGCACTTCCTTGAGGCGTGCGATACAATAGTCATTAAAGATGTCACGGCGAGGCGTCATCGGGCTCCGTCTGTTTCCCTTCTCCCTTGTGGGGAAGGCGAAACAATGGTTCTACAAGGACAAGGAAATCGTCGGTCGTGGGCCAAGTGCTCAGCGGCGTTCCTCGCCAAATTCTTCCCCATGGGCAAAACCAATGCCGAGGGGAGGATTGCCAATTTCCAGCGGAACATCAATGGAACCCATCCCGGAGCGTGGGAGAGGCTACAAGAATACATTCTGGCATGCCCGCACCATGGGATGGAGAACTCGGCTGGTGCTCGAGAACTTCTACAATGGTCTCACGGCCATATCAAAGGGGCACCTCGGCGCTGGCTGGCGGTGAGCGCATTTCTATCGCTCACCATCGATCGGGCAACAGCCACGATTGATAAGATGGTGGCAAATCGGAGCCGGGGCGAAGACAGAGCCACCGCCAAAACACAAAAAAGGCATGCATACCGTGAAGGAGGCGGATATGCTTGCCGCAAAAATGGACTCTGCTTTGAAGAGGCCGGGAGGAGCGGCACGAGATGCTACTACCCGGCCCGCGCCCGGTCCTACGCCCGACGCTCACATGACCTGTGAGGCGTGTGGTGAGGTTGGCCACTCGGGGGATAGCGCCTCGAGACCCGTGAAGAAGCTGCCTTCATCAACAACGACAACGGGTATCGCCAACCGCGGTAGAAATTTGAACAACCGATCCAAACCGCCATTCAAGGCAACCCGGGGATACAACTCCAACTACAACCACGTCGGCCGTCAGCGAAGGACCTGATGCTGGGCGGGCAAAAATTAACGAAAATCTCACCAAAAGATGAGCCACCAAGACAAGATCTTGGAAGGTGTGAATAACAAGCTTGAAGGGTTGGCGTCGGTACGTGTGAAGAACCAGCTTCGGCTTCAACAAAATGATGGAGACACGGCTAGCCCGGATTGCGGCCCAAGTGCCGGTCAATCGACTCGGGGAAGGATCCTGGGGCAACCTTTGAGGTCCCACACGAGTCGGTTAACATGATATCTCTGCGAGGCTCGATCAGCCCGAGAGAGGCGAAGAAAATCCGTGGACTCGCCATTCATTGCCAAGAAGGGAGATCCCGGGCGTACGATCATCGGTTTGTGCCATTGGCCCCCACAATTTTGCTAATGCATTTTGTGACACGGGGGCCAGCATCAATGTGATGATCAAGATCACCTTCAACAAAATCCATGGAGGGACACTTACTCTGCTAACCGTCCTCCAAATGGCGAGATCAATCAACAAGGCGTAGGAGGGAATCTTGGAAGACATGTTGATCAAAATCCAAGATGAATACATCCTGCGCAGACTTTGTGGTCACGGATATGTGCCCAAAGGAAGATGTGTCTCTCCTCCTAGGGAGACCATTTCTTTATAATTGCCAAGGTCGACATCGATGCAGGGGAAGGGCTTCATCGTCTTCCATATCAAGGATAAGGTGGTAAACTGCCCATTCATTGGGTACAAGCAACAACACACCCGGCAATCATCGTCATCAAGACCGGTGTGGAATGTTGAAGGATCTGGCTCGAGACCCCGGAGAGCGGTACCTCCGCCGATAGCGAGGGGAAAGTCGAGACGGTGACTATAAATAACCCTCAAAAAGAAAAAAAAAAAATAGGGTATATCCAAAAAGAAAAAAAAATGGGGTATATCCAAAAAAGAAAAAAAAAAGGGGTATATTCGAAAAGAAAAAAAATCTATATATATATATTTATATATTTATATGTTTCATAAAATATTTTTATTAACAAAATATTTTAGAAAACTAAAATAAAAATTTTCATAAATAAAATAAATTCTTTTATGAAAAATAAAGAAAAATATTTTATACATAAAAAGTATATACAAAAATATTTTTAAAATAATTTTCTATTTAAAAATAAATTTATATTTGAAAATTTTGGAGAAATTCAAAAGGAGAGGAAACGGCCGAACCAAAGATGAGCACACAACGACCCACGAACTTTTCGTGACCGTTGGACACAACCGACCAAAGCGGGCGGCGGCCGGGCGGGTGCGCGCGCCACCTAGGTGCGACGCGCGCCCGCCGGCGCCGTTCGGGGCCCGCCTTCGCCAGCGGCTCCTAGCCGTTGTGTGAGGCAGCCCTCGGCTGTGCGCTCGGCTATAAATAGCCCGAGCACCCGGTGTGAGAGCTCCACCCCTCATTTTCACTCTCTCACACTCTCACACTCTCTCGCTTGTTCTACACTCCATTTTCTCCACCAAAAACATTGTCCGAGAGCAAGATTGCGGGTGTGAAAGTTCATACTTTCAACTAACCCTTGCACACCCGAGGTCTCGCTCAATCGTTTTTTGCGGTAGCCATGAAGAAAGGAAAATCTTGACGGGTTGAGGCGGTCGTCAAGGCGAGCTCACGACATACAAGCACAAGCTCCGCCCTCAACTTCAACAACCTCGAAGACTCTCCCATGCAAGAAGATGCTGCACACATCGGGAGGAAGAAGCTCAAGCTCCCCGACAATCGGCCTAAGCCGACGCGCCGTACCTCGACCTTCGGGAAGGACGGGAGATGCAAGCATATCTCCTACTCAAGGATCGTGTGTTCCAACACACGCCGGGAATCGACCCCGACGTCCTCGAACAAACATGTATGGATGATGAACTCCTATCCTTTGGAGAGCGGTCGGGTGGCGGGGACATTCCCCTCTCGAGGGAGGAAGGTTCGCCCTCCTAACAATTCGATTTTATGCACACTAGTAGAGGATCGGCTAGGAATTTCTTTCCGCCTCTTTGGTACACTTTATCACGTTACATGGGTGGACCTAGCTCGTTCTTGGGGTTTTCATTGTAGATGTGCAATAAATATAGATCTTTGCTCTCCCCGGCTTTGTCGAAACCACTTTTGGGAGGAGATATCCGGTGCACATGAGGCGGTGCTTTCAAACCTCGCCACTCACGGATCCAGCACCATCACTTAGATTTATCCACCGGATCTCGTTGACTTTGTTCCCTAGACATGGGGTTAGATGGGTAAATGAGGTTGAATTAAAATTACTCTATCTTTGTTGTCCACAAGGTTAAGGTAGCTCCGGTGGTAGAGATGTCTGGGAACATTTTACATATTATCACAAAAGTTGTTGTTCGTGTCACCCGCACATCTCTCATCACACGCCTCCTGCGATTGGGGCTTTGGAAAATCAACGGATAGAGTACATTTCCACACCGAGAGATTATTGGACTGTTGTGCGGCTAGTGCGGGGCACTTAATTAAGGTTTTACCATCCGGCAAGCTTGGTCATCTTTTTCCTCGGCTATGCGACTATAGTTCGGTTACCTAACCGGACTTACAGGTTGTATAAAAGCCGGGCACTAACATTTGAGCTCGAGGCTGGCGATAGCTTGCGCGCGGGGAAGATACCCCCATCGGTTCTTCACGCGCGATATTAGGAGGCGGAGGTCGGATCCTCCTCCCACGGGCCCCACTTCACGCCACGGCATCGGCCACGGCCTACACCGGTGTTCCGAGCGGCATGGCCTCACCCTATGGGGACTCCGGGGTAATACCGGGTATGATCCTAGGTGGGAGCCGCCGCCTCGGTTTCTGGACACCATCAGTGGCCCGAAGGAGATCTGGCGGCATGGAGGGCCAACGGATATGACTTGGATGACAGCTCAGGCGATATGCCCCACCGATCCGGCCGCGGCGGCCACCACAAGGGGTGGAGGCTATCGGGATCGGTAGCGGCACCTCGGCGTCCGCACTAGGAACATTGAGCATACGCTCAATTCCCATGTGCAAAATACCCGAGCGATGTGCGGCGGGCGGGAGCGGCGAGTCGAGAGATGGACCCAATTGGAGTCCAACACGGCTACTCACCATGCACGCGAGGAAGCATTCGGAGGTACCAAGGCTTCGATCCCTGATACGTAGGCCTCCGTATAGCTTGGGGAGGACCCCCACGGGTATCATTGCATTGCATATTTAATTCCATCAAATTTTATTTTATTTTAGCATGTTTACATTTCAACAACATTGCATCTTAAAAAAAAAACTAAAAAAAAATCCAAAAATAGAATAAGTAGCTCTTCTTTGTGCCTTAATGCTTACATATATGAGCTATAAAAATGTTTAGTCTTAGTCCCTTATTGAAATGATGAATAGTTGCTCTGTCTTATGCTTTGCACATTGCCTAGTTTATAATTCGAAGTTCTCTAAAGTTTGGGTTTAGTGGCTAATTCTAAAACTCATCTGAAAAAAACCTCGATTCATGTGGGTTGCATATGCTCTATCTAGTCTAAGTTGTTGCCAAATATGATATGGTACGAATGGATTTGCTATGACTTCGTCCAAAAGAGAAACGACATCCCAGGGAATCTATGCTTAAAAAAAAAAAGAGAAATGTTTTTGGGCTATGCTAAAAAAAAATGAGATGAAAAATGGACAAGTGTCCGAGGGCGAGTAGAGCCCACATCTCTAAAAAAAAAAAAGAAAAGAAAAAGAAAAGAGAGGAAATAAAAGACAAAAGTCTAGGGCGACGAGCCCACCTCTCCAAAAAATATATATATATAGCAATAAAACCCATGCTTTCTCGAAAAGAAATAAATATTATCGAAATAAAATCCCGGATAAAAGGTTGATCAAAAGGATGAATGATAAGCACCTCATCATTTATAACCATTCTATCGGCAACCGCCCAAGGCTTTGAGAAAAGGAAAAGCCCTTCTGATGAAAGGTAATAAAGGGTGGGAAAAAGATGTGCCATTTTATTCAAACTATAGTAAAAAATCTTATTATAACCACGGCACTTGTAAAAGCGTAATCGGCATAGTAGCAACTCCCGATCAACAACCAAGTACTTATCTCTTTTGCTCGAGGGCGCGCAAAGGGTAAGCTTGGGGGAGTTTGTTGACGGTAACCAACGACATATTTTTCCCGTCAACTTACTACCATAAAGGGAGTAAAATTAAACCTTTTATACTCATATGCTTTTATCACTAATAAATTCCACTTGTAGTGTCTTGTATTTTATTTTTCTGATTTATAATAAAAGCAAGTGGAAAATCGACCAAAATACGCCTTAGGGATAGCGCATTATTGCAAAACACAAGCCCAAGAGCAAATCGACCCAAAACATCAAATCTGGGCCGAGCACACGCCCGGCCCACAACTTTTCAGGCGGGCGCCGACACCCCACCGAGACCGGGCCAGGGGCGAGCCCGAGGGGTGCGCGCGCACCACAGTGCGGCCGCACCCTCCCCGAGGCGGTTTCGGCCCGCCTCGAGGAGGCGGTTCGTGCACTTTCAAACGGGGTTTCCGCCCTGCGTTGGTCGGTTTGCGCCGCGTAAGGAAGGTTTTTCAGGTCGGTTTGGTGTATTTTAGCATTTAGGCCCCTCCTCCAAGTGTATAAGTAGGCCCCCTCTCTCCCTCTCTCAACACACACCACTTGGAGTCCAAGCAAACCAGCAATCTCTCTCTCTACCACCTCTACCTCTCTCTCTTCTTCTACTTCTTCCTTCTTCTTTCTTCTTCTTTTTTATTCTTTCTTAGTTACACTTGGAGTAGAAGAGCTACAAGGAGGGCTTGTCTCCTAGAAGAAAGTGCTTTTGGTAATACATCTACTCTATGGAGCATTCTTCTATTTGCAAGTCTTATATCTATGTTCTTGGCCTAACTTATGAACTAGAGTATAGTTTTGTTCATGTTCTTGTGTTGATATATGAACTAGCATATAGTTTACATATCATAATCTTGACATGTTCATCACATTTCTTCATCGATCATCATATGTCTAACTTGATTAAAGGTGGGATAACGGTTCGTTGTTCCTTCGGGTTTGCTCTTGTTCTAGTCCGTCCATTCGACGAAGTGGGGATCCCGGGGGGGACAAGAGTAGTGCTCTCGATATGCGGGGCATGGTGCCCGGGTATTACGACACCTGCGAATATGAGTGCATGCCATGGTTGAGGGGGTAGGCGGCTTGGTCGCGACAAGCCTTGACCGGTCCCCCTTGAAATCCCTCCACGTTACCTTTGTCTTTGTAGGAGTTAAGTAAATGCTTCTATTGGGCCGTATGGCACCCGGGTCTCCCTGTTATCCTAGACCTAACCACGCTTAGATCAGTTTGCATATGATCCTAACTATTCATTTGTACGGCCATGACTAGATACATTAGAACTACTCCATTAGGTTATTCATTTATTCATTTATTCTTTATCTATTTTCTTTATCCTTTTTTTTGGTGGATTCTTAAGTGTGTGTCACACTATCCATGAACCATTATTGCTTACCCCCGTTATGAACATTTTTGGTCTAAGCAAACACATGTTCCTCTATTCGGATGCCAAGCTAATTTATTAATCACATGCCTTCCTTTGGGAAAATATAAATAACGATACCCTGAATACTTCGGGTGAAATGCTACAATGATAGATCCGTGCGCTTTGGATGAATATCTAAGATGGCAAGATCTATCCGTTGACAGTTCCATTTCGGATCACCGACATGGTGGTTTACTTGGGAATGTCGTGGCGCATTTCCGACGCTTTTATTGGGGATGGGTTTTATACTGTTTCCTTTGATTGCGTTAAGAAATGCCAACAATCATTGAGTTGTTGAAGAAGGACAAGGCTCCGGGGTTCGATCTAGACAAAGATGGAACATTGTGGTACAAGCAAAGGATTTGTGTGCCGAAAATTGAGTATCGGGGATACCATACTAAAGGAGTGTCACGAGTCAGCTTACTCTATCCATCCTGGAGGCACTAAGATGTATCAAGATTTGAAGGAACACTATTGGTGGTATGGTATGAAAAGAGACATTGGTGAGTATGTAGCTTTGTGTGACACTTGCTAGAGGGTAAAAGCCGAATATCAAAGGCCAGCTGGTTTGTTGCAACCACTCAAAGTACCCGAGTGGAAGTTTGATGAAATTAGTATGGATTTCATTGTTGGTTTGCCTCGGACACAGAAGGGACATGATTCTGTTTGGGTAATAGTGGATCGTTTGACTAAGGTTGCTCATTTCATACCTGTCAAGACCACATTCCAAGGGGATCAATTAGCTGAGAAATATATGGAATGGATTGTTTGTCTACATGGGGTTCCAAAGAAGATAGTCTCAGATAGAGGTACTCAGTTTACATCTCGATTCTGGGAAAAGCTACATGAGGCTATGGGCACTGATTTGAGTTTTAGCACAGCTTATCATCCTCAGTCGGATGGTCCGACCGAGAGGGTGAATCAGATATTGGAAGATATGTTGAGGGCATGTGCAATCCAATACAGTGATAGCTGGGATAACAATTTACCTTATGCTGAGTTCTTGTACAACAACAGCTATCAGTCGAGTCTCAAGATGTCTCCTTTTGAAGCACTTTATGGCGAAAGTGTAGAACCCCTTTGTTCTGGGATCAAACGGAGAGAGACAAGTCTTTGGTCCTGAAGCAATAAAGATAGCAGAGGAACAAGTCCGAGTTATTAGGAAGAACTTGAAGGCAGCTCAGTCTAGGCAAAAGAGTTATGCAGATGCCAAAAGGAAGCCATTGGAATTCAATGTTGGTGACTATGTCTATCTTAAGGTCTCACCTATGAGAGGACTTAAGAGGTTTAATGTTAAAGGGAAGTTAGCACCAAGGTACATTGGTCCTTTTGTGATTGTTGAGAGAAGAGGTGAAGTGGCTTATAGACTCCGGTTGCGGAGAGTTTGTCTAGTGTTCATGATGTCTTTCATGTGTCGCAATTCAAAAGGTGCTTGAGAGTGCCTGAGGAACAGCTACCTATGGAGAAGATAGACTTGAAGAGTGATCTCACCTATAAAGAGAAGCCAATCAAGATCTTGGAAACAAACGAGAGAGAGAGTAACCAGGGAGTAAAGTTGTTCGGTCTTGCAAAGTACGAGTGGGAACATCATACGAGGAGGAAGCAACTTGGGAAAAAGAGGATGAGTTAAAGGAAGATTACCCTGAGTTGTTCTCTGAGCCATCCAAATCTCGGGACGAGATTCCTTTAAGGGGGTAGGTTTATGACACCCTAATTTTTGCTTTTGAAAATTAGAATTTAAATGGATTTTATTTTCATGGTATGCTTCAATTTAGGCCAAATTAATTATTTATAAAATACCTTAAAAAGAAATATAAGGTAGAAACCTTGAACTGTTACATTCATGCTTTAACGCACATTTTTATTGTAATGCTCTTGAATTGTTTAGCCTTTGTTTGAATTTATTTGTAGTTCAAATTCATTCGATTGCTCAAATAGAAAATGGGAAATGGAATTTTCCCTTGGCTTGGAGCCACCCGGCAGCCGGCAGAGCCGACCAGCGGCGACTTTTTCCAGGCCAGCGAAGATAGCGGCGCGCATGGGCGGCGGCCCGACAAGCAAGCCCAACCAGCCGCTCGCCGCGACGCCCTGCGCCAGGCGTCGCGCGCCGCCCGCCATCGCAACACCACCGCCCGCTCCGACCGCGCGGACCCGTCGAGGTGGGGGCCCACCGCTACGATGTCGCCTCCTACCTCGAGTCCGGTCGGCCGCGCCGCGCCGCGACTCCGCGTGGGCCCACGCCTCGCGATCCGGGTTCGTCGCCCCTATAAACACGAGGCCGCGGCCGCTGCGCCCCTCCTCTTGCCCTAGCTCGAGTTCACGCCGCCGGGCTGCCGGATTCGAGAACTTCGCCAAACCCTAGATTGAAGTCACCGCCGCGCCGCCGTCGATTGTTGCCTTGCCCGCCGTCGGCCGCCATGGTAAGACCCCGTCAGAGAACCGCCTCGCCCGCGACGCGTCCCGGGTGCCCCCCAGTTTGAACTCTCGCCGCCTCGCACCCGCACCGCGTCTGCCGCCGCTCGCCGCCATGGCCATGTCTGCCGCCGCATGGTACCATCGCGTCCGCCGCCCGCGTAATGCGCCGCCACGGCGCTCGCTCCGCGAATCGCGACGCTGGTTCCGGCGTGCCCTTGCTAGGGCATGCCGAACCTTGCGCGCCGCCCGGCGACCTCGCCGCGCCGCCAGATGCATTCCGGTGCCGCGTCGTCCAGCGCGGCCGGCGCCGCTGCCCGTTACTCGCGCGGCGCGCCAGCGTCCGTGTCGCCGTCCGCACTCGCCCCGTGCCATCCGCATGGGCAACGCCGCCTTATCGCCCGTAGTGCTCGACGCCCGGCAAAAGCGGCTGCCCGTCGCCGCTGGGCCATGGCGCGCCACCCGACTCCGGCGTCCGCCCGCGCCGGCCACCGTGGACCCATGGACGCCAGCCCACAGAAGCGATCCACCACCGGTGCTCGGCCCCGGCCAACCCCGCCGCCACGCCGTCTGCCGACGCCAGGCCCGACGCCAGCGCGCCGTCATTTTATGATCTAGCCCCTAAACTTTCACGTATTCACAGATCTGCCCCTGCTGCGGTTGAACCTGATTTCTATTTATTTTATTTCGAAATGAAGTTCAGTTATTTATTTGCTTTTTGCCATCGCATTTTGAATAGCCATAACTTTCTCATTCTAGCTCGATTTTAGTGATCCACATATCTACGGAATCATCTCGATGAGTAGATTAATTTTATGAGATTGTTTGCTACTAATTCATGTACTGGTGTATTGTCTAATTATGAATTGTTTGCTTGCATGTATTGCTCCCGTGTGTGATGCTTGATGCGTATAGAAGAAGAGACGTATGTGAAGGACGAGCAGAACGACCCGGATAGCTTCGAGCAGTACGATTCAGACCAAGGCAAGTGTAGGCACCGTTTGACCATTTTGTTCCTACTCATTAAATGCAATGTTACTATTTATGCATGTGTCCTAATTTGGTAAACCCTAAGGACCTACTAGCCACCATCATCCATTGACCTATTGGGGGTTCATGGGTAGATAGGTCGCTTTGCTTAGTATGCTACGCTCATCTACTCACCTTCTTTAATGCTATTAAAATGATGATTTAATATGCTCATGGAGATGTTTCGTGGTTCGCGGCATGGTTGGAGATGTTGGATGCGGGATGCATCGTGGTTATGGGTTCAAGGGTTGTACCGATTCTTTCGTAGTGCGTCACGGTTTGCCGGAGGCATCCGTCTTCTCTCCCTAAGGACCGGTTCGTGGACCCGCCACCCGGGACAACAAAGTGCAACCGGGGACCAATGGGCTCTGGCTTGACTAATTATCGGGTCCCTTGTCGGTAGAGTGGATCTTTCCACTCGAGATGGCGTTCGGGTTTCACGAGGTTTGTAGTATGGAGTGCGGGTAGATCCGTGGCTTTTTATCTGGGGTCGCCTCCGTGCGCCCAGTTTAAACGGACGAGTGAAACTCTATGTCAATACCCGTGAAAGGTCTCCGTAGTGGTTCCACGCCCGCTCTCCTTGGTAGAGTTTTGGGCCTTGCAAACCGGGCATATGGGAATCATGACCTGAAGTGAAAGTGCACACCTCGCACGAGTTTTTGATCAAACTAGTATACTAGCCGTGCTCACGGTTAAGAGCGGCCCGCGCCCTCACATGATTAGAAGCTACTCTTTTTTTGGAAATAGTGATGGTGTTGGCGAGGTTGGAGCCTCGTGTTGGCTCGGGATGGAGTTCCCAAGTTGCTTGGGGTGATCTCAAAGCGTTTATGATTAATGTTAACTACTCTTTGAAAACAACTTAATGATTACTTACACCTTATTTAAGGGTTTGGGTTTCTCAACCAATGATTAGTAACAGGTTGTTCTTTAAAATGAACCAAGATTAAAAGAGCTACCTGGTACACCGTGTCAGCCTTTCCTTTTGTATATGTCTTGCATGTCATTACTTTCCGCCTGTACTTGCTAAGTTCGACATGGACTCACCCTTGCAATAATCACAATAAAGGTTGCTCAAGTGATGATGACTACCCGGAGAACATGCCCGGGTGTTAGCTACGTGGTACGCCGTCAACCTTCCCGTGGGCGTTGTGGATTCGCTTACGAGTCGTCGTCGTTGTGTCGTCGTCGTCTTTGCTTAGAAACTTTTGAACTTTATTTGATTTTTTTTTTTTTTTTTTTTCCACTATACTCTGAGATTCGTTGTAATAAAATACGTTAATACCTTTATGTTATCTTTCGTTATGTAACACTGTCTGTGGACCAATGAAGTCATTATATGTGTGTAATTTGATCCTGGCGCACATATAATTTACACCCGTTTTTACTCCTTCAAATCCGGGTGTGACACACCGATGCCTGGGCTATTTATAGCCGAGCAAGCGGCCGGGCGCGCTCTTGCAACGGATAGGAGCCGTTGGCGGCGGCGGGGCCGCGGCGCCAGCAGTGCGGCGCGCCGCCCGATGCCGCCGCCGCTGCGTGCTTTGGCGGGGCGTTTACCAACTGATCACGAAAAAGTTTGTGACCGTTGTTTGCTCGCGCCGCCCGACCGTTTTTTTCTCCTTCTTGATTTTCTCCAAAAATTTTCAAATTTTTTTAAATACTTCAAAAATTCTTTTAGAAAATATTTTTTATATAATTTTATTTAGGAAATATTTTTCTTATTTTTCATAAAAGAATTTATTTTATTTATAGAACTCATTATTTCTAGTTTTCAAAATATATATATGCATAAATAAATTTATATTTTGTTTGATAAATATTTTATATATATTTTTTTTCAAATGCCAATTTACCCGTTGGCGAAGGGGACAGTTTTTTTTTTTTTCGCCCGCCTCGACTCTCCCCGCTCACCGGCGTAAAACACCTTTCTGGGGGTCTCGAGTCGATCCTTCAACACACCACACCGGTTTCGTTGAAGATAGCCGGGTGTGTTGTTGTTTGTACCCAATGAATGGGCATTTTACCGCCTTCTCTCCAACATGGAAGATGATGAAGCCCTTCCCCATACGGATATCGGCTTTGGCGTGTAGAGAATGGTCCTCCCAGGAGGAGAGACACATCTCTTTTGGGCCCATATCGAGGGACCACGAAGTCTCGGGGATGTACTCCTTTTTTACCTTGATAAGCATGTCTTCGAGAATTCCCTCGCCGCCGTGTTGTTTGATCTCGCCATTTGGAGGATGAAACTTGCGGGTGCAAGTGTCCCACTGTGAATTCTGTCAAAGGTGTCCTTGGACATTACATTGATCTTGGCCCCCAAATCACAAAATGCGTTGGCGAAATTGTGGGGGCCAATGGCACAGTGATAATTGGACGTCTGTTGGTATTCCTAACGTCACTATAACAAAAGGTGGAGTTACTCTCACCTAAGGCTATATGTCACCAGGAGCACTCAGTGTGGTTTCATCTCTTAGCACTACCTTAAGCTAGGTTGTCATCCCTAGCAGCAATGCTAGGAAATGCATATGTGATACTCGTAATGTGTTGTTTGCAATCTCTAAGAAATAAATATAGAAAGGTCTATCCGCAAGCGCACAGATAAAAATACCACTTGTAGCATTTCACCGGAGTAATCCAGGGTTTGTCATTTATATTCTACCACAGGAGGAAAACTGAAGTTGGGCTGATATACAATTGATAGGTGGAATACTTATGAGAGAATCTATCACTAGTGCTAACTTTAGCAGGGGTAAGCCAAAAATGATAAGATATAATAATGATAATTAAAGGCAGAGGCATCACACACAGAGATAGGAATAGACTACTAAAAGTTAGACTTAACATTGGACTACTTAAGAGATGTGAATTCTTGTGTAGCATTGAATCTACTAAGTCATTACATCTACTCTAAGGCATACATTATCATATATAGCATAATAAACTCTAGATCATGTATCCCAAGACTATCAAGGAAAATCAAGAGCGAAACAAGATATTCCCCATAATCATTATCCACTTGGCTTATAGACGGAGGGTGGACTATAAAGGACTCAACAGATCTGTCACTCCCGCGATCTACCACACATCCCGTAATATAAGGTGCACTCGCAGTAAATCATATATAAGCACCACGCTTACATAATTATTTCTACCACCTAACCCACTCGAGAATTGAATTAGGCTTTCTACGAATAGATACATGAATCTATCATGAACCATGACTATATCAAATATACTATTAGAATAAAGTAAGAACATAGCAAAGCAACACATAATATTATAATAGAGCAAAGTCATAGATACAAGACAATATCCGGCACCGTTGAACTTGAAGATCTAGAACTCCCCGGTTGGCACACCCGGCTCTACTTGAATCGACTTGCTAATTGACTAGATGAACTAGAACTAGATGAACTAGAACTAGACAAGTAGCTAACCTAATCTCTCGGTGGAGATACTCTCTTCTACTTCGCCCCGACTTGGGCGATAATGAATTACAACCCGAATTAGAACTGAATTAGGGTTTAACCACGGGGTAGAGGTCCGCCTTATATAGCCCTTGGCAATGAACGATGACCATTGGATCAAACCGACCTTGAACAACGGTATAGATACAACCTCAATGTCGGTGGTAAACCGCCATAGAAAGGAGAGGCTGACATGTGGGCCCAGCCTGGCGGTCGCTAGGATCTTGGCCGGCGATCACCAGTGTCCTGTTTCACAACGACTTCTCCTTCCTCCCGGTGTCTTCCGGTGTCTTCTAGAATGTTTTAGTTCACTTTTGGATTGAGTTGCCTTACGGTCAAATCTTGTCATCGTATGGGATGTAAACTCTTGGGCTTTTCACTGTTCTTATCTGCATTTATCTGTTAAGTCCCTAAAAATATATAAATCACCAAAACTCATGGAACTTATCAGTATAAACCTCTAAACTAGGTGTTCATTCAATTTATGCCCTTATTTCATGTCTTGTTGACATATAAAAGTATATCATAAGAGGTGTCAACAAGCTCCCCCAAGCTTAACCTTTGCTAGTCCCTAGCAAAGCTTTTCACCATAGTGAATCGGGGAGTTGCTACAATGGGTTATTCTCTCACAAATACACATGTCATTAATTAGAATTCTTCTCCAAAGAAGGGTGGAACTATTCGACCTTCCAACTCACCTATGTTGCCCGAAAAACATGGGGCTTTTACTCCGCACTTAGATCTTGGGTGATTGAAAGATAGAACAATCAAGTCAAGTACTATGTCTCAAACTCTTTATTTCACCTCTGTTCGAGTTTTTATAAATTTTCAAAGTAAAACTCAGAGCTTCCATTGTATGCCCCTTTCATGTCTCTCATATGTAGTATTTTTGGATCCTTACCAAGGCAATGATGTTGTGCCTTCTCTCATAATATGTGGTTTTTTGTGGAACGTGGCAAGTGTATATTGCCTTCTCTCAACCTATCTACTAAGGCTTATATCTGGAGCTCATAGGTGGGAGACAAAGATATACATACTTGCAAAGCATATATTGTAAAGTCAAACAATGGATCCAAAGGAACAAGTCATACAATGTGTATGGAATGTATTTGTGAGGTGGATGATGGTAATGGGATATAATGATCCTAATTCTACTATGCTCCTTATTGAAGAAATTGATCTCTTTTTGGAAATTTAAGAAGACATAAAAGAGAACTTGGGCTAGCTTTTCTTCTTTTCCTTTCTTTCTTTTATTTTTCAGAGGCGGGCATCTAAGTACCCATTGTTTTCATTTGTCGGGCACTTGTCCATTTTTTTACTCTCTTTCTCTTCTCTTTTTTAGCATTGCCCCAAGTTTCTTCTTTTTTGTCAAACATTCGAGAGATAATAAATGAAATACATGGAGAATAAATGGGTTTTTGAGAAACAATTATGAGGGTGAGAAATATTTTTGGTGTTTACTCCCAGGGTAGGAGTGAAACATTTTTGATGGCTAGCAAAATGGATGAAGGGGTTGTACACTTCCGGGGTAGAAGTGGTACATAACTGAGTGGTGTGTATATATGGCATGGAATATGTGGAGATATATGCGGAATGTATGACAAGTTCCTGAGGGTCTCAAAGGTTGATAAAACTCAACACTAAGCAAGTAGTGAATAACAAAAGAGTTTTCCTATTCTAAAAGCATGTATATGGTTGTGGTAGGAATTTAGAATTCTCTGTCATATAGGAAACTCATCATGCAATTTTCAAATTTTCACAAATCAAATCTCCAGAATTTAGTGCAACTAGGAGTAAGATAAATAGCAGCTCGGACTATCTTATATCATATCCGTCAATTACCTAGATTAGCTTAGGTGTATGCTCCCACAAAGTTTCAAGCTCAAAGCAAATTTTCAAGTCTAAACAGTTTTATCCATAACATGGGAGAATTCTAAACCAATGATAGGCACTTGTAAGAAAATAAAACAGAGCAACTATTCATCATCTCCAAACACAAAGGATAGCTACTATTTTATTTAAGCAACAAACTTAAAGCAAACTAATTATACACACTCTTTTTATTTGGTTTTTATGATTATTCATTTTTTAGAACAAACCAAAAAGCAAAACAAACTTATATATATATAAATATAATAAATAGATAACTGCCAGGTCATAGAGACTTACCTAGCTTAAGTGGGGGTAGCCTTCCCCCAAGCTGGATGTTGATGTAGTGGTTCAACGACGCCCGCGACGGCGGCGTCCAGTCATGGCACTTATCTCATCGGTCTGCTGTTCGAGGGTCTCTCTCATCTTGGTGATGTTACGTTACGTTTGGGCGTTCCAATCTACGTAGTCTTGATAAAAGTTGACCTAGTCATGCCTCATGCCTTGGATGGTGGTGTACATTCCTTGCAGCGAGTACACATCTTGTTGTCCATAACCTACAAAAGAATTGCGAGCTGGTTCGGGAGTAGGTTGTGAGGTACCCGTGTATCATAGAAGTAGCCACGCCCACAATAGGTTTCTCGACGAATGCATGCATCATCGCCATGCTCATTTGGTCCTCCATGTGAAGATTGAGGTGAGTGTTCAGCGCGACTGTAGTCGGCTTGTGAAGGTGGCGAGTAGGTCCACCGGCCGTACCCTCTAAACGCTGGCTCTTGTGGTCGTGGATCTGCACCTGTCCAAAATGGATCATGGCCAGTTGCCTAACGAGTTGGCATGGCCCTTTGCATGTTTATTGGGCGTGCCTGCACATTCAATAGATAGGATTGCACACGATAGATGGAGATGAGAGATCGGGGTTAGGCAACCGAATCTCCCCAACAGTAGCATGGGTCATGACATAAATGCTTCCTCTTTTCTTCAAAATATGCCCCTTGCTAAAGAAATCAAAACCAATGTTAGGCCTATCTTCCCGTAAATATGCTAAACGAGTATTGTGGTCCAAAACACCTAGGTGGTTTGCAATTCTTGTGATAAGAGACGTGCAACTAACAGCTCCCCTGAATGGTTGGCATGCCTATCTAATGTTGAACTAATAGATACACAGTGAAACTTGTCGTCTTTTTTACTGCTGCATAGATTAATCAGAACTCTCCCACTCTAACGTTATGTCCTTCCTTCTTGAGAAAAAGAGTGAAAAGTATCCATTTGTGAAAGAAATGAAAGGTAGGTAAGTGTAAGTCACTAGCCTTTGCTTCCAGAAAAGTGTCTACATTGGACAAGTCTTTCCAAACAGTTGCGTGGTTGAAATCTTCTAGGGCTATGTCTAAGTCCATAATGCAAGAGTGTAGAAAACCAGGTGCATCACTTAGACTTCTCCAAGAAAGAGAATACTCTTCTCGAAAGAGTCTAAATGTAACCCCCTCTTGTGTGCAACGAAGGGTGCAAAGGAATTCCATGGTCAAAAACTTAGAGCCCCTCTTTCTGTGATATTTGCAAAAGTATCCCATCCCAAAAAGTGGAATATCTGAGCAAATTCAGCATCCATACCTGTTTGTGCTAGAAGTACGGGGTCAAGCACGGGGTGTGAGTGAACTTACGGTTCTTCGATACTCATACCTTGTCTTCTCATATTCTCCGTAAAACTTGAGATGTGAATCGGATGTCAACCTTCTTGTTGCGGCGGGAGCCGGATGTGGTGGCACATCTTGCTCGGCTCATAGCTTCGTCCGAGGGAGCCATGGAAGATGTCTCTCCAATTTGTTGAAGCCGCCTCGACGATCTTACGCGCTGAAAGACTTCCAAAAACTCATCCTGCAAAATGTTATCACACAAAGAAAAACAAGAAACTAGTGGAGGGGTTAGATAAAAATTAGAAGTCAGCCGTCCAAAAGTTAATCGTCCCAGGGGTTAGTCGTCCGAAAGAAAGATTACAAGGTTGTTTTTATTTTGGACAGAGCTTCCCTAGCAAAGTTTTATTTGATTACTTCATTTGGACAGCACCTCCACTAATCACTCTTGATTAGACTACTACTTTCAAGAACTTCTCCTCTCTCAAGAAATTTTTCTATTACTACTAAGAACTTCTTTTCTCCTTCTCACTTCTCCTTCTCCTCACTACAAAGCTTGAAGCTTTCTGAACACTAGAACTTCGTATCTCAGGCTAGAATGTTGAGCATTGCAGTGAAGGTGTGGAGAACAACCGAGGGGTGAAGGGGTTTTTATAGGAGAGTCCAGGGACTGGCGATCGCCAGGATTGGTGGCGGCGACCGCCGTGGTGGTGGGCCTTCTTCCACTCTCCTCCATCCAGCATGTTCCTTGTCCCAATGCCATGGTAATCAGTGGAGTTTTCAGTGGAAAAGGATGGCAAAGAGAGGTGGATGGTGGTAGGTGAGGTGTGAGTGGCAAGAGTCATGTCCAAGTTAGGTGAGATATGGATTTTAGTGTATGACATGTAGGACCCATCACATAGTGATCATATTTTTGTATTTTCAATATAATTGCAGGAATGAATATAGTAATGCAAGAATAAATATTTTTGAGCCACCACAATAAATACCTTCACGGGCTGTGACACACCGTAAAATTATTTATATGGGGCATAAATTTTCTGATGCAAGTAAATGTATGGTAAAGTAAATATGGATAATTACCGACTTACCTCTCGGCAAGAGTCCGTAGTTAAAGTCCTCAAACTGGGACTTCCCAATGTTATTAGTTATCAGGTGTATTCTCCGTTTCCGGAGGTGGTACTAATGATGACTCTTCTTTTTCTGGTTCAATCTTGTTTGCTGTTGAGCTGAGCTCTGATCTGGGTTTGAATGCGAACTTCTCTTCCTGTCCATTTAGGTTGAATGTAATCTCTCCAGCCGTGACATTGATATGTGCATTGGGTCGTGCTTAGAAAGGTCGTCAGAGAATGATTCATACTGAGTCCGGTGGCATGTCCAACACTACAAAGTCCATAGGTACAAAGAATCCTCCGATATTGATCGGTACGTTCTCCGCAATCCCTAAGGGGTATCGATTGATTGGTCTCGCCGGCCCGCTTGTAATGATATTGAAGTTGGTTCCAGGGTTGTGTGCTTGAGTTTGTCGAAGACAGACTTGGGCATCACACTAACACTTGCTCTAAGGTCACAAAGTGCATTGAAATGTTGATCTCCAATTGAGCAATCAATGGCGGGGCATCCTGGATCTTTCATCTTATGGGGTAATATATTGAGGATAGCCGTGCTTGCATTCTTACGCTAGTTTGATCACTTCCATAGTGGGCAGTGGTCTTTTCTTATTCAAAATATCTCTAAGATACTTCGCATAGGTAGGGACTTGAATGGCGTCTAGTAGAGGTATATTGATGTATAATTTCTGAATTACCTCCACAAACTTTCCAAACTGCTCATCCACTTGGGGTCCATGTTTTCTTCTAGGATATGGTAAGAGACTTGCATCATGAAAGTCTTGTGTCATTTGAGGGTCTTGAGTCAAATCTTCTATATCATCATTTTCTTCTTCTCGAATTGGTTGTACCATAGGTCTTGTTGTTGTTGCTGCTGCTGGTGGTGCTGTAATTGGTGTCCTTACTGATGTTTCTATTATCCTTCTTGGATCAACAGGATCACGTGTAGATTTACCTCTTCTTGTAGTAACATTATGTACCTGCTCAAGGTTAGTGGCAACAAGTTTTGCAGACAAATAACTTTGCTATTTGAGCTTCTATCTTTTTGTTAAAAGTAAGTTGATCTTTTAGAGCAACAGAAAAATTATCCATCCTAAGATTTATGTCTTCTAAAACTTTATCATTAGCAACAAGCTTCTTAGAAAGGGTATCATTTAACTTAGCTTGCTCCTGAATTAAATCTCTTAAAAATGGTTGTCTAGGAATATTACCTTGGTACTTACCTATGTAGTTGGATCGCTGTGATGAACTCCATCTTTGTCTTGATTGAGTTGATGTTGAATTGTTAACAGCCAGGCTCGAATCTGATGTGGAATCAATGTAATCTTGTAAAGCCTGTCGATCCTTTTTGTAATTGGCTCGTTGTTCAAGCCAATTCAATAACACATCCATCTTGGTTGATATTGCTTTTACTTCTTACCGGAACTTCTTTAATCGATGGTAGTGTTGAGTGTTTTCTTGGATCCAACCTTCATTTTCTGATATCTTGTTCATGAGTGCTTCAGCTTTGTCAAGAGTGAGTGACAAAAATGATCCTTCAGCAGTTGCATCTAGTTGCTCTCGTGCTCTTTGTGTTAATCCATGATAGAATCCTTGCATGAGCAACCAATCTTCTATTCCATGATGATGGCAACCCGATATGCATTCTTGTAAGCACTCCCAAGCACACTGGAATTGATTCTCCTTTCTCGCTGTTGGAAATTGGTGATTTTTCCTTGTAGGGCATTGGTTTTACCCGTAAGGAAGAACTTTGATAGGAAGGCTTTAGAACATTCATCCCATGTCTTGTTTTCTTCTTTGTTGGAGTAGAACCATAACTTCGCTTTTTCCTTCAATGAGAATGGGAATAGGCGGAGTAATATGATATCTTGGGGAACATCCTTGGGTATGAAAGTGTTGGCAATCTCCAGAAAGTTCTGCAGATGTAAGCGTGCATCTTCGTATATCCTTCCACTGAATGGAGTAGCTTGTACCATGTTGATGAGGCTTGGCTTGAGTTCAAACTCAAGATCATCAAGTTGAAGTATTGGTCCAATGCGAAGGTTCTCATTGCTTGGAGCAGAGAACTCTCATAGGGACTTTTTAGCCTCTTGATTGATTTGATTCTGATGAATGAAGTGGAGTGAATCACAATCAATTTCCAATTTGATAAACCCTGTATAAAATATAAACAAAAGACAAACAAGGGTAAGCCTGCTAAAGCATCAGTTTCCTAGTTTGGATTCTCATCATAAATTGCCATCTATCAAGATCTCTAGTTAGCCTCTATTTCCTCCCCGGCAACGGCGCCAGAAATGCTTGTTGGTATTCCTAACGTCACTATAAGAAAAGGTGGAGTTAATCTCACCTAAGGCTATATGTCGCCAGGAGCACTCAGTGTGGTTTCATCTCTTAGCACTACCTTAAGCTAGGTTGTCATCCCTAGCAGCAATGCTAGGAAATGCATATGTGATACTCGTAATGTGTTGTTTGCAATCTCTAAGAAATAAATATAGAAAGGTCTATCCGCAGCGCACGATATAAAAATACCACTTGTAGCATTTCACACGGAGTAATCCAGGTTTGTCATTTATATTCTACCACGGGGAGGAAAAACGAAGTTGGGCTGATATACAATTGATAGGTGGAATACTTATGAGGGAATCTATCACTAGTGCTAACTTTAGCGAGGGTAAGCCAATAATGATAAGATATAATAATGATAATTAAAGGCGAGGAGGCATCACACACGAGAGATAGGAATAGACTACTAAAAAGTTAGACTTAACATTGGACTACTTAAGAGACAGAAATTCTTGTGTAGCATTGAATCCACTAAGTCATTACATCTACTCTAAGGCATACATTATCATATATAGCATAATAAACTCTAGATCATGTATCCCGGAAGACTATCAAGGAAAATCAAGAGCGAAACAAGATATTCCCCATAATCATTATCCACTTGGCTTATAGACGGAGGGTGGACTCCAAAGGACTCAACAGGACTGTCACTCCCATGATCTACCACATGTCCCTAATATAAGGTGCACTCGCGGAGGTAAATCATATATAAGCACCACGCTTACATAATTGTTTCTACCACCTAACCCACTCGAGAATTGAATTAGGCTTTCTACGAATAGATACATGAATCTATCATGAACCATGACTATATCAAATATACTATTAGAATAAAGTAAGAACATAGCAAAAGCAACACATAATATTATAATAGAGCAAAGTCATAGATACAAGACAATATCCATACCGTTGAACTTGAAGATCTAGAACTCCGGGTTGGCACACCCGGCTCTACTTGAATCTGACTTGCTAATCAACTAGACGAACTAGAACTAGATGAACTAGAACTAGACAAGTAGCTAACCTAATCTCTAGTGGAGATACTCTCTTCTACTTCTGCGACTTGGCTGATAATGAATTACAAGCGAATTAGAACTGAAATAGGGTTTAACCCTGGTGGTAGAGGTCCGCTTATATAGCCCTTGGCAATGAACGATGACCATTGGATCAAACCGACCTTGAACAACGGTATAGATACAACCTCAATGTCGGTGGTAAACCGCCATAGAAAGGAGAGGCTAACATGTGGGCCTAGCTTTGGCGGTCGCCCGGGATCTTGTCCGGTGATCGCCCGGTGTCTGTTTCACAATGACTTCTCCTTCCTCCCGGTGTCTTCTCGGTGTCTTCTAGAATGTTTTAGTCCACTTTTTGGATTGAGTTGCCTTACGGTCAAATCTTGTCATCATATGGGATGTAAACTCTTGGGCTTTTCAACTGTTCTTATCTCGCATTTATCCATTAAGTCCCCTTTGAAAATATATAAATCACCAAAACTCATGGAACTTATCGGTATAAACCTCTAAACTAGGTGTTCATTCAATTTATGCCCTTATTTCATGTCTTGTTGACATATAAAAGTATATCATAAGAGGTGTCAACAACGTCCGGGTCACCCTTCTTGGCGATAAACGGCGAGTCCACGAGGATCTTTGTAAGCTCGGTAGGTTGACTTAACCTCGAGATATCATGTTAACTGATTCATGCGGAGTCTCAGGTTGCCCTGGAATCCTGCCTGAGTCGTTAACTGTTATTTGTGCAGCAATCTGGGCCAGCTGTGTTTCTATCATTTTGTTAAAGCTTAGCTGGTTCTTCACAGCTGATGTCAATCCGTCCAGCTTATTATTAACCCCTTCAAGGATCTTATCTGTTTGGCTCATCTTTTTGGTGAGGTTTTCATTGATCTTGGCTTGGCCCAATACCAGGTCCTTGAATGAAGGTTGACTGGAGTTATAATTTGAGTTATAACCCTGGTTACCTTGGAATGGTGGACGGGACTGATTATTTTGCCAGCCATTCCCCTATTGATGTTGGCGGTACCCGTTGTTATTGATGAAGGCTGCGTCTTCCGCGGGTCTCGGGGCAATTATCCCCGAGTGGCCAACTTCTCCACGGTCTCACACGTCATGTGTGAGTGCGTAGCATGGGATCGTCGCGTCATTGCTTCTTTTTCGCGGCGCTCCTCCGGCCGCTTCAACGGAGATCCATTTTTGCAACAAGCATATCCGCCTCCTTCACGGTATGCATGCCTTTTTATGTTTTGGCTGGGGTTCCGTCCTCCCCGGCTTTGTTTTTTGCCACCATTTTGTCGATCGGGGCTGTTGCGATCGATGGTGAGTGATAAGAATGCGCCACCGGCCGGCGGGCGTCTAGGTGCCCCTTCGATATGGCCGTGAGACCATAATAGAAGTTTTGGAGCACCGGCCAATCCTCCATCCCGTGGTGCGGGCATGCCTGGATGTATTCCTACAGCCTTTCCCACGCCTCTGGGATAGGTTCCATAGAGCTCTGCTGGAAATTGGCGATTCTCCCCCGCAGGGCATTGGTTTTGCCCATGGGGAAGAATTTGGCCAGGAACGGCGTGGAGCACTTGGCCCATGTATTGACAGCTTCCTTGTCCTTATAGAACCACTGTTTCGCCTTCCCCACAAGGGAGAAGGGAAACAAGCGGAGCCTGATAACGTCGGGCTCGATGTCCTTGATGACAATTGTATCGCACAGCTCAAGGAAGTGTTGGAGATGAGCGTTGGCGTCCTCGCTTGGCAGTCCACAGAATGGACTGGCCTGCACCATGGTGATTAGCCCAGTGCGCAGCTCGAAGTTCTTGTCCGCCACGTTAACCACCAGCCTAGTGGGCACGTTGGCGATAGCGGGAACAGAGAAATCGCGCAGCGACTTTTGAGCCATGACTTGCGGTACGGGTGGTGCAGGGATGTCGGTTTCACCGTCGGGTTCGGGCGAAGAAGAAGAGGTACGAGACCTGTTCTTCCTTAGGAGTGCCTCAGGATCCTCGATGAAGTTTGCCGGCAACACTATCCTGTTTTCATCCACAACAGGAGAAAACATAAAAGATTAGCCTGTATGAGCAAGTGGCTACCACGCATACACATTTCATATTCATAGCCAGCTAGTGATTTCTTATAACAATGCCTTCCCCGGCAACAGCGCCAGAAATGCTTGTTGGCGTTTCTTAACGCAATCACTAGAAATAGGTTTAGAACCCATCTCTAATGAGAACGCCTCGAAACGTTTCGTTAATATCCCTGAGTGGAACCACCATGTCGGTGATAGCACTAGGTCAATTAACGGTGATAGATCTTGCCATAGTTGATATTTCATCCGCAAGCGCACGGATCTAACATTGTAGCATTTCACCCGGAAGTATTCAGGGTATCGTTATTTATATTTTCCCAAAGGAAGGCTTGTGTATAAGAAGCTAGCATGGCATCTGAATAGTGAAATGTATGTACGCTAAGTCCAACTTGATCATAACAGGGGTAAGCAATACGGTTTATAAAGAGTGTGACACACACATAGGAATCCACCTTGAAAGGATAAAGAGAAAAGATAAAGAATGAATGAATATCCTAATGGAGTACTCTAATGTATTTAGTCATGGTCATACAAATGAATAGTTAGGATCATATGCAAACACAATATAAGAATGGTTAGGTCTAGGATAACAGGGAGACCTCTCGGATACCATCCGGACCAATGGAAGGCTTTTACGAACTCCTACACGGCTATGCGAACATGGGGGGATTACAAGGGATGGACTAGGCTGTCACGACCCAGCCGCCTACCCCCTTGACCGTGGCATGCTGTCATATCCGAAGGTGTCGTAATACCCGGGCACCATGCCCGCATATTAGAGCACTACTCTTGTCCCCCCAGGATCCCCACCCTACGCATGGACGGACTAAGACAAGAGCAAACCCGAAGGAACGACAAACCGTTATCCCACCTCTAATCATGTTATGCATACGATGATCGATAAAGAACGAATATGAACATGTCAAGATTATGATATGCAAACTATATGCTAGTTCATATATCAACACTATAACATGAACAAGACTATACTCTAATTCATAAGTTAGACCATGATCATAGAAATAGAACTTGCAAGTAGAAGAAAGATCCATCTAGGATATATATTACCAAGGCACTCTTTCTTCTAGGAGACAAGCCCTCCTTGTAGCTCTTCTACTCCAACTCTAACCAAAGAAGAAGAAGTAGAAGAAGAAGGTGGTAGGGAGTGAGGTGGTAGTGCTGTAGGTGAACTCCAAGTGGTGTGTGTTTGAGAGGAGGAGAGAGAGAGAGCTGCTTATACACAAGGGAGAGGGGGCTAAATGCTAAAAGACCCTAAACCGACCTAAGGAACATGTCTAGGTACGATGAACCTGCCAACCCACCGGCGCACCGCCCTCCTTGGCACTAAATGAACCGCCTCCCCGAGTTTGGGCTCGAACCGCCTCGGGGAGGGTGCGGTGCGGCCGCACCCCCCTAGGCTCGGCCCGGCCCGAGCTTCGGTGGGGTGGCGTTGTTGGGCCTGAAAAGTCTGCTGGTGGTGTTTGCTCGGCCCATCTTTGGCATTTTGGTCCATTTCCACCACTGGGCTTGTCATCTTCAAGTTTACGCTTTCGAGGTTGCGCCTTTTGGTCGTATTTCCACCTGTATTTATATATTTTCTGCAAAACAATGTTTGGAACACTACAAGTGGAAATATGTAAGTAATAAATGTATATGAGTATGTAAAGGTATAGTTTTACCCCCTTTATGGTAGAATGTTGACGGGAAAAATATGTCATTAGTGACCATCAACAGGTCATGACAGCCCTGTTTGTCCCTTGAAATCCCCCCATGTTCGGGTGTGCTGTAGTGCTAATTACCGAACATTGCCCGGTTTGGGCGTGGGCCGGTGCCCAAAGTAAGGAGATAACAGCTCAAGAAATCCCTGCCCGAAAACCTAAGCCCATAGACATACCTGACCACTCTTAGAACATAACCTTGCCTAGGGTAGACTCTATCCGAGAAAGCCTCTACATAACCATCCCCGGAAATTTATGATACCCTGCATACCACCACCGTGAAGTGCTACAACGGTATTTCTCGTGCGCTTGCGGACTTTGCTGCTTTCGCTAAGAAACACCAACAGGCATTCGAAGAACAGGTGATCAATAGTCTCTAGCGATCCTGTACTGCACATGATACAATGTTGTCCTCCTTGAACACTTAGGTGTCTTCTTTGCAGCATGGTTTTCGTGTTCAATCTGTCCACAAGTACTAGCCAGGCGAAGAATTTTACTCTTGGAGTACACCTCGATTTCTAGGTTAATTTGAAGGCTGAGTGAGCATCAATGGATTGGAAAACATGCTTGTAGTATTTTCTAGAACTATACTGAGATCCCCAAATGGGCTGCCATTTATCCTCCATCTCTTCATTATATTCAATTTCTTGGAGTTGATTTTGGAAGGACTCCAGCTCTCCAAGAGCTTCATTAGACAAAGGCAATAAAAAGAGGGTATCAAGATCCTCTGCCTGCATAACTTGCATGATGGATGCACCATCTGATCTAGCATAAGATGCTAGTCTAGGGTATTTGTGAGCAAGGACACCATCCAGCCATAGATCATCCTAGAAGCACGCTGTTGACTCTTCACCAACTTGACATTTGGCTATACCCCTGAAAAGTATATTAAGTCTAAGGACATCCTTCCACCAAAATGATCCCATCTCTCTAGTCACATGAGGGGCCCAGTTATTATAATACTTGTTCCAAACTAATCGACCCATGGGATATCTGCCTTGTTATAGAATTTGCTTAAATGTTTCATCGAAGAGCATCGTTGTGTAGGCCGAGATTGATGACATTTAGACCACCCTTCTCTTTTGGTAACAAAACCATGGGCCAAGCAACAAGGTTGCCTCCCTTCTTTTTTTCAGAATTCCCTCTCCACAGGCATTGTTTTCTTGCTCGATCAATATTTTCAATCACTCCCTTGGGCAGCTTGATGGTGCACATTACATAGGTTGTGATCGGTGTAATAGCTGCATTAATCATCTGCAGTCTCCCACTATAGGACAGCCAGGTAGAGCAAGATGACAATCTTTTTTCTACTCTGTTCATCATGGGTGATAAATCGTCAATTCTTGGTTTAGTAATACGCATGGGGAAGCCAAGATATGTGAAAAGCATAGTGCCTATATCACAACCGAAAGTGTTGGCCATCTCTGTCATCCTTTTTGTACTAATATTGATAGGATACATCTGAGATTTTCCATAGTTCACATGCAGCCCAGTTGAAGTAGCAAAAGACGTAGCATTTCTTTTAATGAGATAAGCTGTCTATCATCGGCTGGAGCAGGAGCAATGTGTCATCTGCATATTGGATTATTGGAAAGTCCTCATCGGTAGTGGAAGAGGTCTTATTAAAAGACCAAGATCTGCTGCATTGTTCACTACTATCTGTAAAAGTTCAGCTGCCAATACAAATAGTAGTGGGGACAAAGGGTCTCCTTGCCCGACTCCCCTTTAACACTTAAAGAATTTCCGGGCACACCATTTAAGAGAATTGATGAGGACCTCGATGATAGAATGCTCGGACCCAACCAATCTAAGTATTGGGCAATCCAAGATGCAACATGATTTGTATAATGGTTGAGTGCTCAACAGTGTCAAAGGCCTTTTGAAATCAAGCTTTAAGATAATCACCTCTTTTTTGGACTGATGACATTGGTGGATATATTCATAGCTCCAAGCAAGGCAATCTTGAATTGTCCTGGATTTTATGAAGCCATACTGATTCTGATGTACTAGCTTTAGAATCACTGATTGCAGTCTATTGGCTAGGATCTTTGTTATGATTTTAAGAGAGATGTTCATCAAAGAGATTGGCCTGAAGTCATTAACATTTTACGGGCTATCTTTCTTTGGGATCAAAGTGATATAGGATTTGTTGATGCATTCAAGATTTACCTGTCCTTGATAAAAGGCTGAGCTGAGTCTATAAAAATCTGTCTTTACAATCTGCCAACTTTTCTTCAAGAAAAGTCCATTAAATCCATCTGGGCCTGGGGGCTTTGTCGGAAGGCATGCATTTAACAATGGAGTCTATTTCCTCACTCAAGAATGGTGCAGCCAGGAAATCAAGACCATCAACCTGTGTGATCATGCTAGAAAGATCAAACTGCATCACCGGAGATGAGGTCATACCCATACGGTGTCTGAAAGAGGACCATAGAAGGCCAGCCTTATTTTCATGATCATTAACCCATAAACCTTGATCATTCTTAAGCTGAGAAATCACATTTCTCCTGTAAGAAATCGTAGCCATGCCATGGAAAAATTTTGTGCATTCATCACCAAATTTTATTCTATTTACTGTGTATCTATTCCTCCAATATATATTCTTGCAGTGCAACAAAATTTTGAGCTGTTTTTTCACAATGATTCTGATATTTGCCTCTGGATTGAACAAGTGTCGACGGTCTTCTAGTGTGTCAATAAATCTAATCACTGTGTTGCAATTCTCAATAAGCAATCTGAGGTTGGAAAGATTTTTTTGCTCCAATGTTTCAGCTTTGATCTAAGAGATTTGAACCTGGCTGAAATGTTCCTGGCAGCATCTGTTAGAGGTGGTGATGAAGTCGATGACTGCTGTACTACCTCAACAAAATCACTTCTTTCAGCCCAAAAGTTCTCAAAACGAAAGACATATGCTCTAGGGATTTTTGTTCCAATAGATATCTGACAAGGCACATGGTCAGATGTAGTCTTAGCTAAGGGTAGAACTTCAGTATTGGGATAATCAATGGTCCAGTTGACAGATGTGAAGAACTAGTCCAGCTATTCTAACAGAGGAACTGCTTGCATATTACTCCATGTATAAGCTCTCCCTTTCAAAGGTAGTTCAACTAGTCCTAGCTGCCCAATAGCATCATTGAAAATGAAAGTGTCATTTAAATTGCCACCAGTTTTGTTCCTGTTGTTCAAAGATCTATATTTTTGAGCATCTTAACGACTTCAAATGAAAAAACTCAGAACTAGAAAGTTGTACAATTTTTATATAAAAATTATCTTCATTTAATTTTTTACAAAAATATATGATTTGATATGATTAAATGTCTTAGGAAAATCGTACAAATAAGATGATTTGCATCATCTCAAAGCACTCGGACCGAATTGAACTCAAAATGCATGCGACACTACTGTCTAAGATTGGACGGGTACAGTTGGCGGTCCTAGCCACACCAAAAATATTTCCAGGCATGACAACAGTAGTATTTATCGTTTTGCCGAGCCATCAATTGTAGTGGGGTAATAAAGAAAGGTTCGAAATTCGATAAGATGTGCGAAGGTTTATTCTCATTTCTTTTTAATTTCTGGAAGAGAAATTCATGAATAATAATGAAATAAACTGAAAAGTGAACAAATATCCCAAAGGAACTATATCTTATATATGCTAGTCCATTGCGCACCTGCGTGGCCTAGCATATATAGCTATTTTGGTAGATTATATATAACATATAAGGATTTATCTGTGGAACCGAACAAAGATTCAGCTAATTTTGGACGCTTAATTAAACACACAGCATGTCACAGATTCCCCCCTTGCAAGTTCCTACATGTGCTCAAGCAACATGCATGTGCAGCAGCAGCGGTCCTGCCTTAGCTGCCTGCCACAGCTGCGTATTTTTGGTCGCGTACACAAGGCAAAAGTTTAGCAAGGTGTCGGCCAGTTGAGAAATAATTCATCTTCTTCTTCCATAGTTTTGGTGAGTTTACTTGTTTTGCAGGGTTATAACGAAAATACATGTAAAATGGGCCAATAGCGAGCAAAAGAATGAAGAAATAAACTAAATATATTTTGGCCCATAGCAAAGCAAGGGAGAAACATAAAGAAGCCCAAAACAGTGGCCAAATCGGACCGAGCAACCACCTGGGCCCAACTTCTTGCGAAGCCCACAGGCCACCTGCTGAAGCCGGAGCTCGGTGGGGCCAGGGCCAGCGCGGCCGAGCCAGCCCCACTGCCAAATGGGCCCAGCTTTGGTCGGTTGCTTGCTACCGCCTTCTGAACGTCGGTTGTGCAGGTGGTTGCCACGTTCACTGTACCTAGACGCAGATTCAAGGTCGGTTTGGTGCATTCAACGGAGGAATCAAAGAATATTCCATGGCATATACCTTCACCCTCCTCCTATAAATAGAGGGGCTGCCTCCTCACTCAAGACACACAAGAATTCAGCATACACAAGAGAGAAGAGAAGGAGAGCAATCCTCATTTCCACTAGCTCTAGTTAGATTAGTATAGGGAGTGAGTGAGGAAGAGTTGGAAGGAATCCCGGAGTGCCGGCTTCTTCTACATCTTGCACTAGGCGTGCCTCGTACATCGGGTGGACGGAGTGCCAGACCTGTCGGCTCCTTCTACACTTGTACCTCTACGATCGTTCTAATACTTGGAGTAAGAACTTTCGTGTTTATCTTTCGATATTAACTTCTCGAGTAAGTTATCTTGGTTCATTATATACTCACGGGATCGTCGTTTGTCCTTGTGACGAATGCTCTAGTGAAAGGGCCTCGCCTGTCGGGTAACCCTTGAGCTCACACTAGAGTAGTTGCTCATAGCATAGACGTGGTGTCTAGGCTAGCGGCAACCTTTGTTTGCCCCATTCATCAGACGGACGAGGTGGTAGGCGGCAGGTGGTGATAGCCCTGTCCGTCCATTGTAATCCCCCACATCTCGGGTGGTGCAGAGCATTTGCCGGTGTCACCTGGCAGACCAGGTGCGCTCCGGTGCCCGAATTGAGTTATAGTGACAAAGTTATCTCTGCTTAGGGTCTCTACCGTTAGTAAACCTCACTACCCAATCTACTCTTCATCTCACCTTTCGGGGAGGACTAGCTAAGAGACTTTTTACACACGTTCCCTGAGGAAAATATGATATCCTAAATACTTCCGGGTGAAGTGCTACAACGGTATTTCCGTGCACTTGTGGACTTTTCTACTTTAAACTCGAAAACACCAACAAGCATTTCTAGCGCCGTTGCCGGGGAGCGGTTGTCGTAATTATCTCCGAACCTAGTTCGCCCGTGTATCCTATCTTTCTTTTATAAAATTAAAAAAAAATCCCTTTTTCTATGGAGCAAAAACCTATCCAATATTTTGGTGCTCCAAAGGGCGAGTTCTTAGAGCCACCACAATCATCGAAGCCAATCACAGCTACTAGCTATGAACTCCGCCCTGGCCTTATAGCCATGGTTCGAGAACAAACCTTCTTGGGATTTGATGATGAAAACCCATATAATCATTTACGAGAGTTTGAGCGGCTTCTGTGCATGCCGGACAATCGTAGGCATGTCACATGAAACACCGCGGTGGAAGCTGTTCCCCTTTTCACTTGAGGAGAGGGCGAAACAATGGTACGCCCAAAACGTTGGGAAGGTAAACAGAGATTGGGAAGAATTGAGGAACAATTTTTGTCTCGTATTCTTCCCTATATCTCGAATCGCTTCCTTGCGTAAAGAGATCCTCAACTTTCGTCAAAAAGAGAAGGAAACAATAGGTGCGGCACGGGACGATTTTCAATCCTATCACGTCTCGCCCAGACTTGTCTATGCCAAACCATGTGTTGTTACAACATTTTTGGTTAGGTCTTAGAAAGGAATCTGCCCTACAGCTCGATATCGCTGCCGGAGGTTCTTTCAACCATAAAACCATAGCGGAAGGAGAAGCTCTTTTAGATCATTTTCTAGAGCTGAACAATGAGGAAGTCTCTTCGGCCAAGGCTGAACCAAAAGCTCCCATCCAGAGACCCTCACCCGAATCGGAGATTCCGGAGGAAGGTTTTCAACCTTCAGAATTTCAATACTTCAAGGACATGTTTCATGAAAATTATGGGAACACTTCAAAGTATTCAAGCCAAAAAAAGCCACCAGTTCCGGTCACTTCTTTGGACCCTTTAGATAAAAAATCTCTTAGAGAAACAGTCAAGGAGTTGACCGCAATAATGAGTGGTGAATGGATTGAAGAAGCAGAGCTTTCTTCTGAAGAAATTCAGATCCTAACCCCTTCTTCAACCATTCAATGCAAAGTTAGAAGATCTTGGGAGAAAGTGCTTTACAATCCCACCGTAGGGGCCAATCTCATGTCCAAATCTTATGCACTTGCCTATTTAGGTAGCAACCCTTTTGTCCCCACGAACAAAACCTTAAAGGTTGGTCCAAGATCTGGCATAGAAAGTGTAGGGTTCCTTCATGGTATAAATCTACACCATGATAATGCCATTTTGGCCCTTGACTTCTATGTTTTTGACATTCAGGAGTTTGACATCCTGATTGGGCATCCCCTAGAAATATTCCTCTTAGACCCACCAAAAATAGGGGATTTGAACGTAAAGCTAGGGAGGGACACCTTTTCCATCCAACTCACTCGAGCCAAAAACTCGGTGGCAGAACCTCTCCCTTATCCTAACCTACCCTCAAAAGTCATGTCGGTTTTACCTTTTGACTCGCCTAAGTCTTCCTTCGAAAAAGACGCCAATTTCTTCATAGAAGAAAAGGACGACTTAGGAGAGACCATAGAACTTCCCAAGGAGGAAGTGCCGACACGACCTCCAGTTGAGCTTAAACCCCTGCCTGGTGGCCTACACAATGTCTTCCTAAATGGCGACACACAAACTCCTACCATTATCAGTGACAAGCTTAACGCACAGGAGACAGCCCAACTCATCGCCGTTCTAGAGAAACATAGATCAGTTTTTGGGTATTCCCCGCACGATCTCAAAGGAATAAGCCCAACACTGTACCCCATCGCATCCCTATTGATCCTTCGAGTACACCAACTCAGGAACCTCGACGAATGCTCAACAATGCGATGTGGGAAGTCGTGAAGAAGGAAGTCCTCAAACTTCTTCATTCCGGGATTATTTATCTTGTTCCACATAGTGACTGGGTTAGTCCCATCCATGTGGTACCCAAAAAAGGAGGAATGACGGTCGTGGAAAATAGTAAGAATGAGTTAATCCCAAAACGAACCGTCACGGGGGTGGAGAATGTGCATTGGCTACCGAAAACTCAATGCGATAACAAGGAAAGATCACTTTCCGCTCCCTTCATTGATGAAATGTTGGAGCGGTTAGTGAAACACTCTTTCTTTTGTTTCCTTGATGGGTATTCGGGATATCATCAAATTCCCATCCATCCCAATGATCAAAAGCAAGACAACTTTCACTTGCCCGTATGGAACATATGCATATCGATGAATGTCGTTTGGGTTGTGCAATGCACCCGCTTCGTTCCAACGTTGTATGATGTCCATTTTCTCGGACATGATTGAAGAAATCATGGAAGTTTTCATGGACAATTTCTCAGTCTACGGAAAACTTTTGATCATTTGCTTGAGAATTTAGACAAAGTCTTGCAACGATGCCAAGAAAAGGATCTGGTACTTAATTGGGAAAAGTGCCACTTCATGGTCTGTGAGGGCATTGTCCTTGGGCACCTTGTGTCCGAAAGGGGGATTGAGGTAGACAATGCCAAAATTGAGGCTATTGAACAAATACCACCCCCTGTGAATGTGAAAGGAATTCGTAGCTTCCTAGGTCATGTGGGGTTTTACAGATGTTTTATCAAAGATTTTTCACAAGTCTCTAGACTCCTCACAAACTGTTAGCTAAAGACACACCTTTCAAATTCATAGATGAGTGCTTGAATGATTTCCACACACTCAAGAAAGCACTCATCTCGACCGATCATCCCAACCACGGATTGGGCGCCGCCCTTTGAGATCATATGTGATGCTAGTGACTATGCTATTGGTGCGGTCCTCGGCCAAACCAAAGATACTGGCATCGTGTGATCAATCATGCAAAGCAAAAAACGCTAATAGGAGCTTAGCTAAACTACGGTACTATAGAAAAAGAGTTCTTGGGAGTCATTTTTGCTATCGAAGTTTAGATCTTACTTTGTGGGAGCAAAAAAGTAATTGTTTACACTAATCATGCTGCTCTAAAAATCTTGCTCACTAAGAAAGATGCTAAACCTAGAATAATAAGATGGATTCTTCTACTCCAAGAATTTGATCTTGAAATAAAAGATAGAAAAGGAGTAGAAGACATTGTTGCAAATCCTTTGTTGCATATGCAAGTTGCTAACTTGCGAGAATTACCAAGAAATAACTTGCTATGCAACGACATGCTTTGCTAAAAGTGACAGATTCCAACCCATGGTATGCGAACATCGTGAATTTCATGGTCACGAGGTACGTGCCACCGGGGAGAACAAGAATAAGCCGCAAGTTTAAAAGCGAATGTCACTTTTTGGGGGCGACCCATATCCGTACGGGTATGCTCTGATGGCCTGTTGAGGAGATGCGTGCCAACGACAGAAGGAAAGCAAATCATTGAGAAATGCCATGCAGCACCATATGGAGGTCACTATGGAGCATTTCACGCACAAGCCAAAATATGGCATGGCGGGTTCTTCCGCCGACTATGCATGAAGACACTAAAGAATTCATAAAAGCGATTGTCGAAATGCCGCCTACAAGGCAACATCATCGCCGCAATGCAATGGCCCTACACTACAACCTGCAAATCAAGATATTTGATGTTTGGGGCATTGACTTCATGGGACCATTCCCAAAAGTCACATGATAGCGAGTACATCCTTGTCGCCGTCGACTACGTATCCAAATGGGTGGAAGCCATACCATGCGAGAGCTGCCGATGCCAAGCATGCCCGATGGATGTTCCATGAGGTGATCTTTCCTCACTTTAGAACACCTAAAATGGTCATAAGTGATGGAGGGTCTGACTTCGTTGATAAGACCTTCCGGAACTTTTTGATGGAGCTTGGAGCAAGGCACAACATAGCCACACCCTACCATCCTCAAACAAGCGGTCAAGCAGAGACCTCAAATAAACAGATCAAAAATATCCTGTAGAAGACGGTCAATGAGATGGGAAAAGGCTGGAAAGACAAGCTACCTGATGCACTTTGGGCATACATGGCAGCTTACAAAACTCCCATCGACATGTCACCATACCAGCTAGTGTACAGGAAAAGTTGTCATTTACCAGTTGAGCTAGAGCATAGAGCTCACTGGGCAATAAAGAGCTAGAACATGGACGCAATACTAGCTGGTAGAAACAGACAAAAGCAAATTTCTGAGCTAGAAGAACAGAGAGAGAAGGCATACCAGAGTGCCAAACTTTATAAAGAAAGAACCAAAAGATGGCACGATCCCCGAATCAAGCTAAAAGAGTTCAAGAAAGGAGACAAAGTTCTCCTATTCAACTCCAAGGTCAAGCTCTTCGGTGAAGGAAAACTTCGAGTAAATGGAAAGGACCGTATAATCGTCGTCAACACATCATCACATGGTGCAATTACAATTCAAGACGATGAAGGTAAGATTTTTAAGGTAAACAAATCAATGATTAAAAGTTTTCCGAGCCTTCATATAATTCTAAAGAAAAAAATAGATGTAATAAAAATAATTGATTTTAATAAATTTGCTAAACAAAAGTAATTATAAAATAATAATAATAATAAATAATTAAATAAATAAAAGTAGCCATATTACTAGGATTATCTATCTACACTTGCTTTTGTATTCCTTCTCTTTGTGTAAAATAAAGGACAGGTACAAAAACAAGTGTGGGGAGACGACACTTCTCTCACAAATCAAAGGTATGCAAAAATTTGACACAAAATTACACGTTGATTTGTGCCATATTTCTCCTCTCCATACATGCGCAAATAATGTCATATCGTAACCAAACATGAAATGCTCCATCTCTAGTCTACCAATTGATATATAATTTGCATACATTTTATTCCTCGCTAAAATTTTAGACTTTGTTGAGCAACTACTTGATAGAGAATCCCTAGGCATTTTGTGGGGAACCGTACAAGACCTAAAGTTTGTTTCATATGTGGAATCCCCCTGGGCATCATATGGATGTCCGCCCTGTAGTAGAAGTCTGAACATCCTATTGCGGCTTTTTGTTGGTAGTGCTAGTCGTGGGTTTGGGGTGTTATCACCTGGAAGTGCCCGATGAGAAATCAATCCAAAGGGCTTAACATGTTGAATTATGGGGTTGTTAACATCATATCGTGACGATAATACAAGCCGAGTTGGAAATTGAGCTATCCGAGATTTACAACAAAGAGTGGCCTTGGCGAGTTAAGGAGCTTGAGCCCAGGGAAATTCCTTGTCGATTTCCCCCTAACAAGTTGGTCAGTTACATCAAGAACTACCCATCCTTCAACTTGAGGAAAGTTGGGGTTCAAGTGGAAGTCTTAGAATGGTTTGGTGAATTGGAACCTCACAAAGTGAGCTAGAAGAAACCTAGATTGATCTTAGGGGTATCCCACCAAAGTTTTGTCACTAGAAAGTTTTTGCACAAATAGCTTCAAGCTTTGGTCTCTTGATAGATGTGGAATGGTCCTCTATCTTCAAGAGTTTCTATGAAATGGTCAAGATCAAGGTAGCAAAGTGAGAGACAAAGGAAAAATCCCAAAGGAGAGGCTGTTTGAGATGGACATGAAACTATATGTGGTGGACATTCAGGTGGAAAAGGACCCAAATGCAACTAGTATGACATATGGTAAAGGTGGAGATGATGGTAATGGAGGGGATGACAAGGATAATCAGGATGATAAAGAGGAGGATGAGGATTTCTTGGATTCGATGATGAGGGAAAGGAAAAAGAGAGGAGGATAAGAATGCAGATTCTCAACTCCCAAAGTCAGTTCTCATGATAACATGGGGTGCAAGATCAGTGTCAATGAGTGTGATGGGCCATGATAACATGGACCAAGACCAATTGCCGAAAGGCATGATGACTCGCCACTACATGTGAGAAACCCGTTGAAGATTCTGCCTTAGCCATGTTATTGTAGAATGCATGGAAGCAAAGGAAAGTGGAATAGGTGAATCTAGTGATATTGGAACTACCTTAGTGGATCCAATATTCACTCCTTTAAGGGAATTGGAAAGCTTAGGAAAGAAAATGCAGGACTCGGTCCTAGAAGGGGTTGCTAATTCTACTAACCAAGTTTTAACTCTTAAGAGTGTTAATGGTGAGTTTGTAATGGAGACCCCAACTACATTTAGAGATGACAAGTCCGTCGAGATAGTAGGCAACAAGATGATGAGTTTGTTTGAGGATGAATCACGTAAGTCCAAGTGGGAAGAATTTAGAAAGCTTGCAAGACAAGAAGTGACCTCGGATGAATGTACATCCTTGCTAATGAAGATGGAACTGAAAGTATCGATGGTGATGAGATGATCGGTGATACTGAAGTAAATGGAGATGAATATGTGGCTGACATTGACATGAAAACAATAAAGGAGAAGGAGGTGTGCAAAACACGGGATGAAGTCTGGCTGGGAATCTTAACAAGAAGCAAAAAGAGGGGGTCCAAGTGGGGTCCTTCCTTGAGAACCACCAGACCCAAGAGGTATGAAGATGATGGTAGAACAATGCTACAAAGGGCTCAAGACTTGGTCAAAGTGCATAACCTGGAAAAAGGTAAAACTCATATTACTTCTTTTGCTTTTTCGAGCAATGACACTTTAATTCGTAATGCTAAAACTGTTAATATTTCTTTGGGAAGCGAAGTAATAATACTGCATTTGTTAAGGCCGAAGTTTCTTAAGGAAAATGAACTTAATAATAGAACTAATTTTGAAGAAAGAAACCCTGAGGTTTCCCTTCCAAATAATCTTGATGATGTCTTAATTGTTAATGAGTTTCCACCTTTGTCACTTTGTTGACACCTGTTATAGCATAATATTAATAGTCAACTAAACATGAAATAAGGGCATAAAATGAATATCAACATAGACTAGGGGTTTTACTAACATAATTCCACGAGCTTTGGTGATTTATATCTTTAGAGGGACTTAACAGATAAAAGCAGATAAGAACGATGAGAAACCGAAGAGTTTACATCTCATACGATGATAAGACTTGACCGTGAAGTAACTCTACCCAAAATGTGGACTAAAACACTCTAGAAGACTCCGAGAAGATACCGGAAGAAAGGAGACACAAATAGGCCACAAGACCACGGCGGCCGCCAGAGCCTTTTAGGCCAACCGCCAGGTGGGTTCCACGGATCAGTCTCATATTTCTATGGCGGTTTACCACCGACATTGAGGTTGTATCTATACCATTATTGAAGGTCGGTTTGATCCAATGGTCATCGTTCATCACCAAGGTCTATGTAAGAAGACCCCCTGACCCCAGGGTGAAACCCTAATTCATTCTATCTCATTCTATTCTTTATCTCTTGACCTGTTGGTCATAGAGGTGTCCCAATGTGAGGACAACCTCTCCTCTCCACTAGAGAATTAGGGCTAGACTCTCTAATGTAATAGATTAGCAAATAGAGAGTTAGGGAGACTGGAGCTTTGCTCCGGTTCTGGAGATGTCTATAGAGTTTGGTATGTCTTGTATCCTTTCTTTGTAAGACTTATGATTCATATATTTATCTTCTCTATTTACTTCCATGTCTTTCATATATGGTTAGTATAGTTGTTATACCATTGCATAGGATCTCCGCTCGTATTGAGGACTCTAGTTATTCATGGTAGCTAGAGTAGTAATCGATAGTATAGACATGGTGTCTAGGCTATAGTTTACCTGAGATTGCACCCAACCCCACGGATAGTTTGTGGTAGCCCTAGGTGGTGACAGCCCTGACGGCCATCGTATTCCACCATGTTCGGGTTGGTGTTTGTAGGACCATAGTTGGAGCTTCCTAGCCCCCTTCTCATCTCTTTCTGTGGCTAGTGTTCTGATGTTCCGAAGTGTTATGGTGTGATTGCTATCATAGAACCTAAGTAATAGAGAAGTACATAGGAACCTTGATCTCTCCCATTGTCCTCTCAACTTGCTAGCTATATATTTATCATAGGAATTCTCTTGTGTGTTATATTATGCATAACTCTTATCATAATCATTTACCCCCTCACTTTAGTCTAGTGGTTTGCTAAGTTAGTAGATGTATGATTGTGAATTATTAGATTCTTTAGCCAAAGCTTCCCCTCAGGATACGATACTCTAGAATACTCATCCTAGGAAAAAGCTACAATGGTAGGTGTTCTCGTGGCGCTGCGTAATCCTTCATATTCTTTTAGCACTTAACAAATGCCAACAAGCTTTTTGGCGCCGTTGCCGTGGAAGCAATTGGCCTAAAGATTCTAATAATGATCATGATGTCCGTGTTGACATTTCTTAGCGCAATCAAAGGAAATGTGTATAAAACCCATCCCCAATAACAAATAAATGCACCGACATTTCCCGAATGAAACCACCATGTAGGGTATCGTTATTTATATTTTTCCCAAAGCGTAATTTAAGCCGCCAATCACTAGAAACGTGTTTAGGAACCCGCTCTAATAACGGGCGCTGTAAAATGCGCCACGACATTCCTGCGAAAACCACCGTGTCGGTGATAACACTAGGTACATCAACGGTGATAGATCTTGCCAAATAAGATATTCATCCGCTAAAGCACGGATCTATCGTAGCATTTCACCCGAAGTATTCGTGGTATCGCTATTTATATTTTTCCCAAAGGAAGGCATGGTGTAAAAAGTTCTAATTCGACATGGTCAAGATGACAATGAATGTATAATAGACCAATGATCATAATAGTAAATAGGATAGATAATAGGATAACTTGACACAATACACACCTCGCCAATCTCGCGATAAAGATAAAAGAATGAATAAAGAATAAAATCTTTCATGGAGCGTATATCCTAAATAGTCATGCCGCGATAAAGTGCATACACACATGTTTTTATGGTTAGAGAT